>NW_020769319.1:14776694-14820571 GCF_900518735.1 Pseudonaja textilis
AGAGAGAGAGAGAGAGAGAGAGAGAGAGAGAGAGAGAGAGAGAGAGAATAAAATATAAAATTGAAATATGAATATATAAAGAACAAAACAAACAAGTGTGATAAATTATCTGAAAAAATATCACACCAGGGGCTATATTGCATATAGTTGAATCAGTATCAAGACTGAGATTTTAATCTGAGTTCTGAGATTAAGCAGTTCCTGTTAAAGAAATTGATTTACTTCTCATGCACAATATCAGCTCCTAATCTTCATGTGATTTTTCTTTTCCTCATGGAAAAAAAATACTGTTTTAATAAAGAATTGATACATCTATCAAAAACTATTTTCCCCTTCCAGGAGGCTTAGAGTGCTAGTGTAGGCATCAATTATTTAAAAGTATGCTGTGCATTAATATCATTATAGAAAGAAAGGTCATACAATATCATTACTGTATACCAATATCAAATAATTGCCCTATGCATATTCAGCAGCACAATTAAACACAATTGACAGTTACATTGTGGATTTTTTTTCCACAAAGTGTGGCCACTATTTTTCAAATGTGAGATGGATGGCTTTTAAATTGAGATTATGCGAATTAAATTATTGCTTCATATCTACCTAGTGAATTTTCATGATAATGTTATTGGACTAGGCAAACTTCTGCTATTATTTAGCATATGTTTTCTAATGTTCTCATCAAATGCTTGAACTTGGAAAAAATATAGACACAATTATATTCTCAAAGCACATTACTGAAAAATAGATATTTTTTACCACTGTGACAACAAATTTAAAATAAGTTTAACCCAATACTAATCAAAACCTCAGCCTAGTCAAAACTTACTTCTGGAGATGATTCTGGGAAGTAAATTAAGAATTTTAATATTTTCCTGCAGTATTTTCCTAAAAGTATTAAATATACTCTTTCTGGTCCAGATCTGTGCATAATGACTGGAAGTTATTTTTGAATCACAATAAGTGAGCCTCAGTTGAATATATTATATGATATAATAAAGGTTCAGTAACATGTGAAGCCAGCATAGTTTTCTCATAGTGATCAAGAAGCTATAAGAATTAAGAATGTTTTCTTAAGAAAATAGAAAACTTGCTTTAGCCAAGGCAAACAAGAAGGAATACAAATGCTGGGAAACAATAAGAATTTCTTTAAACATGATCAAAGCAAAAAGAAATGGTCAGGGAGAAAGTTCATTTTTCTATAAAATGAAAATAAAGTAAATGGATGCTCAAGAAAGGCATAGAAATGGCTGAGAAACTGAATAAATTCCATGCACCTGTCTGAACTTCAGAAGATATAGGAGAAAGTTGAGCCTATATTGATTTTCTCAGGAAGAGAATCAAAACCACTAAAGCCAATTGAGATAACAAGAGAAAATATCATAGAACATCATGATAGACTACATAGTGACTTATCTCCAGGAGCCAGATGGCATCCACCAAAAGAGTTCTTAAAGAATTCAAATGGAAATTGTGTACCTCCTAGCAAAAACATACAATTGACTCCTCAAATTAGGCTTCATGTCAGAGGACTGAAAGGTAGTGTACCCAATACAGTGACAAATTTTGAAAAGGACCTTGGGATACCTGGGAAATTACTTAGCCAGCCAGTTTAATGTCTGTTCCATTAAATCTGGTGGAAGTTTAATCAATGGAAAACTCAAGTTGTCAACTCTGAAGTTGGCTGAACTGTGGCCATTTTCTTTTTGTAGTTTTTCTCTAGAGAGTTTTCTCTTTTCATTGCTTCAGGACTGACACAGCCTGCAGTGAAGGGGCCAGGGAGAGGGGTGTAGAGATAGTTGGGGTGTTATAGCCAAAATAAAACTCTTTCCCCTGGGGGAATCAAGGACATTGGTGCAGGTGTTCAAAAGGTGGAGACTGAGATCACCTAGCAACTGGACTACATGCTGATTGGACCATGTGATTGATGTCTGGGGGGGGGGAGGGAGTGACAAAGTTTTACGTTTAATTGGGTGTAAAACCAACAGGAACTTAGAGTTGGTTTTCCACCAAAAAATGCCAATCTGATATGTCCCAATAAAAATGTTCTTTGAGGAATACTCCTGCCTCAGAGTTCTTATTGGATGGGATGTATTGATTAGAACTTTGATACGAGTACATACAGTAATAAGTTTTAAAACAGAAAAAAAAATTAAATGAGATAGGCAGCACACTAAATAAGTATGTATGTACATATGTATGTATGTGAATTTTCCAAAAAAGGTATAATTTTGGGAGGAAATAATACCCACACACATAGCTAAACTTGACCCTATTGATGTTGTATACTTGAACTTTTAAATTGCCTTTGGAAAAATTCCTCATGAAGGTTTTTTTGAGTAAATAAAGGAATCATGAAGTAATAAGACTTGCTTATTTATTGATTGATAACTGGGGGAAAAATCAGTAAGCAAAGAATAGGATTTTCTCCAGAGAAAGAAAGAAGTGTGTTTGCTCTGGTTTTGAACTAAAATCAATATTTTTAACATGCTTATAAGGCTTTTAACTCAGAGCCAAGCAGCAAGCTGCCCAAGCTTACACATTATAGCAAACTATTTAGAAAGGGGTAAATAATAATTTATGGTGGACATGCAATAAAGCAAAGAAATATTGGAGTAGGATTCATATCGTAATACAGAAGATTCTTAAACTGAATGTAAAGATAAAACTAGAAACTTTTGGGTTTACTGGAAAAGGACGGAGGGGTGGAAATTGGAACTTTGATGTTATATATGTTGACAGCAGCAAAATTACTTTATGCACAAAAATGGAAGGACACTTTGATTCCCACAATTGACGACTGGCTACAGAATTTGATGGAGTAAGCAGAGATAGCTAAATTGATTTCTTTGAATTAAAAAAGAACACAATTACTTTTGTTTCAACTTGGAAGCCCCTTCTGGACTTTGTACTTGAGGTGGAAAAATAATGAAACTTTGATTTTGGGTTTTGCTGATTAGTTATATTAGTTTGTTGTTATATAAATGGCTATTTTATACTATTATGTAAAAGTAAAAAGTTGAGGGTTGATGTTACTATCTTATTCTAGTGTACCAAAGGGAGTCAGAAGTCAACAACTTTTCTTTCTTTTCCCCTTCTTTTTTACACTTTTCTCTTCCCTTTTCCTTCCCCAGTTTTTCCTACTATTTGCTTTTGCTTGTATTTTTGTATTTTACATTATAAACTAATAAAAAGCCTTTACCGGAGGAGGAAAAAAAAGAAAAAATTAAAAGGTAAAAATCAAAACTGTGAACAAATCTAAAAAGATTTCTTTAGACGAATTCATCCAATTTTTGTGGAATTTATTTGGGACAAATATCTCTAACCACATATATTCGGTTGGTGTTCTCAATTACACATAACTAATCAGGAAAAGTATTCATATAGGTTATAGTGTATCCAAAGTGAAGGTGTCTACTAAGTGCTGTTCCAAAAAAGAAAAAGAAAAGAAAGGAAAATTTCATGCCATGGATTATTTAAAAATTAATACAAAAAAATAATGTATTGTTCTTACACAAATACAAGTCTGCCTCTGGAATAGCTGAAGAAATGATTAAAGGGTAACAATGATCGAAATATAAAAATCAAGTATGACATGAACAAACTAGACAAGGAGTCATCCCCCCACCCCTGTATCTGATTGGAAGAAGATTTACAACAGACAAAAGAAGTTCTTCACCCCCCAAAAGATGCAATTAACTTATTGAATTTCTTTGTGGAATTTAAAACAGTGAACATGCTAGAGGGATCTGGCTGACCATATTAAAAATATAAATTTAGAGTAAATAAAGCTAGGCTTAATCCAGCATTGCTAGTCTTACCTTCTAAAACACCCCACGAGATCAATTAATTCACTATATTCATGCTCACTGCAGTAAAACCAGAAATAATTAACTTACATGTAAATAGAGAAAAGGAAAAACTATTCAGAAAAGAAAGTACTTCAAAAAAAGGTTAAATGAATCATCTAAAACAAAACAATATATTAAATATGTTTATTTGACAAGTTGTCTTCATCTTCTGCAGCTTTCTTTCACTAAGGAATTATCTCTTTAAAATATAATCTTTGATAAGAAAATACATGCAGTCCTTAACAACTGAGCCCAAAATTTATGTTGCTAAATGAGAAATTTGTTAGGTGAGTTTTTCCCCATTTTATGACTTTTCTTGAGATATCTGTTAAGTGAATCACTCCAGTTGCTAAATTAGTAACACAGTTATTAGGTGAATCTGGCTTCCCCACTGACTCTGCTTGTCAAAAGGTTGCAAAAGGTGTTCACATGGCCCCAAGACACTGCAAACATCATAAATATAGTTTCAGTCAGTAGTTACTTTAATGTAAATCACATGGCGATGGGATGCTGCTATGGTCATAAATGTGAAAATTTGTCATTTTTAGTGCCATTGTAACTTCAAATGGTCACTATGTTAACCCTTGTAAGTTGAGGACTACTTGCATGTCTTCCTAGGTACATTTAGAAAAGTATTATCTTACACAGGCCTCTTTAGAAAGTTATTATTTATCTTCATTAAGGTAATAGCAAGTTCTTGGATCAATGTACTATATAACAGAAAAAAATGTTCTGTTTCCAAGAACATGGATTGCAAGAAATCTTTGGACACTTTTGGGATATAATTAATTTTTTGATGTTGATACCCATTATCTCTTTTGAAGAATTTATTTAAAAAATAAGTACTACAATCTTTTATTGGAAAATATAGGTGGCAACTAAAATAGTCAGTTTAAATAATTTGATATGTAATGATTATATTAAGGATTTTTCTCTGCATCAAATAGAATTGTGGTAATAGTGATAATATTCTCAATTTTCTTTTCTTGTTCAATTCTTGGAGAGTGCCTGGACATGTCAACCTGTGGTTTTTCAGCAGTGGTTTGCCATTGCTTTTTTTCCTAGGGCTGAGAATGAGTGGCTGGCTCAATCTGGCTTTGTGTCTAAATTGAGACTAGAACTCACAGTCTCCTAGCTTCTACTCTTGATTGATACTTAAACAAAATTTAATGGCTTGATACGATCCATACCCTTTGGATAATTCAAAGATATCTTATTTGATAACACCCACAACTGTAATTAAATCTTCAACATATTCATATCAAAAGTTAAGGAATATTTTAAAGTTGATGCCACTGGAATTTATGATCTATGGACTAAAAAGGTGAATTATCCAATATCATTGAATCAATAGTTGCAAATTTTTAAAAATGCTGAGCTGTTAGCAATTGATTTGAGATTGGAAGCAACAAAAAAATTCTATTTCAATTTTTTTGGACTTCCGGAGAATAGATTCCAAATTTGGAAATGTACAATTGATCTGATTCTGAAAAGATACTTTTATCTACTAAATCACTAACTACAGGGCATATCACAACATTATTTATGGAACTATTCCCCTCATTTGTTTCTACCCACCCTATCAGCCAAAGAATGTCACCTTGTAGGATCCAAGAAATGGGCCTTTTCTGTTTGGTGGGTCTGCCCTTTAAAACAGCAGTCACCAACTGGTGGACCACAGCCCATTGGTGGGCCATGAGAAAATTTTGGTGGGCCACTCCCAGAGCACCCTCCCAAAGCAATTAATCCAGGCTGCGCAGAAACACAAGTCTGCACTGCCCACATGGCCTGCGGGAACCCTCCCCGCCCATTCACTCCTTACCTGGCAAACTTGCCTGCTAAATTACTGTTTTTCCTTTTTCCAACCATCAGCTGTTCTGCTGTGCCGGGAGATTTAGATTAGCTAGAAAGCAGGAAATCGTTGGATTTCTTGCTTTCCAGCTAGTCTTTAGATCTTCGGCTGTGATTTTAACCACAGCCGAACCTCCCTTAGGACTGAAGGTTCAATTATTCAGTACAGACTCACAGCAAGCAAATTTTATGTGACAGACTCGGGTAGCCGATGGCAGATAGATAAATCACTGAATCTGTGAGCAACTCATCTGCCTGCCTGCTTTGCCTGATTTTGGGTAAAAGTTGCTCTTTTTTATAAAAAATTCAATATTTATATAAATATTTATAATATTTACACACAAGCCACGCCTAGTCAGTCACATGGCCACACCCACAAATTAGGCCACACCCACATAACCAGTTAGTGGTCCCTGGGATCTAAAATTATGAGTTTGGTGGTTCCTGAGGTCCAAAAGGTTGGCAATCCCTGCTTTAAAACATCATTCCTGTTGAGATTAGGTTGGAAGGTTTTTGGGAGGCTCAAGGGATGTGGATGTCTTTGTAGGCATGGGGATCAGAGTGTTAGTTAGTGCCCATAATTATTATTTTGTCTAAAATGATTTGGCTTCTTGGCTGTTGATCTTTTATGTTGTCGGCACGCCATCTTTCACATGAAACTTTGCAAAGTGTGGAAACAGTACTGTTTTACAGCCTTTATTAGCTCAGTACCCCTACTTCACTACGAAACTATGTAGTCGGGCTTAGTTTTGGGGGAGGAAAATAAGGGGGGTGGGGAATTCTGCCTCTGCCTACCAGCATCCATCAGTATTCATCTGGCTAGCATCCTGTCAGTGTGTGAGAGAGTTGAGAGCTGTATGGAAACTGAAACAGGATTTGCTGTATGAGCAAGAAGGAGACAGCAAGGAGCCTGGGCATGGCTTAGGTCAATTGCTCTATACTAAAGCTGCTTTAGCTGTGAAACTAAAATGGAAATGGAAACTCCTCTCCTCTGCTTGTGTTTTGCATTTGGAACATATGTCTTTTCAGGTGGGGAGGGAGAGTTGAACTCCTTAGCATAAGAGCATGCTAATAATAACATAGGAAATACTAAAGCTCTGATGGACATTTCAAAAATTCCTTTGTTAGTGAGCACCTAGAAGCCAAGAGGAATATACATGCCAAATTTCAAGTTTGTAAGCTTTACGGTTCTAGAGATTTCGTGATGATGCGTGAGTGGTATTTCATTTATATATATAGAGAGAGATAAATAAACAAGAAAGAAATGAAATCAGTTTAAAATAAATTAATAAGCTTTGCATTGTATGCAAAATGATAAGATGAAATGTTGACCCAAAACATAGCTACTAGATATCAACAAGAGACAGTCAGTCAGAGAAAAAGTAATTAATATTATAAATTGTGGGAGGATTGATTTAAAAAACTGAAAAATTATTGTGTAAAGTATGTTGGGAGAAGAAAGCATAGATGGAAGAGGGGGAAAAATGAAAAGGTCATGTAATCTGAGATACTGAAAAATAATAATCAATCTGTTCAAGTTGATTGATATGTAGAGAAGTTAGAGGAGCCCTAGGAGTGGGTCCCAATTTGCTGATAGCATGAACAAAGTGTGACATTTGTTTCTATTCATCCTCCATTCAAGCCATTATAATGGAGTGTTGAAGATGACCTAATCACAAGAACTATTCTCACAGAAGCAATCAAGAGAGGTCTGATTGCAACTGCTACTGTTTTCTGAGGCAGACTTGTTATTCTCTTATTCCACTCCTAAAATTTCCTCACCAAATGCAATGTAAAAAGAGCCACTGTGGCACAGTGGTTAGAATGCAGTATTGCAGGCTAATTCTGCTGACTGCCAGCAGTTCGATTCTCACTGGCTCAAGGTTGACTCAGTCTTCCATCCTTCTGAGGTCAGTAAAATGAGGACCCAGATTGTTGTGGGCAATATGCTAACTCTGTAAACCGCTTAGAGAGGGGCTGTAAAGTACTGTAAAGTGGTATACAAGTCCAAGTGTTATTGCTATTGCTAATAGTTCTGAGAAAATGGATTAGACTATGCAGCCCTCTTTCAGATTTCACCTACATTTGGATTACTTTTCTCTAACATAAATACAAAAGTGTTCCTTGCTCGTGTCCAAAAATTTAAAATGGATAATAATAATTTAAATTTATAATTTAAATGAATAAAAGAGATAATTTAAATTTAAAAATATGTCCAGTTTTTCCTCCCAGATAAAGACCATTTCCATTTTTTAAAATCATTTTCCTCCAATCCTGGTTAAAAGAAATTTCATTTGCAAAAACCATCTGAGGGGCTATTTCCACGAGAGTGAATATGCCCACTTATCTTAAGCTGCGTTATTGAGCTGGCTCCATTACATGAAAGGTTAAACTGAATTTCCCCTTCAAACAGCTTCAGTAATATTAAAGAGGTTCAGATGAAACTTAAGCTTCTTTCCTTGCCTCTTACTTTTCTTCTCCTGACAGCACATAGGTCCTTGTTCTGCTTCCTGAAAGGCTGCTGACTAAAAGCAGAAAGTGTTTCTTTCTCTCTAATTGGCTTTATGAAAACCTTACTTTATCAATGCAATTGTGAAGTTTCTCAGAGTGAGATCAGCAATTCTTGTCCTCACTCCCCCAAATCCAAGATGAGACACTAAAAGGAGCCAGTAATTCTTGAAACTTCCAGGCACATCACTAATAGAATTTTGCTCCCTTCTGTGATCTCTCATCATTGTAATGCTCTCTCTCCATCTTCACAGCATGTAGAAAGGGTGATGATGGGAGAGGTAATTTGCCTCAGTTCTTAGAGGCAGTTATCAAAGAAACCAGCAGAATAACACCAGTTTGTGATGGCTCAGGGCTCCTGCTTAGAATTTGTCTGGCATTAACAGAGTTGCTGTTGTGGGTTTCTATGTTTCCCTCTTATTCATTATTGGATGCATCATTCCTGTTCATCCTATTGTTTTACTTCATGAGGTAGAACAGAAGAAAAATAGCCCAGTGTCCTTCTTTCTATCTGTTCTCTATCCTGTTATGGCTCTCTGTATAAAAGGGTTGAAACAGGAATAACTAAAGGCCACTCATTTGGGGATTTCCATGCTAATTATTCACAGTCCTGTTTCCAGCGGCTCTGGAAAGTTCTGTGCCTTCTACTAAAGAGAATGTAAGTTCTTGCCTGTTGTTCATGTCTTGCCCTCCCCCTGTCTTTGCCTGACTTTTGTCTTATTTTGCCAATTATCTACTCTCAGGTTTTATGATTGAATGGGAGTATACAGGATACAAACTAAACTGGAAATTACACAGTGGAATGTTCCACTATGTCTTTCAAAAGCTAAGAGTTTTTCTTGGTTTAGGTTTTACTTTTTGTGGCAGAGAAATCTTTTTCTACGGCTTTTTTAAAGTTGTTGCCATGCTCTTCAAGGATTCCCTAGGATTCTACAAACAAAATTAGTCTTGATGTTTGTATGGAAGAACAAGATTGAAAATATGTTTAACTCTGTTCCCATTGGGGGCGGGGAATAGCTGGAAGGACATACTTTGAAAGGAAAGGAAGGAAGCAGACAAAGAATTATTTAGTATTCCTCCTTCTTTTAGTTACCATTGATGATGATGGAGGAGGAGGAGGAGGAGGAGGAGGAGATAGTGATAGTTCCTGGCAATCTTCTGAAAGTGTTTTGGTGCAAAAGCGATGTTGGAGGGTGAAAAATATGCAACTGGATGCCATTTTACTAAAAACTTTTATATGGCTTTTGGATAATTGGCTTTTTCCCACAACTTTTATAGCATTCTGCTGTCCTAGAGTCTGATTTGTATGTACATTTTGATGTTCTTAAATAAATTTAGCATCACTAGTATTCTTTATCAATTTCTATCAATGGTAGAGGAATGGATAGTTCAGTATACTGCAATAGGAATATCATGCAATTTTTTATTACTAAATGACCACAATAGAAAATATGCAAATTTGCCATAACGCCCAACAGGAGTGGGACAAGACTCTTTGTCATAAAGCTAGTCAGATAATTTCAGATACAAATCATCCACAATACATGAAATAAACCCAACACTTCCAACTGGACCGCATCAATATGTGCAATTTGGAGTTCTTTCTTACATTAAAAATCTTGAAACATCAAATACAGCTCATTGGAAACATTTTTTTTTCTGGAGCTTGAATTTCACTCTCATTCCTTTTAGGCTCTAAATTATTAGTTCAGGCCCATTTTTTAAAAAAGCAGATAACCAAAATACAAAGCTTCTGTTAGAGTGTTCAGCTGGCAAATATAGTTGTTAAATAAAGGGAAGGCAACTGGCAAATCTAAAGCTAGAGGGATTCCTGAATATGGCCAGATTCAAGGTTCTCTAGTTTCCAATAAGCTCTTTAGAAACTGCAGCTGTAATGTGTTCATTGTGTCTAAAATACATTAAGCATTGGGCATAGAAGCCATTAGCCACATGGCAACTGCTTAAATGCTTAGCCCATAGCAGTGGCTGACAGGCTATCTGCAAAATGAGCAGTCTGCATATTCTAGGCACATATGCTGAATAAACCCAGCACTATCAACTGGAGGAAAAATAAACTGAAATGCCCTTTGTGTGCATATCATTTTGCTTTTCCTATCCTCTGTATTATGAAAGATGATACTGCAGCAAGTTTTTGAAGCCAGAGACAAGGAGAGCACTGTAGCAATTCTCACATAGGCTGGCCACTCACCCTCTGATACACATTGTGTCTGCCAGGGATATGTAACCTGGGGGTGCTCTCACTCAGCGTGGTGCTTTGTTCTCTGCTAGAATGTGGCTGCTAGCAAATTGTATAAATACGTGTACACAGGCAAATGTAACACATGCTCATATTTATTAGGGAGTGAGCATCTCCAAGATTGGACTCCACTGGAATTGACAGGCTAGAAAATCTCAGCACTGTGTGCATTTGTGTTTGTTTATTCTTTGGGAAAATCCCTTGGGAAGCATCTATTCATTACAAAACAACACATAAGGTTTGAAATACTCCAGTATTATTCATTGGACATGTATGATACATGGACCAGTGGATGGGGAAGGACAGAAAGTGTAAACATGTGGGAGTAAATGTAGCTACAAAGTCTCACTTTAGTTCCATTCTCAAGATGATGGAGTTTATAGTTAGGGTGAATTGGTTTAGACACTGCAATTCCGAAAGATGGCAAAGGCTGTAACTGAGACCTATTTTTGAAATCATATGTTTAAGCACACACAGAGAGAGAGAAAGAGAGAGAGAGAGAGAAAAAAAAAAGACAGAGAGACAGAGAGATATAATTTGTTTTCTTAAGTTTTTGTGGGTATTTATATATATATGGTATTCAGCTTTGTTCGGGTATTTTCCCACATCATTATAGTTGTGCTTTTAAAGTTGTAGCGACGTTTTGGCAGAATCTCCTCTGCCATCATCAAGTTTGTGTATTGGCACCAAAACCCTAGCCACTATAGAAAACCCCAGCTATAGAATTATCAGAGAAGCCATAGAGACCTAAAAACATGAATAGAAGAGATAACTCCACCAGACTGTCAATTATCTGGAAGCCTGCACTCACAAAGATAGAAAATCTCCACACCACAAGCCAAACAAACACCTGGACACAAACAGGTCCCCCCTGATACTTCCAGCCGAAACACATCCCAGCCAGCCACCCAGATGAAGCTTAGCTTCCTTATAAATGATAGACTAAAATCAAGACTAAAAAACACTACAAAACAGACAGAAGATATTAGAAACACCAATCAAGCAGAACACAACAAACTCCAAGACCAATAAATACAGACCAAGACTCCCAACCAATCAGGATGAAGAAAAAACCATTCTAACACAGCAATAGGCTAGCACCAAATTTAAAACAGAAACGGCTGGGAAAGCCTGACACACAGACGAACCCAATACACAAGCCTGATGGCGGCAGATGAGATTCTGCCGAAACGTCATTACAATTTTAAAAGCACAACTATAACGATGTGGGAAAATACCCGAACAAAGCTGAATATTATATAATGATCCCTGGTTAGGCAGAGAGTGGAAGTATCATCACCTTTGTTAACTTTTTAAGTCAATTTTATAGTCAATGTTAATACTCATTAGTTTGATGCTTTAATATTTGTCCTGTTGCTTTTATTGGTTGTAAGTTACCTAGAAGACATGGGAAGCATATAGGTTTAATAAATTAATGAACAAATATACAAATAAGTAAATAACCACAACAAAACCTTAACCAGAGTTTCTATTAATAAAAGCAAGCTCTTTAGTGATGCCTTAGGTCCTTGATGGTGAACCTATGCCATGCGTGCCAGAAGTGGCACACAGAGCCATCTCTCCAGGCATCCATTGCTCTTCTTGTGTGCCAGCCAACTGGTCTTCATGTACACATGCGCATTAGAAACTGGAAGACCAGGTGACTGGCACGC
Organism: Pseudonaja textilis; assembly: GCF_900518735.1. The sequence continues at coordinate 14,788,835 of NW_020769319.1, forward strand.
ATGTGCATGCCTGGAGTTGTTTCCAGCATGTGCGCGCTCCCATTTCAGCACTCGGTGCTGAAAAGATTAACCACCACTGCCTTGGATTTTAAAAAAAATGGCAGTTGAAGCTGAATGTGCAATATGGTTTAGCATTTGGACAGATCTGAATCAGAGTATTTTTTTCATCTTTTTTTTCATCTTTTCATCTTTCATTTTTTTTTGCATCTGATAACAAAGATTCTGTATAAGTGATTCTGCATTCATTATTAATCATTACACTCTGATATATTGGCACAATAAAAGGGGTACTGCAAGAAGCAGAAGCAATTAATCAAAAGCCCCAGATCCACAGTCGTCCAGGAAACCCAGCCCCCGCCCCCCCAGCCCAGGATGCTACTAGAGGAAATAGGAAGCAGCCCCAGATCTGTGGCATGACAGCAAGCCCTGTCCCAGCACGGATCAGTAGTATAGCAATAGCACTTAGAGTTATATATAGCTTTACAGTGCTTTATAGCCCCCTCTAAATGGTTTTACAGAGTCAGCATATTGCCTCCCAACAGTCTGGGTCCTCATTTTACCCACCTTAGAAGGATGGAAGGCTGAGTCAACCGTGACCCTGGTGAGAACCTTGAGGCAAATTGCAGGCAGCCGGCAGGCAGCAGAAGTAGCCTGCAGTAATGCACTCTAACCACTGCACTACCGTGACTCTTAAAGTATGGCACAAAGGGGTTTCTTGAGGCAAAAGGTGAGGTCAGGCATGTCTTGTCAACAGCAAGAGCAAGAAGATGTCAAAGGTCAGTTGGGGTGGTAGAACTCAGGGTGGCAAGTGTCCAAAAGGACATAGATGGGAAAAGGTTAGCAAGAAATGGGTCTGTGTGTGGTCATAAGTACAAGCACCTGAATTTTGATCACATCATCCTGGGACGCTGCAATGGATATAATTTCAGGCACAGGTCATAAATTCCCACTTCAAGCAATGTTGTAACTTCACAATATCTCTGAACTAATGGTCATAAATTGAGGATTACCTGTAAGATAAAACTAGGAAGGGTCTCATATAATGATACCAAATTCTGAATATACAAAAAAAAAAAAAAACCTCATTAACCAAATCTGAAACAAAACTAAGAAGTTTTAAATACATAGCAATGAGTATAGGAATGAGCTCAGAAACAAGGTACCATATTTTAAATCTGGTTGCGAATATTAAATATTAAAATGCTTAACGTGGGTTTTTTTTTCCTCCTCTGTATTATTTTTAAAGCAATCTAGATGGTTTGTTTAAAGCATCTAACAGAAAAGACAAAGAGAAGGCGCTAGAAAACTGAATCTATCTTTGTCATGATTCTCCTTCACAAATTGCTTTTTGGATGCTTTTTGTCATTCCTCTCACAAAAATAGATGTTAAAGTACATAAGCTGATAGACAGAAAACATTTGACAACAAAATACCACACTTCTCTCCTTCATTTTTAATATCTTCTATACCTAATGCTCCAAAATTGAGATTAGCACTGACAGATGGCAGCCTGGTGAGAAAAGAAACAGATTTTTTTGAATATTAACATGGATAATGGTGTCCATATCCATAACATGGATATGGACACCGTACACCATAACAGTGAAATAAGAGCTGCTGCTATCTGTAAATGTGAAGCCACCAAGCTGAGGGAAGCTTGACCTCCACATATTGTATTTTACACACCCTGGGCAATGTTTCTGTCATTGTGGTATGTAGTATGCTGGAAAGGGCTAACACTAAATGATTTATGATCATTCTGACATACCTGTGTGATGTCTAAGCTGCATGTGTCTTATACACTTATAATGTGCATAGATCTATCACAGTAGATATTCTCTCATAGGGCTGGGCAAATTCTTCAGAAGAAGTGCTTTTGAACATATGGAGCTGCATAGAAAGCACCTGTTTTTGTAGAGGGTAAGCAAATGTATCTTTTGTTTTTCCAGGATCATGCAGCTGTTTCCAAAAGTGTCCCAGATTGTTAGCCACACTGTTCCACTGAGGAAAAAAACCCTGCTCCAGCGACATTTAGGGCAAGCTATCAAGTTTGTATAGCATTATGATGTAAAGATTATACAATGATCCACCACATTCTTGTTGCTGTTTCTAGTTAGTGACTGCAGAAATATCTTGAGTAAAGATTTAGGTTTAAAGCAGTATGCTACAATGACAATAGAAGAGGGTGGGCTGGTTGTTTCCCCACATGTAGATACAAGCTGAAGTGCCCTTCAGGGGCCAATAGCAATAAGAGATTTCTAAGAAAGAGGGATTGAAAACTAATGTGATTATTGCAAGTCTTATTAAAAATAAATACTTACAGACGTAAACATGTAATGCTTCCTTGGATGGACACCAGGTATGTATGCAATATTCATGCATTGCCCATGCCAGGGGCAGGTTTGTAAAACTTTTATACTGAATATACTGGACATTCATTAATCATGGGTGCTACACAAATAGTCAATTAAAAATAGAAACTAAGTTATTAGCCTGAGAAATGCCTTCCCTGTAAACTCCTCAATGTCTCTGCTTCTAGCATTACTCCTACATATATTCCAAAGCCCTACTATGCATCTACTACTTTTTTATACTAACACCCCATGCAGTGGTTAAATATGGTGCTAGCTATGGGATGTCCAGTTGGGACACAGGCAATGGGAAGTAAATGCCAAAATGTGCATTACAGCAATATCATAATGGAGATCATAAGACTTATATCTATATCCAACATTAGGTTGTATATGCATCGTAAAGTCACAATTCATTTTTTGCTATTTTTGCTTCCATATGGTTTGTGTCAGATGCTTCTGGACTGCGGTGATCCTACAGTGACCAAAGTTCCCATTGAGAAGAATCTAAGTTTGGAAGCAAAACCATAATTTGCTACCTGCATTAATAAATATAGCGCTATCAAATTGGGAGTACAAAAATACTTTTGTATAGACCAGACTAGGAAATGAAAGTTATACAGGCCAGTATTGCCTTGATTATGAAGAATCTTGTAAGTCTGCATGTACTTCCAACTCCCTCCCTTTATCTTCATGAGAATTAGAGAAGGTCTTGTCTGTGACACTTATCTGACTTACAGATTTCTTTTATCTGACCATCGTCTTGGTACAAGCTCTTCTTCCTGTTCAATTTCAGATTGAATGCCACAAGAAATATGTTCAGTATATTTACAATACTATGTCTCCTGAAATTGCTACATGAATTTTGCAGCTCCCTTTTGAACAAAATTACTGAATTCATTGATATTAGGATTGGGCTAGAATAAATATAGCAGTTATTAAAATATGCATAACTTCCGTCTATGACTGGTCATTTGCAGGAGGGAGGTCGGAAGAGGGAGGTCAGTTTAGCTAAACCGACTATTTTATTTTCATTTCTATGATTGTGATCATTGTCTTGCCCTTTTTTACTGTACATATCTATTTTCTCAATACATTCATCTTGGCAGTTATTGTTTCGGCTTCATCGAGGAATTATGATGCCCAGTTACATCTTGTTTCAGGACTTGCCTGAAGTTTGTTAAATTCTCGGCCTTTGGATTTGTTGCAAGGAGATCTAAAAGACTATTTTTCCTTTCAAGGTAGATTTAAGGGGGAAGTCCTTGCTAGATTATTAAAACTCCCCAATTGGACAGACTAAAGGAGTGTATGGCTTATCTGTCTGGAACACAGCAATGATCATATCTATACTTCCTTCTCCATAGGATAGATTATCACCTTTTCTAGCTTGCAACAACTAATCAAGTCCCACCTTAAATATTGCCCTACATACAGGCCACACACCATCAGCAGAATCCACACAAACTGACATGCTCAGAAAACAGCAGTGAAAATGATAAGGAGACCAAAAACTAAATTCCATGAAAAGAAATTATAAATCTGGGAAAGGTTTTCATTAAATAGGAAAGACTGAGAATAGAATATGGTAGCATTCTTCACATACTTGAAAGCATGTCATACAGAAGCTGATTGTCATGCTCCTGGTGGAAACTGACTCTGAGGAAGAGGAGGACCCAGGCCCATCCCCTATCCATCCTAGGGCATGCAGGGAGGAGAGGATCAGGGTAAAACATGGTCTACTTGGGAGGAGAGGGCCATGATCCTCTTCATGGGTTGCGGGTGTGAGATCTGCATAAAAGGTTGGACCTGTGTGCTAACAGATGCTGGAGACAAATTAGTGTTTTATTCCTAAAGAAGGTTAATCTTGGTTGGTGTTCTTCCAATGGACTATCCCTAGTTATCTTCCTGAAGTTGGCAATTATCTATCCTGGTCTGTTGTGGAACTTTATTCAATGCGGTTTGTTTTTGGTTTTTGCTTCATTATCGGCTCTTTGAATTTGAACTGTTTCTTTCCTTTGAAATGTTATTTTGAAAATAGTTTACTCCTACACTGTGAACAATTAAACAGTGAAACCAAGCTGAAGGCATTCACTGACTTTTAGTTACGTTTTGGGTTTTGTTATATTTCTGATATACTCTGGGTCATCACACTGGTTTAGTCTTGATCTGGATAATAATCTGAAGCTCAGTCTTCAAGTTACCTAAAACAGAATTCAATCACACAAAAAACTATCTTACATTTCTCTACTGCTCCTCCTTAAGCTTCTTCTCCTTCTCCTTCTCCTTCTCCTTCTCCTTCTCCTTCTCCTTCTCCTTCTCCTTCTCCTTCTTCTGCAAACAAAACTGCCCTGGAAACAACAAATAAATTTGAAATCTGGCCTGGATCCTGGCCTAGAACATAGTAGACTGAACATTGGATAACTGATTTAAATACCAGAGCGGTTTCCAATTGAATGTTAGGAAAAATTTCCTATGAGCAACAGAGTTTAATAGTGGAACCAATTATCAGAAAATGTAGACTCCGTTTCCTGGATGCATTCAAGCAGAGGTTGGACACCATCTGTTGTTGATGTCTTTTTGCTTTAATTTGGATTCCTAAGTGGATTGGAGGGTTGGATTTAATGGCATAAACAACTCCTTTCAACTCTATCATTCTATAATTCTATCACTAATGAATGAGCCCTTGAGGAACCAGATTGGAGAGGAGCAAAGAGTTTGCACAATAGTACTAAAAAGAGATGACAGATCTGATGTACAAAGAATTCTTTTGAAAAGGGAAAACGCTGATTATTTTAATTTGTAGTGACACCAAGTCATACAGATTCTTAATAAAGTTGTTCCCTCCTTTCTCTCATTTGAATCCCCATCATGTTTAAAATACATTTCAACTTCTGCATCTATAAAAGGCAATTCAACAAGCTTGGTATTTTTTGATGCCTTAATTTTTTTTCTCTAACCCCAATATTTGATAGGAGATTAAAACCTTAAAATTTCCTTTTCTTTTTAAAAGTGATTTTACTATAAAAACTGGGCAAGTAATTAAGATTATCAATTTATGGGTTTATAGTGGATGCTAATTAGACAGTTTTTGCTTTATTCATTAATAAATGACTTGTGGGTTATAATGCAGGAAAAAAAACAGAATTGGGAAGGCAAAAGTAAATTAATATGATTTGATGAGCCATGGTGGCACAGTGGTTAAAATGCAGTACTGCAGGCTACTTCTGCTGCCTGTAATTTTGCAGTTCGAATTTCACCAGGTTCAAGGTTGACTCAGCCTTCCATCCTTCTGATAAAATGAGGACCCAGATTGTTGGGGGCAATAGGGTGACTTTGTAAATTGCTTAGAGAGGGCTGTAAAGCACTGTGAAGTGGTATAGAAGTCTAAGTGCTACTGCTATTGCTGTTTTATTTAATTTAGTTTCATGTTAGAAATATTTTGTTTAATCTAAATGCAACTCTGATCCTAGATTTTATGTTGCTTATTCTATATATGTGGAATTAGACTTTTGGCAGTTGAATGTTTCTCCAGCAATAAGACCACATAGTTCACCATACTGGAGAGCCACCATGTATTAGCTTAAAGTGCAAAAACCCCATTATGTGACTCTGAAAGCAGAAGAGAAACTGTTACCAATTTGATCCAACCCTTAGCAACCACCATATTTTGACCATAAAATTCTACTCAAAATTTCTTTCCTGCAATTGTGTATGTGGTGACACTTTCATTTGTGAACTAGTTCATTTTAATGATCCTCATTCCCATCCTTTTCTCTCATCTTCCCTGAGTTTATTTATTTGGCTTTCTGTTCTACAATTTTTCATTTCCCCCCTTTTAGATTCTTATAAAGAAAGAAAGTGATATTCTCATAATTAGGACTGCTTCTTATCTGCAGTAAATAGCAATAGCAGTTAGACTTATATATTGCTTCACAGTGCTTTACAGCTCTCTTAGTGGTTTATAGTATCAGCCCCCAACAATCTAGGTCCTCATTTTACCAAACTCAGAAGGAAGGAATGCTGAGTCAATCTTGAGCCTGGTGAGGTCTGAACTGCCAAACTGCAGTCAACTGGCAGTCAGCAGAAGTAGCCTGCAGTACTGCATTCTAATCACTGTGCCACCACAGCTCCTAGTGTTGTCAAGTTACATATCTATCAAAGCTAAATCCTTGACTTTGACTTGATCTATGTTTGTGTTTTTAAAGAGGAGTGCCGTGTCCAGGGTGCAGGGAAATGATATCCATGTATAAGATTAATTTCTCCTTGAAGCACTGTACATTGTTTTGTTTTACACTCTTTTATTAATGTAATAATGGGAAAAAACAATAATATACTTCTGCTCACTAAATATATGTGTATATAAACCACTTCTTATGTAATACATAGAAATGATGAAATGCATGTAAGTAGCCATTGAGACTTCCATTTTAATATTTCCCATGATCAGGAAATATCACACTAATTGAAATATGATGTTCAACTATTACATTCAAGTACAGTGCTAACAGCAGCACACATTTTGTCAATTTCATAATGTAGTACCCAAAAACTACAGGATCTTTTAAACAACTGGCAAAGAAAAATAAGAAGTGATTATAAAATGATCAATGACATTTCCACTCCATCTGCTAGGGAGGGAATGAATCACAGCAGTGACATTTCCTCCTTTGGATCAGAAGAGGGTTGCAACAAAACAAATACATGCTTTCCTGGGCTACAACAAATTCCCACAGAGGAATTCTGTATGTGAACATAAGTTTGTGTGCTTCGTGCTTCAAATACAAAACAAAAACACTCAGAGATACAAGTGTAACTCTTGTCTCCACAAAGCAATGGCACCATTCCTCAAAAAGACAGGTTTGATTTGAAATGGACAGGTGTTATGTTTTTCAAGGTCAGGCCCATGTAGACTGATTTGCAATAATTAAACAGTAAGGTGACCAGGGTATGACTGATTTGTCTGAAGAATTTGTCTGAAGAATGCAAAGGCCTTCCTGGCTACAGCTGCCAGTTGTTCACTGAGCAGGAAATGTGAGGCCAGAAAGATCTCTAGAGAGTTCAAGAAAATGACCTTGGCAGAGGAAAAAACAGATTGTTTATAGATCAACAAGGAGAAAAGTGCAAATGTCCAAGCGAATCCAAGGGAAGGAGGACAAGACTCAGATAGACACCTCCTTAATTTCACCAGAGTATAAGGAGGGAGAAATTTAAAGCACAATCAGATTTGCAAGATTCTGTTACACTATTCCATCACAATAAAAGTGTTTTAGATTTCCACTGTCTCACTAGATGGCATTGCATAATAAAGGGAACTCAGAATGCTGTTAGATCAAATCATGGTCAAAGATACTGAAAACTGCAAAGATAAAGGAACACAAGTTTGGATCTGCCATTCGGTCTGCCCTGTTTTAACACGTTATCTACAAACATGATCAAAGCTCTCAGTACTAAATCCTAGCCCGAAACCTGTCAAGATACTCAATTTGCTAAGATTCTCGTGAAGTGCAGACTGACCACTCTCTCAATAACCTTTTCTGAAAAGGGAAGGTTGGAAAATAGATTATAGTTATTGAAAACGGTTGTGTTTTCTGAAAAGGGAAGGTTGGAAGATAGATTATAGTTATTGAAAACGGTTGTGTCCCAGGATGGCATCTTCACGAGGGTGTATATTACCATCTTTCAAGCAGGAAGTGCAGCTCCCTCCATCAGGGAGCCTAACATCACAATAATTTTATATTGATGGTGCACATGATCATTTTTAAATGTCACAAAGTTGCATATATATTAAGTGAGGAAATATACCTCTCCTAAGTATTAATTTTTCTTTTCAGATGCCATGAAAGGGCTAACCAAACATACGATAATTGTGGGGTATAAATCATGATAACAGAAGACTCAATACATGTGTGGGTTTTTTTTTTATTGTGTAGAAATAATCTGGGAGTTTTCCTGCAGCCCATTCATTGAAGTTCATTTCTCATCCTTCAGGATGACCTTCTTTTATAACATCTAAATTCCCAACTAAATATATCAGGCTGCATAATCCTAAGAGATTACAACACTAAAATCTATTACAGTACTAGGAGATTTATTTTTCCTCCATGGTGACATTTAAAAATTATTGTGTGGGTCATTAATACAAAATCATTGTCCAATTTGGACTGAGGGAGAAAATGTCACAATTTGGAATTATAGAGCTGGCACCACCTAGAGCTGGAGGTTGTTAAATATAATGTCATATTTAAAGTGATATAAAATTTAATGACATCAGAATATAAATTACAATCTGTGAGCAACTGTTCCAGCTCAGGTAAGGTCATCCATAATAGTACTAGGAAAAACAAAAGATGGCATGTGCATCTTAATGCATCACACACATTTGGTGACTTTCATTATTTGCTTCAGATGTTGAGATATTAGTATGTAATTGTAGCATTGGTGTGATGATCTCATATGCTACCATTCTGTAATTATAAATTTTGCTGAACCCAAAATTTCTTATGATTCAGCTATTAAATCACAGGATTCTCTTTCAGGAATAGTTTGCAAATATATTTGATTCAAATTGTTTTTTTAATGAATTATAAATCATAAATATAATGTTTTCAACTTTATACTGATTTCCTTTTGACTGGTAGAGTGATAAAAAGCTGAAAACATTCATACTTTCATGCAGATACTTTCATGTAGATATCTATCTATCCCCTTTTTAGTTTGCCAAGGGGAAGGGATGTATGGTTGGATTCTCACACTGGGTAATTCTTCTTTAAGACAGAAAATATTCTTAACCATCCCTTAAGGAAACAATGGTTTGTTCCTTTCTCAAGAAGTTATTGCTAGACTACCATCCAGTTTCCAACTTTCCCTTTTTAGAGAAGATTGTAAAGAAGGTGGTCTTTTGAGCTTCTGAGCCCTGGAAAACACAGCTTCTGAGCCCTGGAAAGCACAGATTATGTGGATGCATTCAGAGGTGGTATTCAGCAGGTTCTGACCAGTTTTGGAGAACCAGTAGCGGAAACTTTGAGTAGTCTGGAGAACCAGCAAATACCACCTCTCATTGGCCCTGCCCACATCTATTCTCTGCCTCCCGAGTCCCAGCTGATCGGCTGGGTCTTCTTTTGTTGGCCTGCACAGGAGGACGCAGCTAGAAAGCAAGTTAGTGGGGTGGGGAGGGAATGGGATTTTGCAGTAACCTTCCCCCAGGAGTGGAGAGGGACTGGAGATTTTACAGTATCCTTCCCCTGCCATGCCCACCAAGCCATACCCACCAAGCCACACTATGCCCACCAAGCCCCGCCCACAGAACTGGTAGTAAAAAAATTTGAAGCCCACCAATGGATGCTTTCCAATCAGAATTCAGGCCTAGGTATGGGACTGAGATGACATTGATCACATTCTTGGATGACTTTTGGTGGCAGAGGGATGGTAGAAGTTTGTCCATCCTTGCTCTTCTTGATGTCTCATATAATTGATCATGGTACATTTATGAAGTGGCTACTGGAATTAAGGATAAGCAGCACATTTTTCTGCTGGTTCTTCTCTTCCTTCAGGGTCATTTTCAATTATGTCGACAGGGGGCAGAGGTCCAGCCTGAGCTCCTTCCTCTATGGGATGCTGAGGTTTTGGTACTTTCTCCTCTGTTGTTTATATTTACATGAAGTTGTGGGGCTAATAAAAATCTTATTATAGAAGTGGGGGAGGGAAATCACACAATTTCAGATCTTTTCTAAGAATGTTTCATTCCTATTTTGTGAAAAGCAATATATGAAAACAAGAGCAGTGAAATATAAAATATTTATAATGCATGGGGAAGATCTTGATGCCTTACTTTATCTTTCTACTATTAATCAGTATAAAGCAATCTTGTTACCACATTAACTGCCATTCTGTGAGTTAAATGTTGATTGAATATTACTTTTGAGAGGTGAAATTTTTTGGGGGGGAGGGGGGTAAAAGTAAGTAAGCCTTTGAACACTTAACTGGATATGACTAACACATAAATTACTCAAATGTAGTTTCTTTATCTCTGAATACTTCATAGACATTAGAGAAGGTTTTGAAAACAGAAAGAAAAATCAAAGAGCTATCATCAATTTGCATTTTTCTAAATTAGCAAAATATTAGAATACTGAGATATTACTCATATTGATTTCAAAAATGCAATGTGGAGAAGAATATAAAAGAAACTTTAGGGCAATAGTCCTCAAAGACAATTTTGAATTCATGGGCCCAAATTTATCAATACTGATAGTGATACTATTTATTATCTCTTAAAGAGTTCAAGGCAAATTATATACTTTTATTTTCCCTCATTTTATTCTCCCCGGATATTTTTATATCTTATTCTTTCTTTTCTTTTCTAGGAATATTCTGTAATGAATTCTAATGTTTCAGATGCCACAATGTAGGAGTCAGTGGGTAGGTGACATGATGGCCTCCACATTTTATCAAGGAAAGGCTTGTGATTGGGCATTCTTTCTTTCTCTCATAAATTCTGTTTTCATTCAATATAGCAAATGATCAGTTCAAAATTACTTTGATCTGGATCCCCCTCCTTTCCCAGTTCATTTCATTATTAAACTTATTCTTGACCTGGTTGATATCAAACACCATACAAATAATAGGATGCTCATGCCAAGGGAATAATGTGAACTCCCAGAGTTTAGACATTCCTAGTTAATGTTATACCAGGTGTATTATTAAGGGGCAAGAAAATCAGGAGATCCAGGCAGTTCAAATGGGTATACTGTAAGCTTAAGGTCTCTGCAAGAATCTGAACTACTAATGGTCAAAGCAGTTTGGCAGTAAATAAGGAATTCATGGTGTGCTGGACTTACAGTAGATCTCTTATGAGCATGAAAGGATTCATGACTGGCGATGAGTTTGATCACTCCCTGGTGCTCAGTCTGCTCATCTCCTACATAGGGGTAGAGATTAAGTGGATTGGAAGATATGAATGAACTTTTAATTCTGGATCAGGATCATTGGTTGGGAATGGCAAATGCATATTACAAATTTCAGGGAGAAATTCCCAAAACCAGAAGTTGTGCTGGTTTCTGCTGGATCAATCTGCTGCATATTAGTACATACTTCATTAAAGTAATCCTGATTTTATGAATAAGGAATTCTTCCTTAATATAAGCAACTAAATATCCATTTATTACAAAATGGAGTGATACTAAGAATAAGGAACTAGCTATCACTCTTAACTGAAGGAGAATGTAGGTGTTGTAGGTTTAGATTAAAACATGTAGAAGAACATAAAATCTGCTACAATTAAATCTCTCTTTTGTTCTTCTGAATCATGATCCACAGACCTCTGAAAGTATCTGTTGGGATCCACAGACTCCAATGAAAGTATGTATTCAAGCATCATAGCCTGTGCATGGAACAGTCATTAGTATAAGTAACAGAACAAATATGGATAGGAATTTAGCTTATCTGTAATTTAACTGCACAGGCATAGATGGAAAGAAGATTTTGCAGGTGTCTAGGTCAGATATTCTCATTATCTGTTTCTCTGTAATTACATGATGAAAATAAAATTGCATATCAATGGTAAATGTTATGAACAATATGTTTAATCAAATGCAATCAAAACCAACTGTAGTCTGAAAAAAAATGTAATGTGCCTAAACCAACATCATTATAGATAATTGGAAGTAAATGTCCACCTAAAAGAGGCAACACATAATTTAGTTACACATTTTAATTGCTTCTAGACATAGATGTTATCTATATATCTACAGGAAGTAAATTACCTATCCATACCCTAATTGTTAACTCTTTGACCCTTTTTCTTAGAGAGTTAGATAAGGTGATTACAGTTTTATTTCACCCAGCAATTTCAACAGCAGACACTTTTTAACTTGAACTTCAAACTCCTCTCTTCTCCTTTCACCAGGGCTACAGAGTGATCTCACTTTGGCTCAGAATTGCAGATCGGTTATTAAATAATCTGCACAAAAGTTACCTATCTATTTTGAAGACTGACCCCCAAGGACCCTTAATTAATAGTAGACTTCGCTTCTGTTCAACAATCAGTTCCTAGAAATCCTTTTCTAAACCCAGAGATCATCCCACACCCCATCCTTGGAAAATGGCATACAAGGAAAGGTAGGAGATGTTCATGTTCTCTTTAACATGGGAGCCTCCAGGTTCTAAGTAGTGCATTTGTGTTGTCTCAGTAGCACCCATCAAAGAAGGTTAGACAAGCTTAACATTCTGCACTGTCCAATTACTCCAACATTGCCTTTAGGAATTGTCTCTACCTACCAAAAGACTTCATACCCTACTAGACAGAATTTAAAAGATTTTGATCACTCTTTTCACACTGGCGGTGTCCTGACTTCAAGGGTTCAGATGAAAGATATAGATCTTCTTTCCTCCTTAGAAAGTGGGGGACAACGTTACCATTGAATGAATATAAAGAATAACAAACAATTGGATCACGGGGCAACTTTGTTTTTTTGTTTTTTTAAAAAAACAAACTTTATTGATTATACAACTAAAATATCAAACAAACACATATACAACACACAGAAAAAAAGCAAAAAGGAAAAAAAAAGATTAAAAACTAGCAATTCTATAATCAACAGTCTATGGTTCCTTGTTTGTTATCAATATTGGTGACATATTTACAAATACATCTTATTGTGAGTATATAATTGCTACCTCTTTTACATTTTATGTTGTTTACTAATATAGTATCTATTTTTGTTCTATCCAGTCATACCAGCATTCCCAGCCTCCATAATATTCTGATGTTTCTTTTTCCTTAAGTGCTAAGATTAACTTGTCCATCTCTGCACAGGCTGTTATCTTCTAAATGACCATTTCCTCTGTTGGAATATCTGCTTGTTTCCAACACTGCAAATTTTATTCTGGCTGCAGTAAGAATGTGCAATATTATATATTTGAATTTTTTAGAAATTTGTCTATTAAATATCCCCAGTAAGAATAATTCTGGTTTTAATTCAATTTGCTCTGCCGTTATTTCCTCTAACCATTTTTTTATTCTGTGCCAGTATCTTTGGGCTTCAGTGCAGGACCACCCCATGTGAAAGAATGTTCCATGTTTCTTTTTACATTTCCAGCAATTCGGATTCATGTTAGGAGACATTTTCGCTATTCTCGACAGTGAGAGATGCCATCTATAAAAGATTTTATAGGCATTTTCTTTATATGTTGTTGATTTTGTAATTTTATTATTCCTTGTCCAGACCTTTTCCCATTCTAATAATGTAATGCGACGTCCTATGTTTCTACTCCAGGCTATCATGTTGTCCATGACTACTTCCTCTTCTGATTCTATCTCTAATAATTAATTATAAAATTTAGTTATATTTTTTTTATCTGGGCCTAGTAGGATTTTATCTAATTGTTGTAGCTTAGCATAAATTCCAAAATTTCTCTTGTCCTGGCTATATCTATTTTGAATTTGCAGGTAAGCCCACCAGTCTACTTGTAGCCCTTGTTCTTGGAGATCTTGCCATGATTTTAAATTTCCTTGCGCATCAAGAAGGTCTTTGTATTTTATCATTTTATTAAGATCTAGATTATTTGGATGTATCATCACCTCCATCGTTGAGATCCAGATTGGGATTTTTAAATAATTTTTATTTTATTTTATTCCAATTAGCCAATAAGGAATCTCTAATTATATGTCTGTAGAAATAATTCTGTTTAATTTTTCCAGTGTCCCATAAAAATGTGTGGCACCCCCTCTGTAAGTCATGGCCTTCTAGAAATAAGATTCTTTTATTCGACAGGTTTACCCACTCTTTCAACCAAAGTAAGGAAGATGCACTATAGTATAATTCCCAATTGCCTTTAGGTTTATCCTCAGTTTTTTCCCTTGCCAAATAAATTTGTGATTATCTTGTTCAGTTCCACAAAGTAATTTTTATGTATTTTTACTGGTATTGTTTGGAATAAGTAAAGAAATTTGGACAGAATGTTCATTTTTATAGTGGCAATCCTCCCCAATAAGGAGATTTGCAATTTAACCCATGTCTCTAAATCTTTTTTGACTTGCTGTAATAATTTATTATAATTATTTTCCATTAGGGTTTTGCATTGAGCCGTCAACCAAATTCCTAAGTATTTAACTTTATTTTTACTATTTGTACTCCCATTATCCTTTCCAATTTTAATTTTTGTTTTTCTGTTAAATTTTTAGTTTTTAATTTTGTTTTTCCCTATTGATTTTAAGTCCTGCAACTTTCCCAAATTGATCTAACTCTTTCAATAGTTCTTGACCTGTTTCAATTGGTTCCTCTATGAAAAAAACCATATCATCCGCAAATGACTGGAGTTTATATTCTTCTTTCTTAATTTTTAGTCCTTTTATTCCTGGATTCTGTCTAATTCGTGTAAGCAATGTTTCCAAAGATAATATGAAGAGCAGGGGAGATAGTGGACATCCCTGCCTAACTCCTTTCTCTATTTTTATTGAGCGCGTGTACTCTCCATTAATTATAATATTCTCCTTTTGTGAATCATAAATTGTAGTCACAATGTTTTCAAATTTAGTGCCATGTTGTAAATTTGTTGGGTTAGGAATTGCCAATTTAGATTGTCAAAGGCCTTCTGTGCATCCAAGAATACAAGAGCTATTTGTTTTTCCAGGTGGGCTTCGTAGTATTCCAAAACATTTAGTACTATTCTTTTTTTTTTAAGTTTTTATTGTTTTTTGACATACAAACAAACAGACAAAACATAAAAACATCAGCTCCCCCATATTTATATACAAACAGTGAGTCGGTTGGTTCATCAGTTTTGTGCACTCATCTCATAGTCACAATTACAATTACCTTATATAATAACTCTTATTGTCAATACAAACTTATAAATCATAATATCACTATTAAAAAAAGAAGTTTGACTAAACTTTTAGTCGATCATGCCTTTGTGAGATAACTATATTTTAAGTAATTTATTCTAAAACAAATCATATAATCGTGCCAATTCTATCCTAAATAAGAGAAAAAAAAGAAACAGAAAACTATTATATAAATATAATATCCAGTACCAAAAAAGAGAAAAGAAAAATGAAATCAATATTATTCCTTATTGTCTAACATTTCTATTTTTGTATTTCATCATTCAACCATTGATAGAAAAGATCCCAAACTATATAAAATTGTTTATATTCTTGCTCTCTGATTTCAAAAGTCAATCTACTCATCTCAGCACATTCCAATATTTTCTTTATGACTTCTTCCTGCAATGGAATTTTCTCATTTTTCCAATTTTTTGCAAATACAATCCTAGCCGCAGTCAATACATTTACAATCAAATATTTCAGCTCTTTACTATAGACATCTGGTAAAATTCCCAGTAAAAAAAGCTCCGGTTTCAAGTCTATGTGCTTCTTTGTCATTTTTTCCAACCACATGTGGATTTTAGTCCAATATTTTCTAGCGTCCTCACAAGTCCACCACATATGGTAGTATGAACCAGGTTTCTGATGACATTTCCAGCATTTTTCGGATTTGTTCTTGAACATTCTTGCTATCCTTGTCGGGGGAAAATGCCACCTGTAAAACATCTTATACAAATTTTCTTTAAAGGCTGTAGACATTGTCATTTTATAATTTTGCAACCATAATTTCTGCCATTTCTCTAAGTCAATCCCATATCCAAAATTCCTCCCCCAAGCAATCATAGTTTCTTTAACTTGTTCTTCCTCCAACTTAATTTCCAATAAGAAACCATATAATTTTTTAATCACCTTTTCATCAGTACCCATCAAAATCTTATCTAAATCAGTTTGTTTATCATAAAATCCTTCTGCTTTGGAATCCTCATAATACTTTGAATGTATTTGCAGATATGAAAACCAATTCATCTGTATACCTTGTTCCTCTAATTTTTGTATCGATTTAAGTTCACCCTTTTCATCTAGTAATTCCCCATAGCTAACTGTTTGTTCCTTTTTATAGATTATAGGGTAAGAAAACGCTTCTATCGTCGATAACCAAACTGGAATTTTCAAATAACATTGTTTTTTTGTCTTCTCCCAATTTAACCACAGAGACTCCCGTATATAATGTCTTCTAAAATACCCCTGTGTTTTGGTTCCCTTATACCATAAAAAAGCATGCCAACCCAACAACAAATCATGACCTTCTAATGTCAACAATCTAGTTTTCCTTAATGTTATCCATTCTTTAACCCACATCAAATTTGCAGCTTGGTAGTACAACTCCCAATTAGGCAGGCCAAACCCTCCTCTAGATCTAGCATCCTGTAAAAGCTTTAACTTTACCCTTGCTTTCTTGCCTTGCCATATATACTTCAAAACAATTTTATTTAAATCCTCAAAATATTCTTTTCCAAGCCTAATTGGTATTGTTTGAAACAAAAATAAAATTCTGGGTAGAATGTTCATCTTAATTGTTGAAATCCTTCCTATTAATGACAATTGTAGGTTTTCCCATTTTTTCAAGTCTTGGGCTATCTGTTGTTTAAGTTTAATATAATTGTTCTCCTTTAATGTACTACATCTTGGCGTCAAATATATCCCCAAATACTTAACCTTATTTGTAACTTGAATTTTTAACAATTCTGCCAGTTCTTCTCTTTGTCTCAGCAACATATTCTTTGACAAAATCTTTGTTTTATCTTTGTTTATTTTCAGACCGGCCACCTCCCCATATGCCTCTATCTTTTCCAACAGCTTCAAGGCTGTTTCTATAGGGTCTTCCAGGATAAAGACTAGGTCATCTGCAAAAGCTTGTAGTTTAAATTCTTCCTTTTTAATTTTCATTCCTTTTATAGTTTTATCTTCTCTGATATTTCTATTCAACACTTCCAAAGTCAATACAAATAACAAGGGAGAAAGAGGACAACCTTGTCTTGTGCCTTTTCTTATATTAATAGGATCTGTAAATTCTCCCTCCATCATTACCTTAGCTGTTTGTTCATTGTAAATTGCTTCTATTGCTTGAATAAATCTTCTAGCAAAGCCCATCTGTTTCATTAAAAGTAACATAAATCTCCAATTTACGTTATCAAATGCCTTTTGAGCATCTAAAAATATCAAAGCCATTTGCTTTTCAGGATGCGCCTCATAATATTCCAAGGTGTCCAGAATTACTCTCATATTGTCTCTAATTTGTCGCTTTGGCAGAAATCCATTTTGATCTGGGTGGATAAAGTTATTCAGATACTTTTTAAGTCTTTCTGCTAATATTGAAGCAAAAATTTTATAATCTGCATTTAATAAGGAAATCGGTCTATAATTCTTGATTTGAAGTAGGTCCGCCTCCTCTTTTGGAATAAGTGTAATATAAGCCTCTGACCATGTTTTAGGTATTATCTTTTTTAACATAACTTCATTCATAACTTCTAACAGTGGAATACACAATGATTCTTGAAAGGTTTTATAAAATTCTACAGGAAACCCATCTGGACCTGGTGCCTTTCCATTATTTTGTTTCTTAAGTGCTTGGCTTAACTCCATCATTGTTATATTGCTTTCTAACATTTCTTCAGTCTCTTTAGGTATCTTAGGTAGATTTGCATTCTGCAGGTATTGTTTAACTTTCTCCTCATCAATATCTTCTTTCTTATACAAATGTTTGTAAAAGTCATAAATAATTTCTTTTTTCTCTTTGCTGCCATGACAAGTTTTACCTTGGTCATCTATTAACTGCAATATTTTCCTCGACTCTTTCTCCTTTCTCAACTTATATGCTAGCCATCTACCTGGCTTATTTGCATCTTCAAAATAATTCTGTTTAGCATTCCTAATTTTCTGTGCCAGTTCTTCTTTCTCTATTAAGTCCATTTTATGTTTAGTTATATCCAGTTTCAATTTGACGTCTTTTTTCTGTGGTATTTTCTGCAGTTCTTTTTCGAGTCTTTTATATTCATCCTCCAAGGCTTTGAAAGAAGGGAGGAGCTTGCGCCGTGATGATACGGTCTGCAATCGAGCTCCTTGATTGCAGCCGATATCTCCGTTACCGGCCGGTCCAAACGGACCTATGCTGTCCCGTAGGGACAGCTATCGTGAAGAGTGTACCCTGAGGACTCCGGGGATATCGCAAAATCCCTGGAAGACCCGGGTGAAGCTCTCTTTGCTGGCGGCGGAGAGGCAGCCCCCATGCTGCTGAAGTCGGGGCGGCTCCAGAAAGAACGGGTCTGAGAGAGAGTCTGTCGGTTGGGTGAGAAACTTTTTTTTATTTAATTTTTTGAGTCTTGAAAGTTCACTCTGATTATTAGAAGAAATCTGTGTGATTTTTTTTTCTTTTGACAAAACTGACTAAGCGGCGTTTTTTTTAAGGGAGACGTCAAAGAGAGAATTTATTTGCTTTTTTTTTTTCTTTGCTTCCGGACTTCATTGTTATTCACTGGATAACTGGACTGTTCCTTTTTATATTTATATGTTTTATTCTTCCTTTGGATTTTTCATTTTTAGGCTAGAGGCTCCCTTTGTTTATTTTTTTATTCTTTTTTGCTTTTATATGTTTGTGTATTCCTTGCCGGCTTTTCTTTTTTTTTATGCTGTTCAGAGAGGAGGGGGGAAAGTGAGAACTAAGAAACTTTTCCAAGCTAGAGGCTTGGAAACATTTTACTTGAACTGGAAAAAGACGAAGTACTTCTTCTCAAGGACATCTTCTGATAAGATAGAGGAAAGCGCTTTGTAGAATATTATTACAGGTGTCTTTCTGGATATTTATGGCTTAGCTTTGAAGCTTGTGGGAAAGAGAAGGGAGTCATAATTAGAGCCTTGGACAATTAAATAGAGTGCAGTGTATTGCTGTTTACTTTCTTTTTCTAATTCTTTTTTTTTAGTTCCGCCACCCCCTCCACCAGCATCAAGGTCTTTATTTTTAAGTTTGATTTATTTCCAAAGGGAAGCCTCTGAATTTTTTTTATTTTTACTTTATTTTGATTTATTTTACTTTATTTTTTCTCCTTTCTATTTGGATTCTGCTTTTCTTTTTAATGTATATCAATGGACTATTTCTTTTTTCTTTTTTCAATTGAGTTTTTTTTTTTTTTTGGCTGGATTAAGGTGTGGAATTTGAAGAAATTTATTCTTCTTGTTTTTTGTTTTGTTTTTTCTCTCTTTTTCTCTTTTCCTTCTTTTTGGCTTTGGCCTTGTTTATTATTATTATTACTGGGTTTTTATTCTTATTTTTACTCTTTTTTGTGGATTATTTTTTTTAATTGGATTAAGGTCAGGAAGAATTTGAAGAATTTTTTCTTTTTTTTTCTTTTTTTGCTCTTTTCCTTTTCCTTTTTCATGTTTTTCTTCTTTTTCTCTCATTATTGATTCTTTTTTATTATTGGCCTTTTCATTTTGGATTATAATTGGCTACTCTTTTTGGATTAAAATTTGAAAGAACTTGAAGAGCTGGAACCATTTAAAATGAGTAAGAAACTTATATCTTCGGGTGCCTCTATGTCTACTTCTGCCTCCCCACCATCTGGACAGAGTTCAATTCAGACAATGTTAAAGCAAGATAAAGAAAAAGAACAAGAAAGAGTATCTTTTCTGATGATTATGCAAGGAATTCAAGATCTTAAGGTAAAAATAGATACCATTGAACAAAGAACAGGGAGGACGGAGGAAAAAGTGGAAAGTATTCAACAGATGATGGCAAAATATGAGGAGAGACTTCAAAAAGTCGAAGAAGGGGGCAAACGAAGAGAGGAGAAGATTGGAAATATTGATAATAGACTAACAGTGATTGAACAAGAAAAAAGTGGGATGTTGAAGTGGGAGTTGGATAGATCAGAATTCTATCTTAGATTTCAAAATATAGAAGAAGAAAAAGGACAAGATTTGGCTGCGATAATGGTAGGAATCTTGGCGGATGCGTTTGAGATAACAGAAGAGAAGATGATGGATGGAATAGATGAGATATATCGAGTTTTTACAAGATATGCGATGAGAAATAATCTGCCCAGAGAAGTCCATATTAGATTTACTAAAAAATCCATGAAGACACAAATATTACAAGTGGCAAGAGAGAAGATATTGAAATACAAAGGTAAAGAAATTTTGGTTTTAAAACAAATACCTAGAAGAGTGAGAGAGATGAGAAGAGAATATCGATTCCTGACCAAAATGTTATTGAAAAAGGAGGTGACTTACAGATGGCTGATCCCAGAAGGATTGATGTTTACGTGGCAGGAACAGAGACATAGAATTGATTCAATTGAGAAAGCAGAACTGTTCTACGCAGAAGTTTTTGGAGAGAGAGAAGGAGAGGCAGAAAAGGAGGTTCCATTAACTGAATCCCAAGAGGAACAAATGGAGATTGGAAAAGAAGAAGGTGCAGTAGGTGGACAAGTGGATATTAAAGATCAGCGTGAATCAAGACCCACGAGAGTGGTTAAATCTAAATATAAAATATAATCATGGAAGAGAAAAAATTGATTACAATGAATATAAATGGACTGAATTCAGCTGCTAAGAGAAGGAAGATTTTCCATAAATTAAGGAAACTAAAGTTTGATATAATTTGTCTACAAGAAGTACATATTAAAAAGCAACACGAACAATTGTTATTACAACCAAAATTAGGGAAATTGTTTACCTCTTTGACTCAATGTAAGAAAAGAGGGGTGGTCTTATATATTAAAGAGGCTATCCCAGCAAAAATGATTTATACAGATGAAGATGGGAGAATATTAATGGTGGAAATAATGGACAATAATAGAAAGATACTTTTGACTGCAATTTATGCCCTGAATGATAAACAGGAAGAATTCTATAAAAAATTACATACCAAGATGGCTGGACTGGACTATGCTAATATAATTATGATGGGAGACTTTAATGGAATTGTGGATAATAAACTTGATTATATTGCAACAGCAGCAAAGTATAATAGAAAAACTCTTCCTAAATCTTTTTTTTTAAATGACAGATGAATTAACTTTAAAAGACATATGGAGAGAAAGAAATATTAAACTTAAGCAATATACGTTCTATTCAAATAGACATTTATCATGGTCCAGACTTGACATGATTTGGATCTCAACAGACTTAATATCTAGTATTCAAGAAGTAAATATTGAAACAAGTACTTGGGCTGATCATAACCCATTGACAATTAAATGGAAGGGACAAAAAAAAAGATCGAGATGGACATTAAACAATACTATTTTAAAGGAGAAAGAATTTATACAATGGATGGAGAAAGAATTGGCTTTTTTTTTTAAAGAGAATAGAAAAGAAGACACTTCAATACAGAATGTTTGTCAGCCTCAAGATCTCTTCGGGTACCCCAACTACTATGCTTTATTTCTCCCTTAGTATCTCTACTACTAGGCTTACTTCTTTCGGCTGTCATTAGCAACGGGGGGGAGGAGTAATTGTGGGGGGGAAGAGAGCTGGAGGTGTTTTGCATTCTTTTACTGTGGGCAGAAGAAGGGGGGGGATTTCTTCTTTCCAACTTTCCATTTCCTTGCTAGCTTCTATCCTTTTTTGCGCAGCTGCGAGGTCTTATCAAAATATGTCAAGGTCAATGGACAGAGGCCTCATCACTACCTGAAGATGCTCACATGATCATATTCGGAACTTTTAATTGGCAGAGACTTCTGGACTTTGGGGGGTGGGAACAATTCCATTTCTTTGTATGTGTGATCTGCGCGCCAAATTCTCACTTTCGGAATTCCATTTGTAGCTTCCTTTTCATCTTCCAGTAAAAGAAGAACTTTGCTCTGAACAATGGAGTCTGAGTATTTCTTTCTTGGATTTTGAAAGGAGCACACATTGACAGTTTGGGATACAATGAAGGCTTATGCTAGAGGCTTGATAATAGACTATACAAGAAAAAAGAATATTAGGAAAAGGCAAACATTTAGTACTATTCTTAAATTATTCCTAATTTGTCTATTGGGAAGAAATCCATTTTGATCTTTATGTATATATTCATTCAATTTTTTAAAATCTATTTGCTATAATTGTGGTAAATATTTTATAATCAGTATTTAACAGGGAAATTGGTCTATAATTTTGTATAAGTCGTAAGTCTGAATCTTCTTTTGGGATCAATGATATCAGTGTCACCTTCCATTAATCCGGCATTCTTGCTACAAGTAGGACCTCATTATATACTTCCACCATGAGAGGTCCTATTTGTTCTCCTATTTTCTTATAGAGTTCCCCTGGTATCCCATCAGGTCCTGGGGTTTTATTGTTCTTTTGGTTTTCTATTGCTGTTTTTAACTCAGGCTATGTAATGTCTCTAGTTAACATTTCCTTCATCTCTTCCTTGATTATTTTATCTTTAGTAATACCCAAATGGTTTCTTATCATGTCCTCCTTTACCTCCTTCTTTTTATAAAGATCTTCAAAAAATTTACATGCAAGGGCATTTTGCAAATTTTGCTTTGCTTGCCCTTAAATTACAACAAGAGGTACATTTCAGAGAAACTGAGCTAATTAGATTTAAACATGGACCTATAAACCCACAGGTTTATGTCCCTAGTCAGTTCTGGATTTAGCAAGGAGCATATTTGTCAGAAAAATATGTGTGATGCTTTTCCCCACGAAGAGGCATCCAACCCAAATACAGGTCATTATGGTCTCTGTATCCAAGATTCCCTGGAGTAATGAATTCATATAAATGAAATCAATTGTTACAAAGATGCTGTTAGCATAGTAAGCTGAGCACAGTTGTTTCACAGTATTTTGGATATGCAATTGGAATATCATATCACAGTTTTTGGAAGCTTCTTTCCTTCACCTTTGGGGTCCTGCAGCTGAAGACCATATAATCTCCCCCCTTTGGATGTACAACATATAGTCTTAATAAAATTGTCCAACTATGATACATTCTTGGACTTCATTTTTTCAGTCTATAATTTCCTCACTTGCATTCCATCCACAGCATGTCCTCAGTTCATATTTAGTGGACATTGGTCTACATCAATCTTATTCAAGGGAAAACTAATGGTCCTAAATTAAATGAGTTTTTTTTATCTAAGTTCAGTCTCCAGTGAACAGAAAAGCACTTATCAGAAAAGCACTGCACATAAATCATCATAATTCTTTGGAAAAAGTCCTGCTGGACTGAAAGAGAGAACATATGGATTCAATATATGGGCTTGGCGAATGTTGTTCTTTTTCTTTGATTGGTCCAAGAAAAAAGATGTATTTCACATAACATGCTGAAAATACTATATTATACTGATACACTAGCCAATTATTATTTTTAAAATGAACAAAACAAAATATGCCAAAGCACGGTAGCTTCATTGAAAAACAACTGAATGGTACGTATAATTCTTCTTACATATGCAGTTTTATTCTGATTTTAATCATACCCAAATCTCGTCAGACAATCAATAGATACTATTACTATCAGTCCCCCGAGGGCTACAGTCAACAGTAACATTGATAGTCACATTGTTCACATATTTGCAATTCACATATTGACTCAAAACACTAAGGAAGGATTTAATTTCTGTTGATTCCTATTTAACAGAACTCGATGTACCAATAGAAAAGAGTTTTTGTAGCTTAGGGTTGAACTATGGAGTCCTTGGTTGCTCTCTAGAATAGGTAACATCATCAATGCTAGCAGTTTGGTAATAAAATATATGCAAGAAAACAACTAAATTCAGAGAGCACCAAGGACTCCACAGAACTTGATACACACAATTGTGCTTTATGCAATAATTTTTTTCACCAAAACATCTAAGTATAAATATTTAGAGTGGTGCAGTGGCCTATAGGTAGAGCTCTTGCCTCACAATCAGGAGTCTGTGAGTTTGATCTGAAGTAGAGGCAGATATTTCTCTCTTTGGGCATGATGAGAATATATCTGCTGAACATAACTCCACATTGGTGACAGGAAGGGCTTCCGGCCAGTAATCACTCAGCTCCATTCAACTGCCCAGACTCCACCCCTCAAGGTATTATGGAGTCAGTGAAAGATGATGATTAGCTAAGTGTAAATATTTAGTTCAGACTTTGTCTCATCTCCATTAGCTTTGTATTCAGAACAAAAAAACATCCATTATACTGTACATGAATATATGCTATGTAGAGGTTTATATAAGAGTGTAATTTGATAATTTAAGTTTCCATTATGTAGAGTTTCAAAGGTTAAAATCAATACTTTGAACTGAATTTAGAGCTGGATTTTGAGTTGTTCCTGCAGTGAAATAAAACATTCCCTTCATGAAATTCAGTTCATTTTAATCTGTCATAAATTAGAGGACAAATAGGTTATGGTAATAATATGACATTATTTGATTATATGATAACAGAGTGGAACTGCAAGGAGGAAAAAATCCATCTCCTTTACCAGCCCCTGCATGTTCTTTAGAGTATGATTTCTCCAAGGGAAATATTTATGTAAAGCAGTTATAAAAGTTCCAGCAATAATACCCTATACAAGAGAACATCAATGCTGGTTTTCAATCACTGTTGCTTGGAAGAAGAGAGAGAATGTAGCTATTATCAGGTCAGGTTGATTGATTGATTGACATACTGCATAATGGAGCATATTATGGTGAGTTATAACCCTTATGCATACAGACACTCACACAGAGATGTCTGTTGAAGCCAGCCCCTAGCTACAAGAGACTGCAGGAAGTCTCTGGCCAGTATTAAGTGATGTATAGAACCTACAGTTCATGTGACACTTTTTTCCACATGAATACCATATGTTTACAATAGAATTTGCTGATAGCTAACAAGGCTTTCATTTTTGCTAACCACTGAAAGGAAGATATATTTTTTTTTAAATGAAGAATGAATGTTTAAGAGAAACAATATTGGGAATGTAATTACCAAATCCAGATCTAGTACAGTGCATGGCTAGGTCACCGCACGGAGCTTGAGGAGTGTTAATTAAAAATGAATCTCACCTCAGCGATGGTCTCACTCAGCCACTTAAAGAACTTTCCTGTCCCTCCCCATCCCTAATGCTCTCGTAACTGAAAGAGCAACAACAAAAAGGGACTTAATACTATCAATCTGTTTTGATAAATTGTTGTAAAAAGAAAGAGAAAAGAGCCACACTGATTACTCTAAATGTTAGATAGTAATATAAGAGCAAGTGTGTTATATCAGAGTAGGAATGGTGGGCCTTGTTTCAAGAATGCTCTCAGTCATTGAAACTTTCTTTTAGCTGAATATGCCCCTCAGGGTTGATATTGTAGGGGTAAAATCAGAGATATCCCTATGTATCCTGTCTTGAGCTCCTGGAAGTAGTTAGATGTATAAATATATACATATAAACCCTGGAGGTAATTTTATGACCCACATCTTGATTTCTTTGCCATTTGTTTCTTGAAAAGAAAATGTGCCTTGCTCCAAAGAGGAAGAATATGTTATTTGCTCTCATGGCCATATGTTTTTTGGTTGTTTTTTTTGAACAATCATTTTACATATAAAAAGGGAGGAAAATGGAAGATAGCAGGCTTAGAAAGGTCAAAGAAATAAAAGACATTTCTTATATAATAATCAGAACTAGACTTACATGTACTGTATTTTCATATTATCTTACACAGATGTGTTTCTCTAGCTTTGAGACAATTTACAAAATGCATTTATGATTGTCACAATTTCTCCACAATCATGTGATCAAAACGTGGACATTTGGTCACCAGCATGTATTTATGAAAAAGTCAGTATCCTGAGATCACATGATCACCATTTGCAACCTTATTGGTTGGCTTTTAGCAAGCAAAATCAATGGGGAAAGATAAATTCACTTAATAACTGTGTATTCATTTAACAATTGTGGTGAGTCACTTAATAACCACAGCAAAAAAGATTGCAAAAATAGGGCACAACTCACTTAACAACCACCTCACTTAGCAACATAAGTTTCTGTCCCAATTGTGGTTGTTAGTCAAGGACTACCTGCATTTCATTTTTCTTTTCTATTGATCTCTGCATTGGTTATCAGTAGGAGATGACCAGGCTGAGCTTGAGGGACAGGTCAAATGCATCATCAATCATGAGTCCCCCTGTGCTCACAAGAGATCTATATCCAGCCCACCTTAATTCCTTCTACTCTTATCTCCCTCTAATTTCCCTTGACTGTTAGTAGTTCAGATTCTTGTAGAGATTTTAAGATTGCAATAAAACTTTACACCCATTTGAACTGTTTGGATCTCCTGATTTTCCTGGTGCTTGATATTACTTACTGCATGTAATAATATGGATAGCCTCTTACCAACAAAGCATTGTTTGATGCCCAGCAAAGCCATTACGAAAAAATTCCTTCTTGCAAAATGCATTCTTCTTGGCTCATTTAGAAACTAGGATTAGATCAGTCAATTTTTTGCTATTTGAACATTAGTCTTCATCCAACAATCTGATTGACCAGATGTAGAAACTCTTTCTTTCTTTCTTTCTTTCTTTCTTTCTTTCTTTCTTTCTTTCTTTCTTTCTTTCTTTCTTTCTTCCTTCCTTCCTTCCTTCCTTCCTTCCTTCCTTCCTTCTTTCCTTCTTTCTTTCTTTCTTTCTTTTCTTTCTCTTTCTCCCTCTCTTTCTCCCTCCATCCCTCCCTTCCTCCCCCACCCTCTGCATTAGAACAGTCCTTCTTGAACCTTGGCTTAGAATGGTGTTGTTGTTTTGGGGTGTATGGTTGCAACCAGTTTAGACTACTATTTTGTATCATAAAGTCACAGAGATGTTTTAGAATTTAAACCCTGAAAAATATAAACAAGTAAGTTCCTTCCTTCCTTCCTTCCTTCCTTCCTTCCTTCCTTCCTTCCTTCCTTCCTTCCTTCCTTCCTTCCTTTCTTTCTCTCGCAGGAGCACTGTTAAAAGGTTGGCACTTTTTAAATTATATTTTTTTATACAGCTTTTAAATTAGCAAAATAAGCAAAATAAAATTGAGCTAGTTCAGATTTGGTGTGAAATCTTTTACCGCAAGACATTTAGACTATTTGAAAGGTTGTGAAACCCTTCTGTTGCAAGTGACAGGAAAAACAATGAAATGGTTTATTGCTGGACCTGTTTTCTTTATTTAAAAAAACCAGTAAAGTTGATACCACAAGGAAAGAAAAATGGGATTTTTTTCTTAATAGCTCTGCAAGGAGGTAGCCATTGATCCTGGTGACATTGGTTTGTTTGTTTTTAAGTTTTACAGCAGAAGAAAGGCAAGGCCTGTAGTGAACCAAAGACAGAGAAAAAAATCCTAAGTACCAATAAAGGAGTTTTTATTTATGGCCAATACATTTTGCAAAATGTGTCCATTTCTCAAAGGTCCTTCTAGAATATCTGTAAAACTATAGATACTTTCTAGTACAACTGTTACAATCGCTGCACCTTGATGCATTATTGCCTTACCTGATGGTAACTGTGTTTTATACACAATTCTAATTCCCTAATCTACTATCAAGTTTAGATTTAGATGTGATTTTAATTCCACCAGTATGTGTTTGGAACTTGCTTTAGTTCTGTAACAACAAAAAAATACCACCTTGTCAGTGGATTTGGGGAGATCACATTTTTCTTAGCACTTTGTTCAGAAAAGCATACATCATGTCTCATATATATGGCTTTAGTTTATATATAACACACATATACATATACACATACACACACACACACAAACACGCATATATATATATTACAATTAAATATGTAAATAAGTATACTTTGTGACAACTTTTTATTGTTTTCATCTCAGTTTTGATATAATAGGAATCCAAAGGAAAACAAGATAGTGCACGAATATCCAAAAGGATAAGCTTAATATTCTCAATATCACTATTCTAACATAGAACTCTAATTATATTTTTCAAAATGGGGTGTAGGGAGCTCATTTTGCATCTCAAAGAACCCAATAACATCCTAACCTTCCCCTTCCAAAAATCATGCATACAAAATCTCTGGAATTTGTATTTTTCCATTATAAACTGCACAGACTTTATGATTCTTAATTTAATGCATTTTAAGGAATTGTTGACATTAGATATTATTGCTCAATTGTTGGCTATAGATCAACACGCATTTTGTGGGAAGAAAGCTTTCAATATTTTTTAAAAAATAATTTAGAAGTGTATACATCCTAATACTATCTTATAGGTCTTTACAGCTTATCTTCCTGAAGTAATGCATAATTTATGTGTTTAAAATAAAAGTGATTTGTATTATGGAAAAGCTTTAGTGTTCATCACTAATGGCTGAGTTATCAGTACTGTTTAAATTATCTAGGTTAACTGGATTATTCTCAGGAACTTTCTGATCCTTATTCTTTTCCTTTTATTCTTAATCTTGATTAAATTTATATGCTGCTGACTTTCAGCAGAAGAAAGAAAAGGGGAAAAAGGAGTGTCAAGTGTCCTCACCAAAGGCCTAGTGAACAGCTTGGTTTTCAGGCCCTTCAAAACATCAGCAGGGTGGGGCCTAGCTGGATCTTTCATTCCGAAGCACGCATGTGTGCACAAAATGTAAAATCACCAAACCGGTAGTTACACCAGTCAGATCCCACTCCTGGTGTGAAGTTTCTTGGCATAGAGGTGTTACAGATCCTTGTGTTTAGCAAAATTATCTGACAAGGATGTCCATACTATAGGATATTAGAAGGACATTAAAAGGAAGTGAAACTCTTTCTCTGTGTGTATATGTGTGTGTGTGATTTAAATACCATATACATTCAACAATAGACTTGAGGTAGCTATGCTATATTCAGCTACCAGACTACCATATGTAGAAAAAATATAATTCTTTAGACTTTCTTGTTTCAAAGTACAAAAGAATTGCACATGCTTACGGATATATAACAGAGCGTATGGGTCTGTACTGCTTTATATAACAATGGCTGCACTGAATTTGCAATAGCACCATTTCTATTTACTTTAAATGAGCTCCTTGTATCCTATTGAAACATCCATGCAAGAAAAGTTTTACTGTTTAAACAGATAAATTATTTCCCATTTCAGATTACTCTATTTCAGTCACATAAATTCCATTTTCCAATGCTTGCTTTCTTGTATGCTTTGAAATGCCTATTTGCTATAATTGTTCCATGAGCTCTGAAATCTAATATATATGTTGATCCATTATTTGAACTATCCCTTAGGCAACATTTTATTTACTTTGTTAGAAGTAGCCATTTGATAAATTGCAATTCAATCTTTTTGACGTTCCTTTGAATTTGGAAAAATGTGTGTCCTGAGCAGACTTGTCAGGCGATTTCAGATGGATTTGAATTGCTCTAAAAATTCAACAGTTGAGCATTCCCTGAAGTTAGGCATTAGACAGGATAACTCTATAATACACACTGTATAACCATTATTCAGTTACTCAGCTGTTGCTTTGTAAAGTATATCAAACTTGGATTCAAATTTAATTTCTTCTTAGACAAACTAACAAATCAGAATTATCACATTGCCAAGTTAATTTGTGAATATTAATCCAATTCAGATATATAGACACAATCCTAAAAAGCTTTTGGTATGTATGTATAGATGCCCAAAATCTGAGTTTCTATATGAATATCAGGGTCTTATTATTTCATCTCTATAGGATCTTTCATATTAGAATAGATTTTTTAGTAGTGTGGACAATTGAATTTATGATTTATATTATCCTTACTATCATATATTAATTTAGTT
Source organism: Pseudonaja textilis (assembly GCF_900518735.1). The sequence goes on from NW_020769319.1 coordinate 14,818,741, forward strand.
TAGTTTAGTTTAGTTTATTGTCATTGCACCTTGTACAACGAAATCAAACACCATCTTCAGTGCACATCATGACCATGACCATGCAAATAAACACATCCTTCACCCTTCACACCAGTGGTGGGATTCAAATTTTGTTTACTATTGGTTCTAGGGTGTGACTTGCTGGGTGTGGCAGGGGAAGGATACTGTAAAATCTCTAGTCAGAGGTGGCATTTGCTGGTTCTCCAAACTGGTCAGAACCTGCTGAATACCACTACTGCTTCACACATTGAAGTGGAAACCCCCGACACCACACCAACACTGCACTATACAGCAGAAATTCAAAAAAGGGAAAGGAAGAAAAGAGGCTACCAGTTTTGCTACAAAAGCAAAATCAAATTTAGGCTGCATTAATATAATTTGTAAATGAATAGAAATAAAGATTTAACTACAGTCTACATTAATCAGATCAAACATTGAGTACTTTATCCAATTTTAGGAGCCAATGGTAGGAAAATCTACAACAAATTGGAACAGATGCAGAAAAGGGCAGCACAATTGATCAGGGGACTGAAAACTAAACCTTAAAAATAGTGGTGCGAGTCAATCGGTATAACAACTGGTTTGGTGAGCGCGCGCGCATGTGCCGAATACATGCTTTGCGTGTGTGCTCTACATTTTTTAAAGACCATTTTCAAATTAATTAATTACCTTCTACTGAAGACCCTGGGACTAAAATAGCTGAGACTTGGCAAACTGCTCTGCTGGGTGTGCTAAAAAAAATCCAGGAAATAAAGCACAGGAAAGTACAGGGGCAGGTGGGTGGGGCCAAATGCTTACCGGAACTACCAATTCTCCCAAACTGGTCCAAACTGGTCCAAACTGATCGAATCCCACCCCTGCTTTTTAAAAAAAAGATTTAGGAACTTGGCATATTTAACCTTGAGAAAACTGGAGCAGGGCATATGAAAGCACTTTTCAAGTACTTGAAAGAGAAGGGAGAGAATCACACAAAAGAAGATCAAGACCTGTTTGTTATCTCCCTTGATTGAATAACATGAAACAATAGACTTAAATTACAAGAAGGCAAATTCTAGTTGAATGTTGCTTCCTAAATGTAAAGAAAATTTAAATAAGTTAAACTATTAGTGAGGGGTTGATGATCTTCTCATGGAAAAAGCAGAGCTTGACAAACCATCTTTTGAGGATTCTTTAACTTGTATTCCCAGACTTGACAAACTTATGAAATTATAATTTTATGAATCCATGAATCACCTCTTACACTGAAAGAGTATGTTGCTATAGTATTTCAAAGATAATCAGAATGTTCTTTCATATGTTCTGCTCTAGTGATTTTTCTCCATGACCTGATATAATCTGAGTCATGAGTTCAGATAGAAAGGCTTAAAAGGATACAGTGCCGCTGGCATCAAATAACACATTCAGTACATATTTGGTTAAGGTTTATGGAGGCTTACTTCTTCATAAATATTTCCAGGGTGCTTGAGGATACTGTAATCAACCAGTCCTTCTGTTCCATCTCAGCCACAAAAATAATAGCTCTTTGTCAAACCATCTTTTTTTCTGAAATTGTAGGAACATGCTTTTAGCATCCATTGCAGCTAATGGAGGGCATTATATACAGTTTATTAAAGGATATTTGTTATGAAGTTTTCAAAGAAATTAATTTCCTACAATGAAACAAAATATGCAAAATGGGTACTTGTAAAATGGAAGGGTGAGATGGTCTTTGTGAGATAGGAGATAGATAAACTATGATAGATAGATAGGTAGATAGATAGATAGATAGATAGATAGATAGATAGATAGATAGATAGATAGATAGATAGAT
>NW_020769319.1:14821635-14833498 GCF_900518735.1 Pseudonaja textilis
AGAGAGAAAAGGGGAGAGAAAGAAAGAAAGAGAAAAATGAGAAAATGATGGAGGGAGAGAATGAGAGAGATGGAAAAGAGAGGGAAATAAATGAGAGAGAGAAGGGGAAGAGAAAGAAAGAGAGAGAGAAATGAGAAAAATAGAAATGAGAGAGAGGGAAGGAGGGAGGGAGGGAGAGAAAAAAAGAGAGAGAGGCCCATTTCCCACAGAAAACACCAGGAGCCACAAAACGTGGGTAGGCATGGCTGGAGTTGTCATCTGACTGGGTTGGAGTGACTTTGAGTTGACCCACACCCACCCTGGTTTTCTTTTCTGTGGGAAACGGGTCCAAATGGCTCTGAGTGTTTAAGGTTGCAGACCCCTGATCTAGACAGAATAGATTATCATTGATACTTTGTTCATGAACATTTCACATCATGAAACAAAATATTTCAGGGATATAAAATGTTCTCTATATCTACCAATTAGTAACCACATCCCTATTTTTCTTTTGCTGCAGTTCCTTTCTGTGTACAGCTGTATCCTGTAACTAACTTCTTTCTTTGTGCATGAGCATGTGTTGGTGTGTGCATTTAAATCACATTTTGTTCTTTAAGATCCTAGCCAATCAGCTCTCATCTAAGGAAGAATCTGATTTAGCTATTTGAGATTTAGCTACTTGAGATCAGTGAAGGGCAATTAAGACCACCCTTTACATTTGCTTTTAATTGGTATGGCAAAGGCTACAAAGCAAACTGAGCTGAGGGCAAAGAAATGCAGTTACCTAGGCAACAAGGAGATTTTCTTCCTCTCCACACAAATCTGAAATTTGATCTGAAACGAGAAATATTCCAGTTTCCAAGATAACTGTTTGTATTCACAAACAATGGCTGTGTTCTCACAACATACTGAATTACTAAGCATCCTTCAATATTTTAGGTTAGAGTATTGACAATTCTACCCCATGTGATTGGTTTTGTCCTAGTGTGTTGTACAGTATGTACATGGCAAATTGTACTAATTGAATCAATTGTGGTAGGATAGCTCAGTTATCTCTTTAGTTGCCCATCGTTTCATTTTCTGGATAACATATGGGCTCAGGTGGCTTCTAATAGCTTTATTGGCAATAAAGATGATATCATCAGTTTGCTATGTTCTAAAATTTGACTACTCAGCCAAAAAAAGATCAAAGGAAAACTGTAAAATAACGCGCCGTGTGGAAAATAATAAGATATGATGTTAAGGAACATTTAAATTGTTTCACTGTAAGTTGTCATGTGACTCATAACTAGAGTGAACATATGTTATTTACTAGCTCTATACCCATGTTTTACTGTGAAACTATGTGATCAGGCTTAGTTTTGTGGGAGGAAAATAAGGGTCAAAATTGTGCCTCTGCCTACTAGCATCCATCAGTAATCATCTGGCTAGTGTCCTGTCAGTGTGTGAGAGAGTTAAGGGCTGTTTGGAAACTGAAACAGTATTTGCTATGTGTGTAAGAAGGAGACTGAGCATGGCTTAGCTCAAATGTTCTGTACTAAAGCTGGTTGCTGTTGTGAAACTAAAACTGAAACTCCTCTGCTTGTGTTTTGCATTTGGAACAGATTTCTTTTCAGGTGGGGTGGGGGAGTAGAACTCCTTAGCATCAGAGCATGTTAATAATAATATATGAAAAATCATTTCTAAGTGACCACCTAGAAGCCAAGAGGAACATATGTGCCAAATTTCAAGTTTGTACGGTTTGTACGGTTCTGGTGATTTTGTGATGATGTGTGAGTGGCATTTCACTTTTATACAGTATATAGATAGAAGATTATAAAGGACAGTCTTTCATTTCGAAAAACTGTCCTCTGGATTTATTTATTTTTCAAAACTTCTCTTTTGTCTTTTAAGCTTAGCATGTAACTGTTATAAACATTAAGCTATAAATATTGAGAATTAAAAAAATATCTTTATGAATCCCTTTCAGATTTGCCCCTTTTTAAAGCCCCCTAAAATTTTCACAAGAACTCCATGTTTCAAAATAAAAATTATGATGGAGTTGATATTTCACTTTGAAAATGCAAGCTTTCCTATTTTAATTTTTAAATAATGGGAGAACTTTTTGAAAAAATGAAAGTCATGTTGATATCTATGGGTCATTAAAAAAGTGACACCTCCAAGTATCATTTTGGGGACCTTAACTTTAGCTGGAAAATGTTTTTGAGAATTTTAGTTTTCAGTATAAGAACATGTTATTGTGCAGATAAATATATAACATTATTGTAGTATAGACTGTGGACCTGTTTCAAATGCAACTTCTGATACATCATGAAAACAACCTGTTCTGTGCTCCTCGCTAATTGCCAATATATTGTTACTGTTTTAAGTAAGCTATTCAACTTTTTCCTTTACATTTCATCCATCAATTCTTTCTATGAGACACAGAATTTGGGAGGAAGAGTAAAAATTAAACATTCACATTAAAGAAGACTAGGAATGCGGACACAAGCCATATCATCCTCATTTCCATGTATCTTCCATCTCTCCATTTTAGTTCAAGATCTGAAAAAGTATGGTAACCACACTCAGCCAAACATATTTTAGCCATATTAGCATTTGAAAATATGATGATTGATAGGTTCCCAGTCATAGTTATTTGTTTGTGCTTATAATTTGTGTGTTTTTGTGTTCATCCTTTCATAAAATAAATGATGCTTAAAATGGTAAGGAGAGAGGGGAGAGGGAAGGAGGGAGAAGGAAGTAGATCAATCTTTCAAGTCTTACACAAAGGTTTTTACAAGCATCTAAAAGTAAAGGAATGCTAGCAAAGGCTTTTCATCACAAATCTCAATCTAGCATGATTTACAAGTTATTACTTGTTATGTCTCACCTTTCTTCTTTCCAAAAAAGATGAAAGAGAACAAACTCACACAAACACAGGCAGGCAAGCTGACTCGGACTTTACAGAGTTAATCCTTTATACTGATGTCCTTGGCTTTCCAACACACTCTGCCTGCCAAGTCCAAAAAGATAACAAGAAAAACTACTCACTGAAGATTCCAAAGCAGACCACAAAAAACAGTCACAACGAAACCTGGAAGAGAAGTAAACTTTGTCCCGTACAAAGTTTCCGGAGAAAACACACCTACTTTTATCCCCTGTGGGATGTGTCTCAATGACTCAGCTCACTCTCTGACCCTCCCACGCCTCCTACGTTGCAGCTCACATTTCTTCCTACGACACTGCCTAGGATCAAGCCAACATTCGTCCACTTGACTCCCTGTCAGGGGCTGCTCCGATATGCCCTCCTCCTCCTGATTAATCTCAGGCTGTTCCTCTCGGTTGTCTGATGAAACCTGAGGTATTATCAGGGAGGAAGGCATTTCCAGTTCCTCCTCCTCATCTTCCGAGTCCTCTTCCTCTAACAGCACAGGCTCGGGAATCGGAGCCACAACAAATATTTCTGCATAGTTAAAAAGTAAATTGAGAATCATCTTCCACTACTTGAAAGCCATCACCGTAGAAGAGCTAGAATTAGAGTCTGTACTTCTGCTTCCTTTATCCCGTCTTCCCACACAGATTGTAAAGTAGATAGCAACACTAAAACTTTCCAAACAAATCGCTCATGAAATGTCACACAACTGAATGTATTTTTGAGATTTACTTAACCTATACTTTCAGTGGAATCATGGAAGAATTTAACTCATGCCTTTAGAAATCAAATGAAATAAATGCACACTTTCTACTCTTGTCCACATATGAGTATTTAAGAGTTTTACTAGGAATGAAGTATAAAAACTACATGTTCCGAATTCTGTATTTTAGGAAGATAAATCCTATACTAGACAAGAATGGCAAAGACAAATGTTATAATCATGTGAAAATCAATCTATTCAGCTGACTTTCTTTGCAGGACCCAGAATGGGAAGGAAGACCTGAACTAGGTTTCAGGAAGAGGTCACTCTTTAATGTACATGTATTAATGCACATATCTATATAATGTATACATGGTGCATTGTTTGAGTATAAATACAGTTAAGCAGCCAGAAATTTAAAATAAAGTTTAAAAACCCAAAAGGTACATATCTTTATCTTGGAGAATTTATTAACAGGTACAGCAAAAAATAATTATGATCTCAGAATATTTGAAGTATATTTGGCCCCATTAAATTATTATTTAATAATTGTAATAATTCCTTACCCAGGAAATGAAAAAAGGATGAATAAATTGCTGGTATACTAATGCTATTCCTGTTACGTAATGAAACAAAACTACAGAAAGCAACAGGAATGTTAATAGAAGATGGAAGGTGATGGTTGGAAGGACATGTAAATGCATACATTCATGAATGCTTTTTTCCATTCCCTCCCTCCCCCGCAAAAAATAATGCTATTTTTATCAAAAATGGACAGAGTGGTTCTTGACTAAGAATAATAAATCTGTTGATTAATAGAATATTCATCAGAAAATGTTCAGATGTTATCTGAAACACTTTATTTGCTTAAGGATAATCCCATGAGCTATATTGGTTAATATTAAAGTGAAATATGCAATAACTCTATTAGTAAACAAACATCTGTTCATATTCATATTAATTAGTGGAGAAAGCAGATTTAATAGAACCCTTGAGACTAAACAGAGGAAGCAGACAATTGTTCATTTAATGAAACAAGTAGGTTTTAAGACAATTACAGAAAAATAGAGTATATGTTAATGTTGATACATATAAAAGTAATGTTTTAGTAAGGAAGTATATGTAACTTTAGAAATAGCAATAAGCAAACACCACTAACAATTGAGTTTTGTCAGGATTTTATTCAACATACAACTCATCTTCATCATCATTATAATCATTTGTGCATCATTTTATGACCAGAGTTTACAAAGCTCATCATTACTCTTGGCTATGCTTTAAACATAAAACTAAGAATAAATAGGGAGGAATGCATCAAACTCATCAATGAAATTCAGTTTGAATGTGATACTCATTGAAGTAACCTTTGAAATTGAAAGGAATGCCAATCAAAAACATCGATAAAAAGTAATATTAACATTTTGTATTTATTTCCTGTAATAGTGATTGATATTTTTTTCAGAGCAAATTAATATTAGTTAAATAATAGCTAATAATAGCAACAGTTGCTGCAACATATTTGCATTAACTAGATGATACTATCACAATACTTTAAAAAGGAGAAAATGATGAGGAGGAATATTCCAAAATAAGAAATAATTTAAAACAAAAATAATCGGCTAATCTCTTTCTGCTGGTTTATATACTATAGAGATGAAGAAAACCATGAAATTACAGTGATATAATGCTGCTGTAAGGGCAAATCTTAGATAATCACCTGATGACAGTTCCAGATATTACAACATGCAACAACAATGCTTATGCTTAATTAACTAACACATTGTCTCTTGCAAGCTAATCATACCATGTAAGGGATCTGTGCTCATGAAAGTAATTCAGGTAAAACTTATAGTTGAACATGAACAACCATTGAGCTTTGTTCCTTAATTGCTAACAATATTTCCTAGGAAATCTCCATAACAAACTGTATCTAGTATTTCAGATTAAGCTGATAAAAATGTCCACAATTTAGAAAACAATGAAAAAGATTTATAATCCCTTAGAAGGTTAAACAACCCCATTTTTGGTAATTTACTGTCAAGACAAGCAATCTGCTAAATATAAATGTGATTAAAATGCTTACAATATCACAATTTACTCAAATTAACATTGTTCTTTTGATTTCGATCACCCAGCAATGGCAATTTAAATCTCAACAATTGGATTCAGGAAGCAACTGTCAAATCCTAACTAATTTATATATCCTACTTTGCTTTCTATAACCCATCAGATCAGATTTATCATTGGATTGAGGCACTTGAAATGTTTTAACATTATCCAAAATTATTCCACTGCATTATCCAAGTGTCACTATTCTGTTTTCTAATTATTCCACAGCATTTTTTATATTTTCAAGGTGAATGTGAATATTGTTCTATATGATTTGGGGGAACCCTGGGTGATAATGCACATTCATCTATGGTAAGTATCATGATATTTAGTTGATGCTGAAAAATTGTATGCTCAATTTTTTTTCCTTCAGAACGATTTTTTAGGCCAGTCCCTGCCAACCCACATCTCTCTCCATAGTGACACCAAAGAATATCCTAATATGTGACACAAAATAATGTCCTAGTATGTTCATTTATTCATGTTCCAGAAATGATAACGATAATTACCTCTACAACAACAATGTTCCACATTTAGAAGAGTAGAAAGGAGGTGGAGATGATGTCTCTATGGCGGAAGATTTGCCAGTTGTGTAATTGTTTAAGTCTCTTCATATTTTCTGATTTTGTATGGCTCCTTTCAGTTGTTTTCTACACTGGGTAATATTTGCTCTGATGGTGTCTAGCCATTTTAATTTTTATTTTTTGGCAGTGTGGTTTCCTTTTATTGCTGACCACTTTGAGCATAAGTGCCTTTTCTAGTGAGTTTCACCACATGATATTGCCAGAATAAGTAAGGCAGATTTTGCCTTCCAGCTACATGTCTGGCTTTACAGGTTCCAGAATTTGTTGGCTGTCCAAGGAATTCATAGGATCCTTCTCCAATACCACAGCTTGAACAAGTTGATTTTCCTCCTGTATAGTTTTTATGGTCCAAATTTCACAACTGACGGTAGCTATGGAAAACATTTTAGCATGGAATAATCTGTATTGAGCTGTCAGGCTGATATCCTTTGCTTTTCCATTCTCAGTTCATGCTCATCATTGCTGTATGATTCAGTGTGATTCAATGCTTTATTTCTGGACTGCATTCCCTAATCAGCCTATGATCCTAGGAAAAATAATTCTTGCATCATGATTTCTTCACCATCAACTGTTATTTTGACATTTCACTCCTCATAGTGGTCCTGAGCTTGGTCATTTTGATGTTCAAGAGGACATCAATTTTCTCACTTTTTTCTTTAATCAGTGTTTCAGGTTTTCTTTGGTTTCTGAAATGAGAATTGTACCATCAGCATATTGAAGATTGAAAGTCTTAGCTTCCTCACGATCACTTCAGGAGACAGCATTCAGACTGAATAACAAAGATGAAAGAATGGAGCCTTGTTGTGCTCTTTTTCCATTTTGAACCAATCAGTGTATCCATATGATTTTGCACAGTGGCATCCTGATTGATGCTCGGTGACTGACTGACTTGACCAGATGTTTGGCACTCAGGTCTTCTCAAGCTCTCCACATAAGCCTTAGTAAGATCACACCTAGAGTACTGCATCCAGTTTTGGTCACCACACTATAAAAAAGATGTTGAGACTCTAGAAAGTGTGCAGAGAATAGCAACCAGGATGATTAGCGGACTGGAGATAAGGTTTATGAAGAACGGTTACAGGAACTGGGCTTGGCTAGTCAAGTGAAGAAAAGAACCAGGGGAGACATGATAGCAGTGTTCCAATATTTGAGGGGCTACCACAAAGAGGAAGGGGTCAACTATTTTCTAAAGCACCTGTAGGCCAGACAAGGAATAATGGATGGAAACTGAACAATGAGAAATTTTAACCTGGAAATAAGGAGAAAATTTCTGACAGTGAAAACAATCAACCAATGGAACAGTTTACCTCCAGAAGTTGTGGGAGCTTCATTACTTGAGACTTCCAAGAAGAGATTGGACTGCCAGTTGTCAGAAATGGTGTAGGGTCTCCTGCTTGGATGGGAGGTTGACTAGATGACCTACAAGATCCCGTCCAACTCTGTTAATCTAACCCAGCTATACTGGCTGGAGAATTCTGGGAGTTGAAGTCCACAAGTCTTAAAGTTTCCAAATTTGGGGACTTCTGATCTAATCTAATGGATACATCCCTTTGGACACATCCCTTCAATATTGTCCTGATTGGCTTTCTTGTAGTCAATAAAGCAGATGTTGATGTTCTTTTGATATTCTTGAGATTTTTCATAATCCACCATAGATCTGCAATCACAGACAATCACAAGTGCTATGACCTCTTCTGTTAGGAGTCATAACTCTGACCTTGAATGTTCCTCCAGCTGAATCTATGCTTAAGGATTGTCAGCCTAGGAATCAGTAAGCCAGAATTCAATTGAGGCTTGATATCAGTCATAGATATCTCCTGTTCAACTATAGAGCAGTCAGATGATGAGGCACAACCTCCAAAACCCATGTCTACATGCATACAGAGGCAAGCAAGCAGAACACTACTTCTTAATGCTAAGCAAAGGGGTAAGGAATGAGTATTGAGTAATTGCAGCCATATGTCTACAAGTCCAAAGCTGCCAGTCATATTTGTTTTTACTGGGTGGTAAAAATTTGCTTTGAAATCACCCAATATGTGTATGATGTCTTTTTTCAACATTTCCTTCAGATTTTTTTCAATGCTTGCTTCAAAACCCTCTATTTCAAGCTTCACTGCACTACTCGTTGGGGCATAGACTTGGACAACAGTGATTTTGAGGCACAAATTCACATGGTCATAATATAATCATTAACCATTTAGAAGCTTTCCGGTGCTTGGGCAAATTTCTTGCATGAGCTAAATACCATTCCATTCATTTTCCTGCTGTTAACATTAAGAATAGATAGCAAATTCCTCAGAATGGATAGGCATTGACTCTAAGGAGATCGATTTTCAACCTGTCCATCTCCTATTTGATGATATCCAATTGATCCTTGATCATTCTTAGGACATTCCACATTGCTCTTCGATGTTGTCTTCATACAGTTCAGACCCTTACTTTTGCAAATGGCTGCATCAGCAGCTGGGATTTCGATGGGATTTTTCCAATCACATCATGAATGCTTTGACTATTTACTGAGGGTTCTTGCTCTTCTCCAATAGCTTGTTGAATATAAGAGTATTTCCATAAAGTTTTCTTGCTGATAATTTTTTAAGGTAGGTCTTCAGATCTTATTTCAACCCTCCCCATTTATCCAGGCTTGATGCTAACATGCAAGTAGTGGATGGATTCCTTTAATACAGGATTCCCCAACCCATGGCCCATTACTGGGTCTTGAACTATTCAAAACTGGGCTGCAGAAGTGGCAGGCTTGCCCACCACTTACTCTGAACTATTCCCTCTCCTCCACTCCCCACTCCCACAGGTCCAAAAAGCCAGAAAGGTTGTGGAATCATGTTTTAATACTTAGTTTAAGCAAAAGTTGATTAGTCTGTGAAGTGATGTGCAAACTTCACCTCCTTCCCCGTGTTTACATTAATTGGGATGAGGTGCTATTTCAATGTGGTTGTTCCTCATATAGTTGCTACTGAGTTCCTGGCAAAGCTCCAAGCAGCTCCCCTATCAAAATATGCTGCTGACATAGCTTATGGTCCTGACTTGCCTATTTGAAATAATTGCCAATCTCCAGATGCCACCATTGTCTGCTTGCTATTTGCTATTTCCTTTTTTCCTACATCTCTTTCCAATCTTAGTGTTTGCTTTTGCAAGCTGAAGGCCTGCGTGGGTGTGGCGTGGCAGCTGGAAGGATGGCTTGGGTGTTTGTAAATGAATAAATAAATGTATTATCAGAGTTCCAAGTAGCATACCCATAGCAAACAAAACTCTGAGTCAGGTAGATTCATCAAAGAATAAGTTTATTGGATATGTCATATTGGCACAGGCTGGTGAAAACCAGCTCTGAGTACTCCCATGGTTTTCACTTAATTAAAAGTAAAAGTTTTTCACTTTCTCAAAACAATCAATCACATGGTCCAATCAGGATGTTGTCTAGTTGTTAGATGAGTCCAGTTCCCTCCTTCTGAGCACCTCAGGAACATCCTTGGTCCCCAAGAGTAAGTAATTTGTTTTAACTACAACAACCCAACTATCTCTATTCCCCTCTCCCTGTCCCTCTTCTCCAGTGTGTTAATGCTGAAGTGTCAAAATGGCCTCAGTCAGGCCAGCTTCAGGGTTGACATGTATGAGGGAAATGGAGTGGGAAACTGCCTGACTAGAACTATCAATCCAAATTCCATACAGTACATCAACCTCAACTTCACTCCCTCACAAACTGTACTTTCCTCTTTGTAATATCTCCCCTTTTGCAGTAAATGCATGAGAGAATACCAAGGAATTATAAGAAATTAAAGACAAGAGATAAGGGGGATGGGGAGAGAGAAATCTAATTACAATTAAACTTAGAACTATCTTACACCTACTTCAGTCATTATGCCTCTTAATAACATTCTGTCTTTGTAAACCATCTTTGTTTCTATCACATGAATGTACTGAGTCATACATTGCCTTTTGTTCTTTTCACTTACACTGACGAAAATATCATCATTTCCACATAGCTATCACTTTCTTGTTTTTCCCTTTCAATCCAGGTTGGATATCTATGGAACTACTTATTCCAAATAAAATCTCTATTAAAGATGTTCCAGTAGAAACACCATGCTACAACACTCTGCATGATGACCCAGATTGTTGGGGAAAATATGCTGACTCTGTAAACTGCTTAGAGAGGGCTGTAAAGCACTGTGAAGCGGTATACAAGTCTAAATGCTACTGCTATTGCTATAAGTCCCTGCTCCCATGAAGTACAAGGGATTCAAAAACAGGCACGGGTTACATTGCCTTCTTCCATACAGTATGATGCTTTAGCCCATGGTTCATTTGCTATTTTCACTAAAGGGACCATATCCCTCCAGTATCTTCCTTTATTATTGTAGCGTGACATTTGCTTGTTTAGCTGAGGATCTAGAATGATCTTCACACCTTGGCTGACTCAGCTGGGAATATATATTCTTGATGTACAGTCCCAGTGTTCTCCATCCTTCCTAGGTACCCCCCCTGCCATGATGAGGCAACATGGCAAGACTTAATTGGATATACTCTTTATTTTAGCAAAATAATTCTCAGCTGAGTTTTTATTTCAAGGAAATTTAAATTTATAAGCATGTTTGACTAAATATTGTTTTTTGTTTATCAACTAGCTCATGAATGGACAACCTGAAGGTCAAACTTGCATTTGAGAGCTCCCAATGCTTACCAAATAACAAAATAAGTAACTACTATTAGTTAATACTAGGGAGCACAGTTATTAGTCTTTGCATTTCTTGTTTTCTAGTGCTTTGCTCTTGATATTTGAATCTCTACTAATAAGTTCAAAGACAAAATGATGCCATTAGAGATAATTAGTTGTGCCATTTACATTGCTAATCTGTTTAATTAGAGAAAATGGAAGGTGTTTTAGCTAATGCTAATTAGAGCAAATGGAAGGTGTTTTAGCTAATGCAAGAAAAAAGCATGAAATGGACCAGGTATCAGGACTAAAAAATTGATAGTTTTCAGGTAATCAGCAAAAGGCCAGTAGTTTCTGCATTAACCATATAGGGGGGAAAAGGTTGCATTTCAAATGAGCAGACTAAATTGTTCCAGAGACTTACTGCCTTCAGAAAAATATAGCCTAATCAGTACTGCTACATTGTTCAAACAAATGGGAAATACCACAGAGCAACCTAATCAAAATCCATTTGGTAATTGTGTGGATTTGGAAAGAAATTTGTAATGAGTTGAGAGCACACAATATTTGTCAAAGAATTTCAATATATCACTTATTTCCCATCTGTTACCCTGAAATATGAAACAGCTGATAAAGCAAATGCAGTTATTTAAGCTGAATTAACATTAGAATATAAACATGAAAAAATAAAATAGTGGATTTACACTTCAGACAGCTAAATGTTGAGGGAAAAAGCATAGGAAGAGCAAACTGCTTATTCATTGCATCTTTGATTTGGAGAAATATAGATATATGTTATAACAGTTGTTTCAAACAATATGCATGTGAGAGAAGAGAGAGAGAGAGAAAGAGATGATAGATAGATAGATAGATAGATAGATAGATAGATAGATAGATAGATAGATAGA
>NW_020769319.1:14833508-14846008 GCF_900518735.1 Pseudonaja textilis
AGATAGATAGATAGATAGATAGATAGATAGATAGATAGATAGATAGACAGACAGACAGACAGACAGACATGGGTAGATGGATGGATGGATGGTGGGTGGATGATATATAAAGAAAAACAGAGAATTAAAGGGGAAGAGAGAAAGAAAGAGAGACACACACAGAGAGAGATTGCTTTTATTAGAAAAAAATAGTATAACTGTACAAATTGGAATATTGAGAAAGAAAGACAAGAGATGCTTTACTGCTCTGAGGATAGTTATTCAAGCACTCTGGATGGACAAAAGAACCACTCAATTTTTTCTAGACTAAAGAATGAATGCTTCCTTGAGGAAGAAATACCTAGAATAAACTGACATGTTTTGAGCATGTGATGCGAAAAGCTAACATAAAAAGGCTATGTTTTTAAGTTAGGTTATGAAAAAGGAAAGAAATTAAATGAAAGAAAGCCAGTAAAACAAAGGCATGGTACTGTAGTAGTCCTTATAATCTAATCTATCTCTATAATATAAATTTATAATCACAATTTCTGAACTTTTATTAATTTATTTTTGCCTTGGTTATTAAGTGAATCATGCAGTTGTTAAATGAATCTGGCTTCTCCCACTGACTTTGCTTGTCAGAAGTCCTACAGGAAGGTCATAAATGGAGATCATGTGATTCTGGGACTCTTGAACCATTGTAAATACAAACCTGAATTTTAATTATAAAACCCTAGGGGTTATATAGTATAAATGTGAGGACCAGTTATAACTCACTTTTTTTCAAAACTGTATTACCTTTGACAAGTTAAATGATCATAAGTCAAGCACCACCTATAAAGGAAGCTCCTTGAAAGACTCTGATCTTTAAAAAGTGGAAATATTCAAAGATAACATTGCACAAATTAAGGTACTTTTTACATTGACTTATAAAATGGTTTTAAAATGAATAAAAATTTCCAAAATATGTCACTGATTGCTAAATGCTGGTCTTAGTGGTCTATGAATATGGACCAAACATGAAGCCTTACTCCAGATGGGTTGGAGCTTTTTTTAAAAAAAAAAGATTATTTGTTTTTAAGACGAACATAGACAAACAAAACATAAAAACATCAAGCCATCTTCCATATATATACATACAGTGTGCCGGTTGGTTTACAAATTGTTTTGTGCTTCCATTTCGTAGTCTTCAATTACAATTACATTGTATATATTCTCATATTTTCAATCAAGTATTAAATACATAAATATCATTGTTAATCAATCATTTGACTATACTTTTATTCATTCATGTTTTACGAAATAATCATATTTTACTTAATTTGTTTTATAACAGTTCATATTATCATCTCAGATCTATCCTACAATCATTTTGTAGATATAATAAAAAAGAATGCATCTTTATATATTTATTATTTTCTAAGAATCTACATATTTAATTACCATGTTTTATTGTCTAACCATTGATAGAATAGATCCCAAATTTTATAAAATTGTTTATCATCTTGTTCTCTGATTTCAAATGTCAATCTACTCATTTCAGCACATTCCAATATTTTCTTAGTGATTTCCTGTGATGGTATTTTCTAATTTTTCCAGTTTTTACTAAATACAATCTTAGCCGCTGTTAATACATTTACAATCAGGTATTTCAATTCTTTACTATATATTTCAGGTAAAATTCCCAATAAAAATATCTCTGGTTTCAAATCTATATGCTTTTTTGTCATTTTTTCCAACCATGTGTGGATTTTAGTCCAATATTTTTTAGCATCCGCACAAGTCCACCACATATGGTAATATGAGCCAGGTATCTGATGACATTTCCAACATTTTTCAGATTTGTTCTTGAACATTCTTGTTATTCTTGTTGGGGGAAATTGCCACCTGTAAAACTTCTTATACAAATTTTCTTTATATGCTGTTGACATTGTCATTTTATAATTTTGAGACTACAATTTTTGCCATTTCTCTAGATCAATCCCATATCCAAAATTCTTCCCCCAGGCAATCATTGTTTCTTTAACTTGTTCTTCTTCTAGTTTAATTTCTAATAAATATCCATACAATTTTTTAATCACCTTTTCATCAGTAGCTGTCAAAATCTTATCTAAATCAGTCAGTTTATCATAGAAACCTTCTGTTTTAGAGTCTTTATCATATCTTAAAAGCATTTGCGCATATGAAAACCAATTCATCTTTATACCTCTTTCTTCTAATTTTTGTATAGATTTAAGTTCACCCTTTTCATTCAATATTCCATCATATCTAACTGTTTGTTCCTTTTTATATATTATAGGATAAGAAAATGCTTCAATAGTCGATAGCCAGACTGGAATTTTCAAATAACATTGTCTTTTAATCTTCTCCCAGTTTAACCACAGAGTATATAATGTCTTCTAAAATACCCCTGTGTTTAGTCCCTGCATACCATAAAAAAGCATGCCACCCCAACAGCAGATCATGTCCTTCTAGTGTCAACGATCTAGTATTTCTTAATGTTATCCATTCCTTAACCCACATCAAATTTGTAGTTTGGTAATACAACTCCCAATTAGGCAAACCAAATCCTCCTCTTATTCTGACATCTTGCAAAAGTTTTTATTTTCGCTTTCTTACCTTGCCATATATATTTCAACACAATTTTATTTAAATCTTCAAAGTAATCATTTCCAAGCCTAATTGGAATTGTTTGGAACAAGTATAAAATTCTGGGTAATATATTCATCTTGATTGTTGATGGTTGGAGCTTTTTGATATAACTTTCTAGGGAGACTGTGAAAGGGGAATCATAGGCAAATGTCCTGAAACTGTCCTGAGAACATATTAAAATGTTAAAGGAGTTGTGTTTGTTTTGCTTAAACTAATAATAACTTATTTGTCATGCAGATAGCTTCCCTCGTAACATCAAACTGCATTTCCTTCAATAACAATATCTGGACCTACTTGCAACGGCCAACATTTTGTGAATGCATCATTCTTCCCACCTACCCCCATTCTTCTTAAATAGATCCCTGGAATAGATGTCATAACAACTTGTTTTTATTTAGTCATCCCTAACCCCCCATTCTTTTTGGGGGGGCACCATACTTTCATGTCATTTTCTATTGAGTTATCTCTTCTTATCTCTGTGTTTGTTTCTTATTTAAAGCACAGACTGAGATCTACCAATATTACTGGCCCTTTGCATGCTATATTAAATTTGGACTACCATCTGTTCCTGGAAGCACAAACAAGGGCCAAATATTCTATGAGTTGCTGTCCAATACTTAGAAGGGAAGAATTTCCTCATTCTTCATATCTTAAGCTTCTGTCTCTTTCATCCTTCCTATACACTGAGTGGCTTACAAGGAGGCATAAGCTTTCCAACTTGGTTTCAACCTGATAAGTGATGCCTTCTGCTGAAATCAGCAACCTGTACTAGCAGCATTCCTGCCTGGATACAAGGTGTGGTTGTCGGAAGAAAGCCCAGATAAACCACCAACCCCTGAACTCCATTAGCTAGCTGATGCAAAGTTAATTTGCCCCCTGTGTTGTATTGTTGATAGCGTATGTGTGTGAATAAATGAACTAACAATCTTAGGCTGCAGAACTACTCTATAGTAAAAAGCATTGTAGACTTCTCTGGCCATGTACTCCACATACTAAAAAAAAAAAAAAGCAATCTGTATTGTGCCTTAGGGGTTGTATAACCAATTTCTGAGAAGTTGCTTATTGAGATAGAACATAGAATAATACAGCTGGAAGGGATCTTGGAGGTATTCTAGTCCAAAGCCCTGGTCAAGCCAGAGATCTTATACCATGTGAGACAAATTTTTATCCAGTCACTTTTTGAAAGCCTCCAGTGATGGAGCATCCACAACTTCTGAAAGCAAACTATTTCATTGGTTGATGAAGTATTCCTAATGGAATTACTTCGTCCTCAATATCAACTCCAAGTTTCCAAAATCAAGGAGAGAAGTTCTTCATATAAGGACTTTCAACTTTTGTTTTCTTCAAATATACTGAGAAGGCAATTTCCATAATGACTAGGAATTCTGGGAGTGGTAGTTCAATATTTCTGAAAGGCCTAGGCTGTGAAAGGCTTATAGAAATGATTTACCTAAACCATGATAGTCAGTTGACATTTATGTCTCAGCGAAAAACTTATCAAAGACTCTTTGTTGATTCCAATGCAAAAGTTACAGTTGTAATAAAAAAAATGTGAATAGCTGGATTTTCAAAACACTTCCAAATTACCTAGTTAAACACTGGCACTGAATATTTGATTTCCTATTTGATGAAAAGAAGACTCCATGGAATAAATATTATATTCATCTCATTTGCAGTTGGACCCTAAAATAGCAGAAGACATGTGAAAAACAAGAATGAAGTTAACGTTTTCCATAGCACTACTGAATCTTTTTTATGATGAGTCATGTTTCTACACTTTGTTTTTAATGAGAAATGCTGCCCCTTTGCTATCTTTATAAATGTAATATTAAATCTAACACCACACAGATTTGCTATTAAGAACAGAGTCTAGAAAAGCAGTAAATAGAAGGAGCTGTAAATTTTCAAGTTGCCCTTCCATTCTTTAATTTGAGAGAGACACCTGAGGTGAAGTAATAAAACATTATGTTTTCCTACCCACTTTCTTTTTCTATCAATTTTCCATTTCCCCATCAATCTGGTGGGATTCAATTTGTAAGGTTCCCCCACCCCCCCAAGAATCCATGCAATTAAAGGATCTTTGGGCAAGGCAACAAAGGGAGAAAGAAAAGAAAACCTAAGAATTTCACAGTGAATATCTACAAAGCATGTGTTTCTTTTTCCTCTTTGTTAACTATCTCACATGTCTACATTTGAGGGAGCAAGGTCAAAATTATTTTCTCTCCACAGAAAGAACTTTGTACATATGGAAGCCAGTAACATTTTGCATGCTTTGAAAATGAAACACTCCCCTATCTCATTTTATTTTATTTTTTAGTTTGCAGAGTTTGTTATAATGTGATGCTCTACATCACGGGTGTCAAACTTGATCGTGTCACAGGACGTTATGTGATGTATCACAAAGTTTTTTGCCTTTGCAGAGCTGGGGTGGGTGTGGCCTGCACTTGATGCATCCAGCCAATGGATTGCCAGTTTGACACCCCTGCTCTACATGATATGTGATACATTACCTTAAGGGCTTTCTCCCTGCCTCTTCATTTATAACCTATATAAATAATAACAAAAGAACAACAAAAAGTTTCATTCAGATCAGGATAATTCAAAATAAATGTTTGGGTCCATACCATACAAGGCAGAAACAAAAAAAGGAGAAGGTCAAAGAACACAAGGCAGATCCAGAAGCAGATGGAGACACATGAAAGACACACTACAACAGAAGCAAATAACAATGATTGAGGCCACCGGAAGAACAAGAACAAGAACTTTGTATCTCCCTCAACATCCAAAGTGAAAGAAGAAAGCAAAAAGCAGAAAGAGGAGATAGGAAGGAGGAGGAAGTGGAGGGGGAGGAGAGGGAGGGGAAGGGGAGGAGGAGGAGGAAGGGAATTTCTTATTGTTTCCACTATGGGATGAGCAAATGTCTAGCTTCTCTGTTTCCCTTCCTTTGAGCTCTTTAATAGATAACAGATAATCAGAGTTGGAAGGGACCTTATAGGTCATCTACTCCAACCCTCTGCCCAAGCGGGAGACCCTACACCATTTCTGACCAATGGCAGTCCAATCTCTTCATCAAGTGATGGCACTCCCACAACTTCCGAGGGCAAGCTGTTCCATTGGTTGATTGTTCTCACTGTCAGAAATTTTCTCCTTATTTCCAGGTTAAATCTCTCATTGTTCAGTTTCCATCCATTATTCCTTATCTGGCCTACAGGAGCTTGAACAGTTACTACTATTGAGCCTGGTTTCACCCAGTCTATATGTGTATGTCAGGGGCTTTTGGTTTTTCTTGCCTAAGTGTAGGACTTTACTTTTCTCTACATTGAATTTCATTTTGTTAGATACGGCCCAGTGTTCTAGTCTGTCCAGATCTATCTGGATCTTGAGCCTATCTTCTTTGGGAAGATCTTAATTATATAAAATCAGGGAAGACTTTAGCTTGAATCAGGAATCCTATCTGAAAAATTCCATATGGTCACCATGTTGTTCATTGTGTTACAATAGTAGGCTTATTCCGGCTGGATATAATATTTTAGTAAGCAACTTTGAGGGTTTCCTCAATTAAAAAAGAAAAAGAAAATAAGTTAAAAATTAAAGCATGTTTAAAAATATATTACCGAATATATTCCTCTTGCTATCAACAGGGAGGAGAAGCCATGGATGAAAAAGGAATTACTCCTTAGTTGTTTCAGTGTTGATTGGCAAGTCAAGCTAGAGAGGGAACGTCGAGAACGAAATATATTTTTGACTTCTAACACTTCCCATTCTTTCAGGAAACTAGAGGCAAAAATGTCCACTAATCTACAACTTATCTTCCTTAGGCTCTGAATGGTTTTAGTATCATCAGCAAAGATAAGCAAGGTTACTTCACAAAGCTTTACTAAACTGATGCCAGGGCAAATAGAGCATTCAGGCATAGCTACCTAATCAATGCATGTCAATAGATGACTCAGTAAAGCTCTCTGTTATCAAGCAAGTTGTTCTATATTTTTCCCCCTAGACCTGCGATAGATTCTAATCAGAGTTTTCAAGAGACTTCTTTAAACTCATTGGAGTACAGAATTGACTCACACTTAGAAGTTCATATTGCCTGAATCTGGCAGCAAACTGAAGACCAGTCCTCTTAAGTCAAACTGTGAGATTAGCCTTTATAACATCTTCTGGAAGATCGACTCCTTCTTTATTACAACAGGGCCAAAATCAGGATTGTTTTGGTAGAGAATTCAAGCCTAACTTTCCAGGCTCTCCATATGCCTAGAAATGGTCATGCAGTATCTTTTTCTTACCTTTTTCAGAAAGTGCCGAAAGGAGAGATGATTTTGTACAGGTTTGGATGGGAAGATTGTAGAAACAGGACCACTGATTTAAGTCTCATTTCAGAATCCGTGTCCAGGATGAAGCTGGCAATGACTTGGCTAGGCACATAACTTTGGTCGAATGTACAGTTGAGGAAGTCTATCCATGAGTTCCAAAGCCATCCCATGACTGCTATATTGAATGGTGGTTTTCATAAATGAATAACTTCCATACTTTATTCAGAGTCTAAATGTCACCTCAAATTAAATATTTCCCAATGGAGGCAATTGACATATTCACATATATTCACTAAAAATAAATATTAGAAGATTTTCGAAGAACTAAAATAAAATGCTTTGCTTTAGTGCTATCCCTTTCTACTTTACAGCAACTTCAGATATGTGAACTACACATTCAAGGAACAAGTAGCTGCTTTAACACAGTAACAATGAAAATCTATTGCATTCCTAATCTGTCTTTTGTCACTATGCTAATTCCTTACAGCAAAGAGATAAGATTTTTTTTTACAATGCTTTGGAAACCGAAAATAGCTTTTTTATTATTATGGATAGCCACACACTCTTGCAAAAAAAAAAAAAAAGGTTCAGCAAAAAAGCAAAACAAAATTTAAAGACCATTGATCTTCTCAAGCAATGAAAATCCCAAAGTAATTCACTTGCAAAGAGAGGAGGGGGACTTCAATTCTTAATGCATAGTTTATTGAAGAAAAACACCATTACTTAGATAGCTTTTCAGATAACAAGAATCCAAGAAAAATAAAACAAAGCAAGTGCATTTGAATTTTGAAAGTGATTCAGGTTTCATTTAAATGGGCTGCTGAGCCCTTTTTCAATTTTACCTCCACATGTATTTTAGTCCTGAGGAATCCCTTTGAGAATTGGTTAAGAACTGAACCATTATTTGGTATTCAAAGTCTTTTATAAGTCACATTGCAAAAGCTTCAAATCCTGGCTTAAAATCGTTTGGAATTCATAGCACAATTATTAAAGGTAACATATAAATTCATAAAGGAAAAAAATCTAAGGTGAGTGAAAACTCAAAATGATTTAATTGTTGATGGGTAATATGAAGAAAGTTTTCATTGAAAGAATATGACTTAATAAAGGCAGAATCTAATTACGCTATGATTAGATCAAAATCCTTCTGATCATGAGTCAAAATATCCAGGAATATTATTATAAATAACTGTAAAATAAAATAACCATGTGGAAGAGATTAATTCTGATAAATCCATTAGCATCAAACAATTAATTCACTCAAAATAACCAGTGATTGCTTTGTTCTTTTTCTGTAATAGTGCAAATGCATTTCCAAGGCAAATTCAAACCTTTATTCACATGACATTTGAATCTCCCTTGGTTACTTGAATTTTAAAAAGTAACATATTTTCATTACCTCACAATAAATTCAAAGTTTAGAAGATCAAGCTGATGAGGCTACACACTTTCATCTAATTTAGTACGATCCCAAAATGTTGAAGGAAATTTAACTGATGATTCAACCCAGGTATCTAGCACTATATGGAAAGGTGCTTCAGCTGATTCTTTTCATACTTTCTGCAAGGTATACCTGAAGGTATGAAAGCTATAGAGAAAGATCTCAATACATCAACATCTGCAACTTCTGCTTTGATATAAATTAAAACTGTGTTTGTGTGTTCGTGCCCTCAAATCAGTATTGATTCCTGACGACTACTTAGATGAACCCCCAAAGTTTTCCTGGCAAGATTTTAGAAGTAGTTTGCCATTACCTCCTTTCTAAGGCCAAGAAAGAGTGACTGACACACAGCCATTCAGTTGGCTAATGTGCCTAATGTGGGACTAGAACTCAGCCTCCTAGTTTCTAACCTGGTGCCTTAACCACTATGGAAAATTTCATAAAATCAGGGGGGGGGGGGGTTTGCAAGTTTTTGGGAGAGCCCCTAGCTAAGATTCTGTGCAGCTTGGAGAACCCCCAAATCCCACTCCTGGCTTGCCCCACCCACCCCACCTTGCCCCTCCCAGGAGTTCTCCCACGGCCCTTTCTGCATGCAGGTAAGTGCAGGGCTTGGAGGCTCAGGGAGAGTGAAAAACGGGCCAATTGGGAGTTCAGGAAGGGCAGAAATGGGCCTGTTTCTGGCTTACAGGGAGCCTCCAGAACCAGGGAAGGCTGTTTTCTCCCTCCCAGAGCCTCAAGGAAAGCCTCCGGAGCTCGGGGAGGGCAAAATTCCCCCCCACCATGGTACAGAAGGCTGACTAGGCCATGCCCACCCAGCAATTGGGCAGAGAACCATTTGCTAAAATTTTTGAAGCTGATCCCTGCTAACTTGGTGCAGTTGTGTACAAAGTAAATCAATAAGATTTCATAGGTTATATGACAGAAAGGAATGTGGCCAAAACAACCAAAGAAAGTGAACTGCTACTCCATAAAATAGTATATTATTTTAATAGTATCTGCAGGCTCACAGCATATGACAAAAATAATACATGTTCCCGCCTATAGTTTTGTAAAGTAGTAAAAAGGCTGACTCAAAAGAAGAAAGAGAATGGTAGTCAAGAATTATGACTATCTCTTGAAAAGGGCATACTATCATAATAAAGGAAAGGACAATCTAGGGAATAAAACAGAGGTTTTATTTTACACAAGTTCTATATGTATGCATAAAAAGGATTTGTATGCTAGTTGATACCCTCCAATTATCTTATTTCTGCCACTTTGGCATTGTCCAATGTCTTTTCATAGAAATACATAATTGATTACTTTTGTGTGCCTCACTGTGGAGAAAAAAAACCTGTGAATTATTTCAAATGCATCTTCTCCATAATTTAAGGCTACTCGCAAAGAGCATTTTAACATACATTTAAAAAACAATCAATAGTGATTGAGTTAAAATATTAATTAAGTTTAATAAGTTTTAAATTGATGGTACATGCAGATCTATGATGTTTTAAAGTTACAATTAGCAGCCACAATTTATTTAAAGTCAGAATAATTGGCTTTAAAGATCACTAGAATGTCAAGTTAACAAAAAATTTACTGCTGTAAACCATGGCTGTTATTTGAATGCATACTTGTCTGTCAACATACCCTTTACTTTCATTTGTGTAGACCTACAGTCTATTACTTTGTGGTAACACATT
Organism: Pseudonaja textilis; assembly: GCF_900518735.1. The sequence continues at coordinate 14,843,573 of NW_020769319.1, forward strand.
TTTTTAAAGAGCACTTTAAAGTGAATCAGTTTGTGAACACTATCTCCTCAGCTGTCATAAATCCTTCACTACTGATTGAGTTTATGTTTATTATGAAAAAAAAATGTATATTCAGTGCACATGCTTGAAAGTTTAATGAATTACCCACTTATTGGATAGTTCTTTGTACAAAAGGAATGGGGATATTTTTCCCCCCACCAGCCATCTTATATAACTGCATTGCATGGCCATTGAAATTATATGGTGATGGGTAGGATTAATGGATAAGTGGCATTCAGGATTGTCCCATAATTTCACCCCTGTTCCTCATTGTATGCATGATACCTGCATACAAGTAGTGAAAAATGAACACTCAATACAGATGATTTATGTAGATGTAGATATATAGAGATAGTTGATATAGATATATAGATGTGGGCTAGTTTGGTGCAATGGTTAAGACCCCAGGTCATAAAATGGAAAAGAATGAATGTTAGTCCTGTTTTAGGCACAGAACCAGTTCTCTCTCTCAGCCCTAGAAAGAATGGAATGATAAAGCACTGCTAAAACACCTTGCCAAGGAAAGAGGACTTGTCCAAGTGCTCACCAGGAATCAAGGCAAACTATAACACTCTCCCCCCCACAACACACACACACACTTAAAAAAAATACTGTACTTGATACAGAGATGTTAGGGATATTTAAATCAGGGGTCCTCAACAGTGATGGGATTCAAAAAACTTTACTTCTGGTTCTGCGGGCATGGCTTGGTGGACATAACTTGGTGGGCATGGCAGGAGAAGGATACTGTAAAACCTCCATTCCCACCCCACTCCAGGGGAAAGTTACTGCAAGATCCCCATTCCCTGCCCACCCCACGAACCTGCTTTCCAGCTCCGTTCTCCTGTGCAGGGCAACAAAAGAAGACCCAGCTGATCATCTGGGACTCGGGAGGCAGAGAATAGATGGGGGCGGGGCCAGTCAGAGATGGTATTTGCCAGTTCTCAAATTACCAGATACTCAAAATTTCCACTATCGGTCCTCCAGAACTGGTCAGAACCTGCTGAGTACCACCTCTGGTCCTCAACCCCTAGGCCATGGCCCAGTCACAAACAAAAAAATCTCCACACCACAAGCCAAGCAAACACCTTGGCACAAACAGACACCTCCCCGATATCTCCAGCTCAAACACACCCCAACCAGGCACCCAGATGAAACCTAGCTTCCTAATAAATGATAGCTGTCCGTTTACTCGAAGCCAAGCTGCACTAAAAGCCTCCAATACAGGAAACACAACGTTGCCAGCCAATCAAGACAAAAAAACGCTACAAAACCAGACAGAAGATATTAGAAACACCAATCAAGCAGAACACAGCAAACTCCAAGACCAAAAATCACAGACCAAGACTCCCAACCAATCAGGATGAAGAAAAAACCATTCTGGCATAGCGTAGGCTAGCGCCAAATTTAAAACAGAAACGGCTGTGAAAGTCTGACTCACAGACGAACACAATACAGAAGCCTGATGATGGCAGATGAGATTCTGCTGAAACATTGCTACAACTTTAAAAGCGCAACTATAATGACGTGGGAAAAATACCCGAACAAAGCTGAATACCATACATATAAATAGCCGCGAAAACTTAAAAAAACATGTGTGTGTGTGTGTGTGTGTATGTATGTATGTATGTATGTATGTACGTACGTATATATGCATAAATACATTTTACAGCATATATTAAGCAATGGTTAATTTTTTTTCTTTATCTTTATCATTGACGTGATCTGCCTTGTTACAATTACTCCTTCGTTCTTTTAATGTTTTAATTTCTCTATATAGTTTGTGATTAAATGCATGTCTTCTGTCTTTTCCATTACGTATCCAAATATCAAATATTACCTTTTCTTTAACCACTCATACCAAATGTTCCATGTTTCATAATAGTCACTATCTTGTTTATTTTTTAACAGTTTGGTTAGGCTATCCATCTCAGCGCATGCATGTATTTTTTTAATTACCATATCATCTGAAGGAATGGAAGACAGTTTCCAGTTTTGTGCATAGGTTATTCTGGCTACATGATATGCAAAATTAAATATTGATATTTTTTCCCCATATCTGAATCTATCATACTTAGCAAAAAGGTATCAGGTTCAAGTTTTAAATTTTGTTTTGTTTTGCTATATTTAAAATCCAATTTCTAATATTTCGCCAAAATTTCTGAGCACATGGGCAAGTCCACCACATGTGAAAACGTATTCCTTGTGCGTAATTACACTTCCAACAATTGGGTGGTAGATTGGGGAACATCTTAGCCAGTCTCGCAGGAGGTAGGTGCCAGCGATGAACCATTTTATATAAGTTTTCTTTATATGAGGCTGACATGGTTAATTTGTAATTTGTTTGCCAAATGTGTTCTCACTTATCTAATTCAATACTATGACCCACATTTTTAG
>NW_020769319.1:14847068-14879035 GCF_900518735.1 Pseudonaja textilis
GAAGGAAGGAAGGAAGGAAGGAAGGAAGGAAGGAAGGAAGGAAGGAAGGAAGGAAGGAAAGGAGATAAGCAGAATGAGCATGAGAGTGGCATTAAACATGTCATCAGTTCAGAATCACTGTGCAGCCAAAAGAGACCCAAGTTTACCCCTCTCCCCATGAATTCTGTTGATCCTTACCTAGTGCCAACGGGAGATCAGATTTCTGTATATAGCTAGCATGTAATAAACTTTTAGTGCTTTGAACTCAATGCTTGTTCCTGGTTACTTCAGCCTGACAGCAAGCAAGCAGCTATCTGTTTTTCATTTTTCCAAGATAGTGATTCAGATGTCCTGACCTGTAGACATGGCAAAGAAATGGGGTTAGGGAGTTGACAAGTGACAAAACACATGTTATGATGCAAACCAGATGACATAAATACATGCATTTGACATCAAAACACCAGTAATAAAAGGCTGTGGTTCACATTGAGACATTGCATGTCTAATCATTTTTGTATCATTAGAGTTTGAATCTGGCATCTTTGTGTTGACTCAGATCTGCTTATAGCTTTTAAAAATTATTTGAATTTGAAATTATCTCCAGATTCAAGCTGTCTGCTATTATAATTAATACAAGGAATGATACTGAGGAATAATCCAGTGACTGCCTCTTCCATCATCAGACTCCTAATTTTAGAATTCTATCATGGTAATTGTATATCTTTGTAGAAGTGTGGTGTTTTCAGAAGAATATACTTTGTAAGGGAAAGCCATTTTGTTCTAATATGGAACATATTGGAATGCATTCTCTAATATAGCTACAGTCTAAATCACATAATGTAAAACTAAGAATCCATGTGTAACTGTTACTGTTATATCTGGGAGGACAGTTCAAGAACGGAGGCAAGACTCAGATAGTAACTAAAGCTCTTTATTTGTGACTTCAGATCTGAGCAACTAACCCCAGCCACAGCAGCCCCTTTTATAGGGCTGGCTGCGGCTAGGCAGCCAATGAAGGTGATTTGAGTTTGCCGCTCTTGGCAGGGCCAATCGCGGCAGCCCGTTTACTGGCCAATCGCATCAGTCTATGGCGACCAATCACGATCAGCTTTCAGCGGGCCAATCAGATTTGCAGGCTACGAGCCTGCTAGTCCGGAACACCCCTCCCCTCTCGGTTCCGTTTAAGGGGTGGAGTAATATAGTCTTGCAGGTAAGCAGGTCTTCACACCTGTCTGCCTGACTTACGCAGTTCCACTTGACCCTGTTCAAACCCGGGTTCAGATGGACTGCTTGCTGGATCAAACAGGAACGGTGAACCAGTGTCATGGTTAGGGCTCTCCTCTGGTGCCCCCGGGGTGATGAAGTCCTCAGCCTCGCTATTACCGTCATGGCTCCCGGGGCTCGCTGAACCTGCCTGGTTGCTGCTTCCTGGCAAAACGTTCAACTGTCCAGTCTCAGATGCAGCTGGTGAGTGTTGCCAACCATGGTGCGGTGATCTCGGTGATAGCTCGGAATAAACAGGTTGGTTCTAATTATGAGTTCACTGCTTCCCCTCCCCCCCTAGTGTCAAAGTTAAGGTCAGGGATGGAAGATGTGGTTAGTCTGGAGCGCAGTTGGTCAATATGGCGTTTCCATGGTCTGCCATCAGTGGTGAGTAGACGGTAGGAACGGGGACCCGTAACTTGAGTTACCTGGGCAGGAATCCAAAGGGGATCCCCAGAAAATTTTTTTGCAAAAACAAGGTCTCCTACCTTGAAAACACAGTGCTTGCTGCTGGAACCCATGGGCTTTTCCAGGGTGTAGGCAGGGTGCAAACGATCTAGAGGCGATCTGAGTTTCCTGGCCATCAGGAGTTCATCTGGGCACTTGTTGGTCGTGCTGTTTGGTGTGATGTGTTGTAGGAGCAGCATTCTAGTGACTTTGTCATGGATGTTGCCTTGATCCATTTTCTGTAGGGTTTTTTTTGTAAATTGAACCATTCGTTCAGCCCGGCCATTCACTGCAGGATGAGCCAGCGATGTGAGTGCGTGTCGGATGCCCCGTTCCGCTAAATACTGTTCAAAGGCTAAGGCAGTAAATTGGGGCCCATTGTCAGAGACCAGGACATCTGGTAACCCGTGTGTGGCGAAGAGTCTGTTCAGTTTTTTAATGACCGCCTCAGTAGTGGTTGCTTTCATTTTATTGACCTCAAGCCAGTTTGAGTAGGCATCAACAGTTATTAAGAAAGTGTGGCCTCTCGTAGGTCCTGCAAAGTCAATATGAATGCGAGACCAAGGACCCCTGGGTGTTTCCCATTCTGTTGGTGGGGCTTTAGGTGGAGCTGAGTGGTTTTCCTGGCATTTGTTACAAGAGGCGACCCAGGTTTCGATTTGTTTGTCTATACCAGGCCACCAGGCGTAACTTCTTGCCAGCACTTTCATACGTATGATGCCCGGGTGTCCATCGTGTAGCATTTGCAAGACCCTTTTTTGTAACTTAGTTGGTACAACAACTCGGTCTCCCCACAAAACGCACCCTTTTTGTGAAAAAAGTTCCGTTTGTCTGTTTTTAAATGGCTTAAACATTTCCTTAGTGTCGTAATCTGGCCATCCCTTCTCCACCCAGCCAAGAACTCATGCCAAACAAGAGTCTCTTTTGGTTTCAAACGCGATGTCTTGTGCCGTTAGTGGAGGTGATGGCATTGTCTCTATTTGCAGTATGGGGAGTGTGGGAGCTGGGTCTTCCTGTGGCTCGGGTAGCAGTGAGCGGCTCAAGGCATCTGTGTGGGGAATAGATTTCCCTGGGCAGTACTTTAATTGATAGTCGTAGGCAGCGAGAAATTCCGACCATCGCATCATTCTGGGGGAGAGAATGTGTGGAGTAGGTTTGTCGCCTGCCAGGATCCCAAGTAGTGGCTTATGATCCGTTATAATAGAAAACGGTCTCCCATAAGCATATTCATGAAATCGTTTTATTGCAGAGACAATAGCAAGGGTTTCCTTATCTAATTGGCTATAGTTTCTTTCTGTTTTTGATAGAGTTCGTGAAAAAAATGCAATTGGTGCTTCTGAGCCATTTGGTAGGATGTGGCTCAGGATGGCCCCTACCCCAAATGGTGAGGCTTCACACGTGACAGTCAAAGGTAGTGTCTTGTTATACTGAATTAGTACTGCCTTTGAGGTAAGGAGGTCTTTTACTTGCTGGAAGGCGTGTTCCTCCCGATGTCCCCAATTCCAGGATGCCCTTTTATCGAGTAGTCTATGAAGGGGCTCAGCAACAGTTGCCTTCTGGGGTAGGAAGATGTTATAAAAGTTAATAAGTCCCAGGAAGGCTTGGAGGTCGGTTTTGTTTTTGGGTCTTGGGGCGTTTTTGATAGCTGCCAATATTTTTTTCTGTGGGGTGGATTCCTTGTTTGTCAAGGAGGTAGCCAAGAAACTCCACCCTTTCTGTGCAAAGCTGGCACTTTTCCTTCTTAACCTTGAGGCCAGCATTTTTGAACCTCTGTAGGACTGTTCTGAGACGTTTTTCTAATTGGTTTTTTGTGGGTGCTGCTATTAATACGTCATCAAAATAGGGCACAACCCCTTTTATCCCTTGTAATAGTCTCTCCATCAGGCTTTGAAAGATGGCTGGGGCTACGCTTACACCAAACTGGAGCCTGTTGCATTTGAATGCACCACGATGTGTGACTATAGTTTGGGCTTCTGCAGTCTCGGGATCAACTGGTAGCTGTTGATACGCTTGGGCCAGATCTAATTTTGTGAATATTTTGCCACCCCCAAGTGAATGCAGGAGATGTTGAACAACTGGCACTGGGTAGGCGCTCTGCTGTAGCGCGTGATTGAGGGTGGCCTTGTAGTCACCGCAGATTCTTATGGACGCATCAGGTTTTATGGGGGTGACGATTGGTGTCTCCTGTCGGGTGTGGTCAATAGGTTCTAACACGCCTTGCGCAAATAATTTGTCCAGTTGCTCGTCAATTTTGGATTTAAGAGCAAAGGGAACTTGGCGTGGCTTTAGACGAATGGGTGCTATGTCGGGGTGAAGATTAAATGAAATAGGGGACCCCTTGTACTTGCCTAGGCTTTCGTTGAACACTTCTCGGAAGTCGTGGACGAGAGCCGCCTCCCAGTCATTGTCTTCAGTATGATGGATGCCAGCCACTCCGATTCCTAATGGCGCGAACCACTGAAGACCCAATAGACTTGGCCGGTCTCTGTCTACGACAGTGAGTGGTAGAATTGCCTTATGTCCCTTGAACGAGACCTGCACATGGCGGGTACCTGCGACTGGAATCCGGTTGCCTTGATAGTCTTTCAGTATGAGTCTCTGACTGCTGAGGTCTTGGCATCAGATATTGGGGACTAGCTGCTTGAGTGTTCTCCAGGATACCATGGATAGTGATGACCCAGAGTCGACTTCCATGTTACACAGTTTGTTTTCAATCGTGACCTCTACTCGGATCTTTTTAGCGTCAAGTGATGAAGCGTGGCCGATGGTGATGGTTTGATGAGCCTCCTCTCATCTGGGGGCGTCGTTAAACCTTCGGGGTCTGCTGTACCGGTTCCACTGGTTGCTAGGGTGGTCCCTCTGCGTGGTGGCGTTGCCATCGTTTCTCTTTGGGCTGCTCCCTCTCCGTCTGGGGATGGAATTTCTCTTGTTTCTGCATACCTTCACGATGTGTCCCCATTTCTCGCAAAAATGGCATATGGCATCTAAGAATCTGCATTTGGATCGGGGATGGTTTCCCCCACATCCGGCGCATTGGTAGTTGGCTTTGTGACCCCGCTGGTCCCGTTGCTCACGTTCTGACCGGAGCCTTTGGACTTCTTCTTCCTCGCTGTCTGAGGATGACTCGACGTCTTCGTGATGGGTGGTTGATGTGTACTTGTCTGAAGGTTTCCCAGTATCGTTGGTGGGTTGGCGGTTGGTCCCGTTGGTTCGACGCATTCGTGCTGCCGATTTACGAGTGGCTTTGGCTGCTGTGGCATCTGCTATGGCATCTGCAAGCAAGATGTCTCCCTTGGCCATGATCTTGCTCTGGACGGTTGGGTCTCTGAGGCCAAGGACGATGCGATCTCTCATGGCTTCTTCGAGGTTGGCGAAGCCACACAAACCACCCAGGTTCCTCAGGTCTGCCACAAAATCCCCAACGCTCTCACCTTCATGTTGGTCCCTCTGGTAGAACTCATGCCTGCGAATGAGAGTTGGCACGGCTGGGGCGTAATGGTTGCGCAGGATGGGAGCAAGGGTGTCCCAATCCATGGTTTTAACTTCAGCTGGCTTGGCTAAGGCTTTAGCCATCTTAAAAATGTCTGGTCCACAATGGGTTAGAAAAACGGCTCGTTTCTTGCTGGGCGTGGCATCTTTGAGGTTGTTGGACTCCAGGAACATTTGAAATCTGTCCATGTAAGAGTCCCAATCTTCGCTAGCTGGATCGAATGATGCGGGTGGTATAGCGCTGCTGGCCATGTCACCGTCGTTGTGCTCTGTCAGCCACGTGCTCCTTCGGCTAGCTCAATTTAATAGCTTCTGTTGCCTCCACATCCCATCCTCGTCGCCAGTGTTATATCTGGGAGGACGGTTCAAGAACGGAGGCAAGACTCAGATAGTAACTAAAGCTCTTTATTTGTGACTTCAGATCTGAGCAACTAACCCCAGCCGCAGCAGCCCCTTATATAGGGCTGGCTGCGGCTAGGCAGCCAATGAAGGCGATTTGAGTTTGCCGCTCTTGGCAGGGCCAATCGCGGCAGCCCGTTTACTGGCCAATCGCATCAGTCTATGGCGACCAATCACGATCGGCTTTCAGCGGGCCAATCAGATTTGCAGGCTACGAGCCTGCTAGTCCGGAACAGTTACTATGCAACTTTTTGTATAAACTTAACAATCACCAAGGTTACAAGTTAAAGATTGTCAAAACCACATTGTTATTGTAGAGACAGGAGGAGCAAACATCAATATAATTTTGCATGATTGTTTAAGAATAAAGAAAAACATTGCTCTTTACAAATCAAAAGATGGTTTAGGAGTATATGGGTTTTATTAATTATTAATTTGGAACAACCATAGATGTTTACCACACAATATATAAGCTGAATAGTCTTCTTGGATGTCGTTTTAGGCAGAACACCTTGACATATGTCAATAAATTGCAATAAATCTCCTTCACCCTGTTCTCTAGTTTTCTTTTAATTTTCACATTATGGAAACATTGAAGAAGATCATGATTATAAAGGAGAGACCGAGGGAAGAAGGTAAAGATGAATTGGCAAGACAAAAAAATATTTATGTCAACAACTTGCCATTCTAAAGTTCTATATGTCTGCCAGTCTATTTTCAGGCAAGCCCTTGGCTAATGTATATAAAAAATCAGTTTTAATACTTCAAAGATGAACTCAGATCTTTCCTAGTAGGCTATTTTAAGGAAGAATGAAAGGGTAAATAAGAATGATGAAGAAAAAAACAATATGGAGAAAAGATGGCATAAAAAGGAATAACAATTAATGGTCAATTTTATATGACTAGCTGTGTCACAAGAAGTGACTCTGCATAGCATATCACAAAGATATAAAACATTAAGGCATATTAAAAAAATAATCATTATTAAATATTTAAAAAGCATATGGCACCACAAGATATTAGATTAGCAAGGGAATCAGTTCAAGATTTCACTAGTCCCTTGAGACCTCCAGGCCTGATGACAAAGTCAAGTGTTGAAAGACATCTAGATGACTTCACTTCAATGGGGAGAATGTTCTATAAGGCAGGTGTTGTGAGAGAAGACATACCTCCTTGGTCCCATCAAGTATAATTCCCTAGCAGATGGTACCTTTCAGCATACTCTTCTTCCACAACTGATGGGATTTGCATTCAACCCCCACCCCAAATTTATGCCCAAATATGTACAACTAATTCTTGACAGCAAAAAGATAACTCTCCACTGCCTTACAGAAACTGTAAAGTTAAATGAACCACAGACAGCTTTCCCAGTTTTAGTTATTAATTATTGTGGTGGCACAGTAGTTAGAGTGCAATATTGCAGGCTAACTCTACTCACTGCCAAGTGTTCGATCCTGATTGGCTCCAGATTGACTCAGCCTTCCATCCTTTTGAATTTGGGAAAATGAGGACCAGATTGTTGAGGGCAATATGCTAAGATTTGTAAACTGCTAAGAAATTGTTGTAAATCACTATATAAGTCTAAGTGTTATTCCTATTGATTTATTTAGTCCGTGGTGATGTTACATTTGCCAGGAGACTACAATACTAATGCAGAGTAGTAGTTTGGTTGCCTGTTTACTAGCTCTGTTTGGTTCACTCTTGCGGGCTTCCAAAGATGTGCCACAGGAAGGCGATCTAGCTCTTGCAGCAAAAAGAAATGAGTGGCTTTCCTTCAACATCATCCAAGGTCATCTCCTTCCACAGAAGCCACCTCCCAAAAGGTCATCACAACCAGGAAGGTTTAGCACCAGCAGGATTCTAACCATCCACACGAAGAACCATCTCAACTCCCTGTTGAAGTGGTATCTATTTATCTACTTTTATAGAACATACTTTCAAACTACTAGAAGGACAGAATCTCAGTTGAATGACTGGAGTTCACCCTGCTATACAGTTCCAGGACTCAAACCACTGGAGAAAAGACCATCTCTAGCATCATTAAGCCACTGAGCTACTACACCTCCTTGTGATTCTTTGATATATACAGTTGTTACTCAAATTCAAATGTGATCTTGTGTGTCATTAATATGCTCACTAGTGCAGTGCTTGGAATGTGATTTAAAATATTAGCTGGGTGAATGTGTGTGAGAATTACTTTGGAAGATGGGGAAAAAAGATGCTGCCTAGGGAAAGATCAGATAAAAGGGGAGGAGCTGCAACTGAATAATAGACAGAGAAAGAAGCTTAGAAAGGAATCTGCTCTAATTAATCAGATGGTAAAAACAGACAGTGGGGGATATATACTTTCAGACTTCGAGGCTCTGTTAATATAGCTTTATAATAAAGTAGATTATTTTGTTGTGTTTCCTGCTTCGTCTACTTGAAAGGCTAACATTAAACATGCAATATTTGAAATAGCACCAGCCTGTAACCTATTAAAGCAGCTGCATCTTTTTTTCTGTGATTATATGACTGCTCTTTCCAGCTGCCATGTGATCCAGAAAAGAAACTGTTGATTTCAATAACCAGAGAAAACAGGCACTATATCCACTATATAACCACTACCTCCACATTTTCCATTGTATCTGTTTTAAATGGTCTATATTCACAATAGCTGCAGTATACTTTTCACATTAAATATTTTTTCTACTTCTTTTCTGAAGAAGGAAAAGAAGAAGGCTTTGGGTGCAGGTAGGTTTTGAATGCAAGATTTTGGATGCAAGATCAGTAAATGTCAATGAAAAGGCATTTGCTAGAAAGAGCCATGATTTATCTTCATTACAGTTATCTGTTCACCAGCAAGGCAGAGTATTATATATTTGAACCAAGACATTGAAGCTGGTAGCCAAGCTTCAATGCAATCAAGAAGATATATGGGGTGAAATAGTAGATAGTGTTTTACCAATTTATCATGATTGTGCAACAGCTGCTGAATCATAGCTGTAAGTAGCCAAAGTTTTTCATGATCTAATATTGTCAGCACATTTGTCTGCAGCACCAATATTTTAAGCTGAATGTTGCCACTATTCCGATATACAATGAGTTTGAAGTGATCTATTTAATTTTTACCTGGAATGAACAATGACAGAAATAATGTATTTTCAAGAAGAAATATTAGTTATGAAGCTTATATAATTAGATATACACTGACTTGTGAAACTGTTTTCTATTTGAAAAAAAATCCTGTCACTTTTCATCTGCCCTTTGAAGAAGGCAAAATCAGAAAGCAAAAGTTGTCAGGAGCTTTGAAAAATACTTTAAATGGGATAAAGATATTATAACAAAAAATTAAAAAGGCCTTTTCTTTGTCAACTTATATCTAACCTAATGAAGGTGAATTCTTTTAAGTTTCTTTCTCACACTTAATCACACATACCTGTATTTGACATTTTTCAGTAATGGTTCAACATTCCCCTCCCATTTCTGAGTCAAATCCCTCATTCTGTCACTAGACAAACTCCCCCATCAAAGTCACCCTTGTCCTGAATGTGAAGATTGGCCAGGCAGCTTACCACGTTCAAAGCACAAGAGATAGAAAATTTACATGAAACTGGAATATGTGCACAATCCCCAACTGCCCAGCAAGAGCCGCTGAATACAAATACATACACTAATCAAAAGATCTAAAGATTGATATGTATTTGAAACCAGAGACTATTCTGTGGGGATTGATGGAGAAACAGCTAGAAAAAATAGTAATGGAACTTTATTTTAATATGTGATAACTGCAGTGATGTTATTATGTGCACAAAAGTAGAGAAAGATTTGTCACTTTCCACATGGAGGAATGGCTGTTGAAGATGATGGAACCTGCAGATATCACTAAATTGACTTTCGTGATTAGAGAAAAGACAATAACTTGCCTTTTGCTTTCATTGTTTTCTTTGTATCTGGTTTTATTTTTGTACCAGTTTTAAGTAGTTGATATGCTCAGATGACTTAATAAAACTTCCATTCCTTGTTTTCTTTATATTAGTTCTTGCTAGATTTTATCTCCTTTTTAAGATTCTTAATAAAAATTACATGAAACTAGTTATGTCCTCTGCCATTTTCCAAGTTCTCTATGGGTCAGAGTAAACCTTCTGGTGAATCTAATGTGAAGCCTCTCCCTGCTGTGCCTAGAATCTAAAATATTACATTTCACCTTATATTCCTTGGTTATGAGAACCAGTGAGTGAGGGGAAAGTGATGAATGTAAGGGACAGGGAAGGCCCTCCTTAACAAGAAGAGAATGGCAAAACACTGTCCATATTTTCATTGAAGTGGATTGTTGCAAACCATCAGTCACATGTTGAACTGTGAAAGAGATGATAAACTTCAAGTCTGATTTCTTGGATGAATGGAAGGAAGGAAAAAACTTCAATAGAAAACTACAACAAATGCCCACAACAAACTTCCTTGATTTGTGTGCTCTGCTGTACATTTCTATGTAGCCTTGGCTAAATGTAGCTGTTAGTTTAAATAGCTCTGTACCACTTGTCTCTTTCCAAAAATTATCCAAAATCAGAGGTTCATGGAACCATAAAGGAAGGACTTTTCTATAGCCAAGATTATAGACATAAACTTGAAAAGGAGACATGCTGACTAAAAAATGCAGAGAGTTGTTATATGCAAATTCTGCAATAATGACAAATCAGGCCAATTGTCCTGTTGGCGGGAAAAGTAACAATGCAAAAATTGCTCCATCATCACATTAATCTTCTCTGATTATGTATTCAGTTGTGAATGATGAAACAATGACAAATGAGTATGACTATTTAGCAAGTGAAAAAGGGCTTTCCAGAACCTGGTTGTAAATTGAGAGCCATGATCCAAGATGTCTAATTCATGTCTAATCTCCTATTCCAAAAGAAAAAGAAAAAAAAAGTGTCCTATTGTTTTTCTCCCCATGTCCTGAAGTTTTATTGTTATGGCAAAATAGTGATACATCTTCCTTGATAGGAACATATAAATGAACATTGTGAAACAAAGGTCTTTCAATTACAGAAAATAAAGAAGAATTTATCTATGGTGTTAAAGGTCATTTACTTGAGCCCTGACATATTTTTTGTTGGTGTAAGTGAATACTACCCAACAGATCTACTGCCTGATTCCATGTCCCTAGCTCCTCTGGAATGGCTCTTCTGGAAGTGAGTATTCCGATAGGCCTGATAGGCTTGTCCTAAGATAGGACAAGCCTATCAGATTTCAAGGTTGTGGTAGGGGGAAAGCACCGGAAATCTCAAGTTCAGGCTTGTGAGATAAGGCATCTTGTAGATATGTTTGTGAGCTGAGAACACTGCTAATATAGGGGGCTGCAGTGGCTCATGTGGTAAGACACTGGTAAGACACCAGGCTTGCACACGGCCGAGGTCAGTGGCTCAATTCCCATGAGTGAATAAACCATGTAGGGACAAGAGCATTCAGGCATCCTGTGGGTAAAGATAACACCACCAAAAAAAAAAAAATCTTTCACAGAGGCAGGCAGCCAACTTGGTGATCCCTGGCTAACATGTGCCATACACTTTTTAAAAAACAGCTAATATAAAAATTGAAACTGGAGAAACATTCACCTGAAGAATTGTGATCTGACACTTGTGCTTTTCCTCTCATTTGCACACATGGATGCCTTCACACCTCTTCTGATTTTATCCTTTGTTATCCTCTTCCCATCCTCTTCTACTGTAGACCCTTTAGAGAAGGTACTTTTCTCCAATGAAGCTTTTCCCTCTCCTTTCACCATCATTATATGAATCTGCATTACCATGGTAATAAATGTATATTGAATATTATGCCTTTTGTCATTCCCCTGTTGGAGTCTAATTCCAAGGGGGAGGCCGAGCAGCTGACAGGGAGTGGGAATGTGGCTCCATTGGCTATGGAAGAAACTGGGGAAGGGCAGAGCAGGGAAGAGGTAGAGCAAGGCAGAGGGAATTCAGAGGAAGATCCAGGCCTTCCCCCATCTTCATCCTAGGGCATGCAGGGAGGAATGGAGGAGGGACCAACGTGACTTGCATGACTTACAGGGGAGGAAATGGCCCTGGTTCCCTTCATTAGCTGCAGCTGGGAACACAGTGTGGAAATTGTGGGAAATTGCGCACAGCAACTTGTTGGAAGCAAACAGTGAGTTATCTGTTATTGTCGAGGCTTATCTTGGTTCCTGGCGTCTTCCCAACTGTGTGTGTTTTTCTGGCCTTTCAAGTCTGGAATTCCTTATCCTACCCTGTCAAGTTAATTACTGCAGCATGATTTGTGTGGATTTTTATTTACAATTTGTATGTACTTTGTTTTCAGACTGATTTTCCTCCACTTAAAGACTGTTCTTGTCATGCCCCTGTTGGAGATTGACTCTGAGGGAGAGGGGGAACAGCCGACAGGGAGTGGAAGTATGGCTCCAGAGGTTGTGCAGGAGGCTGGGGAAGGGCAGAGGCAGGCTGGGCAGTCAGAGGAAGACCCAGGCCCATCCCCTCTCCATCCTAGGGCATGCAGGGAAAGGAAGATAAGAGAGAGATGTGTATGGCCTGGTCTATGGGGGAAGAAAGGGCCTTGATTCTCTTAATGGGCTGCAGCTGTGAGAACTGGTTAAAAGGGCGGACATGAATGGGCCAGTGCTTGAAACAAAGCGTGGAAATATCTCTAGTCTGTCATTTCTCTCTGAGTTTGGCATCCTTCCCAGCGTGTGTTCCAATATCTGTGAACGTCTTCAAGCCCTTATCTTGCCTGGTTCCCTTAATTGCTTCAGTGTGGTTTGTGTTGTTTTTACTCTTTATAATTTATAGGCATTTTTAGTTTAAATGGCATTTCCTCCTTTTCGTAACTGCTTGTGGGGGAGTTTTTTGTCTCCAATCAAGGATATTTGGATCTTTGAAGCAAAGTGAAGGAATAAAAGGGGCTTCATCCATTTTTGTGACTGTACTTATTTTGTATCCCACCCTGGGTCATCACAGTTCTTGGGAGAGTTTTTTTTTTTCTCCTGCCGAAGGCAATCTGGACATTGGGGCAAAGTTGAAGGTATTAAAGGGACTTTTCTTACTTATGTGACTGTGTTGCCTTTGTGCCACGACCCGGGTCATCACACCTTTATTGTTTATCTTTTAATTATCAAATTTGTATGTTACCCAACTCCCAATGATTCTGGGTTGCTTATAACAACTAAAAGTAAGGAAATGAAATAAAAATAAAATATGACAAAACTATAGACTGGACAAGGAACAAACCAAAAAGTCTCCCTCACCAAAAGCTCTGGGCTAAGAGCTAGATTTTTAAGGCCCATTTGAACAATAGTTGAGTGGGACCAACATAACATTTTTCTTTAATGCTATTTCTTTGTTTTGATATTGAGTTGTAGTGTTTTAACAAACTGAGTTTGATTTATTTGCCCTAATATTATTCCAATAAGATTTTAACTTTACCTGTCAGAAGAGTTTTCAAGAAAAAAGCCCTTGTGTTTCAAGAGAGAAGAGTGCAATTTCAATTAATATTACATCAAAAAATAAATGGCTGTAGGGTTTTATTTTACAATGCTCATTTTGTCTTCTTTCTTTTTCTGACTGACAGGCATCATTAATTATTATCAGACTGCCACACAAAAGATTATTGTTATCTTCTAAGAAACAAGAAATACTATGTTTCAGAATAGGACAAATACATTTTTAACCTAAGGGAGAAAAGACATTCCAGTTAATGAAAAGTTGCTTAAAAATGCTCCTCCAAAAACCAGAATTAAGTGATAACAGATTAGATTTTCATTAGACCAGAGAACAAATTGTTCCTTTGTGCTTAATGAAGGGATTTTGAATATCCATGTCAGGAAGGTGTTGTTTAAAAGAAGCTTTGGTTATTAATGACAATGAACCACTGTATAGATCTATTTTTCTAAAGTTATCTCCTTTAGAGAGATGTTGAAATATGTTAAAGATCCTTAAACAATGACCCAGTCTGATACAGACTGATAGTCTGTGGAACTGATTATCCTAAACCTTAGCAGATCTGCTTCCTGCAACTGTTAGCACACTGTGAAGAAAAGAGGGTGATAATATAAAATGGATCTTGCCTTAGGATAAATTTCATAGCCTTTGGTTAATGAAAATCAAAGAAGCTTTGGTCAAAAATACAATGTTTGGGATCTAAAAGTTTGCCCTCAGAACAAAATGAACGCTGTGTTGACTTTATTAGGTGTGGAGTTAATATTAACATGAAACTCTTCCATGTCTTCAATCTACAATTCTTTGGAAGCTGCTGCAACAAATCCTGTTAGTGGAAGTTCTAATGTTTTTTGGTCTACCCTCAAAAAAACCATAAAGTTGGATATTATTTGGATTATTAAAGCCAAATTACATTTTTAAAGTCATCTATCTTTTCTCCCTAACACAACTATGGAAACTTGGATATTCTAAGTTTATTCCATAAACTAGGAAAAATTAGATATTGTATATCATCAGGAGTGAGCCCAAAGACCTATAGGAGGTGCCAAAGATGACTTCACTGACTCAAAACAATTCCCTGAGAAATCTCATTGTCAGGTTCATCAACTGCAGTAGGCAGAAGATCATATAGTTCATCCTTTTTTATCTGTTTTGGATCTGAAAATATTCCCACTCCCTCTGTGGAATGATCTATTGTAATTACTATTCTTCCAATCTAACTGGTGTAAGTCAGCAGAAATTCAAACAGGCAGATCATCTCAATCCTTCGCATATGTAAATACACACAAAGAACTGTTCTTTAGTTTGTTCTGTTTTAAAACATTCTAAAGCAGTGGTTCTCAACCTGTGGTCCACAGACTCCTGGGCATGATGTCATTGCAGGGGTGTGAATGAAGACTTGAGGAAAAGTTATGATTTAAATCTTGAGTTGAGCCTTGGTCTGTGGCCACAAAAGGTATTTAAAGGGGATCCATAGTGAAGAAATGATTGAGAACCACTGTCCTAAAGAGTTAGCCCTCAACTTATAACCAAAACTGGGAACACAATTTCCAAGGAGGTTAAGTGAGTAGTGTCCAATTTTATAGTGTGTTTTTGCCATGTTTGTGAAGTAAATCACTGCAGCTGTTAAATGAACCATCTGATTGCGAAGTGAGTCTGGCTTCCTCCATTAACTTGTCATAAGCCAGCTGGGAAGCTTGCAATTAGTGTTCACATGACCCTGCAACACTGCAACCATCATAAATACATGGTGATTACAAAGCAATGAAATTGTGGTCAGATCACAACTGTGGAAATGCTACAGTGGTTGTAAATGCAAGGACCAGTCATAAGTCACTTTTTAAAAGGCCATTGTACCTTTGAACAGTTTCTAAACAAATGGTTATAAATCAGGGACTACTTGTACAATAAGTTACTTCTCATATTATGTATTAATGTTTATTAATTGAATAATAATAAGGTGTATATTAGCCAAAATGTGTGTATATGCATAATTATTACCTGGTAGAATAAAATGTGTCCATGGAGATTGCTAATTATGAATTTCTTCCATACTGTTTTTATGATTCAACTTAGAATAATATTAGTCACCAAAACAAAGTTTAAATATAGGTAGAGGGAGATTTTTAATTTTTAAATTTAAATTTTAATCAAAATTTAATCATTATAATCAAAATACCAACAATGATAACATCAATATTTCAGAAAGCATCTTCAGAATTACAAGTATGCAATAAATCTATGGAGGAAAATTATTTTTTACAATTGTGGTTAATATTAAATCAGATGCCTGTACTTAATAATCAAAATCCTAATTGTTTTTGATCCTAGAAGTTTGATTTGTAAACATTCCATCAAAATAAGCTGAAGTTACTTGAATTAATTTTAATCCCAGTAAATGCTTAAAGTCAGGGCCTAAATTGAAGGTGACTGTTTTGTCAAGTTCAATTTAGGAAAAATTGAGAAAGAGAATTTCAAGAGGGGATTGCATTCCTTTGTTGACTTCTTTTCAATTACAATTTATTTGGGTTATGTTGGGAAAGCTATCAGATGGTGAAAAGGGAAATGATATTAAAAAATAATGTCTTTATTGAGTTAATTTTTGTTTTTGTTTGGTTAGGTTTTAAGCAGAATTATATTTTAAAAAAATATCTTAAATTATACCATGAAAATTAGAAGCTTTGGAAGGGGATAGAATTATGAGAGACTTTTAAAAAACCACAATTAGCATACTTAGTCTCGCAGACAATTAAGTGACCCACTTTGCTTCTTATTTGAATATAAATCATGAAAAATTGCACAGTTGAAAGTCATCTTTCATTTATGTGTCCTACTGAGGTCTGAGAGGCTCCAAAATGTGAACTGTGGGATTGCCTCCATTATGCTTGACAGCCAAGTTTCAATGATGCCATTTCAATCTTCTCACAATTTTGTGTTTCCCTAAAAGGGAAATTTGTTGACTTTATTCAGTAACTTTAGTGTAATAGAATTTATAGAGAATAATAATCTGTGGACCAGACAAGCAAAATTGATACATGAAATAACTAGAGAAATAATAGGAACTATGTAATAAAGGGATTATTATACAGAAGAGGATCAGTAGTAGAAGCCTGGGTTTGTTTGTTTGTTTGTTTGTCAAACATGTACAAGATAACAAGTATAGGTATGAACGTAAACATGTACAAAGCAATTAAATATAGATAAATGGGGACAATAAGACAGGGAAGGTAGGCACGCTGGTGTGCTTATGTGCACCCTCTTTAAGGACCTCTTAAGGTTGTCATGAGGTCCGTGGTAAACAATTTGAGGTTGAAGCTGTGAGGAGTTGAGGCTGTAACAGAGGAGTCAGGTAGGGGTTCTACAGGACTGGACTAATTTGTTCCATGTTATGTCTAGTGAAGCTGAGGAAGATTTCTATTTGAACTCTGGAGATCAACTGCCCAAGATAACTGTAGGGAATATAGGTATCTGTTATGTCCTGAGGACTCTAGGAGTTCTCACTCAGGTCCACTCACTTGTGTGGGCGTTATTTCCCCCATTCCCATTGGTCAGTTCTCCACAGCAGCCAGCTATAAAAGCAGGCTGCGGGGTCCAACTGGCCGCTGATTGCTGCGAGCCAGTTCCAGGCTTGGCAAGCACGGTCAGCCCTTTATTTGTAAATAAAGTACTGTTGCACTCATGCTCTGGTTCAGCCTCTCATTGCTCAAACTTAACAGTATCAATTATTTGATTTTGTACAGTGAGATTTCTGTGTTTCTCTGTGAGTAAATCCTGTATCTCTACACATATGAGTAAATTCATTCTAAGGAAAACCCGCAAAAGACTAATTGTGTTTAAATTGTAAATTAAGATGCAGTAGACGTGATGGCCAACAGAGCTGATAAATGACACAAAATTAAAGAATTTGGATGCATGAGTATTTCATAATTCACGCACTGCCAGTGGCAAAAGCTACAATAATTGCTGTTACCAGACTATTCTCTGGGACAAAAGCATGCACTACATTAGCTTCCTGTAAATGTCATTTTATACCACTCTCTTGTGCTGTTGTTATCAATTTAAATTTCCTATTTTTTAGCCATGGCAATAACTGAAAGTGATCTTTTATACAGTTCTTTACAGATATGACTGTGGGAGTTCATACGAAAATAACACTGGTTTGTGGAGATAAGCATCAAATAGGGAGAATTACTTTTTTAAAAACAAAATCAATGTGGATCAGGATAAACTGAATAAACTGGCCTTGGAGATAAGCATAATGTTTTGTCTGTAA
The DNA here is from genome assembly GCF_900518735.1 of Pseudonaja textilis. The sequence goes on from NW_020769319.1 coordinate 14,864,364, forward strand.
CATTTTGTACACTTAAAAGTGGTGGTTTCACAACATTAGTTGCTTTGTTAACACAAAAAAAACCCTCTGAGTATTTAGAAAGTAAACAGCTCTTCATCTGATATATGTTTGAAAAATAGCATTGTTCCTGTTCCATTTTATATAAGATTGAATGTTGATATTTTCCTTTAGAAAGGGTATCCCCAAAAGCATTACATTTCTCCAAACTCCCAATTTAGATATTATTAGGAAGACTTTTTTTTAAAAAAAAGTCACAGTTGTTCATTGTGATAGCCACAAACTTTGTAGCTTGGAGGTTATAATGATTAACTGTGCACATTAAATGCTGAACTGGAACACCTATAAAAATTTGGCTCCAAATCATAGTAGGTGCAAATTAATGCCTATTTTCTCTGCTACTACACTAAAGCCCACTTTTCTTAAATTGTGGTGAGAGAGAAGTCACTATATTATAACGATCAAGTATCATTGGCATTGGATGTTCCAGTTTCAATTGTGTAAGAAGAGATTTAGGGAAGGTGGTCTGGGAACATCAAACCTGAAGATAATGAAGAAGCAATAATTTATACTATGGACAGTATATACACAGTCTTTCATTGTCTTTCATAAACCCATAAAACCACAAGAATTGTCTTGCTTAATCAGAGTAATGGCCCATATAGTCCAGAATTTTGTATCAACCAGTGGTTAACCAGCTGTAGTCAAGAACCATGCAACCAAATGTTAGCCGTGTTTCATATTGTTTGCAATCAATGCAGTAGTTTACTAGTTGAAGTAATTAAACCTTTGCATATCACATAGTTAAACTGAAATGTATTACCAACATATGTGATCGATTCAAAAGGGAAATGAATCTGTCCATTTCTCTCTTAAATCTATTACATATGATGGTAATGAATTTCAGTTTAACTATATGATATGTAAAGGTTCGGTTAAGAAAAAAATATGTTAAAAATTTCCAAAGGACTTTCAGGAAAAAATATGTCAAAGATGAACAAGAAAGCTGGAAAAGCCAGAATTACTCTTCACCGTAGAATCAAATCTCCCAAGACAAACTGAACCATATTCAGGACAACTGCTTTGAGAACCTCACCACATTCATTTAAGCATCACATTCATAGAATGAAAGTGTTAGAAACTATGTTAAAAAAAACTTCTGTTCCAACCAGTGCAGGAATTCACTACTAGAGCCACTTTTTAAATACCCTAGGAAAAAAGACTCTACCACCTCCTAAGGTAATTTGTTCCATTGTTGAACAACTCATACCCTTGTATATAAGATTTTTGCTTGATGTCCCATCAAAATCAACTTCCTTACAATTTAAACCGATTGTTTCTTACCAGGGATTCAGCTGGTGTAACAACCAGTTCGGTGAGCACCTGCTTTGCGTGTGCATACAGCATTTACAACTCACCTTCTGCTGCAAGCCCTGTGTGTAAAACAGCTGGCGCACTGAAATCTGCTGTGCTGCACAAATCAGCTGAGCTGGAAAACATGGAAATAAAGCACAGACTAGACCCAGGGCAGAAGGTCAGGCCCAACAGCTGATCGTCAGAGTGAACTGGTTGATCTTTGGAGCTACCGATTCGGCCTGGTTCAGGCCAAACTGGTAGAATCCCACCCCTGTTTCTTACCCTATCTTCTTTACATATGTATAATACTTCCATCAGCAGCCACACTGTGTTTCAGGAAGCTTTTGTGTACAGCTTCCATTTAATGTTCAATAGCTGTTAATATTCCTACTTTGGCCACTGCACCTATCTTCAGATCTGATTCATGTTTCCAGATACAGCATTTAGGAATAGCTGACCATAGTGAAAAAGAAAGAGAAACCGCTACTCAGGTTCTATTAATGGTTGCAATTTATATTTGTAATAAAGATGATATTATCAGACCTTCTTCTTCACTGATCATAAAAATCCTTATAGGGCATAGTCATCTTTTTGGTAGGTCAATTCAACTTGCTCTTCATTCCACAAACTAGACAAAATAGCTAGTTCAGCATTTTCTCCTTCTCCATGTGAATAATAGTAAAGTCTTCTGAAAATCCATAAATGTGGAAGAAGAAAGTACTAACAGAAAAACTTGAAGAAACATAATTGTAACTTTAAAGGAACCATAATTCATAATAAATATAGAAATTGTAACTACTTTGTAAGTCACTATGATAAATCAAATTAACACAAATCGCTATTAAGTTATACTAAAATAAACATTCAAATACCATTTTCTAAATATAGCATACTATGGAGCTAATTCTCTTATTAGTGTTTTAAATAAAAAGTTGGGGGTAAAAAAAACAAATTTCTATTATATTTGACAATGTTAAATTTTTATTGTTGATAAAATGTGATTTTGTTAATTTATTTGTTTTTAGCTGTCTATCCATCTCACAAGGATGGTCAGTTTGGACAACACAACAAAATAAAATTATGATTATATTTTTTTAAAAAAACCAAACATAATAAAAATATTAATTAAAATATTGCTAGACTTATTACTGTTCTTTTAATTTTGCCTTAGATGCCAAAAAATTAAGCCTCATAAGAAACCAATCAATTGAGAATATAAATTGAACGTGGTAAGAAGTGTGAGTATGAATTTGTGACAATGGATCATATGAATCAAATGGGATTTATTCCTGATTCTAGTATTGACAGATCAAAATAGGAGATAATGCTTGGAGCTATAATGAAATCATTACCAGAAATGTGCTGTGAATAGTGATTGACATTAATCAGAAATAGTGTCTTTAAGATCAAAGTGAAGCTGTGAAAATAAAAGAAAAACAATACATGACTGAATAGTCTTTGCGGTTCAGTATTTCTTCACAATAATCACTGCAAATACATTTGTCTAATTTGTCACGAAGCAATCTGGTAAACAGTAGCTTCATTTTGAGACTTCATTTTGTTGGAAAAAAATACCTCAGCCATTTCTGAATTTAAGAGGAAGAGGAGAAGGAGGAGGAGGAGATGTCAAATGTGAGCTTTTACTGTAAAGTTTAAATACAAAAGGGCAAATCTGAGTTTATTTAAATGTATTTCACAAATTCTGTTTTGGCAGCTCTCAAGCTAAATGCTTTTTTATGGCCTAGAATAAAAATGATATCATGATAGGAAAGCAATCAATAAAGATACACAGTTGCTATCAATTACTGGATAAGTTAATCACATTGTCAGGTCAAGGTAGGGGACAGAATTCCATATTTTGTTTAAGCCTTAAAGTTCAGTTAAGGAACTTTTCTAAGGAAAAAAATATAGCTGCATGAAAATGTTATTACTTGAAGATTCTGCTCCAAGTGAGATCCCAACTTGAGGAGGAATCAGCTAAGTAAATCATTACTTTAACCCTTCCTGGCAGATTCTATATCTACAATTGTCATAGTTCTGCTTTCACATACTAAGACAGTAAGCCTGCTGATTCTAATAGCGTAACGGCTGTGCTACAAAAATGAGGAACTGGGATTCTAAATTAAAAAGTGATTAACATTTAGTCACTCCCAGGAATTCCACTTTGAGCACTTCTGTCAGTTCTATCATCACTGGTACACAGATCAGCAGCAGTAAAATCAGCCTGAGTTGAGCAGAAAGCTAGTAAAAGCTGTGTGTGCTCCTCCATTGGAAGTTACTATAAGAGCTGCAATGGTTAGAATGCAGTACTACAGGCTACTTTTGCTGACTACTGACTGACTGCAATTTGGCAGATTGAATCTCACTAGGCTCAAGGTTGACACAGACTTCCATCCTTTCTCATTCCAGCAAAATGAAGACCCAGATTGTTGGGGGCAATATGCTGATTCTATAAACCACTTAAAGAGGCTGTAAAGCACTGTGAAGTGGTATATAAGTGTTATTGCTATGAGCTGCATGTGCTGGGAGGCTCTTCAGGTGGAAGAGTGGGCTGAAACAGGCTGGAGTTTTCAGGAGAGATTGAGAAAGTGGCTGGGGTGAACAAATGAACAAGTAGTGCCACATTTTATGAGTAGGTGATAACCATGATAGGAGAGTTGGACTGTGACTGGCCATAGGAGGATTGGGTGGTGATGGCCTTCATCAGGTCACTTGGCTAATGAAGTATCTGTCTGCAGGTGTCTGGAAGGTGGTCCCACAAGAATGGGCTTGTGCTCACTACTTTTTAAATTTGATATTACTTCCCTCTCTTGTGGATCTGGCATTGGTCACCTCTGTGGGCCCAGTGTTGGCTGGAGAGCAATCTTGAGCTCCCTAGTAAGGGCTGTGCCGATTGCATTTCCATCCTTATTCTTCATTTTAAACTTTTTCTGCTAGTGTAGTGGAATGTAGTAACAAGGTGGAGTCTTAGGAGGAGGAGATGCATTCCAAGGAATAAGAGGCAACTCAGTCCAAATATTATGTGTGAAAGAAAGAGAGTGAAGACAGCCCCTCCCTAATAGTGCACAGAATATATTTTAGATGCAGATAGTAAAATGCTCATCCTTGAAAAAAAAAATCTATAGATGTGAAACAATAAAAAACTCAGCTTGGAAGAATCACCATGTGTCATTCTTGGTTTGAGTCTGATAACTTCATATTGTATGCCAGGTTCACTCGTCATTAGATCAAGGGCTTCTAACCATGGTCACTCATGCCCTGGTCCTTTCCTAGCTGTACTATTGTTATATATGAGGCACTCACCCTTGAAACAGTAGCTAGTGCAAAATGCAGAGGCATGAGCAGTTATATGTGTTTCTGTGGAGCACATGTTATATCTCTGCTGTGTAAGCTACATTGGTTACCGGTTTGTTTCCAGGTTCAATTCAAAGTTTAGGTATTGAACTTTAAAGCCCCACATGGCCTGGGATTGGTTTTTTTGAGAGACTGCTTCTTCTCAATCTCATCTGCTCATCCCACTAGAGTGGGCATGTTACATGTTTTATCATCTAGGGAGTTACATACAGTAGACCCTAGGCAGTAAGTCTTGGCAGACTCCAAGCAGATTCCTGTTGTGGAATCTTCTTCCCCCTTGAGGATGGGTGCATCTTTTCTAAGCTTCCAAATGTCCCTCAAGAACTGGTTATACCAGCAGGTGTGAGGATCCCAGGGAATTTTAACTTAGTGAGATGGCTCCATTAACTGTTAAGTTATTAAATTACTAATGGGTTTAGATATTTTTTGCCTTTATTTGTTGTACTCTGCCCAGAATTATTTCTTTGTTTGCAAGATGGGCAGCTATATAAATTAGATAAATACATACATAAATTAGATACATAGATACATACATATATACATACATAAAATAAACACTAAAAGAAATCTATGGTGCTAACAAAAATCACCAACAAATGAATATCACTCTATTTCTCCACAAGATGATGCCCACTAGATGATGCCCATTTGTATCTCAGACTCTCTGTTGTTAAGGAAAATGATAGGGTGCAATAAATCCACAAGCATGGTGCTAAAGCTCTTGTCCAATCTCACTAAAATTTGGCATACACCTTTTTGAAAACATACAGTTAAATATGAATGGATTTCTTCAGTGGCATGTAATCAAATCTTGTGAAAATACATCTAAAATGAAGAATGATAACTAGCAATAGATTCAGGGTATATGTATATATGTATATAAACACATTTCTGTAAACAACAATCTCAACAAATTGTCATACTTTGTCAATCAGATGTTCGTATTCCCTACTTATTATACAGTACATCTCTAGCAAGATGCAGATGTCCATTTTGCTTTCTTACCATAATTTTGTATTTTGTATCTCTCTTCTTCTAAGATTGGTTGCCCCTTGTATCGGTTGCCTTCTGAAATGATGGAAAAATAAGAGGCAAAGGCATATGAAAGAAACTTCAATCAGATTGCTCTTTGAGACGAACCCCCTTCAGACTTTCTGAATTCATAAAAGTCTCTGTGTTTTATTCAATTGGTGTAAACACCACTCTACGATCACCATAACATCATAAAAATAACAAACCATAAAGCTCCATCACAAACAATAATCAAGTTGCATATCTGATACAATACACTGACTTTTTAAAAGTGTAAAATAAGCCTGCATATGATATTATGACCACAGAACATGTTCACATTTTTATGGGCCATTAATGGTAAAATATGCCTCAATATTCTGTAATCCTGGGTCTAAAAGAAGTCCCAAAAATTCTGAACCTCTTTTTTGTTTGAGCTACTGAAACTTTGACATTAAACTCAGTGGAGAAACTTTAAAAACAAAAAAACTTTTCTGAAATTCCCTCGAAACCAGAAAAAAAAAGGTGAAACGACACTAGCTCTACCTATTTATACAGTGATATGGCCAGTGTTGTATCATATAAATACAGTGGTGAGCTGCTACCAGTTTGAACCAGTTCTAGTGAACCTGTAGTTCCAGTGAGCAATTGGCCCCACCCATCCACTCCTTCCCTTTCCTGTCCTATATTTCCCTGTTTTTTAACTCAGCTGATTCATGTAGCACGGCAAATTGCCGTGCCTCAGCTGTTTTACTCAGCAGTGCTGACACAGAAAGTTAGCTTTTAAGCTTAAAATGGGTGGCTTTTGAATGCTGTGTATGCATGCAAACCGCATGCTCACCAAACCGGTTGTTAAACCAGTTGCAGCCCACCACTATATTTATATGATACAACACTGGCCACATCATGTTTGTTTCAAAAACTGGGATCATATTTGTCTTGTGCCCTTGCTCTCCAACAATTGCTACATATATCTATGCAAAAAAAATCACCCATCTTCTCTTCAATCATTTTAAAAAAAAATCAATATCCACTATATTACTGCCTTTAGGACTGCAGCATTCGATGAAGGAAATGTATTCTACTGCCTCAGTCAAATACCAGATTAACTTCTTATTTCCAGGTAGAAAGATAAATTGGTTGGTATTTGCTTATTTTCCATACTTTGAGCAATGCCTCAAGATGTAAAAGAAAGAACCCGCTCCGCCAAATACTTCTGTTTCTCATCTATATAAACAAATAGGAGATCTTACCTTTTTTTTTCAATTTCAAGTTTGAAAGTGCTACTCTTGTTAGATACGATTGAAATCTTTGGCACCATACTCATAAATATGTATCAACTTACACATACACAGATCATTGATTCAGAAACTCAGGAATGCTCCATAGAGCATATCCAAGATATTTTTGCACATTTGCTCACATAACCATGTTCCTATAAATTGGGTATAAGGTGACCTGGTTGTGGATGAGAAGTGCAAAAGGGAGGTACTAAAACTAACAGTTTACCTTTTGATGTAAAAAAAAAATGATGGAACTGCAAAGGTTCATTGATTAAGATAGAAAAACAATATTTGCAATACAATAGTAAATGTAAGAAATAACAACAGATGTAGATGCACATAGGATTCCTTATTAGACTAAAATCATCACAAAATATTAATATAGTGTTAAAATAAAAGTAAAGAGAGGAAAGTTTAGCATGGCCTGAATATGTTCTTCATTTACATTTTTGCATCAACATTAGGCTGTACAAAATGCTTCACGTTTAAACATTTTCATCTCAAACGCTTCATCAAATGCTTGAAAAAAATGATTTGATGCTTCTTTCAAGGTTAGAAGAAAGTGCATTGTTCTGACTTAAAAACAAAATGAATTGTATCAAGAAGTGACAACATTATACTGTCATGATTGTGGAAGCAACCTTGAAAGGGCCCAATCTAATGTCTGTAAACAAAAGAAAACAACTTAATTGCACATGCCTATGTTATTTCAGCAAAAGAGCAGAGAATTGTTTGAGACCAAAGGCCATATTCACCTATTGGAAAGTTCTGAAACAATTTACAATTCTACACCTGTCAGGAAAATGTTATCTCTCAATTTAGCAGCCATTCACTATCACCCACTCTTATTTAAAAAGCCTCATGATACACTATTATTATTCAACTTTTATTGTTATTGTGCAAGTAAAAAAAATGTCTATTTCTATTGCCTTACTGCAAAATTGCCAGTAAGTGGTTCTTGGCCACTTAACTATTAAGTTTAGAATTAGAGTTTTTTTTTTCCTCTCTCTCTTTCTCCCTATCAATTATTGTAATTACAACCAACTAAAAGGAACCGCATAGCATTTACAAAGGAAAGGATTTCAGTGAACTCCAGAAGAGAATTTATTCCTAATAAAAGAGAATTTTTTATTAGGATTATTGCAGCTTTTGGTGCTCGGTTCGTTAAACTTCATTTGGCACACCTAAAGGAATATTCATATAAATAGAAAAAGAAATGCATGAACACCAAAAGAGAGGCAAAATACATTGAGAAGTAAGTTTCAAAAATGAAACAGACAAGGCACTGTTTGGATTCATTTGTAGGTTTTGGTGGAACCATGATTTGCAATCACTATATCTCATCAAATTTCATGATACCACATAAGTGAGATTTCATGCATGACAGCTAAATTACAGAAATTAGCAAGGACATACTCTGAAGCTTTATTATTAATTGTATTTGCCCTTAATTCAGGCTCAAATTAGAGGGGGTGAAGTTGGGGGAAGGTAAAATACTTATTACCTTTTCTTACATATTTCTGATTATGTATAAAATACTACAGAGAAACAATATTTGATAAAAACCCGAAAAGCCTGGTTGGTACATTTAACAAAATATTTCCTCCATGTTCAATCATAATTAGCAATCAGTTCATTACAGTGTTAGATAAGAAGAAGAATATTGTCCGTGAGTGTTTGTTGCAAAAGTGCAATTCGACTTTCTTGATTTTTTCCTTTGAAACTGACTATTCAAAATAACAGAATAACAAAGTTGGAAGGGACCTTGAAGGTCTTCTTGTCCAACCCCCTGGCTCAGGTTAGGAAACCCTATAGCATTACAGACAAATGGATATCCAATCTCTTCATAAAAACGTCCAGTGTTGGAGCATTCACAATTTCTGGAGGCAAGTTGTTCCACTCATTAATTGCTTTAAGTATGAGGAAATTTCTCCTTATTTCTAGATTGCTTCTCTTCTTGGTAAGTTTCCATCCATTGCTTCTTGTCCTGCCCTCAGGTGCTTTGGAGAACAGCTTGACTCCCTCTTCTTTGTGCAACCTCTGAGATATTGGAACACAGTTATCAGATAGGAGAAGGGTGGATGCCTTTGAACTGTGGTGCTGGAGGTGACTATTACACATCTGAGTCTCCATGGCACAGTGTAGAGTGTAGTACTGCAAACTACTTCTGCAGATAGATAGCCAGCTGCCTGCAATTTTGCAGATCGAATCCCACCAGGCTCAAGGTTGACTCAGCCTTCCGTCCTTCTGAGGTGGGTAAAAGGAGGACCCAGATTGTTGGGGGCAATATGCTGACTCTGTAAACTGCTTAGAGAGAGCTGTAAAGTACAATAAAGCAGTATATAAGTCTAAGTGCTATTGCTATCTCCTGGACAGCAAAAATAACAAACAAAGAAGTCCTAGACCAAACCTCACCAACAATATTACTTGAACCAAGATTGCCAAAAAGGCTGTTTGGTCATGTCATGCAAGCTGATTCACTCAAAAAGCCAATCATGCGGGAAGTGATCAGTGGAAAAAGGAGAAGGTGATCCCCTAGTACAAGGGTGTTAAACTGGCGGCCCACAGGCTGGATGTGTTACACACAGGCCACACCCACCTTGACTCCGCAAAGGCAAAAAACATTGTGTAATGTCACTGAACATCATGTGACATGATCAAATTTAACACTCATGCCCTAGTACCTGCTGGCTGGATACTATAAAACTTGACAGTAGGATGACCATGGCAGAACTGTGGGAGGTGGTGAAAGACAGAGGAGCATGGAGAATGCTGATCCATAGAGTGGTTGAGGGTCAGATATGACTAAATGGCTGACAATTACAAATGGTCATTCAAGAAAAAAAAAGATGTTTTAAAATAGTAAAATAAGTTTGAATATTTATTTCTAGCTTTTCCTTCCTCCAAAGCAGCATAACTACACAAAGTCTAGAAGAGGAATGAGATTCAAACAAACCCTAAGTCTGGAAGTGATAAAACTCATTCACAGGAAAGTCATGCCAACATTGCTAAACTCCATTGTCAGCTTTGTGCATGTACAGAAAAAAGCTACACAAATGTGTGAGATTCTGCAAAGCCAGAAAGTACCAGTTAGCTTACATAAACTTCAAATCACTTTGGAATCTATTTTAAGGCATCTGATTTGATTCAATGCCCCCAAATGATCTGATGATCCTTTTCAAATGTTTGAAAAAGGGATACTTTTGTGAAAGATCCATCAAACCATCCTTTTGAATCTCAACACATTTCCAGAATAGATATAGCATAATGTGTGTTTTATTGAAATTTATTGAAAATGCTAGATGGAACCATGTCCATTTAAGGCTAAGACTGAAACTGGTCCTGATTCCATCTCACATTTTCAACAAATTTCAATAGAACATATGTTTTGCTGTGTATATAAGGCTAAGCAGACACTGACCTAGGGTGCCAAAGCTTAAGTTTTGTTATTTCAAAAACAAAAACTGTTCTAAAATTGTGAAATTTTGCATCAGTAGGAATGGGAATGGATTCCATCATTCAACTGGGCCTAGGAGCATCAAATACCCTTGAGCCAGCACCAGATGGGACTAATGTTAGAAGAAATATATAGGAGAGATGAGACTGTGGAATTTTTAAAAAAATATTTGCCATAAATCATTTTGCTTGATCATATTATGTACCATTACCAATCTCATGGGAGATTACCCGATGATAAGGGTACTAAGATGCTTCTAATTTGGAGTGATGCAAGCCCATCAAATGGAAATTTAAACATATCTAATAAGACTGTGCAACATCTCACATCTGAAGACAAACAGATGCTCTGAAGTTACAGATCATGCATCTATCTGTCTATAACACTTTGAACCAGATGTGCCTTTTCCTGCTATAGCTGCCTTCAGATCTGCCATGCTGCACAGGCTAAGCCGAATGCTCCACTTATGAGATCACTTTAACATAAAACCTATCAAACACAATCTTAATGTATGGTATCCAGAAAGCCATTGAGTTTAGAAAGTAGATGTCTAGAAAAAAGACTGCAGCCTTCATTGCATTTCCTGTAAAACCTATCCCACATAACATGCAGCAAAATGTAAAGTTATAAAGTAAGTTGATGTATACGGAAGGTTCAGACAGTGTATTCACCCCCCCCACCCCACCCCATATTGTTGTATCTGATTCTCGGGCCCTGCCTGAACTAGTCCCTGCATTTTTTTTGGCAATATCTTTCATAAGTGGTTTGCCATTGCCTTCTTCCTAGGGCCGAGAGGAAGTGACTACTGCAAGAACAGCCAGCTGGCCTTGTGTCTACAAGGCACTAGAATTAATTTCCCAGTTTCTAGCTTGATGCTTTAGTCATTACACTAAAGTACTCTTCAAAGCAGTAAAATAAGGAGAGCTCAGAATTGATTATCTCAACAAAACACTTTGCACTACAAAAGTAATGCAATTTTGAAGCAAAGAGGCCATACTATTTTCTTCAATGAGATGCTTGGCAACCTTTATTCTGAGAGTTGTATCACCTACTAGAAGTACTCCACAATCTTCTATGCCTGCATAGGGCCATCATAAGCTCTTGCAACTGATGGAATATATCAAGGGTCTTCAAACTTGGCACGTTTAAGACTTGTGGACTTCAATTCCCAGAATTCTTGAGCTAAGATGACTGGAGGAGGAATTCTGGGAGTTGAAGTCCACAAGTCTTAAGACCCCTGGAATATATTGTCAAGTTTGAAGACCCCTGGAATATATTGTGGAAAGTTTAAGAAGAGATAGAAAAAGTTCTTCATCTTAGACATGAGGCAGCTGCATTGCTCTGCAAAATAACTTCAAAAGAACAAAGGTATGACTTCATTTTGCATATCATAATAATTGGGGTTTTAAATTTGAGCATCATTCTCCAGCTGTCTTGTAAATCGAAGAGCCAGTCTATTGGTTCTAAGTCAACTTGTGGGACTGGAACGTCAAAAGAATGTTTCATTCAGACCTTTGTCATAACTTGTTATAAAATTTCTTTCAAAAATTGCACATTGTTACTGAATGTAACAAATAATTCATCCCAATGTCTACTTCTGAGAGAATAGAAGGCATAATACAACTCAAAATGAATTAAAATTTATATTCCTAATAGGCTCAGAAGGCATTTAACAACCTGTTTAATTTTATCCATTTGTGAACTATTTGAAGTGATATCCCAATTTAAGTATCTGCTACACAAAAGCAAATTCAGTATAAAGTGTCCATACCTGCAGATAACTAAATTTTAGCACAAAAAAACTAAAGCAGCCAATGTGAAAATCTGCCTATATATCTGTTGGATTCTTTTTTAAGACTTCATTCTAAAACTTACACAAATGTATTGTTACAGGATGCTTATAACGAGGCATTCCCCTTCCCCTCCAGTAATATTTTAAGAACTTCTCTTCTGTGCAAAAAGCCCACTGAACCTCACTGTAAAATAGGATTTGCTGTGACTTCCATATTTCCCATAAAAGTATTTTTTATAACCAGATTATGTGTATGTGTGGGTGTGTGGTTTTTAAACATTTCCTACAGTTTTAGAATTAACGGGGGCAATGAGAAAGCCACCTTAGAGTAGTGTTTTCAAAATATGAGTGCATTCATTAAGCCTTAGAAAGAGATCGTGAAATAAATGAAGAAATTGCTTTATGGGTTCCTCCTTTTTCTCACTCTCCAGATCACGGATGGGCAAGAGAGTAATCTTACATTTGCCTGCTAGAAAGGCCAAATAATGAATATTAATAGGCCATTTACATTTACCTCTTCCAGGCTTACAATGAAAAACACACACTGGGTTACTTTTCAAAAACCTGGGCTCTGCCTGCTAGTGAAAACCAGTGCCACCTCCATTTTGCTTTCATGAGGACTATTTTCTTTAATCTATTTTTAAATAAAGGAATCTTAAAACATTGCCCATGATAGTCCATTAAAATAAACCTGGATAAAAAAAGAAATTATATAACCTATATAACATAAAGATGGAAGAAATGGGAGAAGAGAAGTTCATACCAAGATATTAAGATTTGCATCAAGTAAGCTTCAGCAGGTCTTCAACAGATAAAAATACACTCAATCAGAATATAAGAATAACAGAGTTGGAAGGGACTTAGGAGGTCTTCTAATCCAATTCCCTGCTCAAGCAGAAATACTATACTATTTCAGATAAATGGTTGTCCAATCTCTTCTTAAAAACTTCCAGTGTTGGAGCACCCACGACTTTGGGAGACAAGCTGTTCCAGTGATTAATTGTTCCATCAGGAAATTTCTCTTTCTTTCTAGGTTGGTTTCCTTCCTGATTAGTTTCCATCCATTGTTTCTTATTCTGCCTTCAGGTATTTTGGAGACTAATTGACCCAAATGCCCCATTTGGAAGGGGCTTTCACAGAGAATTCCCACTTCCATCTAAGAAGCAGGAAGCAATTGCCACACAAATGACAGAATCTCTTCTGATGACCTTAAAGATCAGCGCAAATCTGTAATACAGATGGTGGTATCAAGTTCTTAAGAAGAAAAAGCCTGGTGACCAAGAGTTGTTCTAACTGTCCATTAGCAGATTTTTTAAACAGATTATCAGAGTTGGAAGGATCATATAGTCCAATCCCCTGCCCAAGCCGGAGACCAGACACCATTTCTGACAGATGGTCTCTCCTTGAAAGCTTCCAGTGATGAAGTTCCCACAACTTCTGAAGGCAAACTGTTTCATTGGTTGATTGCTCTCACTCATTAAGATATTTAAGATAGACTGAGTTAAAACATCATACTAAACTGTAATATACTTTCCAGAGATTTGGCCAGAAGTGTCATTTTATTTTATTTATTTATTAAATCTATATGCTGCTCATCTCATCATCAAAGGTGAGTCCATGGTCTATATTTTACCATGTAGAACAATAATAGTAAAGGAAGTTACACAATACATTTTGGTAAGCATTAATAAATAAATATATTCATTCCAATGGAGCTTATTCTCAGACATATGTATATATAGTAATGTACTCATTATGTTCTTTTGCAATGGACCGTTTAAAAATGGATAATTTAAGAAAAAAATGTATTTGATTTGGGAAACAAAGCCAGAACAATTTGGAAAAGTAGATTCCCAGTATTTATTTTCATCAAATATACAATTATTTCAAAGAATATGTGGCTATATCTGAAACACTACATAACATATATAGCTGTGCATTGATGACATTGATGATGAAAATGGCTAGTAAAGCATTTGCTCAGTTTTAAATAATCTTATTAATCATAAAGGACCCTTTTACCCTTAGGATAAAGGGCTTAAAAAAGCTGCTGTACAGGCAAAAACAGTGAAAAAAAGTTCTTTCACTATTCTTCCCTGGCATATACACATATACATGTGTCTGTGTGTGTGTGTGTGTGTGTGTGTGTGTGTGTGTCTTGAATGTACTCACACAAACCTTGGTTTATGTGCTGTTCTTTCCATTTATTCTAATTGTGTTCCTGAATGCTTACCTAATTAATACCCTCAGTTATTCTAAACTGTACCCTACAAAGCAACTGCCATCTGGATATGTAATAATTAATTCTGTTAGCCAACTTTTCAGGAATCAAGCAGAAAAGAGTGAGAGATCAAAATATCTTCCTACTAGAGCTCTACTGATTTAAAGATGATAGAAGTGCCCTGCAGCTGTGCAATATATA
>NW_020769319.1:14879435-14931497 GCF_900518735.1 Pseudonaja textilis
CTTATATTGACTGAAGAGGAAAGGTCTTAGCAAAGATTTCTATTAGAAACAACATTTTCTCCACATGATTATTAGTGTCTTTGCTTGCAGCTATGAATCAGAACTATCCCAGTAAATGTAAGAAGAGCTTATGCAGCATTGGGTGAACAGCCGTAAATTATAATGAGAAAGTCCTGATTCAATTTCTCCCCTCAGACACAACCTTGCCAGGTAGCTTAAGGCAACCAATTTTTCTCTTGGCTTTAACCTGGCTTCCAAAGATCAGGCATGCCCTGAAGAGCTGAAACATGCTTTACAAACCTGCTCCCAGTCTATTACTTTTGCTTCCTTCTTACTATTATCAGAAAATGCAAAGATTAATATTGGCAAGCCAAAAACATGGGTTTTCCACCATTTCACTCCTCAACCCACAAACAGGGAATCAATGCAATAAAAGCAATGTCATGATAAATTTATGTAGAGAAAGAAGCAAGGGACAAATCAATCTGACACACATGTAGGTGAAACAACACAAATAATATATTCATTTCACACCTGGCAGGCTCGGCAACTGGGGAACCAAGAAGAGCATGAAGCCAAATGGAACAGCATGAAACCAGAATCAGACCAAGTAGTATTCAGCAACTCCAGACTCCAAAATCACACTACAGTAATATTATGACAAAGCTGATGCATATGAAACGCCCCATTAAGAAAATGAACTCTGACTTTCACTCCAGTGGGCTTCCACATTTGTCATCCAAGGACTTTCTAAGCACCATAAGTGCAGTTTCCTTTTTTATCTCTAAATGCCTCAGTTCCCATCCCAGAGTGCTAGGTTATTTTCTGTTGAGTTACAGCAAACGTAACTTGCTTTTTCTAACTTCTAAAAGCTGGATAGCACGTAAAGGAATCTGTAACTGTTCAATATCCATAATAATCTTCACGATATGTGGGATATACAGAAACTCACTTAGAATAAAGTGCAAGGGTTCAGCCCAACAGAAAATGCAAGGAAATATAAGCTCATTTGCACTGCGGAAGTGCCATAAAAAGTAATAGAGTATATGCAAATTCATATATTTGAACGTACTGCTTTTTTCTTCCATATGCCTGCTTTTTTCATGTCAGCATTTAATGGTCTCTGAACAGCCAAGATCATAAAATGTCTCACTCTCTGAAATATAGGTACATAGGTTCATATCTGTATGGCTATGTAATCAATTTATATTGCAAAGGCTCCCAAGGTGCTCATACCTTGTGAGCAAGTTTCATGGGGTTGCATAAAACTGTGCTTCATTGTAATGAGATAGGGAGATGGACTCTATGGGCTTCCCACTTTGCAGTTATCCAGAAAATATATACATTTTCCTACTACTTTTTTCTTCTATTTTTCTACTTTTTCAATTACATTCCCTCTAAAAGGAAATCTCAAAATAACATCCCTCTACATGGAATGAGCCTGAAAATTATCTGGAACTAAAAAATATGATAATTATGGAAAATGAGATTTTTTTTTTCCCTACCTGCCTAGACCTCAAAAAAAAATGAAACATTGTTTTTGTACATGAAGACAAAAAGACAGAAAGAAAGAGAATACAGTGTTCTATTTGAACCTGTGTTAAAATTAAGCAGGTACTTTTTATGGAGCCATTCAGACTGAAATGGCATATACATTTTGCAAAAAGAATGAATGAGCAGTTTGCTCATTTGAATCAGCTTTAGTTGTTGAACTACACACGTTTTGCTATTCTGCAGCACAGTGGAGATAATAAGAAATCTTACTTTTATCTCTTTTTATAAAAGGGGAGGTGATAAATAAACTAAGAATAAATCTTGGTAAGCTTAGATTGCTATGTAGATCTATCAATACATGATCTTGCTTTTTAAGTAATAGTGAAGACAGTTGCAGCCTTATGTTTAATTTTTTTTAATGGCCTGTGTTCTAGAGGGTGTGTTTTGTTAGATGAGGTGAAACAATGACATATAATATTGTCTCTAACTACATCCAGTAATCAGAGAAATGCAGGTTGTCCTGGACTTACAACAGTTCATTTAGTGACTGTTCAAAGTTACAATGGCACTAAAAATAGTGACTTATTTCCAGTGGTGGGATTCAGTCAGTTTGCACCAGTTTGGGAGAACCAGTTGTTAACTTTCTGAGCAGTTTGGTGAACTGGTTGTTGGAAGAAATCATTAGGGCAGAGAAGTGGTTGTTAAATTATTTGAATCCTACCACTGCTTATTTCTGACAATTTTTCACACTTATGACCATTGCAGCATTCCCATGGTCACATGATTTAAATTTGGATGTTTGAGAACCGACTCATATTTATGACAGTTGAAGTGTCCCGGTGTCACATGATCCCCTTTGGGACCTTCTGACAAGCAAAGTCAATGGGGAAATCAGATTCACTTAACAACCATGTTACTAATTTAAGAACTGCAGTGATTCACTTAATAAATGTGGGGAGAAAAGTCATACAATAGAGCAAACTTGCTTAAGAAATTTCTCACTTAACAACATACATTTTGGGCTCAATTGTGGTTAAGGACTACCTGTATTTTAGCACTTTACAACAACATTTTCCTGCTACTGGATGAACTGAAATAATTCCCAGAAATGATATGAAAGGTTACAAAATAATAGCTTTGTTTCCTCCTTAGAAAGAGGGGCATATATCACCTCATGAACAACTTGAAAATGAAGATTATCTTTGAACTTTTATACAGCAATACATTTTATTATATGAACCCCAGTGGAGCCATTTCCAAAAGGAATCAGGAAAGAAGAGATAAATGATAAAAAGTGTATTAAATTTTCAAAATACAAAATCCTATCTTTAACATGTGTGTGACATTTATAACCCAACAGCATGATGCTGATTTAACCCTAAGTTGATTTCCCCACATTGTGACTTTCCCATGTATTTTCCCAGAAAACCTACAAAAGGCAGAATCTAAAAGATACCGCTCTCCAAAGCTTAGGATTGCATCACAAATCTGTTGGCAATATCTATTCCCCTTTTGCTCTCCATATTCACAGACACCTAATCCTAACCATAAGTGGATAGCCACCCCAAAGGGAATTTTTCATGTCAGGCTCGAAAAATAAGTGCCCTCCTAAAAATACTTATGCACTACAAATTCTTTTGTGCAGTTGATTTTGCAATACAAATTCATAGAGACCCTAACCCTTAGTATATTTCCTCCTCCTGTCCAGGCTCTGATGGGGCCACGACAAACACATGTGAAGATATTCCTGTTGCAATGACACAACTCACAGGGAGCCAAAAACTTTTTGGCTGGCAAAAAAAGCAACAATAGCCAATGTTACGATCTCCTATGCAACTACCCCTCAATTTATATGCACAACCAAGATCAGAATTTCGGTCACTAAACGATGAAGTTGTTAAGTCAGTTGTCACATGATGTGACCCCATTTTACAACCATTTTTATTGTGCCTTTTAAGTAAAACACATGGTTATTAAATGAATCACACATTTGTTAAACAAATCTGGCTTCCTCAATTGACTTTTTGATCACTGGAAACTGGCTGAGAATGTCACAAAATGTGATTATATGACTGATAGATGATGTAAACTTGGTAAAAGTCAGTCAGTTGCCAAATGCGCAAATTGCAATCACATTAACACAGGGGTACTACAATGGTTGCAACTTCAAGGACCGGTCATAAGACACTTTCTCCATTGTAACTTTGAACTGTCATTTGTAAATTGAGGGCTCCCTGTAAATGATAGAAGTCACTTTGGAAAGTTAAAGGTCACCAGAATTATAAGAGATTAACTCACCTGTTTTTCTTATAAAAATGCATTCATACTTCCTGTTCTCCTAATGAGAAGGGAAAAGATAAAGGGAGCCAAAAATTAAAGGAAGGAATCTATTTTGAATTCTCCCAAACCCATTTGGAAAAAAAAATGATTTTGCTAGAAGAAACCATATAGCATGATCATAAGGTTCAATTTGATTAGAGGACAAATCTCTTAGTTGCAGAATTTACTACACCTCCTACCTTTTTCTGGCAGCAAGACATCTCATTAGAGCAACCATCATATTTTAAAATATTCCTCTTTGGAGCATGGCTGAGTTTCTGAACTACAGATTAGAAGCAGAGCTACCCTGGGGATTGTGAATCTGGCCAAGGTGGATTAGAGTTGTGCATTCCAATCATGTTGTTTCACTCTGAGTTAGGGAGTTGTGCTGAGTCAGTGCATAATCATGTAGTATAACCCAATAAATAAAGTGAACTGGGAATAAAGACAGAAAGGACAGGCTAGTCAATATGGATACAAATAGAAGAGCAAGCTTGAATAAATAAAACAATCATGCAGCTGTAGATCTAGATCGTGATCTAGAGAGCTCTTCCACTCCTTTTGCACACAATAATTACTTCATTCGGTTTTTTAAAAAATGGCAAACCACATCCCATAGATGAGGCTTGCATTCTGCAGAATGATGGTTTACTTTACTTCAACCCAATTTTATTTTCAACTTTGACCCAGTCTTTGTTTTGCTGACATTTCAGCATGCAAATGAATTGCCAGGGATATATTTCTTTCAATTTGTTTTAATGGAGAGTGACATTTAAAAAAAATGTTGCAAACTTTTTTCACAAAACATATCCCTCGTTCAAGAATAAAATGCTAACCAACTATAAAAGTGTACTGGATATTTGTGTGGGATTGTTTTCTTTGTAAATTTACAAAATCCACAAGATCAGAGGTTAAAATTTCTGCCTATTGCTGAATTTCTAAAGAGTGTCTGGATAGGGATGTCAGATTCCCATATGATCATTCCAAAAAGTGTTTTAAAAAGGGGGGGAAAGAAACATGATGTTTTTATTTACTTATACTGTAAAACTGCAGATATTTTAGGGTGATTTACTACAGCAGATGCCCATACAAAAGTAGTACAATAGTGCTTTTACAAATCCAAGAATCAAATCAGAATTTCTATTTATCACATATCACTAAATAGAACTGTGTAGACTTTCAAACAAAAGCTTGACATGCATGATGCTTTGAGTGAATAACCCCTCAGAACTGTTTCATGAAGCCACATAACATCCAGTTTCTACAAAATGAAGATAAAATGCCTTATCGTTTTCTGCCCCTTTCAAGGGCTCCTGCAACACATCAGTAACCTGAAGAAGTATCTTTTGGCTACTAAACAAATGAAAAGAAGCCTTAAAAATGAGAAAGTTCCTTCACAACATCCATACACCTCAAAGAGATGGACAATATTGCCTTCAGAAAATCCTGGTAAATCACAGCCATCTTGCACAGGGTGTCATTCAAGAGACATGGATCCTTGTATTTTGAATCATACAGATTAATATCATTTACATGTGGGTTGAAAATCTTAAATCTTCCTCCCAGCTAAAAAAAAAGCAATAGAGCTGCAATTTATTGCAGATATTATTTACAACTTCACAATCTGTTGTAAATCTGCCAAACGTTAAAATGTTCATTTTGTTTGGGATTAGTCATAATACCTTTCAACAATAACACAATTGTTTAACTAGAGACTTTCCACATTTCTCTCCTGAGTTTTGACCTATTTGTGTTTCATTTGTTTACTATTTGTGGTTCATTGGTTTATTTTTCTGTTGGGTTATAATGCATACAGTTTCCAGCTTCCCTCTGAATGTTTGGTAAAAAAAACTATAATAGCATTTTGTAGCTATATCAAAGAAAGTTTTGTTTTTTAAAAAAACTGAGCACTTGTCTATAGCTTTCTGGTTTAGTCATTGATATGAAAAGCAACTGGAAAACAATGTGCAATCACACTTAAAGCCTAGATGTGTTTGTTTCCTCAAACCTCCGTATATAAAATATAGTAATCAAATTTCTAGACATTGTTCATTTCTGATCTTTCTTCCAAAGCTTTACTATAATTCAGCATCTGCAAGAACTTCTTAATTTGGAATTAGAGAAAGATAAATTGCCTTTTGAATGATACTAAACATCTGAGAGAAATGTAATAATTAGAAATCTGTATGATCAATAAGCCTAAATACTTTGTCAAAATTCAAAAACAGCAGGTGCTTGGACATATTCTCTAGGCTTTCTCTCCCCTTACTAAATTTCTACCCATATTTAAATTTTAGATTTTTTTAATTAACAGAGAACTATTGTCCATGCAGGATAAGCAACCAACATGGATAGTTATCCAGCTGAAGTGATTAGCTTAGCTTTAGATGCATTAGAAAACATATGCACGTTTGTGAATTGTTATACTCTTTCCTTACTTGTTTATTTTTTCTTGTCTGAACATTACATGACAGGATAGAGAGTTCAATCTTCCTGAGGAGAATGAGAAAGTAGAAGCATCATTATCCTTGTTAAAAGCAAAATCTGAAACTGGTGATATCTGCTGATTCTGTAGAACAGTGTTTCTCAAATTTGGCAGCTTGAAAATGTGTGGACATCAACATCAACCATGTTGGCTGAGGAATTCTGGAAGTTGAAGTCCACAAATATTTAAATTGCCAAGCTTGAAAATCACTGCTGTAGAACATTAGCTCACCAAACATTTTTGTTGATCAGCTTCAGCCTTACCCACCCAACTGAAAATGATGATCCCAAGAAGAGACTAGGGAATTCTGTTTCTTTTCCTACTCAGACACTAGATAGGGGTGTCAAACTCAATTTGATTGAGAGGCACATCAGAGTTGTGTTTGAACTTGGGGGTCTGGGGTGAGTGTGGCCAGCTCAATGTCACTCATGTCAGAGGCACCTGTCAGTGAAAATGGGCTCCCAAGCTCCATTTCTGGCTGTGATACCTCCTGCAACCCTCTACCAATGAAAATGGAGCGGCCTTCCTGAGCTCTGCTTTCACTGGCAAAGGGTTGCAGGAGGCCATTGCTATTGAAAACGGAGCTCAGGAGCCCATTTTCACTGGCAGAGGCACTGCGGGCCAGTCCTTTGCTGTTTCCAGGGTGGCTGCGTGGGCCAGACATAAGCACCCCCAAGCCAGATGTGGCCCCTGGGCCCTGAATTTGACACTACTGCTTTAGATGAATTGATACTGGCATTTTTTTTTCAATTAGTATTTTTTTTTTGAAAGTACGTCTATTATAGAAAACTGGTTATTTGTAGTTTCTATCCATTTGGTAAAATACTAATTTTCCACAGCATACATATTCCTGAGAAGGCCTAGTAAGTATGGATGTGGTGATATAAGTATGTATTTAAGTATGGATGTGTGATATATTTCAAGTAATATTTGACCTTCACTTTTCTGTTGATGCCAGTGATAATCCATCCATTAAATTAAAGATTCAAAATATTTTAAAAAATATTATTTAGAAGCAGCCAATTCAATATAATCTGACTCCCTAACATGAGGTATATAGGAGCTTGGGCTTTAATCATTGTCTTATTTTAAAAAGATGTTTATTTAATGTTTAGGCCTTAACAACTGCAACTTTTGCAATAAGCTGATTGATAGCTAATTAAGTAATATGATGCAAACGCCAATGAAATAGGCTGAACTCTCTCCTCACAAATTAGGCATGGCATATTTCACAATGGGAAAAGCATTCAGGAAGATGAGTCATTGCTGATCTCTGAACCACCAATAATTAAGCAGCTGCCATGAATGTCACAACTAGCCTAAATCCACGCCAGCTAAATCTAAATAAGAGATGAAATCTAATTGTCACTGTCATTTCAGTAAAAATACAATTGTTTCACCAGTGGTTGATATGAGTGTCCTTGCCAAATCTTTCTTTTACTTATTTCCATCTGTATTCAACAAAGGTCTCTGGTCTTTCTGTTTTTTTGATCCAATAGTCTGGAATACAGAAGGCTCACCAAATGCATTTCATGCTTCTATTATACTCATTAGCTGTAATGCAAATGGAAATTTGTTCGTTTTATCAGATTTATAGAGCCACATTTCTATTGACTCTGGACATCTAACAATAAAAACAACTAAAAATTCCCAGTAAGATGGAGTAACCTAATAATGCTAGTAAAGTCCAAAAAGAACAAGATAACCAAGACCATTCCTTTTCCCAAGGCCTAGGATAAGAGCTAGATCTTCAAGGTCCTCCTTTAAAGGATGGAAGAGTCAAGACAATGCAACTTTGGGGGTATATTATTCCTTAGGGCAGAGACTACAAAAGAGAAGATATGCCTTCTGGGACCCATTGATTGATATTATTTCAAAGATGGGATCCAAAATATGCTCATTTTTGTAGATCTTACAGAAATAATCTAAGTAATGTGGTCCCTCAGGGAAGGGGGGGGATTTTATAGATCACAACCAATGCCTTTAATTGCATTCCAAAGCTCACCAATAGCCAGCATAGCTCATGCAGCACAGGTTTTCCATTGGTATACTAAGACAGACCCACAACTGCTTCTGTGATTGCATTGTGTACCAGTTACACCTTCCCAGTGGCCTTTATGAACAGCCTCATGGACAATGTACTGCAATAATCAGAACATCTGAGAATTAAGAAGTTATGAGCACGAGAAGGGAATTCTGATCCAGGAATTCCCATACTGAGGTAGACAAATCCCTTTTGAACAAAACCTCTAGCTCTTCCTTGATGGGTTGCTAAGGTCTAGGAAGACCCCAAATTGTTAATCCCCACTAGTTAATCTGTAGAAGAGCTCCCACATCCAAAACTAAAGATGGAAAATCTCTGCTCTTGAATGACCCAAAAGCACTTGTTAGAGTTTTACAGGCTTCAGGTCCCAGAACATGAACTATATAGCATTCCTTGGTCAAATTGGGATCAAGATATACAACTAAATATTGTCAACATAGTGATGACATTGGACATCATTTTGGTATGTGTGTATGTGTAAAAATAAAAAAATAAAGGAGCAGAAATTTAAAGTTTTACTTTTCCATAATTTCCACCAGTTCTATAATCCATGCCTACAAAGAAATCTCACTTACTGTGGCTGGGGTTACCCCTATGTAAGAGCATATAAAATTTCATCAGTCTTTGCCCTTTCTTTGATTTTCTTAAAAATTATTTTGGCAACTCCATATATTTGGTATGCAAGTAAGGAAGACTTCCTATGAATTATAACAAGATTAAAAAAAATGGTCTTGACTTGTCTTCTTGTCAAGATTAGAGGCAAGCAAGCAAAGGGTAGTAAAGGACCTAAGGCCAAATGCAACTCTTGAGCTAATTCTATACGTCTAATTTTGAAATGCCTCTAGTCTACAAGCCTCTGCTTCAGGGGCCTCTGTTTAGAAAAATATGTCCCTTCCTCTGTTACATGACAGAGGCAAATCAGAAAGAAATCACCCATTTTTCACTCTTGCTCTGCTCATTTTAGGCTGCCAACTTCCAAACAGATTACTTTGTAGGAAAATCACTCCTCAAAAATCAAATGCAAGAAAATATAAGAAGGATGGATAAACAGCAGTTCTGTTGTCCAGAGAATATCAGGGTTTTTAGCTAGTTTTGAAAAATTGTGAAATCACACTTATTTTTAGAATTTTCACTCTGAATGCAAGCATTTGTTTTACTTAATTTTTTTTAGAAAAGAAATCTGCATGTTGGGAGCCCAAGCAAGGGCCAGTTACAATAGTAAAAGCAAATAGGTAGATGATTAGAGAAATTTATTTATTCTATTGTGTTTTTATTTATTCCATTATGTTTCATTTTTGTTGGAATTATCCCTTTTACTCCATACCTTGACTCTGATAACAATGATTAAGGATCAGATTAGATATGACAAAGCCCAGGTTTAAGTTTATCCTCAGATATGAAAACTTATTTGGAAATTTTAGGCCACTCATTCTCTTTACCTCACATATTTTTTAAATGCATATAAAATAAAATGAAAACTTCATTTAAGCTGCTTTGAATTTGGGGATGAAAATCATGGATATAAATCTAATAAATGAGTAAATAATTACTATTGAGGTATTCCCCATTAGGAGAATAAGTGCACTCAGAGAAACGTAGTGAGAGTGGTGTTGAATAACACACAACCAACACACAGATACACTGAATAGTAAAATGTAGGTTTTACTTCCAGTAAATGGGTAAACAAAGTCCAACAAACAGTCCAAATCATACACGGTTAAAGCAGGTAGTATTCAATACAATCAGTCCAGGGATAATCCAAAAACAAAGTCCAGTATCATAAACAAAGTTCAGTAAACGGAATTTGCTAACAGTTTGCAAGACTCACACAGCAATACCAGCAGAATGACGTTCAGGCAAAAGGCAAAAGGGAAATGCAAGAAGAGAGCAAACCAGGTTTCTGGCTCCATCTTATGGCTATCGGAGGAACCTCAGCCAATCACAATTACAGCATTCTCTTAAAGATACAACAGTATTAAATGACTATCCTGGTTTATATATTGCCAACCCAACTGTTAGGTGACTATCATTCCTAACATTTACAAATGAAATTACAGAGTCGTGCAACATTTTTGATTCAGTTCCAAAAAGGGTTTTCAAAGAGTCTACAACTCTTGAAAGCAACCATGTTGTTTTGTGATCACTTGGCTGCCCTTTGTGTTAGATCTGGGAGGATGGTTCAAGAACGGAGGCAAGACTCAGATAGCAACAACAGCTCTTTATTAGTGACTTCAGATCTGAGCAACTAATCCCAGCCGCAGCAGCCCCTTATATAGGGCTGGCTGTGGCTAGGCAGCCAATGAAGGCGATTTGAGTTTGCCGCTCTTGGCAGGGCCAATCACGGCAGCCCGTTTACTGGCCAATTGCATCAGTTTATGGCGACCAATCACGATCGGCTATCAGCGGGCCAATCAGGTTTGCAGGCTTCGAGCCTGCTAGTCCGGAACACCTTGCATCTGCCACAGAATTCTAAGAAATAATACTGTTGCATGGGAAGAATGAAAGATTCTTGGGAATATTAAAAGTAGAATATTTTCCCCAAAGGGAGAAACATGCTCTCAAGGCAGAAAGCAGACTCAGTCTTAATAGTTCCAAGCAGATATTTGGGACCCATTAAGAAAGGCTAGGCCAATCTATTCATAAACACCTTTAGGAATTAAGATGGGGTTAAGCAAGGGCAGGACATGAACTTAACACCATACATTAAGAAAAGTGGAAACAATACCAGTCCTTTAAAAAAGGCAGGCTATAGGCAATAGATGACAGGATAAAATCAATTACACATGCCTGACAGGATTAGGACCAAAGAAGTAATAATTAAGACCAGGGCTGTCAAACTCGCAGCCTGCAGGCCATGCCCATGACCAGTTTAGCGAAGGGGGGGGGGGAAGCCCCATACGTCACGTGATGCAGTCATGATGATGTAAGTTTGACACCCCTGATTCGAACCCATCATGAGCTTTTGCAAAACAAGTAAAACCAATCAAATAATAAAAACACACAAATCAAGCCTCCAGATTACAAACTGCTGTAAAAACTGTATAAAAGTCCATGTAAAACTAAACCTGACCCAGAACTGCATGCTGTGTGTGTGTGTGTTGGTTCTGTTCACCAATAAACAGAAACTTTCTTTGCAATCAGCCTTCATGTTATTTCCAGTGTCTTTCTCCCAGCTTGGAACTGAAGCAGATGGATTTTTCTTCCTAGTTGCTTTATGGAGTTCCAGACAGATCCTACATTCACACATGTATGAAGCATCACTTTGGAATCAAAATTAAAGAACTGAACAGCCCTATTGCCTGATCACAAGGCCAAGATAAGCCAAACAATCCTAAATGTTGACCCTAATTTGTGATGCAAATACTCTCTGACACTGAATAGAGAAGACTGCAATCAAACCTTTTCTTTCATTTTTGGTACTTTTGAGGATAGTCACAGGAGTGGGCGGGAAAGTCATTCCTTTCTCCCTACTGAGTCACTCAGCCTTCTAAATAAGTGTCTCGAGGCTTTTGTATTTCTAGCTGTTTCTGCCTCAAATCTCTGCAGCACAAAAAGCCAATACTGGAAAATGATTGCTCCTTTTAAAATGGAAAGTAAAAAATTGTTCCGATAAGATGACTGTAAATGAATCTAAGCAAAATTACTATGACGACCATTCATTCAGATCAGGATGATTGGCAGCTTTCCTCTATAAAACCATCAAACCTTCTCAACGAACAGAATATTTGCCTAACAAATTTGTAAAATAGAAGGAAAGTAACTTTACTAATCTGAATATGAAAGGCTGGTAAAGGAAACAAAGCCAATTCTCAATCATGCAAAGGAGTATACTGAGAATTTTTCTGTTCTTAAAAAAAGCAATCCAGTTTATTTTCATAGATATAAATAAGAAATAGATAAAGAATCTGCAGTTTCTTTTTCTTTGGGCTTTTTCTTTAATTTATCAGTTTTCCTTATAATAAGCCTTTTTTAAAATATATTCTAACAAAGACTTATTCCTAACTAGCAATGGATCAACTGAGATCTATACTTATTAGGTATACAATGAAGTATATCTGGTTCTGATATGGGACAAAAATTTGCATGAAAATAGTTGTTTATTTTTATGGAAATTTACTAGGAGTTGCATATAGTCACATCTGATATTAGTCAGTGTTCCTATTAGTAAAATAGCACAGAGGTATGTGTTTACAGAGTTCTGAAGTGCCACAGTGAATGCATATGATATGCATGTGTATAGATGTGCATTTCATACACACACACACACACACTATGTATAGCAATAGCATTTAGCAATAGACTTATGTACCACTTCACAGTGCTTTACAGCCCTCTCTAAGTGGTTTACAGAGTCAGCATATTGCCCCCAACAACTTGGGTCCTCATTTTATCAGAAGGGTGGAAGGCTGAGTCAACAAAAATCTAGACCAGGAAATGTAGTTTGTTCCATCCAACTGGGTTATCACTGATAGACTGGAAGGCTGAGTACACAAAGATCTCTCTGGCAAATTGAAAGAAAAAAATGGAAAGAAGAACATATAACAAAGGCAGAATATCAGCAGATAGCCAGAATCTGCAAAGACGAAGTCAGAATAGCAAAGGCTCAGAACAAACAAAGACTTGCAACAAAAGTCAAAGATAATAAAACAAGTTTCTTCCAACATATAAATAACAAGAAAAAAAATCAAGGAAACAGTCAGTCCACTAAAGAGAGAATATGGCAAGGAAGTAACAGGCAACAAAGAGAAAGCAGAACTGCTTAACTCATTCTTTGCATCTGTCTTCACACAAAAAGAAACTATAGCTCAACTCACCAAAAACATAACTGTAAAAGACAGACCAGAAATAAAAGTTAAAATAAGCAAAAAAAATAGTAAGAGAATACCTGTCTGATCTTGATGAAAACGAATTACCGGGGCCTGATGGATTACATCCCAGAGTTTTAAAGAAGCTGGCAGAGGTCATCTCAGTAGTAAGCAGTGGAGTGCCACAAGGTTCCGTCTTAGGCCCAGTACTCTTCAATATCTTCATTAACGACTTAGATGAGGGAATAGAAGGGCAATTTACCAAATTTGCAGATGATACTAAGCTGGCAGGAATAGCTAACACCCAAGAAGATAGGCTCAAGATCCAGATGGATCTTGACAGACTAGAACACTGGGCCATATCTAATAACATGAAATTCAATATAGAGAAAAGTAAAGTCCTACACTTAGGCAAGAAAAACCAAAAGTACACATATAGACTGGGTGAAACCAGGCTCAATAGTAGTAACTGTGAGAGGGATCTTGGAGTCCTAGTGGACAACCAGCTAAATATGAGCAAGCAGTGTGCAGCCGCTGCCAAAATAGTTAATGCAATCCTAAATTGTATTAACAGAGGGATACAGTCAAAATCAAGGGAAGTACTAATACCACTCTATAAAGCCTTAGTAAGACTACATCTAGAGTACTGCATCCAGTTTTGTTCATCACATTATAAAGAAGATGTTGAGACTCTAGAAATAGTACAGAGAAGAGCAACCAGGATAATTAGGGGACTGGAGGCTAAAACATACAACGAACGGTTGGAGGAACTGGGCTTGGCTAGTCTAGTAAAGAGAAGGACCGGGGAGACATGATAGTCGTTTTCCAATATTTGAGGGCCTGCCACAGGGAGGAAGGGGTCAAAGCTATTTTCTAAAGCTCCTATAGGCCAGACAAGGAATAATGGATGGAAACTGAACAAGGAGAGATTTAACCTGGAAACAAGGAGAAACTTTCTGACAGTGAGAACAATCAATCAATGGAACAGCTTGCCCTTGGAAGTTGTGGGAGCACCATCAGTTTCAAGAAGAGATTGGACTGTCATTTGTCAGAAACGGTGTAGGGTCTCCCGCTTGGGTGGGGGGTTGGACTTGATGACCTACAAGGTCCCTTCCAACTCTGATTATCTGTAATCTGTATGTAGTATATATTATAACATTTAAATTAAGGGGGTTTACACATGAAGATGAGTTAGAAAATTGCTGTTTGTATGTCCAAAAAATTCTGTACAATCTGTAATGCTTCCTTTTCTAATTTGGAAAAGCAATGGTAGAATGTCACCACTGTATCCATTTGGACAATCCAGATCTAGAAACATTAACATAGAAGCAGAAAAAATACAGAAAACTGATGGCAGAAACAGAAACTGATGGCAGAAAACCCTTTGAGGTTTTGTTTGTTTGTTTTTGTTTTACTTTTAATTCATTTATTTATTATTTTAAGTTATTATATTTAAATTTTGTTCATTTATTTGTTTGCTTGTTATTTTTTTGTCAGATGATAGGCATATGTTTATCCCAAGCATGTCTAAACTCAGTTGTAGATGATTGACCCACTACCTCCACTGGAAGTTGGTTCCATTAATGAATTAATTATCATTATTTAAGGATGAATCATTCTTATTAATTAAGGATCTGATTCAAGTTACAGTGACTTTTGAAAGCCCAAGTTAAAATGCTATCATGAACATGGACTTCTTTGCCTTCCTGTGAGAAACTACAGTAGATAGAAACAGATGTCTTAAACATTCTTTGTTGCTGTTGTATATCTGAGCTATTGATTACATGTTGGACTGTGTATCTCAGGGATGGGTAACATAGCTGATGCACTGAGAACATCTGGAATTTTGAGAAGATGTTATGAATGCTTTCATAATATGGCTACTGGAAGGAGTAATAATAAATGAATAAGTGACAAGTGAAATGAAAGAAATCAACCACTCATTTATCAAAACAGTCCTTTTTAGAACATACAATCAAGTGAACCAAGCAGCATGATATACATCCTGGCTTATTTTGGCAGGACTTTAGACTCTCCTGGATGGTGAAGATGACAAAAACTTCCCAATTTTGCTTGAGATTATTTGTGAGAGCAAGATGGTCTTCTTGGTTTGGGTGTGTTTCTTGCTTGTTTATTTCAACAAGTCTATGGCGTTTTCTTAGATTATGGCTGGCCCTGTCATTCAGTTAAATAAACAATGGCTTCAAACATCTGATTTGAGGTTCATGCAGTTACAGAACAACTGTTAGATTTTTTTTTATATGGTAGTTACATTTTTATTGCCTGGGGAGAAGAAAGAAATCTATCTGGGTTTCTACTTTAAACATAAAAATAACATGACCTGTATTGGCTATATATGTCTTTACTTTGTTGGAGCAGGACATTATTTACTGCTCAGCATCATATCTTGGACCAACCTCTCTAAAGCTTTCTGACAGCTACCTTTATCTCAGCCCTGATATTAAGCCTCAAACCTACATACGCTTCCATAGAATTCAATTCCTTTGCATTCACTCAGTGCAGATAGCTTCTAAGTAGACAAGTGTAGGATTTAACCCTTGCTCTTTTATTTTGTAGCAACTTTTTAAATGAGATATGTATAATGTTAAAAGTTTATACCTATTTCATTCTTTTAGTATGGTTATATTGACTCATAGGTGGTCCATCAAAATAGATAAGTAGGTAAATAGATTGATTTTCAGGTCTTAATTGGTTCCCAAGATTTTAAATGATAAAGGACTGAAAGATTCTGCTACTAAAATGGTAGGTTGAGGAGGAGGTAGCCTTCCATAAAAATATTTTCCTATACTATTAAAAACATAGCTATTTTTAACAACTCTGGCTCAAGAAAACAAGGATTGTTTCATACTGCATTGTGACCTCAGATCAGAGTGCTTTTCTGTCTTGTTATTAATTTTAAACATACTTGAATCAAAAGCCCATCAACATTAAATACAGCATTAGTGTAAGAATAATGTCCTGCCACAAAGGCTCAAATGATGTGTTTGAGTGGAGGAAAGCAATCTTCTTCCAAATTTCAGCAGGGCTGAGTGCCTGCTTCCTCCTTTCAACCACTTACCTGTTCTAGAATCTGTCCACTGTGGATCTGTCCCAATGTATCCAATGCCAACAGCATTCTCAAATTTGTGATATCAGTATTAAAAAGAATTGCATGTGTTAATACAATGTATTACGGAAAGCAGAAAGGGGAAAACCTATTAATCAAAGAGGAGAAGCCTAGTATCCAGAAATCTTTATTGTCCCTTTGGCATTTAATTATATTTTCAGCTTAATTATTGGTGCCAAAGTGGATTTTTCCGATTTCTTATTCAGCTCTCTTCATTGTCAATGTGAGGAAGGAGAGTGAAGAAAAAAAACTTTCCCTTTTCACTTTCTTTCACTGCTTCTGACTCTTCTTTGGGAGCGATGTTATCTTTTATACAATTCAAATTCCAGGGTACCTTAGTTGTTGCTTTTTATTCTGGTCAGCCAAAACTTTCACTTCTTATCTTCCTCCTGCACTTCCTTTTCCGGTTGAGTGCTTCTTTGAGGTGGCCATTTCTGACCACTGCTCCTACTGCCTTTGGGAAAGGGAGTTTGACCAGCTAAGGAAGAGAGATGCGGCTCTCCTCGACCCTGCTGGTGATCTCCGCCCTCTTCACCACCTCTACAGGGTGGCTTACTCCCGAAGCCAACTGGCTCGGAGCACTCCAGCAGCGAGCCCAGGCAGAAACCGCGCACGATCATGGATTCCTGCCTGCCGCCGAAGCCCTGCAAACTGGAAGTTTTTTCACGCCCCCTACAGACCTCTTAGGAAAGTGATGAGGTTAATAGTAGACAGTCTAAGGTTAAAGTTTTTGGGGTTTGGGGAAAAAAAACCACAGAGTCAGGTAGAGTATTCCAGACATTGACCACTCTGTTGTTGAAGTTAAACAAACATTTTTTTAAACAAAAGTGTGGAGTATGGCTCTTGCCACAGTTGTCAGATTTTAAATTTATTTGATAGGGCTGCAGAAGACCATCCTTTTCTGACTAATCTCAATGCTGCTTCTCCAGTTCTGACTAATTCCATTTCTACCAAGGCTCTCTAAACATAATTCAACTCAGTACCTGGAAATCTCATTACTTATATGGCCCTGGTTGATTTTGAGGCAAATCAGCTCTTATCTCAGCAGGGGAAGTTTTCATTTTACAGCACTTCATTTTAATAGATTATAATTACAAGTTTCATGGAACATCACAAGTGGATGTGTAAATATGCAGCATTTGATTAAGGAGAAAGTTATGAACAGAACAACTGAATAGGCTTTCTGTAAATTATATCCCCAGCTGCCTGGAATTATTTTTATTTTTTTATGTATGTATAAAGAGAAACAACTATAGTGTTTGCCTACAATGCAGACTGTGAGACTTATCTTGAATATTCAATGATTTGAATGAAACAGATTCTGTAGATGAAATTTACAGGTATTGTCTATAATAGCAGTAGGACTTTTAGTACTGAAATTGTATATGTATAGATATGAATATGGATATTATCCTACCAAGGATTGTCCTACCAAGGATTGATGCTCATATTTATCATTGCATTTCAAATATTTAATTTTATTGGGACCATAATGCAAAAAACCCACTAAGAAGCTAAACTTCAGGATTCTATATCAACAAGCTGACTATAAACTAATTCTTTTAATTACATACCTATTTAATTTTATTATTCAAGAATGATGTCATTTTCAAAGGGAGGAAAAAAATAACCACAAAAATATGCTCAATTTAAGTTTAATTTTCCCTTGTCTTTGCTATTTCTTATGAAAAAATATTTTCATAAATGAAAGTATTTGTTCTGTTATTAAATCTCCTGTCTACCTTTCAAATATATAATTTTTAACTTAACAGATGTCTGGCATGTTTCTATAATAATAATGGTTCAAACTGCAAACATATTAAAATATAGTGTTATTTATTTATTTATTTCTAAGCCACCTATTTCAGAAAATGACATGGCAGTTCACAACTCAATTGTATTACAATTAAAAATTGTAATACAATTGAATTGTAAAAATATTTTAAAACAATAAAAGCAGTAAAAAGCATTAGAACATTAAAAAAAGTATTCAAATATCTAGTTTGAAGTTTATGTTACCCAATTTCAGGATGGAATGTCTAACTTTTACATTAAAACAATTTAATGGAAAAATTGAAGAAAACTACCCCCATCCCATTCCTTACTTTGCAAAAGTTAGTGGAATGAACTAAATCATGTTTTAATTCAATTGGGAAACTGTCTTACTATTAGAAGAAGAAAAATTCCTGGAAAGTATGGGATTTATGCAGAGCCTCATTCATGGTCCAACACACAAAAACTTACATCAAGATAACAGCACATATGTAATGTGATGATGGAAATCCCACTCTTCCAATTTTGCATCATGACGTCTGATGCAAGCAAGTATTTAATGTAAGTTGTAGGACTACATCATGACATATGCCTTCTTGGTTGTTGTAATGCCCTGTGGAAGACACATACCCTGTAAGGTGTTGGTGAATAAGGCATTTTTATTGCTTATTATATTGTGAACCATCCAGAGCTGGTTTGAAGTCAAGCAGCAGCTAAATTGAAATAAATATGTGTGACTCTGAGTAGGACCCCTAACACAAGAATGGACAGAACTGATTCCCAAGATGGTGCAGAGACCTTCCTGACCACACCAACCAACTTCTCATCAAGCAGAAGTTGTTAGTCTATTAAAGTACACAATTTGTGCATCAATTCCATCTGGGGAAGCACTATTTCATTGTAATGGGTTATGAGAATGACCTTGGGAGACAGAAAGAAGTACTACATCCTAAACAAAAGTGCTACATTTGGAATATTCCCCTTCCATTTATGAGGTGGACCTCAGCTCTCCTGGCCTTTCTGAAGTATCCGAAGACCTGGCTCTGCTGTCTTGCTTGGGGCACATAGAGGAGCACGCAACCTTAGGTAGTTACACTGTGAAGACCCTCTCCTGTCGCGTTGAGCGACCGGTCTGTTGTTTCGGCTTTCTGGTTGATTGCTGAATTCCTCTCAGAGAATAACCCTCGCAAGGGTGAGTTAGTCCTCGCAAGGACGAAGTTTAAAGTAACCCTCGCAAGGGTGAGAAAATAGCCCTCGCAAGGGCGAGATAGCACGGGACCCTCGCAAGGGTGAGGCTAGGCAAGACTCTCACAAGAGTGATTGCCAAGCAAGCACAAGAAATAAAACACGCAAAACACAAGAGATCTTAAAATGAGGCAACACTTTGAGCCTGGGGGAGATGGGATTCCCCGGCTGCCCTGGAACAGATGGAAAATGTCCCGGCTTCTCTGCTTCTTCTCCTCCTTTCTCCTCTCCCAGGCTTTTTGCTGTCCTCTTTTATTGTGCTAATTCAAGGGAGGAGGTGAGAGAGGAAATTTACAGGAAGGTAAAGAGATACAATGTTAATCTTTTTAGACCAGTCTACGTGACATGAGCCACATACTCTGTAGCTGCTATTTTGTAACTGCTATAGACAGGCATATCTTATTTGAATACACATTCTTTGTAATCTTTTATTAACTCCCTTCCTGTCAGTGCTTTCCTTCTATAATGTTCTGAACTGAATACGTGCTTTTTAGCAAGATTTCTTCCTGTGGAAAAATACAGGACAGAGCCAATGTAAAATAGTCACACTCTCCCATCTTTTTAATTTCAATTAGTCTATTCCTGCTTGAACTGCCTCCTACTGGGACACTATATTCGTATGATTTTTACATTTTTAATTGTACATTGCCCAGATCACTTTTTGAAGGAAATGGGCACAGTCTCTAAATCTGATATAATACAGAGAGATAGAATCAAGATCACGTGAAGTGTTAATACTACTTTATAATGCCTTGGTAAAACCACACTTGGAATACTGCATCTAGTTTTGGTCACCATGATGTAAAAAAGATGTTGAGACTCTAGAAAGAGTCCAGATAAGAGCAAGAAAGATGATTAGGGGACTGGAGGCTAAAACATGTAAAGAATGGTTGCTGGAACTGGGTATGTCTAGTTTGATTAAAAGAAGGACTAAAGGCGACATGATAGCAATGTTCCAATATCTCAGGGACTGTCACAAAGAGGGAGTAAAGCTATTCTCCAAAACACCTGAGGGCAGGGCAAGAAGCACTGGGTGGAAACTAATTACGGAGAGAAGCAACTTAGAACTAAGGAGAAATTTCCTAACAGTTAGAACAATTAATGAGTGGAACAACTTGTCTCCAGAAGTTGTAAAGGCTCCAACACTGGAAGTTTTAAAGAAGAGATTGGATAAGCATTTGTCTGAAATGGTATAGGGTTTCCTGCCTAAGCAGGGGGTTGGACTAGAAGACCTTCAAGGTCCCTTCTAACTCTGTTCTTCTATTCTATTCTATTCTATTCTATTCTATTCTATTCTGTAAATAAAATAAAATATAATTGTACTTCAGTCACCTTAAACAGACTATCCAAATCAATGTGCAACTCCAAGCAATTGTATTTTCTAGATAACTATAACATTCTCATTACAGCCTTGCCAAAGGCCCTTTCTCTATAAACAGGGTATAGGTCATTATGGAAAAGACTGCTGGTCCACTATCATCAAATGCCACAGGGTGGAAAAATAATCTCTTACCACTATTACATAATTCCT
Organism: Pseudonaja textilis; assembly: GCF_900518735.1. The sequence goes on from NW_020769319.1 coordinate 14,900,259, forward strand.
AATATGGGCTTTTACTTATGTTTAGTTTGGCTCATACTTTGGACTGTCACTTTGGTCATTTCTAGTGATCTCAGTGCTACTGCTGTTTTTCCTTAAACGAACAGACAGATCAAAACCCTTAGTGGATTATCTGCCTCCAGCAAATCTTAGCAAAAGCCTTCATAGTATATAAAAGAGGAGGAAAAGGAATTGACAAATGTTTGCTACATTAATTTTTAAAAAGACACAGCAAGTATTTGCCATGAACCAATGCATAAATGATAGAAATGAAAACAGACCTAAGTGTTTAAGAAAAAGCAAGCAAATATTTATAATGAATAGTAAATGAAGAGAAAGACTTCACCAGCAAAATGTAGAATAAATAGAAGATAAGACTCTGAGATGATTCTCAAAATCTTTCCCTAGTACAAACAGAATAACAAAAGTCCCTAGTAGGTTGTTTTGCATTTTAGGTGTTTCTCTACACCAGTGACAATGGTGCTGTGTATAATTATTCTGTAAAAGAAATATGTTTTAAACACAGCTTTTAACATTCAAAAACAAGGATGAAAATCTTGTTGATGGAGAGATTTAGCAATCTCAACATTCTAATCCCTCCCACTTTTAACCATATATTATCTAATTATCAAAAAGACAATCCAACAAAGAGAATAAGGACTCTAACCCTTTTTATGATTTATGACAGTGTAGTAAATAATAGATTCCCTAGGTCCTATTTCCAGTTGAATGTAAAAATATATTTGAATTGATCGAAATAAAAGCACAGGTTTTTTTTCTTTTTCTTTTGTTTTATGCATGAGCCTCACTGGCACCTATACAGAATGCGTTTCTTCTTTTATTGTCCAGGTTTTGTTAAGAGCATCACTTTCCTAGCCTTAAATATAGATAATACAACAGAACCACTTGTTTAGGTTGGTTCACGGTCAAAAGCAATGGAAGATCAAGAAGCTGCTGTACAAGAAAACATTCACATTCTCTGAATAGAAGGCAGTGATTTATTTCTTGCAAAATGTATTCAAATTAAAATAATATGATTTACCTATTGAAAAAAACAAGATAACATGTTTGAGAAAATCCTTCCAGTTTACATACCAACCTCAACATTATATTCATTTGTGTTGTGAAAGTGATCACAGATGTATCATGGTCTCACTTCAAACCATGAATTATTTTGTGCTGTTGATTTCAAATAGTTTATTAATGTGGTGTATTATATCCAAATAGTCATTATTTTTGCCCTCTATGGTCATTCCAAAAATTAAGGTAACTTCATTTCATACTTACTTCATTAAATTTAAACAATAAATCAGGAAATAATTCTTTTTTTGTAATCTTGACTCTTTAATAACAAAACAGAACAATCAAACTTTAGGAAATTTGTATTGTGTAGCTCAGATCAGAAAAGCTACATCCAATTCCAAACATTAAATAACGCAAAGAAGAACAAGCGTGTCTTTTTGCTAACAAAACAATTTGTTCCAGATACATAGTTGGAATATAGCTATGTGCTTTCTATTCTGCATTTTACTACTTCTAAATGATCTACAGAGTAAGTGAAGAGATATTTCCAACAAAGGAACAGGAGACAATTGTCAACACTCTGCAAACTCTTCTAAAAGGTGCTTGTAAAGGCTTTGAAGTTTCAGCTTATATAAAATGTTAAGCTCCTACACTTAAGCTGCTACTCATTCATGCCAATTTCATTACAGTACATTATGGAATACTTTGATCTTTTGTCACTAAGATTGAAGAGCAAAAGTCATGAAAAGGTTTACTGAAAACTATAGAAAACAAAAAAAAATGGGAGACTAGAAAAAAATGAAATTTAAAAAACAGATATTACTGATCTTTCAGCAAGTTTTATGTTAGATATTAGCATACTCACCCCTGATTGGTTGTTTTGCTGGAGCGGGAATTTGAACAGCTGTCACTAGTTGAAGCTGAGGGCAGCTCTGCTGTAAAAGGAGCTGCCACGGCTGCAGTTCTCAGTTCTGTAAGAACGAAATAAAAGAAGTTGGACAAGCTGAGTTTCCCGCATCTTCCTCACCCACAATCTAACAGTTTAAATGGGAGTGAAGTAGATAGCACAGAGACAAAGGAAGATAGACTTTATATTTAACTTATTATTTGGCACCATGCTTTCTATATATGAACCAGCTCATTATGTTGGCAATGAATCACTAATTCTGTGTCATCCTTTATGAAGCCTGGATTTAATTTTAATCCTCTAATTATCCATTCATGATGTTTACAGATTATAAATTCAAACAAAAAACAAAAAACCACAAGATGGCAGCCACAATGGTTCCATGGAAACTCTGCCTTTTTGTTTATGTGCATCACAGAGCTTTGTTGTGAACATCACTGCATCTTGTTGTCTTTCTTTTTCCCTTAGATCACTTTATTTCCTTTCATTGTCTTTATGGCGGCACTGTGATAGCACAGTAATTAGAATGCAGAATTTCAGGCTAATTCTGCCGACTGTCAGCAGTTAGATCCTGGCTGGTTTCAGATTGAGTCAGCCTTCCATCCTTCTGAGATCAGTAAAATGAGGACCCAGATTGTTGGGGGAAATATGCTGAAACTGTAAACAGCTTAGAGAGGGCTGTAAAGCACTATGAAGCGGTATATAAGTCTGCGTGCTGTTGCTATTGCTATTTTCCTACTTTGCTTCACTCCATTTATTCATTTGCCGATATCACCATAACATACATAAAGCAAGGCATTTCAGCCATCTGACTACCAATGGGAGTCTTAAGGTAGCCTTAAAACTTCAAGTAGTACCAAATGTACCAGCAAGAGTCCTGATCAGTCAGTAAATTCACTGAGTAACCTTTGGGTCACTTATTGGATTATTGTGGGAAGAATCAATATTTTGTGTGTGCGTGTGTGTGTGTGTGCATGCACACACACACACACACACACACACACATATCGGCATCAGAAGTAAACTTGAAGGTCCAGATTCCCTATCATGGGGGTAAAATCAGACTCTTCAAACTATGAACTGTTTATTTAGATTTGTGTTTTTCTTGGCTTGTAAAGGCTCCCCAGGAAGTGATGTGTAGTTATATCAATTTTGTACTTTCAGCTTCTCTGAGGGGAGGAGTCCTTTGACCTTAAAGTAGGCAGTGGTGTGTTCTGCCCCCCCCCCCCCACCACCACAAGTAGACATATCTGGGCTCAATAATTCTGTCGATTTGTATCGAGTTTCCTTCTCTCCTTTGCTTCCAGGAGAACTAAAGATGCTGCTGCCACCAATGTTTAATGTGATAATTGGTACATTCAGTCTTTATCTGGTGGCATAAATTTTTGTATTTGCTTTTGAAGTTGGCAACGTGACCAGATTAGTTTTTCCACCAAAGTGATCTTTGCATTGAAGCTTCCTTATTGTTATGGGCAATCTGTTTTTTCGAGTTTTGGGAGTTGTTATTGGTACATATAGTTAGATGACTCTTTTGACTTCAAGTAAAAATATGTTGTAATGGTCATCAACAGTATTGCATCCAGTGAATAGAAGTTGCCAATCAAGAGATGAGAGATCGTTGTCTATAAGATCATAGTTGCCTTTTTTGAAGTTATAATTGGGGGTCCTGTCATTATGATGATTTTTGTGTGGACGTATGTTGAGACAAAAGTCAATCATGTTGTGGTCACTGTTGGAAAAGGGTTCTTTAATTTGTAATCCATAAATTGAATTCAAACTATTGCAGAAGATGAGATCGAGGCAGTTGTTAAGTCTAGTATTGTTGGTTACTAGGTGTTCCAGTCCCAGATTTGTTACAGCATTGTAGAAGGTTGCATGTATGGGTTCATTTTTACACTCGTTTAGGGTCCAGTTAATATGAGGTAGATTGAGGTCACCAAGAAAGATAAAAGCCTGTGGGCAGGACGGTGCCCACGTTAGTAGTGAATTTAACTTGTTTACATGTTTGATGTCATAATCAGGGGCCCTGTAAAATAGTAAGAATCGAAATATGATATTTAAGGACAGTTCACAGATGAAAACAACAACAATAACATTCCTCATGGCACTGACTGGGTTATCATAGGGACTGCCTCTTCCCTATAGCCCATACTGCTCAATAAGCTTGCTCCAGGTCCCTTCAGTTAAATATTGTCATTACTTGGGACTTGGAAACATGTCTGACCTCTGAAATAGTATCACCCCTGAAATCTGCATGAGTCCCATGCTTCAGTTCTGGGAGTCTTTGAAAAATCGGCTTTGCTCTAGGCAAGACTTAGGCTGGTTGCCAGGTCCCTATAATATTTTATCCAATTCAGAATTCTCTGGACACAAATGGTTTGTGCTTTTATTGTTTCTTCTTTTTAAGAAAAAGATATGCTAAGATTCTTTAACAACAGTCATTCTTACAGTATATGTTTGCAGTCTGGGATCTGTAGACAAATGGGGGAAAGGGCCAAGCACCATCAAAGGATCACTGTCTGCCAAGAACTTTTATTTTTATTTTGTCTCTAATTCTTTCTTGGATCACTCATGGAAATACAGCTTGCAGTTCAAACTAATGTCAATTTTTTGAAACTAAATAACAGCAATATAAATCATCAAATGCAGTACACTTTGATATATCTAGCCTGAGAACTCATTACAGTAAAAACAATGCTAATTAAAGCCACAAGCAATCTGGCTCCAATAATGGTTGAAGCATCTACTGATTTTAATAGTGGAAACATAAAAGTCAAAGATTCTTCTAGTCAAGGGTTGAACAGCTACAGCACCTATACAAACTGTAGACTTTAACTCCCAGAATTCAGGAGCCATCCATGCCCAAGAATTCTGGGAGCTGAAGTCCACAAGTTGTAGATGGGCTGTTGTTGCCCACCATTATTCTAGTCAGACTTCCAGAACATAGTGTTTTTCTTTTTTAAAAAAGAAATGCTTTTTTAGATGTGTAGCATTAAAAAGGCCTTTTGTTCAGTTTTGTGCAGAGAAAATACCAATTAGATAATGGCAAGAAACTGTGATGTTTCAGATTTGTTAGCCTTTGTTTGTCTTTCACCACTGTCGTGCTGCACATAGCTGGAAGAGTCATAGTTCTTTTAATAGCTGTTGAGGGAACATTTTTCTATATATGGAGAAATTATAGCTTCTTAGTATTCAGAATAAAACATGTCCTGATGTTGTTTTGATAGTGAGTGGAAAATAAGAGGATGCTATCTGCTTCTGTCCTTCCAAATCAACTATTTGCCCATTCTGATAATAGCAAAACCAGGCAGTGCAAATAAGCCTTTAATAAAGGAAAACTAATCACATTTTGCATCATGTGAAGAACATGTAAGTGCAAGAAGATATGTGATATAACAGACACCAGTTACTGTTATTTAATGCTATAAATTAGCATAGGAGTGTACTTCTCCTTTTTTTTTAGAATTTTCAAGAGAAAAATATTAATTATTAGATATATTGAATAAGGATTAAGGGGGTGCAGTGGTCTAGTGATTAAAACCCTGGACTGTTGACTGGAAAGCTGGCAGTTTGAGACCCAAACACCACATGATGGGGTAGGCTCCCATTTTTACACCAGCTCCTGCCAATCTAGCATTCTGAAAGCATGCAAATACAAATAGATAAATTGTCAGCATTCCAAGGAACAACCCCTAAGAACAAAGACTCCGAGGGTAGCATTTCCTCAAAATTCCATTTTATTAGAGATGTCATATTGGCACATCTGGGAAAACTCAAATCTGAGAGTTCTGGGATTTTCCCCACCTAAAAGAAAGTCAAGAATCCATCCCCTACACCCACAAGTCCATCACATTGTCCAATCATATCTTCATCCCAACTGGAGACTACCCCCAGTCACTCCCCTCCAGAGGCAAGGCAATTGTCCTTGACTCCCAGAGAAAGGAATAGTGTTGTGGCTAATCCAATGCACCCCACAATCTCCCCCTCCTGCTTTCCCAGGCACTAAATGTGGCAGCCTCAAAGCTCCAAAGGAAAAAATGGCTTCCAAGGTTAACATAAATAGGTACCACTTTGGTAAGAAGGTAACAGCATTCCATTCACTTCAGCATGTAGTCATGCTGGACACAGGACACGGAAGCATATTTGGACAACACTGGCCCCCTCGGCTAGGAAATGGAGATGAGCACTACCCTCTAGAGTTGAACATGACTGGTTGGGGAAACCTTTGCCTTTACCTTTAGTAAAGATTAAAGTTGCAGTGACCGGGTCTACCTTTCCTCTATATATACATTCAAAGTTTTGCAACTCTAGGTACATAGATTCCCCAGCTGTTCAAACATTCTGATGATATATGGATATATGCATTCAAAAGCTACCTGCAGCAGAAGTTCAGCCCAGAAGTAACAGGGACATTTTGCTAGGACTATGAGAGTAGAGGTGACACCTGTGAGTCCATTTCTGTTTGTGCCATTTGAGTGATTGGAGGAAGTACCTAAAAAGGCATATGTTGCAAGATTTGCCTGAATGCCATGGGTCTTTATAATATATGTGAAGTAATTGCAGAATAGATTTCTTATGGGGATTGCCTGGCTTACAAACTCCATCTTTGTGCCCCATTGCCATTAAGTTTTGGTAGCAAAACCATTGTGTGGATTCTACATGGCATTTATTCACAAGAAAGTGTCAACACTGAAGTGACCCTGGCCAGCTTGGAGGCTTCAGGGCTGCCACATTGATGAAGATGGGATAGAGAGGGGGAAATAGAGATAGCTGGGGTTTTGTAGCCAAAACAAAATAGTTCCTATGGGAACCAAGAACATTCCAACAGGTGGCTGGAGAGAGAAGGAGAGAAGTAACCAGGCAACCGGCCAGCAGCTAGATTGGACAATGTGACTTATTGTTTGGGGATGGGGAAACTTTACTTTTTATTTAGGTGAAAACCGTGGGAACTCTCAGAGTTGGTTTTCACCAGTCTGTGCCAATATGATATCTCCAAATAAAACTGTAATTTGAGGTATCTACCTGCCTCAGAGTTCTGTTTGCTATGTGTGTATTACTTGGAATGCTGAAAGAAAGTGTAGCATAGGATTCTCTAAAAATTCCTTCTCCATCAAATACTGGTAATACCACCAAATACTGGTCATGCTTTTGAACTCCACAGCTAAAAAATGGGGGAAAGAAAGGTAATGGGGGGGAGGGGATGAAAATGGGGTTCCAAAATTTACTCATATTTTAAAAACAAAATATTAAAAAAAAACTTAATTTGTAGAGAAGCTACGTGTATTCGAGCATTTTCCCTAATTTGTCAGATTAGTATGATATAATACTGTGAATAGTGAATGTGAATAGATATATTGTGTCTCTTCTCGTTTTTGTGGCTTTGTAATTCCAAACTAGTGCCCAGAATTATTCAGCTAAATTCCAGGAATAGCTGTGTGAAAAGTAGGCAGAGAAACCTTATTGGTATATTGATGTTTTACTAAAACTCATAGAACAGTTAGTTTATTAAAATTATAACCTTTTAAAAATATTTCATTTTCTTGTATGCAATAATTAATGTAATATATTGGTGCCATAAGTGTTCATTTATAGTTCTGTCTTTTCTTTCTGAAACAATTTAATGCCTCCCTGTTCAAATATTTCTTACATTTTTTCTCTTTCTTTACTATACCAGGTCCAGCTCATGTCGAAAGAATAACATATCGAAGAACTTTATAAACAGTTGCATTAATTGAAAATGTTATTGTGAACTACATGCATTAAAAAAACAATAATATTAACTTAATAAGAAAAGACGCCACATTATTCACTGAAAAATATGGATGATTAAAATTAAAATTAATGTACTTATGAGTGTCTAAGCCCTAGAATGAGCAAGGTCATCCATCCAAACTAACGTCACCAAGAATAAATCAAAATTATAAGAAGGAATGAGATATTGTATGCAAATTATCTATTGAATTATTAAGCTCACACATCATGTATACAACATGTGAATATCAAATTTATGAAAGGGAAGCAAAACAGTATGTGTTGGCTTCATCATCAGCTGTGAATTATCCTATATTTGTGCATTGCATGCAGTTTCAAAAGAAGAAAGCTAATAGCCTTATATATGTAGTTCTTCTCATCAACATTCTCCTTATAATATGCCATTAACAGGTGGGGGTTGAATAAAAATAATCTGCTAAATATAGAGAAAGACAATATGGTGCAAGGATTAAACTTGTTGGACAGGAATCAGGAAAATCAGTGTTCTAATTTCCAACCATAGAAGAATTTGGATTAGTCATTCTAAGCACAGACTAAAAATGTATGTCTCCAAGTTATTGCTGAATTACAGTGCTCAACATCTCTCATCATTATAATCCAATTCTCGTCTGACGATATCTGCAGAAATGCAGGTTTACCATATCTGAACAAACTTTAGAAGAGAGGTGCAGAGATAGTCATGATCCATCTGCTGCCTTTAAGACCTTTGATGGCTTAGAGTCCTTTTGAAAGTTACTGTCAAACTGCAATGTTTAATGTGTTGGAAGGGACAAATACAATAGATTCAGTATGAATAATTATGTTAACTGCTTTCAGTCACTGAAATTAATTTTTTTCTATTTTCACATTTTCTTAGTCCTTGTTCTTCAGTGTAAACATTGATTACATAGCCCTACTCTGAAGGTTGCATATTTGAAACCTATAATTTAGGCAACAGGAGAAGGGAGAAGAAATATTGTACATGCTGACAACCCCAATCAAAATGGACACCCATATACAGGCAATCTATTCTCAATATTTTTATTTTGACATTTCTGTAACATTACCATCCTCACCTACACACACACACACACACACACACACACACACACTCACACACATGCATCAATATTTTTGTTTTGGTTTGGTTTTCTTGTTGTTTTCAGCCTCTCCAAAGTCCTCTGTAATAAATGATGGCTTAACATTCTTCATAGTTCATTCATCTTTTCTTAGTCATGTAGTACTTATAGGTCCTTAGTTTAAAACTCATTTTGCCTCTCTGCTCCTTTTATTAGACAGATAAGAATGGAAATAAGGCTAAAAAATAAAAATTACAAAATCATCCAAGGCTTTTATGAATATTGCTCCAAACTAATAAGATAGAATATTGATGAGCATGTGGTACAGCATCATGTTTATAAGATGAAGATTCCATCTTATGGAAATCTAAGAAAGAAATGGGAAATAAAGCAAGACTTTTCTTTCTGTCATATGTACGACATTTCTGACATGAGTATTTCCAGCACCCACAAGGAATAAGAAAAAAGTAATGTACTGTAAAAGGCAGGCAGGCAGGCAGAGAAGATAGACATCTTAGACATAATTTTAAAAAAGCTCTTAATGAAGACTGGAGAAAACTTAATTACTGGTATCTCTGAAATGGCCAAATAATGTACAGTTTCTGAAGAACTAAAGAGATTCAAAGCTTGCAGTGAAGAGTGAGTAATAATTAAGAGGTGACAATTGGAGAATTGATCATGCTCCGTTGTGTGCAAGAAAAATGGTGACAAGGGAAAAGTAAAATCCTAATTGATTTTGTGAGTCAAGGTAATAACCATTGCTTTGAAGTCAGAGTCTCACTTTCTTAGAAGATAAAGAAAATCCCTAGTGTGTCATAGTCAAAATGAAAGAGCAACAAAATTATTCGAAGCTTGGAGGGGAAAAAAAAGGATAGATCTATGACTACTTTTCATGGCTTCATAGCACCAATATATCCAGTTTTCAATTCCAGAAGTAAAGATAACCATAGCTATTGAAAAGCAATGCAGTTCCAAATTGTTAAGGATCACAGACCTTGACCCTGAAAGGGATAAGGAAAAAGGACCAATATTTCAACATTAAAGCAATTTTGCTCTCTGAATTGGAAATGATACACTTTCCACCCTGTTTATGAGCAACAATGCCAGCTGATCAGTGTTTTGAACAGTGAAAACAAGCATTTGAGAAAGAATATACAAAAAGATCCTTCTTTTGTAAAAACTTCACATACACTTTATAAATATTTGTGTGTGTGTATGTACTATGCAGATAGACTATGCCTGAGTAATGCATTTTGCTACATTGTTCAATTTCTAAGAATGCCAGTTTTCTAAGTGATCAATTTACAAGTGGGATTTTAAAAAATCCAAATAAAAAAAACATACAACAAAAAAAATAAACAAAAATTCTTGAGAAGACAGATTCAAAGCACACAGCATTTTAGGAGGTTCATGCATCTTCATCTTTAAGGTCCTCCTAAAGGATAGCAGGACTGAGACCATATGGATTCATAATGGGGTTAGGGAATGCTGGTCCAAGACCTAGGCACAGTAACAGAACAGGATCACGTCTTTCAGGTCATCGTGGGAAACAGGAATCAAAATTACTACTTGACTCCAAGAGGCTAGTTTTTTCAAGGGAATCAAAAGGAGTCAGGTGCAACAAGCTATTCTGAAGACCTGGATCTTGACGACAGCCCAATGTTGCTGGATTCATCTCCTGATTTAATTCAAAGGGAACAATAAATCAAAACTTTGTTATTTCACAATACCTGTCAGCTGATTCAGTGATTGTAACATTCCAAAGGAACTTTTTCAAGAGGCAACTGGACTTTCTGGTTTTTCACTGAAGTCATTTCACTTCTCACCCAAGAAGCATCCATTCTTGGATGAGAAGCATGTCAGAGTATATTCATGAACTGGAATAGAGCATGGTAACAAGTCAGCCAGCCAATGAATAGGCATAGCAACAAAGTCAGCCAATGAGGACTGTTTGGAAACTGAAACTAGAAATAGCCTAGGCGTGGCTCTATATTAAGCTCTGCAGCTTTGAAGCTATGTTAAGTTCCGAGTCTGTCTATTGAAAATGAAACTGCTTCTCTCCTCAGTTATGTGTCTTGCTTGCCTGGTGAACTAAAGTGAATCTGATGTCTGTTTCTGAGCTCCTGAGTTGCTGTTTTGCTCTGAACATGTAATATGTCTGCTTCTGTTTGAGTTTGCTCCATGTTGGAGAAATCTACAACTGGTATTGTAAAATTTATTTTATAAGTTTATAAAGAAGTTAAATGAAGCCTCAATAATCTGTGTTTACTTTTCTGGCACTGAATTTATGCTGCAATACTCTGAACAAAGCAAAATGTCTTCAAAGAAAAACCAGAAAGTCAAGTAGCCTCTTGAAAAAGCATCTTTGGGACAACCATGACCTGGATGACTGAGAATCTCCATCGACATTCAGGGATTGTAATATTCCTTTAAAATAGATTGGTTAATACTTCTCTTTATTTTACATCACATTTAGTACTTTGATACATTAGGACTAATCAGGGAATATCCCGTTTCTGCTTTATCTTGAGTATCATATAGTTAAACTAATAATGAAGTTCTGAAGAGAGGGTTATAATCAGTCCCCTTGTTCCATGCTCCAGGAGACAAAGCTTTCTGAGCAGTTTATAATCTTTGGTTTCACTGACATATTGGTATAGCTATAGTTACAAGGAAATACCCATGTAATCTGAATAACATGCAATCATATATATCTACATTTATTCTTAATTAGGTTAAGAGATCTGAATATGCACCATGATTTCTTGATAAGATTACTTTTTCAAGACTTTAAGGTAATCAAGACTTCTGTGTAGTTCTCTCGTCTCATTGTATGAGTTGTTTTTTAGTAGATGCATCAGGTTTGCACTGCACATTATCTTTAATACTTCATCTTTTTTTCTTTACATTTCTAAAAATCAGGAAAAAAAGTAACACATCTTTTCAAGGGATCAATTTTGAACAAAAAGATAAAAATATTCATCTTAGAAAAGGAATGGTTAGTCTTCCATGGGAACTTTTTCAATGACAATCACAGAGAAGTTTACCAGAAGTTAAAGATACACTTGAACAATTAAGAATAATTAAACCTTTTTTTTAAAAAAAATCAGTTGATATGTCCATATGTACCACAAATACAACTGGGTAAATATATTTAACACTGAAAAATTAGTAAGCAAAATAATTCCGTTAATGAGTATCAAGACAACTCTGTGCTGTGACAGCAACTGTTTTTAAGAGGAACTGCTTCTTGAGGCTGTCTGACTTGTCTGACAAAAACATCATAAGGTGGGAAAAGATGGCTGTAATGATCACAGAAAGAGATTTAATGTATTCCTTACAATTGGTATCCTTATAGCCTTTAAAGCGATGCATGCCATTAAGGTTGGGAATTCAAAAGTTTTAGCTCATAATCCCATGTATTTAAAATCTTATTGATTTGGATCCAGAAAAGCAATTAATGAAGTCTGTTCCTGTTGGAAGAGATAAGAAATCTTCATTATTTTTGCCCCTTCCAAAACAAACATTGGATCCATTAAAGTATGCCACATGGAACTAACCTATATTAGACATTTGTAAAGTTATCAGATCTAGACCTGAAAAATAATGTTCATTTTCAATATCATCCAGAATTGGCTATCATTCAGAGGTCAACACCATTGCATTATCCAGACAGGGAAATAAATTTAGATACTTTGCCAAAGGTTTTATGACTACTTTGCATTTAAACAGTGAAGAGGTTACCAAAGAGATATTGGTTATTCTTAAAATCTAGATATGTAGCCTGGGCTTGCCTCTTTTTACAATTCCAAAGAGGCAAGAAGCATATGTTTCACTGGGACAGCCTACATTTCTCCTCTCAGAATATTTTTTTTAATACTGTAATTATTTTATTCTGTTATTTTGTGGTCAGTGGTAGGCCACAACCAGTTTAACAACCAGTTCTGTGAGCATGCAGAGCATTCAAAAAACACCAGTTTGAATGTTTACAGGGCAGCCCTGGTAAGTAGAACAGCTGAGGAGCGCAAAAACCACTGTACTGTGTGAATCAGCTGAGCTGAAAAAGACGGAAATATAGGACAGGATAGGGCAGGTACAGGTGGACGGGGCCATCAGAAATATTGATTCGCTAGAACTGGTCCAAACCAGCAGCTGCCCACCATTGTTTATGGTATTGTAAGCCACCCCGAGTCCCTTGGTAGAGAGATGAGCAACATATACATTTAATAAATGAAAAGGTAAAGGTGTCCCCTGTTCAATCATGTCTGACTCTAAGAGGAAGTAATCAACTCTGTTTCTTAGCTGAGGGAACCAGTGTTGTCCAAAGACACTCTGACCAGATGACTAAATGCTGAAGCACATAGAATACTGTTGACTTTTCACCAAAGTGTTGCCTATTTATCTATTTGCATTCACTTTCAAACTGCTAAGTTGGTAGGACATGGGACAGGAACAGGAGCTCACCCCATCATGTGGTATATGGGTGTCTGTCTGCTGACTTTCCTGTTCACAAGCCCAGCATCTTAACTGCTTGGCCACTGCACTCCTATTTAATAAATAAGTAATGGTATCCAGAAAGGATTTAAAGAATTATTTTACAAAATATAATGTGCATTGTTTATGGTGAGATTCAGGTTGCTTCATTATGATCCATATCCCATAGTATTTTTCTGTGGGGGAAAAAAATATCTTCAAGTCACTGAACACGTTCAGCAGCAGTAGTAAACTCTTGCTACTATAAGTACTATGGAATAAAAAAATTTCAAAACAATCAATAAGTCTTCCATCATTTGCACTGTAGTCATCAATCCTATTCTTTCATCTTTGGTAGCTCCTCAAATAGACATGACATGGAACTATAACTGATTTTAACAGTATCTAAAAAATATCTTATCCATCATTTAGGAACTTGTATTATTCAGTGACAATCTAGCATTGCCAGCACGTGCCACAACCTCCATGCTCGGGTATATAAATTATTTTATTGCTATGTTATTTAGGAAGAGATTATTTTTTTAAAAAAAGTCATAACCACTTTAAAATATATGTGATCTTACTTGTCAGTTGCAGGGGAGAAATATGCCAATGCAAAATGTTCTTGGTAATAGCTTTCTTTACAGTTGCTCTGATTAGCATTTTTAGCATCGCTGGTGGGAAAATCACACACGCCCACATATTCCCTTACAATAATTTTCCCCTCCTATTCCTGTTTTCCTTTTCACTTCCAAAACTGTCAAGACTATTCAAAAATAATAGGTCTTGATAACTCTAGAGTTAAGAATAATACATCTTGACAGCCTTGTAAATCCATGCTGGGCAGTTTGCAACAATCGAAACATCAGAGTCTAATGCCAGAGCTTTATGCAAAATAACCCTTTGTCTTTATCATTCTATGGTACAATTGGTTCAGACAATTTAGGCCCTCTCTTGCCTGATAGTATTAAGCTAATTACTCCAATCTTTGGACACAGCTTGGTACTGAATAAAATAATACTCCATTTAACAAAAATGTTTATAAATATATAAAAATCCAAGAAAGAAAACTCCTTCTATCATATGAATGCAACATACTAATTCTTGTTATAAGTTGTATGGATTTCCATAAGAGCCAATATCTGTTCTTAGAATTAATAATGAATGTATCTTTTTTGTTGTCAATCAAATTAATCTTTTTTCCCCCAAATACAAGCTGGTCTGCCCTGTTACTCTGCTCTGCTGGCTAGGGAACCCTGGAAGTTGAAGTCCATCCATCTTCAAGTTGTCACGGTTGAGAAACACAACAGTAACACCTCAAAATATGGGGATTCTGTTGTACATTTAAAACTATTTTTTAGGTTGCAGTTAGCTTGATTTTCTTATGAGAAATGTGCTTTCTTTTCAGAATTTTTCAGTGATTCTTTATCCTTAAGTGCTAGGGTCAATTTATCCATTTCGGCACAGTTTACTATTTTCTGAATAGTCATTTCCTCTGTTGGAATATCGACTTGTTTCCAACATTGTGCAAAAGCTAATCTAGCTGCAGTAAGTATGTGTAATATTATATATTTGGCTTTTGGGGGGAGTTATCTATTGAAAATCCCTAATAGGAAGAATTCTGGTTTTAATTCAGTCTGCTCAGCCATTATTTCCTCCAACCATTTTTTGATTCTCCTCCAGTACCTTTGGGCTTCTGTGCAGGACCACCACATATGGTAGAATGTTCCATGTTTCTTTTTACATTTCGAGCAATTCGGATTCGTGTTAGTAGACATCTTCGCTAATCTCGAAGGAGAGAGATGCCATCTGTAAAACATTTTATAGGCATTTCCTTTATCTGTTGCCAATTTTGTGATTTTATTATTCCTGATCCAGACCTTTTCCCATTCTATTAAGGTGATGCTATGTCCTATATTTCTACTCCAAGCTATCATATTGCCTTTGACTACTTCCTCCTCTTGTTCTATCTCTAATAGGTAGTTGTAAAATTTAGTGGTTTTTTTTGTCTGAACCTAGTAAGATTTTATCTAAATGTTGTGGCTTATTGTATATTCCAAAAGCTTTCTTATCCTGTCTATATCTGTTTTGTATTTGGAGGTAAGCCCACAGGTCAATTCATAGCCCTTGTTCTTGGAGATCTTGCCATGTTTTTAAAGTTCCTTGTGCATCCAGTAGGTCTTTGTATTCTATCATCTTGTTAAGATCCAAATTGTTCAGATGTACCATCGCCTCCATCGTTGAGATCCAAATCAGGATCTTTAGATAGTTTTTTATTTTATTTTATTCCAATTAGCCAATAAAGAGTCTCTAATTACATGTCTGTGGAAGCAATTCTGTTTGGTTTTCCCCGTGTCCCATAAGAACGCTTGCCACCCTCTCTGTAAATCATGGCCTTCTAGAAATAATATTATTTTATTCGATAAATTTCCCCATTCTTTCAGCCATAGTAAGGAGGCTGCGCTGTGGTATAGTTCCCAATTTGGGAGTGCCATATCCCCCCGCTCTTCATATCTTGCATTGCTTTTAAATTTATTCTCATTTTTTTCCCTTGCCAAATAAATTTTGCAATTATCCTATTGAGTTCCACAAAGTAGTTTTTATGTATTTTAATTGGTATTGTCTGGAACAAATAAATAAATTTAGGAAGAATGGTCATTTTAATAGTGGCAATCCTCCCTAATAGGGAGAGTTGAAATTTAACCCACAGCTCTAGGTCTTTTTTAACCTGTTGTAGTAGTTCGTTATAATTATTTTCCATTAGTGTCTTACAATGGGCCGTCAGCCATATTCCTAAGTATTTAATTTTTTTTACCACCTGTAATCCCATTGCCTTTTCCAGTTCTGATTTCTGTTTTTCTCTTAAGTTTTTGGTTATTAATTTTGTTTTTTCCCTGTTAATTTTGAGTCCTGCGACTTTTCCAAATTGATCTAACTCTTTCAACAGTTCTTGACCTACTTCAATTGGGTCCTCTATGAAAAAGACCATATCATCCGTGAATGACTGCAATTTATATTCTTCTTTCTTAATCTTTAACCCCTTTATTCCTGGGTTCTGCCTAATTCATGTAAGCAGTGTTTCCACAGATAGTATGAAGAGCAGGGGAGATAATGGATATCCCTGCCTAACTCCTTTCTCAATTTTTATTGAGCATGTATATTCTCCATTAATTATGATATTTGCCTTTTGTGGGGCGTAAATTGTGGTTATGATGTTTTCAAATTTAGTGCCTAGATTCATATTGTAAATTTGTTGGATTAGGAATTGCCAATTTAAATTGTCGAAGGCCTTCGGTGCATCCAAGAATACAAGGGGTATTTGTTTTTCTGGATGGGCTTCGTAGTATTCCAAACCATTTAACACTGTTCTTAGATTGTTCCTAATTTGTCTGTTGGGGAGAAATCCATTTTGGTCTTTATGTATATATTCATTCAAGATTCCTTTTGGTCTATTTGCTATAATAGTAGCAAATATTTTATAATTAGTATTTAACAAAGAAATTGGTCTATAGTTTTGTATGAGTCAAGGATCTGAATCTTCCTTCGGAATCAGCGAAATCAATGTCTCCCTCCATGAATCCGGCATTTTAGCTGCAAGTAAAACCTCATTATATATTTCCACCATGAGGGGTCCGATTTGTTCTCCTATTGACTTGTAAAGTTCCCCTGGGATCCCATCAGGTCCTGGAGTTCTGTTGTTTTTTTGAATTTCTGTTGCTGTTTTCAGTTCAGACCATGTAATATCTTTAATTAGCATTTCTTTCATCTCATCCCCAATTACTTTGTCTTTTGTTACACCAAAATAATTTCTTATCATATTCTCCTTTACCTCCTCCTTTTTATAAAGGTCTTCAAAATATTTATATGCAATTTCTTTTTTCTGTTCTATTCCCTGTTGGGCATCCCCATTTCCATCTATTAATTGATAAATTAATTTTTTCTGTTTTTCTTTTTTGAGTTTGTAGGACACCTATCTTCCTGGTTTATTAGCCTGTTCAAAGAATATCTATCTAGCTATATTCAACTTTGTAATCATTCCTTTCTGTTCAATTAAGTTCAATTTGTGTTTAGTTATTATCATCTGATTTTGCAACCTACAATCCTCTGGAGTACTTTGTGACTGGGTTTCTAGTTCTTTAATTCTTTGTTTTAATTTATTTTGTTGGGCATAATTTTCTTTATTTCTCCTGGCAGTATATGATATCATTGTGCCCCTTATTACTGCCTGCATTGTATCCCAAATATTCTGCTTCATAGTTGCCTCATTATTGTTTTCTTTTAAAAAGTAATCTAATTCCTCCTTAAGTCTATTCATGAATTCTTCTTTAATTAACTGTGTATTTAGCATCCACCTTTTCCTTGGCTTTTTCCTACCTTTCCACACTATCTGAATCGGATTATGATCTGCCCATTCATTAGGTAAAATTTCAATCTCTTTTAACTCACTTGCTATTTCACCATTCATCCACACCATATCAATTCATGTTCATGATTGGTGTGGATTTGAGTCAAATGTAAATTGCTTTTCTCTGGGTTTAATTTTCTCCACATATCTATCAAATTCAATTCATTCATCATTTCCTCACATGTTTTCAGTAACTCTCTCTTTTTCCTCTTTTTCCCCCTACTACTGTTGTCTTTTTGATGGTCCACAATGGCATTGAAGTCCCCTAAGATACAAATATCCCTTTTTTCTAATCCCACTATTTTTTCATATAAATATTTAAAAAATTATTTTTGGTTTTCATTAGGGGTGGAAATTACTACTAATAGAATTGGGGTTGAGTTGATCCAGATTTGTAAAACCAGCATTCTTCCATTGGAATCTGTCCAAATTAGGTCTGCTTTCATATCCTCTTTCATATATACTGCTATCCCTTTCTTTTTCCCAAAGTCTGCTGGTGACGTATATAGTTTCCCTAGCTTGGGGCATTCTAAATATTTTTCATCTAACTTCCTTGTCTGCATTTTGTTTAATTAGTTTAGTTTAGTTAATATTCTTTTCCTTTTTATCCTAGAATTCAGGCCGTTTATGTTAATTGATAATATTTTCTTTTCCTCATCCATTATCTAGTTGATTCTTGCTCTTTGTTTTGTAGTTACTCCTCTTTCTCTTTGTGGCTGGTAATGTGTCCTCGGTTCTACTCTCTCTTGTTGTTGTTGTGTATTTTTTGGATTCCTGGGACTCCTATCTCTATTCTTTTAGTAATTAGTAATTAGTAATGGTTGTCTTGCAAATTTGATTCTAATTCATCTTTACTACTCAGTTCTTCTGGGCCTACCAATTGTTCATAAAATTCTTGGGCTTTTTCCACAGAATTTACTCTAATTTTCCTTTCTTCCCATAAGATTAGCATCCCTTCTGGGATTAGCCATCTAAATACAATGCCTTTTTGATTGAATTGGGCCACCAAGAATTTATAGTCTCGCCTTTGCTCTCTCACTCTTCTTGGGATTTGTTTAAGCACCAAGACTTCTTTATCTTTATATGTGATTGTTTCTTCTCTGGATATTTTGTATATAATATCCCGGACCTTTCTTCTAGCAAATCTTATGTGAACTTCTTTTGGGCATTTATGGTGTCTTGCATAATTTGTACTCACTCTATAAACTTTGTCCAACTCTTTCAGAATATCATCCTTGTCTTTTTCCAACACTTCTGCTAATATTTCTGCTATCACTTGTTCCAAATCCTCTTCTTTTGATACCACTATATTCTGGAATCTCCAATATGCTGTGGCCTTATCCATCTCCAAATAGACCAGGCAGTCATCCATTTCTTTGCTCATGTTTCTTAGATGTTCATCAACCATTTCCACTTTCTTTTCAGTTTGTTCAGTCCTTTTCTCTACCTCCTTTATTGTTGATTCGTTTCTCTCTAATGCTTGCTGGATTGTTCCAATTTTTCCATCCAAGTTTGAAATATCTAGTTTCATTTCCACCTTTAATTTCCCCATCTCTTCTTTTAGTTCATTTGTATCAGCTCTTGTCTCAGTATGATTTTTCATCATTATTTCTTGGAGCTTAAGCATAGATTCTTGTACAGTGAGGAATGTCAACTAGATATTGGCATTCGTGATATAGGGTTGTTTCTCTCCAGGCAGTGTTTCCTCAATTGCTTTTGTGCCATAATTGAGGGCGATACTGCCATGGTTGTTAATGTTGGAATAGTCTTCTTCCCAGTTTTAAGCATTGTAGTAGTTGTAGAGGTCATTTCTTGGAGAATTTGTTTCTGTTTTTGTATTATACTAAATACATTATCCCAAATTAGCATACGCTATTTAAAAATATCAGATAGGAGTAACCACTACTCTAATTGGTTGGTTCCTGATTTCCTTAGTATATTAGTGGACTAGACACTCTTATAAGTACAAATATTATCCAAAACAATTTCAAAATTAAATTCCAAATCAAGTATCTAAATTTATAAATTTTAGTATTTATATCAAAATTCCAATACTTAAGTTCTAAGTACTACTAATCCGTATATCTATAAATGCTATGGAGCGCTTAATCTAAATATCAATATTATAAAATAGTGTTTTAAGTTTTTACAAGTCTAAATAGAGATAAGTTGACCTTACTATACAACAGTTAATTATTTGAAATATGGGTATCACAATTAATTATTTAGTCTAATATAATCAACAAATATAATCAAATATCAATACTTAGTTAATTATTATCATTCCCCCCATTTTCCCTATATATTAAAGTAAGATAGAAACCTCAATATTACTAATATTACTAATATATCAGCTAAATCAGATATACATCACATTTACCACAATCAAATACCTGGAGAAAGAAACAGAAAATTGATATCAGAGAAATAGTTAGTCCGAACAGCAGAGGCTACAGGGCATGAAGTATCTTAATGTAACTGTTCAACTCTTTATCTCTAAAGTTAGAAAGTTCTGTCTCCTAACACACCAGAAGCGTAGCCTTGCTGAGTAATGTCTCTGATTTCACAGTCTCACCGCACCCTCCGCTATAGTCATTCCTCCTTTAATTCAAAACTCTTGCAGTCCAGTCTTCCAAATTTCATATGGTCTCTTCAATTAACAGGTTTCCTCCACTTATTACACTTCCAAGTCAATAGTCCAAAAAGACTCCAGTAAATTGTTAAATATCGTCTTACTTCCTCACTTCCGATCTTCCCCCGGTCTCAGGCTTGTTATCCAATCTTCCTGAACATCAGCAATCCAAACTGCTCACACTTTCCAAAAGTTAAACTCTTTCCTCTTTTTTTTTTCTGTTGATGTCAGTCACACAAGCCTCTCCAAGATTCTTACCTTCTCTGTCTGATCGCTTGCATCCTTACCTTCTTCCGTCTCATGAGCCCTTTCGCTTTCACAGCCACTCACATTCGCTTTTTAGCTGCTACTTTCAGGCTTTGCTCTGACTGATGTTGTTGTCATCTACTAGACTACTCCAATGCTCTACGCTCTATCAAAATCGCAGATTCCTTCACTCACACTCTTCTCTGTTCACCACAGTCTGTCACTCACTCGCTTCCTCTTGTAGGTAACAATCCAGACTTCAGGACCGCCATTACTGGATGGCGGTCTCTTGTTTTGTTGGTCTCTACAGGGTCTCTCTGCATCGTAATGAGAGTCACCTTGTCCACACTGCAACTCAAGTCTCCCCACACCGGCATGTTTCTCTACAGGATACATGCACCCCAAGGGTCACTCCAACAGTAAGAAAAGGTAGCAAAAAGCCCCAAGTGAGCTTCAGCACCTCTACTCATCCATATTGCATCACCAGAAGTCCCCCTAGTCAATCTTCTACACATACAATTCATGTTTAAACAATTCATTTAGCGCCCCCCCCCCACACACACACACACTATGCCAGGTCCAAGGAAAAGTGAATAATCACCATCTTATTTCGAGGAAACACCTCTGGTTATGTTTTTCCTCTACCTCCTAAAACTTTAACAATTAAAAAAAAAAAGTGGTAAATGAAATAAAATCCATGGAACCTCTTCCTGATCTAAAGGAATTAGCTACTCCCTCTACTCTTCCTGTGATGTAAAGAGCTAGACAAATCTTACAAGAGATAAATAGAATCAAACTTTATTTTACAAGAGGGAAAGAGAATAAACTTCCCATCTTATCTTTGAATACAGTAGTTATATGCAAAATTATCAGCGGTAGAAGGCATAAAAACATAGCAGACAGCATCTCAAAAGAATCTTTGATTAGACCATGAAATGTGTTGGTCAATATGCTAAAAAAAATCCCACTATAATACAATTTGCATGGGAAAATATACACCAGAGACAATATATTAAATGCACAATCCAAACAAAATCAATTGCACACAATATTTCCAACTTGTTACCTATTTTTTAACATGACCTGTTGCCTGAAGCTAAAGTCCCTCTCTTGCTTTTCTAAACTTTTCCTTAGCTTCTTGTTGGTTTTACCACATTTTCAAGACTTCGGGAACTTTATTTCTTAGTTTAGGAACTCAGCTTATTGCTTCTCACTGTATTCTCAGAGGACTGCCTGCAGTTTCCATAAGAACAACGTATTTTCTATCCAGATAGGAAGGAATAATGAGGTGCCCAGCTTGAAACAGTGGAATGGCTATACCCGAGATGTTTGTGAATGCAAGGTGACATTACATCAGTCTGCTTTTTGGTTGTTATTCTCATAGCATTCTTTTTTCCCTGTCCTGCCATTTCACTATATTGCTTTATAACCTTTAGGGACAAAAATCAATTCAACCATGTGATTATAATTAGTTTTCATTTGCTTTAGCTAATCCAGGCCTAAACATTGAATTAGCTGATAAGAACAGAGTCTCCTTGCCTCTAAACTTTCCTAAAATTCATAATTTCTTATTTGGACCAAAAATAATAATACAAAAAGTCCTATTTCCAAGGCAGTTGTAAAGCAAATGACGAGGAAAGGCATAAAACTTCTAAAATAAAGGATAATTGGATGAAACTGTACCTAATTCATTTATATTTCTGAGATAAATAAAATTTTGTATGAATTTTATTTTTTATTTTATTTATTTATTTGTCAATAGCTTACAAGATAATAAACATAAGTATAAATACAGGAAATGGGTACGAACAATTGGGGACAATAGGACAGGGATGGGATTGTGTGCTTATGCACGCCCTTTATTGGTGAAACTGACTCTTCTCATTCTCTGTATTTTACCCAGATGCTTCTTGGGCTCATCCATGTGTCCACAACTGTGTGCATTTGTTTGTTTGTTTATTTGGTTGATTGGTTGGTTTTAATTTGATTTGATTTGATTTGATTTGTTTGATTTGATTTGACTTGACTTAATTCGATTTATACAGGCTTAAGAATTAAGATTAAGAATATCTGATTTAAAGATAACCCATACTTATGAAACAGCTGCCTATTACTAACAATGGCATTGTGTCTTTCCTTGAGCTATCAAACCGCTGAAACCGTGCAGTATTTTCATGTTCTGCTAAACCCATGAGTTTTTAATATAAATGCTGTTTTCAATGATTTATGAAAAAAATGTGTAGCTTTAGCAGTTTGTCAGCTCAAGGGATGAGGATGTAATCTACCATCTTTAGTAATGGACAATTCATTTGTAAGTACAATCTTACTTACATAAGTCAAAGGCAGAGTTAGGAATGGAATTTGTTCTTATCCTAGAAACCGCCTATGTTTTTTTTAAAAAACAACTCGATCAACAAGTGGATCACATCAGCAAGAAAACCAAGAACTACAAAAACCATGACACACAAAACCATAAAAAAAAAAAAAACCAGCACCCCAGTTTTCCCCTTGGGGGCTCCATAACCAATTGCAGATATTCTTACTCTACCCCAGTGTCAGGGTAAAAAAGTAAAGTCTTGATGGTTTCTTTGGGTATATGTTTTTATGTCAAGGTGGTAAATGGGCAACTGCAGATTTTCACAGCTCATTTCAACAAAATGCTGCCTGAAAGACAGAATATGTATTGTGACATTATGTCCTCAGCAACAGGTCAAAATGATGATTGTGCTGGAGCAAAATAATTGTGCAGATGAACCTTCTGAAATAATAAATAAAAATATGTCTTGTTCCCCATTTACAGAATCAGGGTTGTCTGTAGTTTTTTTTTTTTTAAAAAAAATACCTCATACTCTACTTATTCAGGATGGCTTGCAACAGTTAAAAACAGAAAGGCCATAAAGGCCACAATAAAAATAACAACAGCAAAAGTTGTTCAATGATATAGAACACTTCTTAGAGAGGTTGTCATGGTTTCGTGGGTGGTGCTGACCCAAGCAGCACATACACAAATGAGAGTTTATTAGACAAAGGAATTGCTTTGAGTATAAAAGAAAATCTACTTATCACAGCCTTATTTACAGAATTATTATTTATCTTATATCTATTACTCTCATGGATTATTTTAAAGTTTATTCTAGTTCCCTTATTGAGCTCTGTTCTAACTTCTATTTAGATCTTATCTTTTATACAACTTATTTTTCTTATTCTATAGCTTTAACTCAATTCTAACTTCTTATATTATATCTTTATCACTTAATTCTACCTACTGATTGTTCATATTTCTGTTTCTCACTAGGACAATTATCATCTATCTGTCAACTATCATCCATTTCTTCTGTGACTATCTTAGAGGCTGGATTCTGCTGTTAGCTGGCTTGACTAGGGTGGCTGTCAGCAGTATTTGATGTTGCCACTAGTATCAGATTTTCTTGGCTTTGTGAAACTTCTTCCATCCCAACTTACTAGCTCTCCACTACTTCAGGTGATGGGAAAAACCAAATAAAGTGTCAGTTGAGGAAAAAATAGTTAATGAGTGACAGTGAAAATAGATAGAGGATAAAATAGATTTTAATAAATTTCAATGAATTCAAATCTACATGGCCTTATGGTTTATGTCCCAGAGTATCAAAGGAACAAAGAGAAGGTGATTTCAAAATAATTTCTGGTAATCCTGGAAAAGTCCTTAAGTGTTCCCCCCAAAATAGAGGAGAGCAACTGTCATTCCATTCTTCAAAAAGGATAAGAAGAAGAATTTATAAAAATACCGATCAATCAACTTGATATGTGTACTGGGCAAGATATTCAGACAGATTATCAAGTGGTATATCTGTAAGACATTGTATAAACATACTACAATTAACAGGAGTTAGTATGGACTTGTCATAAACCACATTAGACTAAATTTATCTCCTTTAATAAGCTAGTAATAGTAACTTTAAGGTTTTGTAATTGAAGGGAATTCATAGATATATTGTACCTGGGCTTCAGCAAAGTTTTTAATAGAATGCTTCATGACATTATCATTTATAAAACAGTACAATGCATGCTAGATGATACTATCATTAAAAGCACTCAGAATTGGCTAATTAATTATTCCACTTCATTTTGGAAGAAAATATTATGTAGAGTGTCAAAGGGTTTGTCCTATCTCATGTGACTCAACATGTTTATCGGTGACTTGATGAAGGAGTTGGGAAAATAGTTATGAAGTATGAAGATGACAAAAAATTCTACAGCTGGACTGGAAAAGGATAAAGTACAAATATAGAAGAGAAAGACCTGTCTTGGCAGTAGTATGTGCAAAAGGGATCTTGGATTCAAATGAAACAGGATTCAGCTGTGTGGTGCAGGTGCTAAAAAAAGAGACATACTGTTTTGTGGTACACAAATAGGTACATAAAATCCAGACCACAGGAGCAATTGTTCCATTTAACTCAGTCCTGGTCAAACCCCATCTGGAGTGCTGTGTTCAGCTCTGGCATTTTGTTTCAAAAATGGCAGTGACAAATTAGAGAAATTCAGAAAAACTTGCCAAGATATTAGAAGGCCTGAAAACCAAATGCTGAAATGATTAGGGTATGTTTAGGCTAAAGGGGAAACAATTGAGGAGGTATATGATATGCAAACTTCAAACATTTAAAAGTTGTCATATAGAAGAGGGAGTACACTTAAAACTACAACAGGGAAGTGTCCAGCTAAATATCAGAAGAAACTTACTGTAAAGCAATCAGTGGAAAAGACTGCCTCACGAAGTGGTGAATTCTCTTTTTCAAAGAGCTCCCAAGAAAGATTGGGTAGATGTTGGAAATGCAGTAGTGGATCCTTCACTGAGGAAGCAGTTGGACTCGTTGATCCCTATGGTTCCTTCCACCTCTATGATTCTGAACCCCTGGTTATAGCCAGCAGAGTGCAGCTTTCAGAGGACTAAAGAGATTCAATATGCCTGCTTTATAGTTTCCAAGTTCTGAAAAAATGTATGATCTATCAAAGAACTAGAATAATGATATCCTATTACTTGGAAGAATTGGGTTCATTGTGCCTTATTCGTAAGTAGTTATTTATTTATTTATTTGATTTGTCAATTGCTTACAAGATAATAAGTATGAGTATATACATAGTTATGAATACATGAAATGGGTTCATATAAGAAAAATAAAAGAAACAATAGGACAGGGATGGTAGGCACGTTGGTGCGCTTATGGTCTTAGAAGTGATGGTCTTAGAAGATGGTCTAGTTATGGCCTTAGAAGTGAGGTATGAAAGATATTTCTTACATATCTCTATGGGAGAAAATCTAAACATTTATATTGTTGCATCTGATTCAGGCTACTTAGCATGATTCACCATTCCAAGTCATTGTTCCAATGTTAAACATTTGCAGAAGTTTCCATGGCTTGTTGAATTAAATACCATTTAAAAATGGATAAGTACAGCATTCAGCTAGTGGTATTCCAGCAGAATTTACCCATGAAAATGTGAAATCAAAAAGCAGTTGTGAACTTCGGTTTTCTTTCTATTAAAAATCAACACATTTTTGACCAACGCAAGAATCTAAATAAAAATCTTAAATAGGCATTTTCTTGCAGTGTTGGGGGAGCTTATGAATTGAAAATCATCGAGAGTTTCTTCTTATAACCTCAAACAAAGGACTGTCAATCAAAGTTTGAATTTTGTAGATAAACTTTAACTAATGTGAAGTCTGTGCATAGCTTTTATTATGCCTCTCACACAATATTAAGGACACAATCTACACTCAGAATGAAAGCTCAGAATGACAATAAAGTGAAATTCTAGTTACATTTAAGTATATTCAAGCAGAAGCAGCACACATATAACCTAGTTAAAAAACTGCCTTTATTTGGAGATGCATATTGAAACTTATATTTTTGATGCAACAATTTCAACCTATGTGTATTCAATTCTTTTCTTGTCAGAGCGACCTGTCACTCTGCATGATATCATGTCAAGAGAATTTATTCCTTCTTTTTCCTCATGCAAGAAGCACTGCTGACCAAATTAAATTGGTGGCTAGATTAACAAACTTGTCTATGCCAAATCATGTTTTGGGGACTCTTATTTATGGGAATGAAGAATAGGGAATGAATAAAAAAAATGTGTGTACAATGTTAATCCCTGCTTTTCCTCAGCGTGGTCAAAAGTCATGAAATAAGAAGAGCAGAAGATTAAAAAACAGATATTGTCAAAACATCCCATTCTCTACCTTACGAAGGTTATCTGAAACTATGAACCATGGTGGCACGGTGGTTGGAATGCAGTATTGCAGGCTAATTCTGCTGACTGCCAGCAGTTTGATTCTGACCAGCTCAAGGTTGAAGGAGCTATTTCAGTCTTCCATCCTTCCAAGGTTGATAAAATAAGGACCCAGATTCTTGGAGCAATATGTTGGTTCTGTAAACCACTTAGAGAGAGTTGTAAAGTACTATGAAATGGTATTTAAGTCTAAGTGCTATTGCTATATTCATGGGGGGTGGGGGGAATCATTCATTCAGAAAATAAGAGACTTGGGTATTTAGTTCTTTATGCTTTTTCTTTTCCTCTCAGAGCCGATCAAGAGGTTATTGCACACACATGTGCACACACACACTGGTCTCATAAATGTTTTAAGAAGTAATCAAGATCTAGTGTAATGGAAGTCAATCAGGTATCCTCTCATTGTCTTGGATTAGAATTATCCACTCCAATATTTGGAGTGACACATGACTATTTACCTCAATTTCATCAATGTTTTATTTTTAATTTTGCCTAAGAATGCATAAAAAAGAAAGGTAGGGGAAATTGTAAGAAATATCATTTTTTTTAAATGTCATTGTACTGTTGATAGAGTTTAGCATTCATTATACCAACAAATATATTATACTATTCCACAGGAAATCTATCAAGCCCCAGTAATTTACCATTACTTATATTCAGAATCACTTCTTTAATTTCATCCATTGTCACACAAGTAACAAATGTTTGTTGTTGTAATCTATTTGAAGAACATAACTTTTAGTTAATAATGCATTTACTAATTGGATTTAAGACAGTTTCCCCACCCACCCCAAATCTATATTCTTTCGAAGTAGAAACATGGAAATTAACCACAGAAATGAATCAGTTGAGCCCTCCTTTTTGTTAAGATACTTTTCCTCCAATATTGGAAAATTACATTTATAGTTCCACTTCGTGGGCTGAAAATCCAGTATTACCTGAGACTTATGAAAAAGTTCCTTATGGCTTATGATTATATTGAAAATATTATTATTTTTTATGGAAACTGCTGTGCAAAATATAAGACTTCTCTACATGTATGAGAAGCCCCTGTACATTTGTGTGTTTGCATTAAAATTATTTGTGTATGTGCATTTTAATACTTTCATTTTGTATATAAAATTCAATTTCATTTTCTTTCCCCTGGATATGCAGACATAGAGAGAATGCATAAGTAATTCGCCATAGGTTGACTATGAATACCTTGTCCGAGTACCTTGTAGTTGTCAGAATACTCTTAGAGCAGGGGTGTTAAGCTTGCAGTTTCATGTTGTCATCACGTGATGTATCACAACTTTTCCCCCCTTCTCTAAAACGGGGGTGAGATGGCCAGGGCATGACACATCCAGCCTGCGGATAATGAGTTTGACACCCCTGTCTTAGACTAACTAGTACAAACTGCAGATAAAAAGTTTGACACCCCTGTCTTAGACTAACTAGATACACACTTAAAGATACATGCTTAAAGATTTGGTATACAGTAGATATCCCTTTTGTATTGCTTCATTGATGACTTGATGATGCTATGTATATGCTTAAGTCATTAATGGGAAATGCCCTAAATCACAAACAAATAAGTTTCTTATTTCATCATTTGACCCTAAACAGAATCATATTTAACATTTTTTATTTAGAAATGCCATAGAATTACTTTCCATTGGTAGCTTCTCTATGTGATAGTTTATTTGAATCAAGCAAGATAGGATAGGCTTCTTTTTTTAAAAAAGAAAAACTTAGATATTTTGATTTTTTTAAAACAGACAAATATTACCACAAACTCTCAGCAGTCAGGACAATATGAGAAACGATCAACTGAGATTTAAACAAGTGTCACTGTAGTTCAGGGCTTCCATTTTCAGTTTCATCTCAAATTCTTGTAAAAAAAAAAATCCCTATTACTTTACAAAGCCTGGAGCAAACTAAAAAAAAAGTGCTCTTTTATCAAGTTTCAAATTGGATTTAGAGGTTACTATTTATCTAGTAATCATAACCTGGGTGTGTTTGTTTTTTCGATAACTACCATAATTAATTTGCAGCTGTTCCTTCCTTTTAAATGTTATCTGCTGTTGAAATTCCACAAGATGTTTACTTCCTCACAGTGAAACCTCATGTTTCTTTGAGTGAATTTTACTGATAAGAGAAGATGTCACATCATACTACTGAGTGTAAAGGGAAATAAAAATTCATAATAACTGATTGCCCTGTTTAACTAGAGATCTCAATGCCCTTTCAGATATTCATAAATATTTTAAAAATGTCCTTCTGGACTCTTGTTGTCTCCTTTATGTTTATACATCCTTCCAGTCTTCAGGAAAATTGTCAAACAAAAGAAACTTTGCAAGTATATATTACTGACTCTTGTCACCTAAAGGAATTCTCAATTCCCATGATGTAATCATTGAAATGTTGAGTGTATGTGAAGAGAAGAAAGAGAAATATAAGTTATAAAAATAAAGTTGCTTTTTTATAAATTAGTGAGGATTTTCAAACTTTCTCAGATTATGAAGGAAATATTACAAAGGTTGATAGTTGAACAGGCTTAAATGGCACATTATAGACATTATAAAAATGGCTGACATGGATTTACAAAAGAGTAGCCATGATGGTTGTGGTAAATTCCAAAACACCAAACGATCTGAAGTAAAATTCATGAGCATTCTCTTTCCAATCCTTTACACTCTTCCTCCTTGGGAAGCTTTCTAGAATATTTGTTTTCCTTCTTCTTCAAATATAGTTCCAGCTTGTCATACTTATTTTTAAGAATGCCTATTCTGAGACATTAATACATATAAAAATAATTCTAGAAACAGCAAATTTAGTATGGCATCTCCAAATACAGCATAGCATCAGCATCAGTGGTGCTATTCAGCTGGTTTGACCAGTTCAGGCGAACCAGTAGCAAGGATTTGGCGTGGGTCATTGAACTGGTAGTAAGTTCTGGCTGGCTATGCCCCAACCTGGTCACCGGTTCGCTGCTGGATTGCTTACTCCACCCGCCTGATGCTCACTCACCCCACCCACCTGACGCTCGCCCCTTAATGTATTTCTTTTTTTTCCCACCCAACAATCAGCTGTTCATACGATCAGCTGTGCTGGGATTCCCCTAGCTGTCTTACTGCTTCACCCAGGAGGATTCCCTGAGGCCCAGGAAGGCAAAAAATAGAGGGAGGAGAGCAGCGCCCTCTCCATTTTTTGCCCTCCTGAGCCCCAGGAGAGCCTTCTGGGAGCAAACATGCCCCCCTGAGGTCCAGAAGGCCCCAAAATGGAGCGAGGTGGGATTTGATGTGTCCCTTCTAGGCTCCATGTTTTTTCTTCTTGAACCCTAGGGGAGCTTTCTGGGAGCAAAATCTTCTCCCCAGGAGGCTTGCCTCAGGCCCAGAAGGCCCCAGAAATGGGTGGGAGGGTGGCTGCAAAAAAGCAAAAAGAAGAAGAAGACACCTACCTAGTCACCTGGCCACATCCACCAAGCCATGCCCACAAAACTGGTAGTAAAAAGTTTTGAATCCCACCACTGCATGGTGGGATTCAGCATGGTTAAAATTGTGTTAACACCATCCATTTACTATAAAAGTTTCAGTCTTGAGCCTTTTTGAAGTTTCTGTTTAAGTCTTAGTAAAGATTAATAGTCCCTGACTGATTATAGTCTTACTAAGTTCTTGTTTCTATAGGCCACAGCTCCTTCAGAAAAGGGTAAGACCCTTGATGTAATAAAGAACAAACTCATTTAATTAGGCTATTTCATAGTGGCTATTTAGGAACTTATATATAAAAAAATCATGTAATGAATAACTGATTCATGTCACAGAAATTGAAAGACATATCAGAGAATTTCCTGATACATAGTCATAATAATTCAAAAGTTTGACAAAGCCCCACTGGAAGCCATACTTACATCTCATGGCAAGAATTATATAGCAATATTCATGTGTTATTTATTATTTATGCCTCCATTTTTTTAAAAAAATTGGACCCTGACAGTTTCCAGAAATTAAATATTATTTTGTATACATATATAATATTAAGGTACTGTATATGTATGGTTGCATGTACAGAGGTACACACATATAATTGTTATTGGGTTAGTTTGTGTCACAGAGAAGAGATACAATTAGACTTAAGACCTCAGGTACAGATGTCAACCTCCACTGACTTCATTGATCTGAAGGTTTTGCTTCTTTCAAGTATAAAGCCCATCAGTCTTGCTGATTAATCCCTGCATTTTACTATTTTTGGGGGAGAAGAAAATATTTTCTTTACATTGTTCATGAATGTATAACTTTCTATCATGCCTTTCTTCCTTGTTTTTTTCCACTAAATAACCATACATTGGTCTCGGAATCCTGGCCAGAAGTAAAGAATGTTGTAAATGGACTCAGAGAAGACAAATTATCTATTATCTATCTATCTATCTATCTATCTATCTATCTATCTATCTATCTATCTATCTATCTATCTA
>NW_020769319.1:14931507-15048779 GCF_900518735.1 Pseudonaja textilis
CTATCTATCTATCTATCTATCTATCTATCTATCTATCTATCTATCTACCTACCTACATACATACATACATACCTACTTATCATAGAATGGAATGGAATGGAATGGAATACTTTATTGGCCAAGTGTGATTGGACACACAGGAATTTGTCTTGGTGTAAATATTCTCAGTATACATAAAAGAAAAGATACATTCATCAAGAGTCGAGAATCATAAAGTACACTTAATGATAGTCATAAGGTACAATAACCAATCAAATCATACTAGGAAACAGACAATATAAATCATAAGTATACAAGCAACAAAGTTACAGTCATAGAGTCACAAATGGGAGGGGATGGGTGATAAGGAGTGATGACAAGATTAACAGTAATAGTAGTGCAGACTTTGTAATAGTTGAACAGGGTTGAGGGAATCATTTGTTTAGCAGAGTGATGGCTTTTGGAAAAAACTGTTCTTGTGTCTAGTTGTTCTGGAATGCAATGCTCTATAACATCATTTTGAAGGAAGGAGTTGAAACAGTTTATGTCCGGGATGTGAAGGGTCTGTAAATATTTTCACAGCCCTCTTTTTGATTTGTGCAGTGTACAGGTCCTCAATTAAAGTCAGGCTGGTAGTAATTGTTTTTTCTGCAGTCCTAATTACTCTCTGAAGTCTGTATCTGTCCTGTTGGATTGCATTTATCTACCTATCATCTATCTATCTATCTATCTATCTATCTATCTATCTATCTATCTATCTATCTGCCATTGTCTACTGAACCATTTCTGATTGGATATCTGCCTGTAAAGGGACAATATACATATGAGAAGAAAGCTAAAGAGGAAACAATTCATATAAATAAAAATATATATAAATAGAAAATGCAAAATTTTCCAATAATAATAGTATACTTTAGAGGTAAAACAAATGTGAGACTTGGGCAACAGTAACAATAAGAAGATGTGCAATATACTCACAAATATAATCTACTCCATGTATTAGGCGGCATTTGGCTGGTTTGACTTTCTTATACTTTGATTTTAGGGTTATAGAAAAAGTGACAAAGTTACAGTCATAAGGAGTGATGACAAGATTAACAGTAATAGTTTTATTTATTTATTTTATTTATTTTTTTATTTGTCAATTGCTTACAAGATAATAGGTATAAGTAAAAACATAGTTATGAATACATGGATACATATAAGAAAAATAAAAATATATATAAAAGAAACAATAGGACAGGGATGGTAGGCACATTGGTCTGCTTATGCACACCCCTACAGACCTCTTAGGAAAGGGGTGAGGTCAATAGCTGACAGTCTAAGATTAAAGTTTTTGGGGTTTGGGGAAAAAAACCACAGTCAGGTAGAGTATTCCAGGCATTGACCACTCTGTTGCTGAAGTTGTATTTCCTGCAATCAAGTTTGGTGCTATTAACCTTGAGTTTGTATCTATTGTTTGCTCTAGTGTTGTTATGGTTGAAGCTGAAGTATTCATTGACATGTAGTGTTAGGAATATAAGTCACCTAACAGCTATTTGGGTTGAAAATATATAAACCAGGATAAACATTTTAATACTGTATCTTTAAGAAAATGAAAAAAATGTAATTGGGTGTGGTTTCTCAAACGGCCATAAGATGGAGCCAGAAACCTGGGTTGTCTTAGTCTTAGTCTCAGAAGAGAGTGTGCCTCAGTGAGTCTCTGTTTTCCTTCTGTTGGAGAGTATTGCCATTCCTCCATTTTTTCTAATTGACGGCTATTCCTGGATTTGATGCAAGTCTGATACTGAACTGTTTATGACACTGGACTTTGTTATTGGATTATCCCTGGACTGACTGACTTACCTGTGAATGACTTTGGACTGTGTTTAAACTTTGCTTAAAGTTTCTGAAAGTAAAAACCTACATTTACTGTGCAGTGTATCTGTGTGCTGTGTGTGTATTATTCAAACACAACTCTCAAATACATCTCCCTGTATGCGCTCATTCTCCTAATGGGGAATTACTTCAACAGGTAGGACATTGCAATGTATGATTTTATATACTATACTTATATCGGACCGAAGGTAGCGTAGTTCTAGGTTTTCTAGGTCTAGAATTTCAAGTTTCGTGGCATAAGGTATTTTGCAATGAGCAGAGGAGTGGAGAACTCCTCTTGGGAAATATTTCTGGACTTTCTGAACTGTGTTAATATCAGATACATAATGTGGGTGCAAGACTGATGAGCTGTATTCGAGTATTGGTCTAGCAAATGTTTTGTATGCTCTAGTTAGTAGTGTAATATTACCAGAGAAAAAGCTACGTAAGATTAGGTTAACAACTCTTAATGCCTTTTTGGCTATGTAGTTACAGTGGGCTCCAGCACTTAGGTCATTTGAGATGAGTACTCCAAGATCCTTGACAGAATTTGAATCATCAACAAGGTCTTGACTATTCAGCCTGTATTTTATTTTCTGATATTTTTTGCCAATATGTAGGACAGAGCATTTATTTGTTGAGATTTGAAGTTGCCATTTGTTTGACCATTCTGATACATAGTCAAGGTCTTTTTGAAGGGTAGTACTATTTTCTGTGGTGTTGAATAGCTTTATATCATCAGCAAAGAGAACGCAGTTGCTCTTGATATGATCACAGAGGTCATTTATGTAGAGTATGAAAAGAGTTGGTCCTAGAACACTGCCTTGGGGGACACCACTGTTGACAGGTACAGAATTTGATAGGATGCTCCCAATTTTGACCATTTGTTGTCTGTTTGACAGGAATGCTTCTATCCAGTTATGCAGGTGTCCAGAGATACAGTAAGATTTTAGTTTTAGGAGTAGTTTGTCATGTACCACTGAATCAAAGGCTTTACTGAAGTCTATGTAGATTGTGTCTATTGTTTTGCCCTGATCGAGTTGTGTAGTCCATATGTTTTTGCAGTGTAAGTGTTGCAGATTACATGATAGTTTTTTTTCCTAAAACCAAATTGTTTATTAGAGAGTAGGTTAGTAGTGCAGTCTTTGTAATAGTTGAACAGGGTTGAAAATTAGCATGGAATATACAAACAAAAAGTGTACAGCTAGCTGGACCTGAAAACTGTTATCATATTGTTAAGTGTGTAACTAATTTCTGTAGCACAATTTGTGGTGTCCATTCTGCAAAGGTGGCAGAGTTCAGCAAGTTCCATTATATTGTAACCTAAACTAAAATTATTGGTAGAACATAAAAAGAGTAGGAAACTGCTGCTGATTATCATTATTGAATCAATTTTTATTCTCTGTACTTCAAAAGTACAGAGATGCTCCTTTAGTTTAGGATTCATTCAAGCTCCAAGATAACTTGGCACATGACATAGATTGATGCCAAAAAAGCCTCAGGATTTTATTCAAATTTTAATGGCACCATCATCAGAATTCTTCAAAATATCATCATGAGATAATGTACTTTTCTCTTCAGTTTTAGTAGATAGCATGCCAGTTATTTATAGCAGCAAAGTCAGAACAATAGAGAATGTCTTGCACCAGGAGCAAGTGAAGCTGAGGATATTTTGTAATATAATGTTCATTCTAGAAGCTTTCAGCAGCTTCTAAGAAATCGTTATTTCTTGTACTCACTGCAGTCATTTTTCCCCAGCCTGGTCATTTATTCTTGATTTCTACCTTGGGAAGAGAAGGAAGAAGAAAGATTTCCCTGTTTGTCTACAAATCTTTGGAAATTCCCATAAATGTATGCAAATTGTATGCAAACCTGTGTGTCTCATTGATCCTTCCTCTTGTGTGGTTTTTTTTTTCTCCTTTCTTTTTATGTAAAAATGCTACCCTCAGAATCCAAGAAATAACAAGGGAAAACGTTAGGCCTGTATGAAGTGGCCTACACTTTGTCTCAACTATAAGTTTGGAGTCATGGAGGTAATGTAACGAGCAACTTCAAGTCATATCAGGAATGCAATTCACCTCAATGGGGCACTTTGCTGCCTTCCATAGAAGCATAAAAATACTGAGCTAATAGGTCTCATTATTCAAAGAATGACCATCTAGCAGGTATAGCAAAATTTCTTTTCTTTTTTAGTTTTCCAGTATTATGGCTTTTCCATAAGAAATCCTATGAGAATAATTCAAGGGTAGGAAAGAGACTGTGCATATGTCAGAGAGTAAGGCAGTCCTTTTTATTTTGAAGGTTGAATGTACTTCAAATATTGTGTGTGTGTGTGTGTGTGTGTACATATACATACTGGGAGGAGAGAAAGAGAGATAGAGGTGGAGCAGTTTACTACCGGTTCTGTGGGCATGGCTTGGTGGGCATGGCTTGGTGGGCATGGAAAGGGAAGGATTCTGCAAAATCCTCATTCCCTCCCCACTCCAAGGGAAGGCTACTGTAAAATTTCTGTTCCCTCCCCACTCCTGGTAGAAGGTTACTGCAAAATCCCATTCCCTACCAACCCCACTAACCTGCTTTCCAGCTCCGTCCTCCTATGCAGGGCAACAAAAGAAGACCCAGACAATCAGCTGGGACTTGGGAGGCAGAGAATAGATGGGGGCGGGGCCAGTCAGAGGTGGTATTTGCCACTTTTCTGAACTACTCAAAATTTCCACTACCAGTTCTCCAGAACTTATCAGAACCTGCTGCATATGACCTCTGAGGTGGAGGTAGAGATAAAAATGAAGAAAGCAATCAGCTACAACACAAATATAATATCACTGAATAGGGAGGGATAAAAGTATTTAGACACCGATATTCTTCCCTGGCTTTTTTAAAATAGTAGTGCCATGTAAGACTAAAAATAACTGCAAGTATATTTTCAACTTTATAGTTAAAGCAAAAGCAAAAAGTTGTAGACAACTTTCAATTCACCAGCAAGAAAACATTCTCTTGCATTGGTAATGAAAAGGAGTGAGAGGTGAGGAATATCAAGCTGATTTAATATAGCAATACACCCTATATCTGTTACATATGGGAAATAAATCATTTAAATTTACATTTGTAGTATTTTGGCAGACAATCTTCCATTGTTTAGGAGCTTTTCAAGGGCTGAGGTCTCTGGCACTCATTCTTAGCGCATATCTGTCCTGTCAAGTTGGTCCCCTATGAGTAGAGGCCACCAACCGTTTATGGAGGGGAGGAACAGATGATGTCATCCTTTACTTGCCCCCAGCCCTCTGATTATTTGACATCTGTATTTTCTGTTCTCTCCTAAAGGGGCA
The DNA here is from genome assembly GCF_900518735.1 of Pseudonaja textilis. The sequence continues at coordinate 14,936,670 of NW_020769319.1, forward strand.
TTTAAGGGGTGCTTCTCAAATGTTGCCCAATGTTTATGTATTGTAGTGCTAGATTTGCTGATGTTTCTGTGCTTTATGTGCACATTTCTCTAAAATGTATGCTGCCATTGTATACTTTAGGGATTGCAGACTGAAATCATCCCCCCATTCCAATCCTTTGTCATTTACCCATACACAGATATATACATCAGAGAATTCGGCTACGCATTTGGCTCTCGTTCTTCAGAGCCACCGGCTATTCTCTGCAAGTTAATATTTGTTCTGTTAATTAACTTCCTCATTATGTAAACTCTGTAGGAAGTACTGTAATTATTTCTGACATGAAAAACATTTCCCATTATTGCTATAAAAGTAATAATTTAACCTATTTAAGATGTAAATCTCTATATACCTGGGAACAAATCCTATTGAACTTCGGTGATTTTTCTTCTGGATAGACATTAGGAGGCATGCACTAATGTATGTTTCTAAATAATAGAATTTAAACTCAAAGATTAGAAACCTTAAAATACGTACAATGTGGTAATGATCAGGATGTCATTATTTCCTTTGTGTTAATTCATACAAGTAATGATGATTTTAAATTGATGGATTGTTACTTATGGTTTATGATTGTTGATTGTTACTGATTCAATATAAACTCTGTAGGATTCTTTTGTTGGTGCACTTCACAAATTTTAAATGTGGACATAGACTGTCCAGAGAGTCCCCAACAATTTAGAGCAAGAGAAAAGGGAAGCTTAGTGGGCAGGGAAAAGAGTCATCTCTCTTCTACTTGCCATCTGGAGTTGGGGTAGCATGAGGTTAAGAAACATCAGGCCCCCAGAATACATATATCTTCTGAACTTCTTTTTTATGTAATTTGCAAGGATATCCTTAAATGTTTTTTGAAAACTAATGACAAAATTTTGACAGAAGAAACATTCAAAAATGTAGCATAAGCCCTAAAATAACATTCACCAGTGGGAATTCCCTAGAGTGAGTGCACTTATCTTCTATGTGTGGGATTTTCTGGGAGGTGAAGTCCACATATCTTAAAAGTTCCCAGCTGTAAGTGCCTGCAGATTCAGACTTGGATAAGTTTAAATGCAGCTTTGGAAAAAGGGTAGGTGTGGAGGTTGGAGAAAAAGATGGAGGGAAACAACAGCTATCACAGGATGAGGACAAAGAGAAGCTTATAGAGCAAGACTGTCAAACTCCCAGCTCATGAACCGGATATGTCACGTGTTGGCCATCCCATGCCTGGTTTAGCAAGGGGGGGGGGGGAGTCCTGATATGTCATGTGACACCACCTTGATGGCATGAGCTTGACACCACTAATATAGAGGAAGAGCTTGGAATTACCTTTGTCCAAGTCTCTAGAATAAATTATCCCATTCTTCTATGCTGTCCAGTGGGAACCCAGTTCATTTTTGCAAACACAGAATAGATCAGGTTCCTCATATTGGAAATCTTTATTAGAAGAAAAAGGTCCAGGGACTTTCAAGAGGGCAATTGCCTTTATGCCAACAGATGCCTATTGAGTCTATTTGTACAACAGGAGGATAACTAGCTTCAATTTGCTGCAGCCTAACCCATTTTCTTTCTTAGTTTGATTTTTTTTAATGAAATTACTTTTGAGTTATTGGTTTGGACTGCTGAACTCCAAAGAATCTTTTTTTGTTTTCAACTTCTGACCCTAAATGCTTAAGAGTTTGGTAAGAATAAATTACATCAGGTTTTCTACATCTTTGGAGAGTCCAGTGTTTGTTTTCTATTATTCACAAGTCAACTCCCAACCTCTCTGTCTACAAGGGAGTTTGCAACACATCCAATAATGGAACAAGCTTTGTGGGGGCTTCAAAATGACATCCCATTGTTTCAAAACATTCATTTTTTGAGCGATTCTTTTCTAGATCGTTGAAAAGCTGACACAATTTTCTAGAATATGTCATCAATTTCTCAGCATTGCTTATCATATTTTCAGTTGACTGTAGCAAATTATATCATAATTTATAATTATCTATAATCAGCTATCCAGAAAGCATTATCTTCTGCTGAATTTAGTACACTTCATTGATGTCATTTTGTAGCCAAATATGATTGTTTGTAGAATCTTATCAAATCATCTATTCTTTTTAAGATCCCTGAATGGCTCAAATCACTATAATTAAGGAAATTGAATTTAAATATAATCAATTTTACCTAAATCATTATACAGACAAAACATGCATAGTTTTTAATGAGGAAATATATGTGCACAGATTCTATTGTTTACTGACAAATTCAAGCAAAACTATTGAGTATCAGTGTTTATGAGATGTATATAGCCACTCATTTCACAAATGTGACCCTACAAATTGTATATTGAAACAAAATAATTAAACAAGTCTTCAATAACCAGTAAAAATATATCAGCATATATATAAACACAAATATAGGAGAATGCAAGGGAGCTATTTTGCAGCTCCTTATTTTTACAGGATCCCCATTCCTGCTAGACAAATAATATTTTAAAAGACTTCCCGAAGGTCCATAAATTGGGACTAATCTCACCCTTCTTCCTGATGGCAGATACCATGACAGAAAAGGCTCATCTTCTAGATTCCATCAGATGGAACTCCTTAGCAGCTGGGACCTTCTTGCCAGATTTAATGAGATAGATAGATATAACCAAGGAGAGGTGGTCCCTCGTGTAACCTGCTTTACACCATGCAGGGTTTTAAAGGTCAAAAACAGTATCTTGAATTGAACCTGAAAACAAACTGGCAACCAATGCATATAACTAAGGGCACACATAAGTGCTCATACTGTGACATTCTGCACTAATTGCAGTTTCTGGATGCTGTTCAAGGGCACACGTATAGAACTCATTACATTAGTTTATTCAAGAAATGATCAGGATATGAATAACTGTTAGTAGACTCTTTCAATCTAGAAATGAGTGCAACCAGTAAGTGAAGGCCCTCATAGCCTTCTTACCAGGAATCGTCAGTTCAAAATGACTTCCAGTTTATCACCAAGTCTGTTTGGGGCAGTGCAATCCCACATAGTACCAAAGATAGTAAAGCCCCAAATTTTTGGAAGAGCCTAAAAACCAAGCCACTCAGTCTTTCCTGAAGTCCATTAAAGCCTTTTGTTCCTCAAAGCTTCCACACTGATATAGGATATCAATAGCATATCTTAGTTTGCTGAGCCAAAAATGTATAATTAAGTATCGTCAGCATACTAATAATACCTTACCTGTCAGTGACAGTGTCAACTCATAATTGATAGACAGACAGATAATTTTACCCAATGGCTTTATGTAGATGTTAAAGGACTGAACTCTGTGGACTTATCATTCCTGGTCAAGGCCAACTGGCCCCATAGGAAGGAAGATAACCAACACAATATAGTGTCTCCCACTCCATGAAGCCAATTCAGATGGATACCATTTTGATAGTATCAAATGCACCCGGAGGTCAAGTAAAGACAGAATTGATGCATTACCTTATCTCACTCCTACTAGTGATCATTTAAAAGTAGGATCAATTCTGTCTCCATACCCAGGCTTGAACCCTGACTGAAAAGGCTGAACATAATTTGCTTTATCCAGAGTACACTGAAGCTGCTACATTACCAGAATTTTCCAGAATCTAAAAAATGTAGGTTAGATATTGTGGTGGAATGTAATTCAGAATCACAGGAGGAAAGGGCTGTTTCCCAAGAAGCAAGAAGACAAAGAAGCTTGAATCCTTAATGTGCAGAAAGAGAGCCAAGAAAAACTACCCCACCCCCCCAACTAGGGGTTCACAAGGTTGTCTAGTAATTATGCAGATAGGTGCTTTAGTCTGTTAAAATTTCTATTTACAGGTGATCAACAATATGTCATTCTTGGTTCCTTGGTTACAAAAAATTGTCCAGTACGGTGGATCTTGTATGGTTTCTTGAAGGGTGCAAAACAACATGTCCAGAAAAGATGGAGGAACAACACAATATCTTAAAGACTTCACTTTACTGCTAAAAGAATCCAACTACAGGTTATCCCACAACAGCCTTCACTAACCAGGAGGGGTACAGATTTAATGAATAAGTCACCACCACTGCCACAAACACCTCCAACAATGGTATCTGGTACCTTACCTCCAATGCTACCAATCTGAAAACAAACCAAGTCATTGCCTGCAGATGACAAAACAGTGGCAAACTCGGTCTTGGCAAGCTTCCTCTGAAGTAGGTCCAGCAAAGGTCTCACTACAGATGTAAGTCCACAGGAATAAGGAAGATCCCTTGCAAACAATGGCCCCAAAGGAATCCTACATACACCGTCCAACTGATCTGGCTTTGGGTTCAACTCAGGGCAGTTCGTTCCTCTGCCAAAGGAGATTGAAAAAGGCCAAGTAGGTACCAGTACCACCCATCAAACATTCTCTTTTGACACTGTTAAAGGTAGAATGAGACAATTGTCTCCACAGCAATCCTGCATTTGTATTTTGAAAGCAACAATTCCCTACTTGCAAATAACAATGAGCTGAAAAGTCAGGAACATTAGGCAATTAAAAATAATGCTTAACCAACTAATAATGTTAAGCTCATTTAATCCTCCCACTTTTGATTCTCAGCAGCAGCTGTTGTGTTCTCATCAGTTAGACGCATTCAATTTAAATCAATAGAATGAAGGATTAGAGTGTTGGTGGTATATACTTCCACAGTGCATTAGCAGCTTACTCAAATGCTTGTGGATTCATATGATTCATTCTTTCGTGACTGAACAATCATTCTGGAAGGAGTTGAAAACAATCTGTGGTATTACTGATCTGAATAATGGTTTGCAAGCAAAATGGCTCTATCACAAACAGAAGAACAGAATGTTTTTTTAAAGTCATCCCTAGCATTGATTGAAAACAAACACACATGCATACACAAACATGCAAAAGCCCTTGCTTTATATAAGAGAAAATGAAAGAACTGTTATTTGAGTTTCAGAGTTCTTATAAAGATATAAGAGAAACACAAAAGATGTACTTGTGTTGCCAGCAGCATTCATAACCGACTGTTTAAGCATTGACGTTTGACGAATACTTAATTCTAAGTGTATTATACACAAACAAGATTTTGTACATGCAGTTCAAAATAAACCTAAAGTACTTCATAGGTCAGATACTGCTTAATGATGATCACTTACTCTTATTTAAATTTCTTGTTGATGCTATGAACTATGTAACTATATTCTTTCGGAACTTTTGTGACAAGACATTTTCATAATTTCTTATCAACCAATTTATTTATTTAATCCATTTCACATAATAGCTGAGTACCTGTCAGATCACCAACAAATAGTAGCAAATTAAATTTTAAAAACACACACTATTAAACAAAGCATAAAAATATCTAAAACAATAGGGACTTCTGGTTTGAGCTTCTTCAGCAACAGACCAAAGCCTCTTCTCTGCGAGGTTTCAATCCGTGCTCACTGCTGGAGCACCCTGAGCCGGCTGGTTTCGGGGCTAAGCCACCCCGTAGAGGTGGTGAAGAAGGGGGAGACTGCCTGCAGGGTTGAGGAGAGCTGTATCTCTCCTCCCCAGCTGGCCATTACTCCCTTTCCCAAAGGCGTTTGTAGCGGTGGTCAGAAATGACCACCACAAAGAAGGACTCGACCGGAAAAGAATGTGTAGGAGGAAGATAAGAAGAGAAAGTTTTGGTTGACTGGGTCAAACAGCAAAAGAAACAAATAAGGTACCTGGAATTGAAACTATTAAAAAAAAACAATAGCATTGTTCCCTAAGAAGATTTTTAAGCTGCGAAGGAGAGAGAAAAGGGAAAAGATTTGGTTTTTTTTCTCCTTTTCCTATACTGACAGCTAAGAGACTTAAGCAAGAAATTGGAAAAAAATCCACTTTGACATTAATAGGCATTTAATGCTGAAAATAAAAAGTCAAAGGGATAATAAAGATTTCTGGATAATCAAAAGCTTTTGAAAACAGGAAAGGAGAGAAAAATAATGAAATGTCAGGATCTGGAAGGGAGGAGACTGCCTGGAATTAAAAAGAACTTACAGCAAAATCTCAACAAGACTTCCAAAAGATACATTTTAACTGAAACATCGCAACAAAAACCCCAGGATGAGAAAGTGGAAAAAGAAATAAGAAGAAACAGCTTGGGACTATTTGGATTACTTGATGATCTCTGGATTTTTGGTTACTATATTTGAATGACTAAAATCAATTGAGTGATTGTTTAAAACTGTTTAAAATGGCTCCACTTTTAAAAGAACTGAAAATGGAACTTAAAAAGTACAAAGAAGGTGCACAAGAAGGGAGAGGTTCTTTTGGCTTCGAATTTCAGTTCTTAGATATGGAGATTTGGAACTATGAGAAACAACAAGAAATGCCTGCAGAACAAGAAGATTGCAACAAAGAAGAAGCCATCTTTAATGAACAAGTAATCTTAGGTGGTGGGGGAAAGGAAAGGGGGGAAAGAGAATGGAAAGTTTAAGATTGGGAAAAACAACCCCCTCAAAAAATAGAGTGAAAAATAAGTATAAAATCAGAAAGCAACAGAAGAGGGAAATGCAGAAGAGAGAATTAGAAGTAGAGAGACAAGGGGGTAAAAAGGGGAGGGAGAAGATAAGAGGGAAGAAAGAAAGGAAAAGAAGTTATAAAGGACAGAAACAAAATATAGAGAAACAGGGCCTATTTAGAGATGGGTGAAAATTTAATGGAAAAAGGGATTCTGCAAAGGTACATAAGATAGTATTGTTATATTAGAAATAGAAATAATTTTAGAAAATATCCAACAATGTATGATTAAAATGTTTAATAAAATAGCTATTGTAATTCAGCAGAATGCTTGTCAATAAATAAATGTAACAAAATGAATATTTAATGATTTACAAAACATATGTGAAGAGAAATAAGGGAAAAATTAATTATGGAGATTATACATGTCTTTCAGGAAGTATGATATTTAAATGAAAAAAAATGTTAAAGATGTTAAGATTTTAATGATTATTAATGATAGAACTGAATTGGAATGGAATGAGGGTTTATAATTATATATATTTATAATCCTTTTTTAAAAAAGAATATAGTGTGTATTATAAGAATGTACCAAGCAGAATTCAATTGGAAGTTATGTATTATGTATTACATTGAATGTCATAACCTTAAGGTATATATTGAAGTTTAAATAAGAGTTGAATGGATGTAATTAAAAGATATAAAGGTGTCATACTCCAATTAGTAACTACAGGAGAAAACTTGTTTAATGAGAAAAGATAATATGAAATTGAAACAGAACAGACAAAAGTATAAATATAATGATTTGAATTGAGATGAGATAATCAAAATAAAATTGGGAAAATTAAAAGAGGGGGATAAACTATATAGGAAATGTAGAATAGTATAAGATATGGAATAGAACACAAAAAGGAGCATGAAATTGAGTTTTGTGTCTGTATAAAGAAGTTCAACCCAGGACCATGCTATTTTCAAAAAAAATGTTTTACTTGTATTTTGTATGTGTGAAATCCCAAATAAAACTTTATTTTTTTTAAAAAAAAATCTAAAACAATAGTATGAAACACATAGATGCCAGAGTGGGAAACCCTCCTAGGATTGCAATCCCATCCAGTACCAAAGATAGTAAAGTCCAGTGGTGGGATGGTGCCAGTGCACACCGGTTCTAGCAAACCAGTAGTGCCAGTTAGCAGTTGGCCCTGCCCACCCACCCCCACCCTTTCCTGTCCTTTATTTCCTTTTTTTTCTGCTCAGCTGATTCGCATGGCAGAGCAGATGGCTGCACCTCTGCTGTTTTACTCACCGAACAGAAGGTAATGTTTGAAGCTCAAAATTGGTGGCTTCTGAATGCTGTGCATGCGTGCAAAGCACGCTCTCATAGAACCAGTAGTAAAAAAGATTGAATCCCACCACTGGTAAAGTCCCAGATTTGGAAGGGCTAAAACCCAAGGCATTCAGTCTTTTTCTTCTCAAAGTTGAGGGAAAAACAAGTCTTTGATGCCCAAACCTATGGAGATTTTCAGCCATCCAGATCTGATTGTCCTGAAGGTGCTTTTTCAAAAGGCAACAGGACTTTTTTTTTCCTTGAAGATGTTTTGCTTCTCATCCAAGAAGCTTCCTCAGTTCAGTTCAGAGCTTTCTTAGATGAGAAGGGAAATGTCTTCAAGGAAAAACAAAGAAAGTCCACTTGCGTTTTTTTGCAACAACCATGACCTGGATGATTGAAAAGCTCCTTAGACATGTCTTTGATACCTCTAAAAAGGAAAGTAGGGTCAGAGCCAACTAGATCTCAGGACAGACGCTGTTCCAAGGGCAGCATTGGCAGTAGATGCTTAAAAGGACCAATAATAATACCTATTTTTATCAATAATTGAAACAATAATAATCAGTTATAAGCTTATGAAGAATAGATCCTTATGAACATCAAGATTATATGAACTATTACATAAAGAATATTACATAGAAACAGTAATTCCTCAGGTAGCTTAATTCTCAGAAGTAACGAGAAACTGTTATTCCATTGAAAGATGGGCACAGAAAGTTGGAAAGAAAAGACTCTTCATATTATATTTTGTTTTGCTAATTCATTTATTGATTGTCTAGTGCATTTACCTGGGAGTAAACCCCATTAAATTCTGAGCTTCTATTTAGATATAGATAAGATTAAGTAATGTTCTCTGATACCACTCTTACTGTAGATTCCTCACCATTTCCTAGCACCAAAAGAGTAAAACATTTGAAGTCTTATCATTTCAGATAAAATCAGGTTTATGATTCTGTAACTCATTATTACTGCTCTCAATATTTCATATACTATCGCACTCAGAATTTATAGATAAAACACATCCATTTCAATGTGAGCAGGTTTGAAAAGATCACTAAGCATATAGCTCTTGATAACTCATGGACCAATTGCCTAAAAATATGTTACATTATTTTAAAAATAGCTTTGAAATGCACTGCCATTATTATTCCATTTTTTTTTCTGTTTTCTAATTCTGCATTTTAAATAAATAAGGTAAGTGGGGATTCTCAAGTGAGCTTGACTCCTGTTGCCTACATGGAAGTGTTTAGGAATTTGTCTCTGTACCACTGGAGAAAATGGCTTGCCACTGATCTTTTTGTCTTCCCTGGGATGTTTTTTTTTTTTTTTTTCAACTCCTGCTCTAACCTCTGGCTTTGGAATTTTAGGTGCTTATACTCATTTCTTAACATGGACCAACACTTTTCAGCTTTTTTCGGTTTAGTCAACATTAGTTATAGGCTGTCATGCATCCTAACATGAACCAATCTGTGGTTTGACCTTTAAATATCACAAATTATCACAAGTCCGCTGTCCTCAGCTCTCAGTACATGGAAGTTTCATGAATCTCAGCATATTCATAAAAATACCGAATACATTCTAAATATCATTGCATGTCAGTCGGTTCTGAAGTAGACATTGATAACTTTCAAATATTACCCTTTGTTTACCATTTATCAGTGAAGAGCAATTAAGGTTTAGCTGACAAGAGATACAGTTACTTATATTTTCAGACAATTAGCATGCAGAAGAATTCCCATTTTATATATTATCCAAGCATCAATGTCCCCAAGGGGGGAAAAATAACAACCTTGCAAATAATCAGTATGAAGCTGACAAAAGTAATTGACAGAAATAATTTTAAAACTTTCAGGAGATATCTTTGGGCTACCGCATGTCAGTGTTAAATGCCTTTGAATTTATAAGATACATCTTGATGTTCATCTTTATATCAGTTGGACGTATGGATTAGATTTGATATTCAACATTGCTTTTAATATAAAAATTAGTTGTTCAGATAACTTTAGTTTAATAAAAATCCTTTTCTACCTTGCAAATGTATTTTTATAGTCAAATAGCTGAAAAGCTAAAAAAAAATCAAATGATATTGTTTTGAGATACCTAATAGGATAGTAATGTATGAGGAGCCCCAATGACATTTGTTTTATAACATTAATCCTTTTTAATCTTATAAGAGGATTTTGAAGAATATGGAAATAAAATAGATAAGGCAATATCATTCTTTACTACATGAAAAGAAACCCTGCACAGATTTTACCTTTGAATATTAAGGCTTTTCCTAAATAAGTTTGTTATATGTTCTAATCATGAAAAACATCAGCATTGTTTTCCCAAAATGCCTCTTTTAGTAACATCTTAATATAATATCTTTGAGAAGATTATGGGGAATTAAATGTGTTAACTGGCAATATTAAATTGCAAAAGGGAGATTCAGAAATGTTGACATTTGCTACATACATGCATGCATTGTTTTTAAAAAAACAGTATTCAAACCACCAGTTCACCCTTTCCCATATTTTTTATTTATTTATTTGATTTGTCAATCACTTACAAGATAATAGGTATAAGTATAAACATAGTTGTGAATACATGAAATGGATACATATAAGAAAAATAAAAAGAAACAATAGGACAGGGATGATAGACACATTGGTGCACTTATGCACGCCCCCTACTGACCTCTTAGGAAAAGGGTGAGGTCAATAGTAGTCAGTCTGAGGTTAAAGTTTTTGGGGTTTGAGGAAGAAACCACAGAGTCAGGTAGAGTATTCCAGACATTGACCCCTCTGTTGCTGAAGTCGTATTTCCTGCAATCAAGTTTGGTGCAGTTAACCTTGAGCTTGTATCTATTGTGTGCTCTTGTATTGTTATGGTTGAAGCTGAAGTTCCATTTGTTATATCTAAGTTCCATTTTCTGTTCTGTGTTTGCCTTGTGCCATGACACATGTATCAGGGGTTATATGTGTCAGCAAACACAATATATTGAGAAATCAGTACTTGAAACCATCTACCTTAACATTTAAACAGAGTAGACTAAACAATTTGAGGTAGGGTCTTAAGGCCTTTGTGTATCAATAATAAAAATGAGGATGATAAAATTAAAAATTGTGATTACTGTTACATTCTGCTTTCTTCAGAATAATTCATCATGGCACATAAGTGGTTCCAATGTTCAAGGACTTATATGCTGATATTCAGGAAACATTTTTATATTTAAATTGTTATTCTGAATTGCAAGTGTATATAGTGGAATATATTTGTATAAGCAGTCATTTATTTACAGATTGGCACAAACAAGAAAGATATTTGCTCTTGGTATTTTTATATACTGCATTTTATACTAAATAATTACGTATGTGCTTGAAAAAAGCTAAAAGTAGTCATCAAAAACAAAGAATGCAATGTGCATGAATAGATTTCTACTTTTCAACTTCTCTTTATTCTATAAATTCTGTAATGCACAAAATCCTCAACATCTCCAGAATATATTTCAAGGGTATATAGGCGTGTATACAGTAGTTATGCTTTGTAGATTTTATTTTATTATGCTTCCTTTGGATTACACTAAGAAATTTTCTATGAAAATTAACTGCAAAGGAATATTGAAATTTTAGATAACTTTTCATACTCAGATTATACTCATCACGTGGTTTTTAAGTGATACACTCATGATACAATTCATGTGAAGCATTGGAAATTGGGAAATCCAGGCAATTCAAATAAATATAAAGGTTTATTGCAAGCTTAAGCCCTCTGCAAGAATCTGGACTACTAACAGTCAAAGCAAATTGGCAGTAGATAAGAGTCAATGGAATTCAAGGTGGCCTGGACTTAAATCTCTTGTAGATGCATAGGGACTCGAGATTGATGACACATTTTGCCCCTCCCTAAGGTTCAACCTTGACATCACACACAGTTTAGTAATACACCTAAATGGAAATAATACAATTAGACTATGTGAAGCACAAAATATATTTAACTTTTATTATTATATTTCATTTAGTGAAATACTGTGATACTTTTTATTTATTTGTTTGTTTGTTTGTTTGTTTGTCAAGCAATTATAAGATAACAGGTATAAGTATAAATGTAGTTATGAATACATGAAATGGATACATAAAAGAAAAAAACACAGTGGGACAGGAACAGTAGGCACATTGGTGCGCTTATGCACGCCCCCTACTGACCTCTTAGGAAAGGAATGAAGTCAATAGTAGACAGTCTAAGGTTAAAGTTTTTGGGGTTTGGGGAAAAACCACAGAGTCAGGTAGAGTATTCCAGACATTGACCACTCTGTTGCTGAAATCGTATTTCCTGCAATCAAGTTTGGTGCAGTTTACCTTGAGTTTGTATCTACTGTGTGCTCTTGTATTGTTATGGATGAAGCTGAAGTATTCATTGACAGGTAGGACATTGCAATATATAATTTTATGTACTATACTGAGATACTTCGATTAGAACTTCTAATAATGACATGTGTTCTAAGGCAAATCCAATAGTAATTAGCCTTCAATAATAAAGAAAAAGTCTATTTTAATAGATTTATAGTATATGTTGTTTTTTCTTGAACAGCTTGTTATAATTTCCTTATTATGCCATTCTATTTTATCACTACAGCCATAAAATGACAAGATGAAGGGTATGACCCAATCTTTTTACAGCAATATGATATAGAAAGGAATTTGATCATATATCCATGCTATCTAGTATTACTTTTCTGACTTACTTCAAGTTTTACTTTGACTTACTCCAATGGGTTATGTATCAAGTTCAATAAAGTAGCTAAATAAGCAACCAGATATACCAATGCTAGTCTAATACATCAGTATTAGCCCATGTTGTCCCTGCATTTTGCTCAGGTTAGTACAATACAGTTTTGAAACAGTTGGTATAAACCAGACTGCACCCAGAGATGCATTTATGTTGATCTGATAAGATTCTCCCAATTTCTACAGAATTATTCCATATTCTCTACATCATCAAAAAAAGTATTATTAGTATTCTAGTGGCAATACTATATGGACTAGTTTCCCTATGAAATACAAAACTTACTTATAAAGAAAATAAAGGCAAGGGATGGTGAAAATGTATTAGCTAACTCTTCTGGTTTGTTTGTTTGTTTTCATTAAAAAGAACCCAGCACTTCAAAGATGGTTCTGACCTTTAGCTTATTACTCCTGATCTGTCTTTTGTCAAATCTGTTGCTATATACTTACTGGAAAATTTAAGTGGTGTGCATGTGTATGCATGTACCTTTGTTTTGTATGGTGTTAAAATGTATGGATTTGAATTTGTGAAATATCTTTGTTTGTGCAACCCTTATATAATGCTTTAAGCATTTAAAAGCTTCTCCTTCCCAAAATACTACTGCTTCACATTCACCTTCAGGCACATACATAACCTCAGTGTTCAAAGGTTAAGCTTATTCAAAATTTCAGTTCAACCTAACCTGATTCATGCATCCTTGGGGGAATGAGTAGCACAATTATCTGTTGTACTTTGCACATCTTGAAAATTCAAGAAATATTACCAAGTAAGTGTAACAGTTGATATTTTAAACAAAAGTATTTAAAAAAAACAGGAGGCATTTATCAATTGCAAAAATACACTCAAAAATTCATATTTATGTTCACATTTTAATTTGGCTTCTTTAAAGGAAAAACATATACAGAAAGTGAGTAGAACAGATTTGTTTAAAAATGTGACAATTAAATAAATCTGTCCATCTTTAATACAGACAGACACTAGCTTGATATTTCAAACTATGTAACCCTCCCAAAGCTATGATGACTGTCATTCAAAACACTGAAGGAAGTAGTAAGTATTGGGTAAGTTGAATTGGGGCATCTGTTAGGTAGCACACATCATGAGTTCTTTGATAACTCTCATGACTGTGAATATGCTTTTATTGAATACAAAGTCTACAGAACCAAGGCTTCCCATGGTGGTAGCCCTGTGAAGTAGTCCAGACAAGAAGTACATCCAGAACTCCTGGCTCTATCACTATTGTAATCACTATTAACCGAATCCTGCAGGGCTGAAAATATTTCTTTTCTTCTTTCCTTTTACTCTCCAAGAGGGCTCCATCTGAAGTGCTTCCCATGACCCTCCCTCCTACCGTGGGCTGAGATAATTTTTGCATGCCCATTGTCCTTCCTATGATGTGATTCGCCGGCAGCGGGTGTGGATGGCTGATGTCTCTGAGAGCAAGGACTCAGATGAGGGGCCTGAGGGTGATAAGGGCTGTAGCCAGGACTATCAGAGAGTGGGATGCTGCCTTCGGAGCTTGAGGAGTCTGGCAGCAATGATGCAGAGGACCCCAAGGAGCCTGTGCCCATTGCACATGCACACAGGGCTGCTCAAAGGAAAGAGCAGCTGCAGCAGCCTGGGTGACTTGGGAGTAAGGCTGCAAAATGATGGCCCCTCTCATAAGGAATAAAAGCCAGCTCTCAGGGGTTGGGTTCTTTGCAGGAAGCAAAGAAGTTCTTGCAACTCAAAGTTCTTGTGGAAGTCCTATCTATTCTGGTTTGTTTCTGGAGACTTTTGGCTTTGGATATTTCTCTGCAATTAATCTTGTGTTCTTGGCAGCCTTTTGCAACCTTGAAAGGGCTTGCTCTTATCTGGGACAATTAATTTTAATGTCTCTGCCACGAATGAGCAGAATTCACAGAGACACATTAAAAAGGTTTGCTTTTATATATACTCTACTTTGTGTTTATTTGATTTGAATGAGGCTTGGGTCAGAACAGCCTATGAGTCTCCCTCCTGTCTCCCAAGGTCATTGCTACATACCATTTCAGAATGCTTATCAGAAAATAAGTTCACAACACTACCGGTTTCTTGAAAAACAAGTTTTAGATATCACATCACTGGAAGAGTCGCGGTGGTGCAGTGGTTAGAATACAGTATTACAGGCTACTTCTGTTGATCATGAGCTGTCAGCAGTTTGGCAGTTCGAGTCTCACTGGCTCAAGGTTGACTCAGCTTTCCATCCTTCCGAGGTTGGTAAAATGAGGACCAACCAGATTGTTGGGGGCAATATGCTGACTCTAAACCACTTAGAGAGGGCTGTAAAGTTCTGTGAAGTGGTATATAAGTCTAAGTGCTATTGCTATTGGCATACAGATTTTTGCAGCAATGTTACTAAACATGTAGGTAGTGAAACAGTATTGAACCATTGAGGAAGTGGATCTTGGCAAAGTGCAGCTTACAAACACGGTCTTGCCAGAAGTTACCATCAAAGACATTATCAGAGATCCTGCTAATACATTAAGCCCTGCAGTAATGGATAGTGGATGAGATGGGATATATAAATCATTACTGTTGTTACAATTTAGTCTACTCCAAAGATTTTGTGGTTGTTGCTAATATGACTTTTATTGCTGCATTTTATTTCATCCTCAGAAACTGAAATGATCTGCAGTGAGTGGTGCCAAAGAAACTACATGCCAAAAAACAGAAAAGTGATACTACACTCTTCACCCAAGATGAGATACATCATGATAACTGTTACATCATTTGTTAAAGTGAGAAATGAGATGTTCCTGCCATATATTCTAGGTGACAAGAAATGTGCTAGCTACATTATTAATACAGCAGAGAGGGCTCAGATTAAAAAGTAACTTTCAATTCAGCCCAGGGTTGCAATTAATCTCTAGGTAATCAAATATCTATGACTGGAGCATTAACTCCATCTGGGTGATGGCAATTCCAGTGACTAATCATGAACATTGTACTTTTTCTGCCATCTGTGAAATGTTGAAATCAGGTAATGATGGAAGGAAAAGCATCAGCTTTTGCTATTTTGGGTGCTATTAACTTCACAAGGAGAAGACAAATATTGACTGTGTGAAGAGAAAAATGCAGACATTTCAAATATGCAATTAATATTTTAAAACATAGGTCTCTACAATACCACATTGTATTTCTTAAAAAGGTGGCAAGGGGAGCTAATAAATAGAAATAAAGAGCTAAGGCATAACTTTCAAGGGAATATCTATGATCAGGATTATTAAGGTAACTGTTTCAGAAGGACAGCAGTGGAAGAGTCCCAAATGTTTCTTCAAAGACTGCCCTAGCCAGTTTCCTCTCCTAAAGGACAGAGAAGCATGTGTAAGTGTAAGTGTGTGTGTATGTGTTTGCATGTATGTTCCTATGAACACTTCCTATGTTCTCCTCGCTAAACTAATTATGAATCCAATCAGCATATGAATTGGGAAAGGAAGAAACACAGTCTTCTTGTTATGTCTAGTCTTTTGGAAGTTTGGCTGGAGAGAAACATCATTGTAAGTGTACTGGGAAAAAAATGATTGCATGGTCCCCAATTCCTGACTCAAGAAGGGAGAAGAGGATGAAATTGCTGAAGGGAAGGGCAAAAGAGAAGCAAAATTTATTCCACCTGAAATCCAAAACAGATAAGGAAGGAGAGAAACAGCTGGATGCAGGTGGGTGCTTGGAGGCTTCAGAGAAGGGAAAGGGCTGGACAGGTAATCCAGAGGGAGGCGTGTATCACACATCTATGCAGAGGGATGGCTGACAAGGTCCAAGAAAACAAGATGGAAGGCACAGAGTCCACTCCAAACTAATTCAGCTGACTCCTTTCCTATCTCTGCCTTAGTCAAAAATGGGGAGAGTTGGAAATTTAGCAATGAATTAGGCAGTTTTCCAAATAGCCCTGGGAGACATCCTGTGAGAAAACTAGCACTGAGAAAGTTGGAACACACTATTGTAAAAAGAAGTTGCTAATTATTGTAAATAATTGTCTGTAATAAATACCCACAATCATACTGTCATGTTGCAGTAGAAAATTCAAAAAAGTGTCTTTTCTGGCATATAAATAGCACTCTTATAAACTCTTTTTACAGCCAGACCACATACAAGTTAAATTTATGAACAAAGGAGAGATTATTGTTTCCTCATGTATATTGACAAACGCATGACCAGACTTTAATCCTACATTGAGAAACTGGGATATTTAGAAATTGCTGAACAACATCTCCAAATAATTCCAGTTAGCATAGCCAATGGCAGGGATACTGTGAGTTTTATTGAACTTTTTTGGATGATCATAGGAGCTCTACTGCTGCTATAATCTTCTGCAGAACAGGATTTAGCAAATCATGTGAAACATAGCTTTGAGTACCAAACACCTGATTGCTTACTGATTCTTAGGAAAATGTCCCATGTTTGAAATGGCATCGGTTATCTAGAAAATTAAATTTGTCTGTGAAAATAGAAATAATCCTTACCACTGGAATGTTTTTAAAAGACAATTTTTTAATACTGTGTGAAATACATTTCCAGCCAAAGAAACCAAACAACATGTTTAAAAAATACACTGACTATCCTAGATTCAAATACTTTGGGGAGTACCACTAGATATTCCGCACAATGCTTGGATTTTAATTCTAAGTTTAAAATAAAAGAATCTTATTCTCTATCAAAAACCTGTCGTGGTATGACACCCTTGTGGTATGACATTATTTGAATATTCCTTAGATCAACCAGATTTTAAAAAGTAAATTAATTCCCCTGACCTTATCTACAGGATATTCTGTGGCTTATATTATACTCAGACATAACCTTTTGACCAAGAAATCTATGAATATGTATGAAATGTATTTTTACTAAGAAGTAAAGGGATGAAAAAAGAGACTCACTGTCTTCAAACTTTTATTTAAAAATAAAAAATTATAATAAAAAGTTTTTTATTTCTTTTTATTTTCAGTTAATGTAAAACATTTCTAAATTATTAACATCATTCTGTTCATCAATTCCACTCCAAATTCCTCATTTTAGTAGCCATCAACTGAAATAGCTCATGTCTTGCCTTTGGTGCCATGGTGGCCCAGAATACAGTACTGCATTGTCAACCAAAACCAAGCATTTAATAGTGAATGCCAAACCATGGGCATTAATCAAACAGGTGGCAAGAAAGTAGGGACAGGCAGGCACAACACAGGTTATGTAGACAGTAAACCAGTGTCAGACATAAAGATCTCCAAGTGCCTATATACAAATGCACAAAGTTTGGGAAACAAATAGGGTGAACTCGAACTACGATTACATGTAGGTAGATATGATATAGTTGGAATAAAAGAAACTTGGTGGGATGAAACCCACGATTGGAACATACTGGTAGAAGGATACAAACTATTCAAAAAAACAAACCCCATAAAAGAGGAGGTGGAGTTGCACTTTATGTAAAGGACCACTATATTGCTACAGAAATGCATGAAACCAAAGATGAAAACCTCCTAGAATGCATATGGGTCAATATAAAAGAAAAAAAGAATGACATGTCCATAGGTGTATATTATAGGCCACCCAATCAAGCAGAAAAAATAAATGTCCTTTTTTGCCAACCAACTAACAAACATATGCAGGAAACACACAACAATAGTAATGGGAGACTTCAATTATCCTGATATCAATTGGAAAACTAATTCTGTACCAAGTGAGAAATCAAATAAGTTCCTAACCAACCTAGCTGACAACTTTGTTGTCCAAAAGGTAGAGCGTGAAACTAGAGGGACAGCCATACTGGACTTAATTCTTACAAACAGAGAAGAAGTGATAAAGGGAGCTGAAACTGCAGGAACTTTGGGTGAGAGTGACCATGTCATACTAGAATTCAACATAACACAAACACAAGCAATAAAACATAATGATACAAGAGTCTTGGATTTTGAAAGAGCTTATTTTAATAAACTCAGAGAGAACTTGGGAAAGATTCCATGGATGAAAATCCTAAAGGGGAAAACAACTCAAGAATCTTGGGAAACTCTGAAAAGTATGATCATAGAAGCCCAGACAAGCACAATACCACTGAGAAAGAAAAACAAAAAATCCAAGAAGAAACCAGCATGGCTGCACAAAGATCTCTTTGGCAAATTGAAAGAAAAAAAGGACAAGTACAAAAAATGGAAAGAAGGACATACAACAAAGGCAGAATATCAGCAGATAGCCAGAATCTGCAAAGACGAAGTCAGGATAGCAAAGGCTCAGAACAAACAAAGACTTGCAACAAAAGTCAAAAATAATAAAAAAAAAGTTTCTTTCAATATATAAATAACAAGAAAAAAAATCAAGGAAACAGTAAGTCCACTAAAGGGAGAAGATGGCAAGGAAGTAACAGACAACAGAGAGAAAGCAGAACTCATTCTTTGCATTGGTCTTCACGCAAAAAGAAACTTTAGCTCAACCCACCAAAAACAGAACTGTAAAAGACGGACCAGAAATAAAAGTTAAAATAAGCAAAAAATAGCAAGAGAACACCTGTCTGATCTTGATGAACACAAATCACTGGGGCCTGATGGATTACATCCCAGAGTTTTAAAGAAGCTGGCAGAGGTCATCTCAGAACCACTGCACCATATCTTTCAAAAATCCTGGAGCACCGGAGAACTACCAGAGGACTGGAAAAGAGCTGATGTGGTTTCCATCTTCAAAAAAGGAGAAAAAAAAATCCAGGAAACTATAGACCAATCAGCCTAACATCACTACCCGGGAAGATACTGGAAAAGATAATAAAAAAACAGATCTGCCAACATCTAGAAACAAGTAAAGTAATAACTAGCAGTCAGCATGGGTCTGTTAAAAACAGATCATGCCAAACCAATCTTATTTTATTCTTCAACCAAGTGACTAAATTAGTAGACTAGCAAAATACTGTGGACATAATATATTTAGATTTCAGCAAGGCATTCGACAAAGTAGACCACAACCTACTTCTTAGTAAGCTAGAAAAAGGTGGAATAGATAGCACCACCACTAGATGGACTCGCAACTGGCTGGCAATCCGTACTCAATGAGTAGTCCTTAATGGGTCTAAATCTACATGGAGGGAAGAAAGCAGTGGGGTACCATAAGGTCTTAGGCCCAGTCCTCTTCAAGATCTTCATTAATGACTTAGATGAGGGAACAGAAGGGGAACTTACCAAATTTGCAGATGATACTAAGCTGGCAGGAATAGCTAACACCCAAGAAGATAGGTTTAAGATGGATCTTGACAGACTAGAACACTGGGCCATATCTAACAAAATAAAATTCAATGTAGAGAAAAGTAAAGTCCTACACTTAGGCAAGAAAAACCAAAAGTACACATATAGACTGAGTGAAACCAAGCTAAATAGCAGTAACTGTGAGAGGGATCTTGGACTCTTAGTGGACAACCAGCTAAATATGAGCCAGCAGTGTGTAGCAGCAGCAAAAAAAAAGCTAATGCAATCCTAAGTTGTATTAACAGAGGGATACAATCAAAATCAAGGGAGGTACTAATACCACTCTATAAAGCCTTAGTAAGATCACACCTAGAGTACTGCATCCAGTTTTGTTCACCACATTATAAAAAAGATGTTGAGACTCTAGAAAAAGTACAGAGAAGAGCAACCAGGATGATTGGGGGACTGGAGACTAAAACATATGAAGAATGGTTACAGAAGCTGGGCTTGGCTAATCTAGTAAAGAGAAGGACAGGGAAGACATGATAGCGGTCTTCCAATATTTGAGGGATTGCCACAGAGAGGAAGGGGTCAAGCTATTTTCTAAAGCACCTGTAGGCCAGACAAGAAATAATGGATGGAAACTGAACAAGGAGAGATTCAACCTGGAAATAAGGAGAAACTTTCTGACAGTGAGAACAATCAACCAATGGAACACCTTGCCCTCGGACATTGTGGGAGCACCATCACTTGAGACTTTCAAGAAGAGATTGGACTGCCATTTGTCAGAAATGGTGTAGGGTGTCCTGCTTGGGCAGGGGGTTGGACTAGATAACCTATAATGTCTCTTCCAATTCCAGTTACCTGTTATCTGTTATTCTAACTCACTGCCAGGAGTTTGATTCTGATTGGCTCAAAGTTGACTCAGCCTTCCATCCTTCCAAGGTCAGTAAAATAAGGACCCAGATTTTTGAGGACAATTTGCTGACTCTGTAAACTACTTAGAGAGGGCTCTAAAGCACTATGAAGCCGTACATGCCTAAATATTATTGCTATTTTTAAATTTTAGGTAGCCATATTAGCAGCTCCAAAAGCTCTATTTTTTTCCACATGGAGGAACAAGGTTGGGCCCCGCCCTTCCAAGACTGGCTGGTCAAGGGTGATTTTCTACATTATTTTTCCTTGGATTACTCGGACATAATAGGTATGCAATTTAGGGGTCTTCCTGGACAGAAAGCTGTTGTTTGAAAAACAATGACAATTAAAGCTAGGAGGGCATTTGTATATCTTGTACACCAACTCTACACTTTTCTGAACTGACCAACCCATCTATCATTCTTGCATCTTGACATGTCATGTTTGAACTATTGTGACGTGCTTTATGTGGAGCTGTCTTTGAAGAGCCCTTAGAATTTTATTGCTCTTTTGTCTCCCCAGCAAATCAATTTGTGCATGTCTTTTACATATTTCAGGCAAGACTGTTAATTCTTGTTCCTACTTACACAGGTTCTGACCAGAGCTAAGAGCATGCTTCTACTAGCCTAAAAGCACCCATGGATCTCCTTGTCAGTGAAAAGTTGTTTTAGGTCATTCAGTAGAAGAGATTTGGTGACTTCAATACCAGTCACATTCATATCCTGACAACAGGTTTTACAATTCCTGCATCTTGACTTACAGTATTTTAAGGAACATTAAAGACCAGGATGTTCCAACCTGCTTTTCCATAAATAATACCCCCTTTATTACTTATGTTTTTACTGTTGCTATTTTGAACAACTTTGCTTTTGAGTTGATTTTATTGGACATATTATTGCTTTAAAATGTAACTTGGGAGATCTTTTGCTTTAAAAATGCAGCATAAAATTGATAACAAGTAGAAAGGAAATAGACACACTCCTGAGCAAATAACTCCCTCTAGACAAGATGTTCTTCTATAGACCGCATGCTGTTCTTTCATAGTCCTGACAAATTAAATTACTATTCAGAAGCATTATTCACTTTATGAATTTATTTATTTGCAAATTATTATCACTTTATTTGTGCTATCTACTTACTGTCATAGTTGATTTGGCTAAGCAAAGGATGTTGGCAACCAATTGTGATACAAATGCTAAAAATATTGAGAGATTGTATGTGTGTAGAGCTGAACAGACATTCATTGTGTTAAGTAAATACACAAGAGCTTCTGATACAGTCTCAACACTGTTGATGGAAAGATGGAAGACTTTTGAAGCTGCTTGGATCTTATCACTTCTTTTTGATAAGATTTCATTGCTTCTATTTTATAAAAAATCTCTTGAGAACCAGAGCTCAAATTTTCAAACTCATTCCAAATTTAAGGGATGCATTTTTAATGACAGCCTTCATTATATTATTATAAAAATAATATGCTAATTTCCAGATTACTTTGCAGGAAGAAATATTAGCACTATTCATGTTTCATTTCTTACTGCAGAGGAATTTATTTATCATTCAAGACTCAATGAAGGGAATTATTGAAAAGAAACGTTTCCTTAAAAAACATTGTAGTGGTCCTATATTTTGTCAGAAGTTTTATGACATAAATTTCATGACAAGACATTCCAATAAATAACTAAGAGGTGGACTAAATGAGTAAAAATGGTAAAATGGGTCACAAACTCAAATCCAGAAACCTGATGGCAGAGTTAATCAGAGAAATATAGTTCAGCAAACAATAAGGTTGATTGGCCAGGAAGCAAAGGCAGTATGGTACTATGCAAGCTAATAAGTGACAGATGTTAATATTGGTAGGTTGGAATGGTTAAGCTAAAATGCTGTGGATGAATCTCAAATGATGTCTCAATGTGTTTGTGTTAGAAAGATAGTATAGTATGGTTCTGTATTTGTGAGATAAACAAATCAAGAATTCTTCAAGACATTAAATAATAAAATAAACTCAATTGTCTTATGCAGCAAATGTCTTAGAATATATGTTTTATAATATATAAGTAGATATGTTGATATGTTTTTGCAAGCATAGCTATTGCCTCAGCAAGGATCTTCAAACAAGCAGGACTTATGAAAATATTGCTATGGTCCAGTATTCTGTTAGTTCAACTTCTGATTGATGTTAACCATGGTTCTTAAATTAATTGTCTTAAATGTATGCATAGTTTTTAAATATTTAATAGTTACAATAATTCCATCTTTCATTCATACAGTGTGTCGACTGGGTATATATATTTTGTGCTAACAATTGTAATTACTATTTTTCTTACCAATATAACAATAATCACATTTTCTTTATAAGCCATTATTTCTTATATCTATCATAACAATTTTAACTTATTCCTCTATATATTCAACTACTCAGTTTTAATTTATTTTATGTTCCAACCATTGATAAAATAAGTCCCATACTATGCAATATTCAGTTTCTTCTTTTCTTTAATTGCCAGTGTTAATTTATTCATCTCTTCACATTCAAACATTCTCTCTATCACTTTTCCTTCTGCCAGTATTTTATAGCTTTTCCAATTCTGAGTCACAGTTAAAGAACAAAAAATCATGGGAATTCACTAGTATATTATTTGGTTAAGGCTATTTTCTCTTGGACTCATAGGAGAGAATACATACAATTCCCTTTAAGGTAGGGTACTTTTTTCAAATTATAATCAATATGTTTCAAAGCATGTAAAGAAATCCAGATAGACTACATGGTCTAATAACATTTTCATGCAGAGGTCTAAAGAAAATATATATTAGTGCATATGTGTCCAAATAAATCATGAATCAAGAAAATTTAGAATTGGCACAAAATAGGAGAGAGAATTAAAGCACAGAGAAGGCAGAGAGCATCTGCACAAAGAAAATGGACAGTCAGTAGAACTGTAGCTACTGAACCAAAGCAGCATGATATTCACATATTAGATGAAAGGAGAATTCTCGTAACTTTAAATTCCCCCATTGTTAGAACATGATGATAGAACAAACAAGCATTGACATTTTCTTTTGTGAGTTAGCACTTGAAGTTGTACATTACTAATCTTATTTATATGTGTTGCCCAAGGATGAGATTCAAAAATCCCAATAACCAGTTTGCTAGGTGGGCGTGGTCTACCAGAACATCTGGGAGGACCATTTTTTGCTTTCCCCAGAGTCTGGGAGGGAGAACATGGCCTCTGGAGGCCCTCTAGGAGCCAGAAACTGCCCATTTCTGGACTTCCAGAACTTCTGGGAGGATCATTTTTTTTTGCTTTCCCCAGAGTCTGGAGACTTCCCTCGGGCCTCTGAGAGAGTGAAATCTGCTTCATCCATGCTTCAGAGGCCCTCTGGAAGCTGTAAAGAGGCTTATTTCTGGACCTCTGGAACTTCTCTCCCAAGCCTCTGCACAGACCCTGCACTTACCTGCATCCAAAACAGGTTGCATGAAGACTCTTGGTGGGGGAAGGGAGGAGTAGGTGGGGCCAGCCGGTTGGTTCAACTACTGGTTTGGCAAACCAGATGTAAATTTAACATCTGGTTTGCCCAAACTGGCCCAAACTAGCTGAATCCCAACCCTGGTATTGCCTACATTTGGGGCAATCACAGATTACTATCCTACTATCCCATTCCCAAAATCTGTTCCTAAGTGACAGGACATTATTTCAATATATCCTATCCAATAATATAATTATAACTTCTTTTGCTATGCTGCAGAGAACTCTGAATGTATGATTTATGATATACAAGGTAAGTTGTTGGTATTATCCCAGGGGAAATATTAATTCTGTTGCAAAATGCAAATGTAACTAGCATACTTTCACAAGAATGCATGTTCCCTCTTGAGAATTTCAAACAATATGAAATACCTTGATAACGATATTCAAGATTCTCACATGCAGTTGAATAAATTATGCCTCCTAGTCCAGTATGCAAATATCAGAAGACATCTCAATCCTCCTCATATACATATGTCTCATTTGCATTAGTGTTGGAAATATCTGAAAATAATGTCTACTAGAAGGAGAAAAGGGCACAGTGAAGGTGAAATACAGGTTTTAAAATAATGTTTAATTGTACTGTTACCCTCTTTTGATCTGTTATTTAAATATATTCCATATTTTAATTATAATAATATTATTTTACTTCCAATTCTATGCATTCAGTGTTTTAACCAAGATTGCTGATCTCTTACATTATGAGTCCCCAGTGCCCAGGAAGGTAATCAAGGATGGGAATTCTTCATTTTATCCTTCATCCACGGAGCAAAATATCTGAAGTACTTTCTTACTTATATCATGTCGGGGACCTGTCAGGGGAAAAGTGAAAAAGAATAACTTCCATTCCATATTTCTGGAAACATTTCTCATTTCACGCTAGATATCACTTTCATTTACAGCAATGTACCTCTCTCCAGTATGTCAATGTTTTCCCCTCCATGCCATAAAAAATTATTCTATCTAGTCCTACCATAATTTTTATATATACTGTATCTGGTTGAACTGAGGGGAAAAGAGGATGACCAGCAACAATATGGATGGACTCAGTGACAGAGGAGATGGGTACATCATTGGAAAATTTGAAGAACCAAGTTTGGGACAGATTAAGAACATCAATCTATGTCGGGAGATGGGAGGAGCTTGCGCCGTGGCGATACGGTCTGCAATCGAGCTCCTCGATTGCAGCCGATATCTCCGCCACTGGCCGGTCCAACGGACCTACGCTGTCCCGTAGGGACAGCCATCGTGAAGAGCATATCCTGAGGATTCCGGGGATACCGCAAAATCCCTGGAGAGCCCGGGTGAAGCTCTTCTTGCCAGCGGCGGAGAGGCAGCCCCCATGCTGCTGAGGCCGGGGCGACTCCAGACGGAAAGAGTTTGAGAAAGAGTTTGTCGGTTGGGTGAGAACTTCTTTTTTTTATTTAATTTTTTGAATTTGGAAAGTTTACTCTAATTATCTGAAGAAACCTGTGTGATTTTTGTTTTGTTTTTTGACAAAATTGATTTAGCGGCGTTTTTTTAGGGAAACGTCAAAGAGAGAATCCATTTTTTTTCTTTTCTTTGCTTTCGGACTCTATTGTTACTTATTGGATAACTGGACTGTTTTCTTTTTTCTATATATTCATATGTTTTATTCTTTTTCTGGACTTTTTATTTTTATTTTTTCTGGGCTAGAGGCTTCTCTTGATTTTGTTTGATTTTTCGGTGTTTGTTTTGTGTATTGCAAGACGGCTTTCCCTTAAGAGAGGAGGGGGGAAAGTGAGAACTATGATACTTTGTAACACTGCCACCTAGAGGCTCGGAAATATTTAAAAAAAAGAAAAATAGACTCTTCTTCTCAAGGACATCCCCTGATAAGATAGAGGAAAGCACTTTGTGGAATATTATTACAGGTGTCTTTCTGGATATACATGGCTCAGCTTTGAAGCTTGTGGGAAAGAGAAGGGAGTTATAATTAGAGCCTTGGATAATTAAATAGAGTGCAGTGTTGTTGTTTTTTTTTGAGTTCTGCCAACCCCTTCACTAACATCAAGGTCCTGACTTTTAAGCTTGATTTATTTGCAAAGGGAAGCCTCTGAATTTCTTTTTTCTACTTATATTTTATTTTGATTTAACTGATTTTATTTTTTCTTTTGTCTATTTGGATCCTGTTTTCTCTTTTTTCCTTTTTTTTTTTTTAATGTACATTAGCGGACTATTTCTTTTTCCTTTTTTTAATTGAGGTTTTTTCTTTTTTCTTTTTTTTTCTGGCTGGACTAAGGTGTGGAATCTGAAGAAACTTATTTTTCTTGGTTTTTGTTTTGTTTTTTGTTTTTTCTCTTTTTCTTTTTCCCTTCTTCCTTTTTGGCTTTGTCTTGTTTATTATTATTATTGGGTTTTTATTTTTACTGTTACTTTTTTTTTTTTTTTTTATGGTTTTTTTTTTTCTCATTCTTTTTTTATTGAACTAAGGTCAGGAAGAATTTGAAGAATTTTCTTTTTCTTTTTTTCTTTTTCTCTCTCACTTTTGGCTTTTTTATTGTTGGCCTTCTTACCTTGGATTAAAATTTCATATTTCTTTCTCTTTTTTTTGTGGACTAAAATTTGAAAAAACTTGAAGAGTTGGAACCACTTAAAATGAGTAAGAAATTTATATCTTCGGGTGCCTCTATGTCTGCTTCTGCCTCCCCACCATCTGGACAGCGTTCAATTCAGACATTGTTAAAGCAAGATAAGGAGAAAGAAAAAGAACAAGAAAGAGTATCCTTCCAGATGATTATGCAAGGAATTCAAGATCTTAAGGTAAAAATGGATACTATTGAACAAAGAACAGGTAGGATGGAACAGATGATGGAAAAATATGAAGAGAGACTCCAAAATGTTGAAGAGGGAGGCAAACAAAGAGAGGAGAAAATTGGAAATATCGACAATAGATTAATAGCGATTGAACAAGAAAAAAGTGAGATGTTGAAGTGGGAGTTGGATAGATCAGAATTTTATCTTAGATTCCAAAATATAGAAGAAGAAAAAGGACAAGATTTGGTTGCGATAATGGTAGGAATCTTGGCGGAGGCACTCGAGATAACAGAAGAGAAGATGATGGATGGAATTGATGAGATATATCGAGTTTTTACAAGATATGCGATGAGAAATAACCTACCCAGAGAAGTTCATATTAGATTTATTAAAAAATCTTTGAAGACACAAATATTGCAAGTAGCAAGAGAGAAGCCACTGAAATACAAAAGTAAAGAAATTTTGGTTTTAAAACAAATACCTAGAAGAGTGAGAGAGATGAGAAGAGAATACCGATTCCTGACTAAAAGGTTATTGGAAAAAGAGGTGTCTTACAGGTGGTTGATTCCAGAAGGATTGATGTTTACGTGGCAGGAACAGAGACATAGAATTGATTCAATTGAGAAAGCAGAACTGTTTTGCGCAGAGGTTTTTGGAGGCAGAGAAGGAGGAGCAGGAAAGGAGGTCCCATCAATTGAATCTCAAGAGGAACAAATGGAGGTTGGAAAAGAAGAAGGTGCAGTAGGTGGACAAGTTGATATTAAAGATCAACGTGAGGCAAGACCCACGAGAGTGGTTAAATCTAAATATAAAACATAATTATGGAAGAAAAAAAATTGATTACAATGAATATAAATGGACTGAACTTAGCTGCTAAGAGAAGGAAGATTTTCCATAAATTAATGAAATTAAGGTTCGACATAATTTGTTTACAAGAAGTTCATATTAAAAAGCAACATGAACAATTGTTATTACAACCAAAATTAGGGAAATTGTATACCTCTTTGACACAATCCAAGAAAAGAGGGGTGGTTTTATATATTAAAGAGGCCATTCCAGCAAAAATGATTTATACAGATGATGATGGGAGAATATTAATGGTAGAAATAATGGACAATAATAGAAAGATACTTTTGATTGCAATTTATGCACCGAATGATAAACAGGAAGAATTCTATAGAAAATTACATACTAAGACTGCCGAACTTGACTATGCTAATGTAATTATGATGGGAGACTTTAATGGAATTGTGGATAATAGACTTGACTATATTGCAACAACAGTAAAGCATAACAGGAAAACTCTTCCTAAATCCTTTTTTAAAATGATAGATGAATTAACTTTAAAAGACATATGGAGAGAAAGAAATGATAAATCTAAGCAATTTACGTTCTATTCAAATAGGCATTTATCATGGTCCAGACTGGATATGATTTGGATCTCAACAGATTTAATGTCTAGTATTCAAGAAGTAAATATTGAAACAAGTACTTGGGCTGACCATAACCCATTGACAATTGAATGGAAGGGACAAAGGAAAAGATCGAGATGGACATTAAATAATTCTATTTTAAAGGATAAGGAATTTATACAATGGATGGAGAAAGAATTGGCCTTCTTCTTTAAAGAGAACAGAAAAGAAGACACCTCAATACAGAATGTTTGGGACACAATGAAGGCCTATGTTAGAGGCTTGATAATAGACTATACAAGAAAAAAGAACAACAGGAAAAGGCGAACTCTTAAAGCCTTGGATGATGAATATAAGGGACTTGAAAAAGAATTACAGAAAATGCCACACAGAAAAGATGTTAAAATGAAACTGGATATAACTAAACATAAAATGGATTTAATAGAGAAAGAAGAACTGGCACAGAAAATTAGGAATGCTAAACAGAATTATTTTGAGGATGCAAATAAGCCAGGTAGATGGCTAGCATACAAATTGAGAAAGGAGAAAGAGTCGAGGAAAATACCGCAGTTAATAGACGACCAAGGTAAAATTTGTTATGGCAGCAAAGAAAAAAAAGAGATTATTTATGATTTTTATAAGCATTTGTATAAGAAAGAAGACATTGACGAGGAGAAAGTTAAACAATACCTACAGAATGCAAATCTACCTAAGATACCCAAAGAGATTGAAGAAATGCTAGAAAGTAATATAACAATGATGGAGTTAAGTCAAGCACTTAAGAAACAAAATAATGGAAAGGCACCAGGTCCAGACGGGTTTCCTGTAGAATTTTATAAAATCTTTCAAGAATCACTGTGTATTCCACTGTTAGAAGTTATGAATGAAGTTATGTTAAAAAAGATGATACCTAAAACATGGTCAGAGGCTTACATTACACTTATTCCAAAAGAGGAGGCGGACCTACTGCAAATCAAGAATTATAGACCGATTTCTTTACTAAATGCAGATTATAAAATTTTTGCTTCAATATTAGCAGAAAGACTTAAAAAGTACTTGAATAACTTTATCCACTCAGACCAAAATGGGTTTTTGCCAAAGCGACAAATCAGAGACAATATGAGAGTAATTCTGGACACCCTGGAATACTATGAGGCACATCCTGAAAAGCAAATGGCCTTGATATTTTTAGATGCTCAAAAGGCATTTGATAACGTGAATTGGAGATTTATGTTACTTTTAATGGAACAGATGGGCTTTGCTAGAAGATTTATTCAGGCAATAGAAGCAATTTATAATGAACAAACAGCTAAGGTAATGATGGAGGGAGAACTTACAGATCCTATTAATATAAGAAAAGGCACAAGACAAGGTTGTCCTCTTTCTCCCTTGATATTTGTATTGACTTTGGAAGTGTTGAATAGAAATATCAGAGAAGATAAAACTATAAAAGGAATGAAAATTAAAAAGGAAGAATTTAAACTACAAGCCTTTGCAGATGACCTAGTCTTTATCTTGGAAGACCCTATAGAAACAGCCTTGAAACTGTTGGAAAAGATAGAGGTCTATGGGGAGGTGGCTGGTTTGAAAATAAATAGAGATAAAACAAAGATTTTGTCAAAGAATATGTTGCTGAAACAAAGGGAAGAGTTGTCAGAACTGTTAAAAATTCAAGTTACAAACAAGGTTAAGTATCTGGGGATATATTTGACATCAAGATGTAGTACATTGAAGGAGAATAATTATATTAAACTTAAACAACAGATAGCTCAAGACTTGAAAAAATGGGAGAACTTACAATTGTCATTAATAGGAAGGATTTCAACAATTAAGATGAACATTTTACCCAGAGTCTTATTTTTGTTTCAAACAATACCAATTAGGCTTGGAAAAGAATATTTTGAGGATTTAAATAAAATTGTTTTGAAGTATATATGGCAAGGTAAGAAAGCAAGAATAAAGTTAAAGCTTTTACAGGATGCTAGATTTAGAGGAGGGTTTGGACTGCCTAATTGGGAGTTGTACTACCAAGCTGCAAACTTGACGTGGGTTAAAGAATGGATAACATTAAGGAAAACCAGATTGTTGACATTAGAAGGTCATGATTTGTTGTTGGGCTGGCATGCTTTTTTATGGTACAAGGGAACTAAAACACAGGGGTATTTTAGAAGGCATTATATACGGGAGTCTCTGTGGTTGAATTGGGAGAAGATAAAAAAACAGTGTTATTTGAAAATTCCAGTTTGGTTATCGACGATAGAAGCGTTTTCTTATCCTATAATCTATAAAAAGGAACAAACAGTTAACTATGGGGAATTATTAGATGAAAAGGGTGAACTTAAATCGATGCAAAAATTGGAAGAACAAGGTATACGGATGAATTGGTTTTCATATTTGCAAATATATTCAAAGTACCATGAGGATTCCAAAGCAGAGGGATTTTATGATAAGCAAACTGACTTGGATAAGATTTTGATGGGTACTGATGAAAAGGTGATTAAAAAATTGTATGGTTATTTATTGCAAATTAAGCTTGAGGAAGAACAAGTTAAAGAAACTATGATTGCGTGGGGGAGGAATTTTGGATATGGGATTGATTTAGAGAAATGGCAGAAATTATGGTCGCAAAATTATAAAATGACAATGTCTACAGCCTATAAAGAAAACTTGTATAAGATGTTTTACAGGTGGCATTTTCCCCCGACAAGGATAGCAAGAATGTTTAAGAACAAATCCGAAAAATGCTGGAAATGTCATCAGAAACCTGGTTCATACTATCACATGTGGTGGACTTGTGAGGATGCTAGAAAATATTGGACTAAAATCCACATGTGGCTGGAAAAAATGACAAAGAAGCATATAGACTTGAAACCGGAGTTTTTTCTATTGGGAATACTACCAGATACTTATAGTAAAGAGTTGAAATATTTGATTGTAAATGTATTGACTGCTGCTAGGATTGTATTTGCAAAAAATTGGAAAAATGAGAAAATTCCATTGCAAGAAGAAGTTGTAAAGAAAATTTTGGAATGTGCTGAGATGAGTAGATTGACTTTTGAAATTAGAGAGCAAGAAGATAAACAATTTTATTTAGTTTGGGATCTTTTCTATCAATGGTTGAATGATGAAATATTAAAATATAAAAGTTAGATAATAAGGAATAATAATGACTTTATTTTCCCTTTCCTTTTATTGGTTTTTGATACTATATTTATATAATAGCTTTCTTTGTTTCTTTCTTTTTCATATTTGGGATAGAATTGGTATGATTATAAGATTTGTTTTAGAATAAAATATTTAAAATATAGTTATCTCATAAAGGCATGACCGAATAAAAGTTTAGTCAAATTTTTTCTTTTTTTTCTTTAATAGAGATACTAGGATTTATAAATTTGTATTGATAAGAGTATTATATAAAGTAACTGTAATTGTGACTATGAGGTGAATGCACAAAACCGATGGACCAACCGACTTACGGTGTGTACAAAAATATGGGGGAGCTGATACTTTTATGCTTTGTTGTTGTGTTTTTTATGTTAAAAAAATAATAAAAATTTATATATAAAAAAAAAAAAGAACATCAATCTATGTCGCTGCTAAGAGTCAATACCAACTTGATAGCACATAATCAATCAGTTGGACTTAAGTTCCCATCTTGCCCTGGATCCAATAATATCTAATAACTGATAAAAAAATATGTTGGTAAATAACTAAGGCAGCAAATCATGCATTAATACAAGGAAGCCAGCAAGATGTTATGTAGGTTCTATCATAAGGAATAGTTAGAAGGGGATTCGATCTGTATACTGTCACTACTTCATCTATCTTTTTTTTTTTTTTCAGAAAGAAATGAGGCAAGATGGCAATCATGCTATAGTAATTGCAATCATGGTTTAAAAAAGAAAGTAGCACCGACAATTTCCTGTCCCTTACCCACAATTTATATAATGGACATTTTAATCCCTCTTCTCTTCCTCTCAATAAGAGTTCCATTGCTTCTATTTATTTTGAAAGAAAAGTTTCCCCTGACACAAATGACAAATTTGCAAATATTAGCATGCTGCCAAAATTGATCGGTATTCTATGTTTAAAAAATAATCTTCATTGAATTTGAATGAAAAATACATCTGGTTTTTGTTTTCAAAGAAAACAAAGTATTGTTGAAATCATCTGGGTAGGAGCAAAGTTGCTATTATTTTTTTAATTACAACAGAGCAAATGATATAACAGTATTTTGCCTTTCAGGAAATGATCTACTCACTAACCAGCCATGGTTTTCTGGTTTCCACCTGTCAATGAGCTCCCATGAAAATCATTATCAGTAGTTTGGATATGATAAAGGGAAAAAACAACTAGATAAAATTTTAATGGGACCAGAACAAAAGTTTATATTGAAAATATACAAATACATATTAGACTTCAAAATGGAAGAAGAGAAAGTGAAGAGTATCATGATAGTCTGGGAGCAGAATTTTGGATATAATATAGATTTAGAAGAATGGGTGAAACTATGGAATGTAAATTATAAGCTAACAATATCTTCATCATACAAAGAAAATCTGTATAAAATGTTTTGCCGATGGTACTTGGCTCCAACAAGATTGGCTAAAATATGCCCCAATTTAAGCCCAAAATGTTGGAAATGCCAACAAGTTGATGGTACTTTCTACCACATGTGGTGGCTATGTCCTGAGACCAAGACATTCTGGATAAAAATCAAAAATTGGCTTCGGGAGATCACCGGTTATCAAATTGAACTCAAACCAGAAACTTTTCTCTTAGGAATTATTAAAAACCAACTTCCAAAAAAAGTAAAATATTTAATATTATATATTTTAACAGCATCCAGAATAGCTTTTGCACAAATGTGGAAAACTTCCAATATCCCCAGTGAAGATTAATACAACAAAAAATAATGGAAAGTGCTGAAATGAATATACTTACATTGAAATTGAAAGAGAAAGAAGACTGAATATTTTTTAATTTGGCGCAAATGGTACGATTGGATAACAAATAGAAATAAGAAATAAGATTTAAAATTAATTTGTAAGAGACCTCAAGAAAATGAACTGTAGATACGTAGAATATATAAGAATATAATTATTGATAAAATTATTAATTAGTGATTGATAAATGTATATGTTGTATATTAAGATTTACAAGATAAAAATTTATATAGATGTCAAAAATGCTATTGAAAATATGATGGTTTGAGTTGTAATAATGGAAATACAATAAAAATATATTAAAAAGAAAAAGAAAAGAAAATCATCAGTAGAATTAGGATTATTACAATGAACAGAGAAAAATATAGAATGATGAATACATTTCATAACAAACCATTTGAAGCCAAATAATAAATCCAGAAAAATTGAAAAGTATATTGAAAACAAGGTAAATAAACAGAAAACCTTTTACGGGGAGAAAAATTGAGAGCAGGTAAATGGGAAAGAAATTTAAATGACTTTTGCAAGGACTATGTGTGTCAAAAATGAAATCTTTTTCTGATGGTTACTGGGACTGCAATTTGGATTATGCATCTTCCTTTTTTACTTTATACATGGTGTATAAAATAGATTCTCAATGGTGTGTCTGGTGTTTCAACAGGCTTGGCCCTCAGCAAAATATGAAGACAAATATCCAAATTTGTAACTGTGTCAGGGAAATGCTATCACAAAATGATGATGACCATGATCAACACACTTGTTTTGAAAATTGCTGCCACTGTGGGTCTGACATCAGGGAACACTTATTTTCCAGGAATGGAAACTAATATCCAGGATGCTCCCAACCACCTTCTGTGACATTTGGGTTAATAAGTGGCTTCATGCTTTTTTTTTTTTTTTGTACAGGAATAAGATCCAGGAATAATGTTTTCTACAGAAATAATGTTTCAGACTTGCCAGGTGGTCTAAGGTTAAGTATAAGTATTAATTAAGTATATTAAGGGAAGTATAAGGAAGCAAAACACATACCACATGTCATATCTCTGCCTTAAAAGTTGCAATATTTCCAGGAGCAAAAACTTTTCCTGGATATTTATTTTATTTTTCAAATGAATAAATCTATAGATATCTATAGATATCTTGCATTAAAGCAAACTGTTGTATAGCACTTAGAATTAATGGGATGTTATTGGGACTTCAGACCAGTTTTCAAAAAGTCATCTTTTAAAAACCACTCCATCTTAAAAATATACACAGTTTGTAAGGCTCTGAAAATTCTTTTACCTTAGGTATACGAAAGAAGCAATATTTTCACTTTCAAAATAAATATGCCTGGTCAACGTTAATAAGTACTTTTTGCTGTATTAGGTGAAAATAGAAAGAGTCTAGCATTTTTCTGACAGATAAATTTTATTTAATGGCATCAGCTTTCAAGAGCTGCATTTCACATCATCACATTCAGAAAGGAATTAGGCTGTGTAAGATTTAAATTGGGAGATAAAGGGAAAAGAAAAGGGAATGTAACTAATTGCAGTTATTTATTTGCAACATGTTGGAGGCTACAAACAGGTGTTCTGAAATGGAGGATAGCCTTGGACATGCTACCATTTTACCACATGGAAGGTCACATTTCTTCATATAAAACTGAGGTTAATCTTATGAGGTAGTGTATGTGTAACTGAAATCTGTACAGGTTCATTCTCTTCACTTGTACTTATTTGAAAGCTAATGTTGCCAGATGTGCCCAACATTTCTGTAGCCCAACACAATTTTAAAAAGTACTCAATCTGCAAACAACAATTTTTTTCTCAACTGATCTCCAATCTCCTACTCTCAAACCTCCAACATTGTTTTGGCCTGAGTGATAGAGTACAGGTACTGTAGTAAACCTGTCCCCAAGGCATCAGTGAGGATTACGTGTGAGTGAGTAAAATGGTATAGGATTTCCTGCTTGAGCAGGAAAAATTAGATCTCTAAGGTCCTTTCCAAAAGGGACATGGTGGCTAAGACGCTGAGCTTGTCAATCAGAAAGATAGACAGTTCGGCAGTCCAAATCTCTAGTGCCACATAATAGAGTGAGCTCCCATTACTTGTCCCATTACTTGTCCCAATTACTTGTCCCATTACTTGTCCCATTACTTTTGCCAACCTAGCATGTAAAAATGCAAGTAATAAAATAGGGACCATTTTGGTGGGAAGGTAACAGTGTTCAGTGCACCTTCAGCATTTACTCATGCCAGCCACATGACCACGGAGATGTCTTCGGACAGTGCTGGCTCTTCAGCTTTGTAACTGGAGATGAGCACCACCCCCTAGAGCTGGAAACGACTAGCACATATGTGCTATGGGAACCTTTACCTTTACCTTTAAGGTCCCTTCCAACTCTGTTATTCTGTGCCAAATGGAGGCATGCAAATTGTGAGCTAAAGAGGAAGGCTTGGAGAGTGTGAGATAGGCCGTTGCATCTTCTGGGGCTCTCCTTGACAGTACATGCCCACTTTTCTTCGGGAACCTTCCAGAAAGTAATTGGGGGGAGGAGTGGGAGGCTTTGGCATCAGGATATCAAGAGTTCAGGAAGAGTTAAAATATTAAGAGAAGGGATGTTGGA
Source organism: Pseudonaja textilis (assembly GCF_900518735.1). Next base: position 14,972,598 of record NW_020769319.1, read on the forward strand.
GGTTGTAAGGAATGATCCCACTCTAGTTTTTCAAAGGATCCTTGGGATACCAGGAAGAAAAAGGGGGGGGCGGGGGAAGATTGGAGAAGTTGGATTTCAAAAATGAGGGGCTGCTGGTACAACAAGTAGGAAGGAGACCAGTTTATCCAACTCAGCATGCAGTCCATCATCTGTATCTTTCCATCGCATTTTGCCATTATCATTCACGCTATATAGCCCTCCAAAATGCAGCCCACAAATGCAAAATACTTCTTGCAACGTATCTTCAAAATTAGCCCACTGATTGGGAAAAGTACCCAACTGGCAATACTATAATCAAATAAATAATACAGTATAAACCAGGGGTGTCAAACTCACATCATCACAGCAGTGTCACATGATGTATCAGGACTTTTTTCCTCTTTGCTAAACCAAACATGGGTGTGACCAACGCATGATGCATCTGGCCCATGGGCCAGGAGTTTGACAGCGCTGGTATAAACTGTAGCCCATGCTCATTTTTACTTTTCTTTCAGTTTCAAATTCCCTGGCAAAAATTACAGTAACTAGGCTACTGCAAGCAGTCTTGTATAATCAGGCCCTAGTACAAGAATTTTCAAAGTTACCATGTCCATGTTTCTCCCCTTAGTAATTCCAGGCAAATGGATACTGTCTGCATACGTAAAAATGTTGCAGTGGAAAAATGGGTGCATTGTTACATAACCCTAGATGATATGAAAAATGGAATGTAAAATATGAACCTGACTGAATGAATGTAATTCACTCAGGCATAAAGAGAAATGCCAAACAATCATTATTTTCATCTCCTGAAGTCTGATGTTCACGTCAATGTTAATATGTATAAAGTTGCCATGAGCTGAAGGGAAGAGGAATCTATTCTTCTCCAATGCTTTTCAGAATATTTGATTTTTAATATAATTTTAAAAAATCAACTGCATTCTAGGGCATTGTGAAATAGTTAATCAAAACTGAAATGATGCTATGAAATAAGAATAATTTCTTACTTTGTTTTGTTTTTAACTTTTCAAGCAAACGAGGTCCATTTAGTCACCAATCCTTAGCTCTTGCACAACCCAATGCATCCCAACTATAGCAGCTTCCAGGTACACATAGTCCTTGACTTATAATAGTTCACTTAGTGACCATTCAAAATTACAACATCTCTGAAAAAAGTGAATTATGACTGTTTTTCACACTTATGACCATTGCAGCATCCCCTTGGTCACACGATCAAAATTCAAATACTTGGCAAATGATGCAACTGATATAAGCATATTGATGATGGTTGCCATGTCCAGAGGTCATGTCAACACCTTTTGTGACCTTCTGATAATTAGCAAAGGAATGGGGAAGCCAGATTCACTTAACAACAATTTGACTAATTGAACAATTGCAGTGATTCATTTCACTGTGGCAAGAAAGGTCGCAAAATAGAGCAAACTCACTTAACAAATATTTCACTTAGCAACAGAAATTTTGGGCTCAATTGTGGTCATACATTGAGGACTTACCTGGGAAAATAGAAGGCCTCCAAGGTCCCTTCCAGGTTTATTCTGATTGATTGGTTGAAATATTTCAGGACCCTAAAATAAATGGTTGTGAAATTAATTTGTAGAAACAGACCTGTTGAGATAAGAATTTTCTTTACAGGAAATTGAAAAGTAATTTCATAGATAATGATTAAGAACAAAAGCCATGAGCTTTTATAGCAAAAATTTCAATTGAACAAATAGAATGCTTATTATGTTACTTGGTGATTAATGTATTATTTTTAGCATGAGAAACATTCATCTCCTGTCAGGATTTTCTTACATGAATACATTTATAGCCATTGGCTATTAAACTGTTTACTTGGGCTAAAAGTCCTTTGGGTGAAGGCAAGAAACTCTTCCCTGACTTAAAGCTAAAGCTGAGAATAGATTTAATTGGATCCACTGTGGTTCCTTCTTTGCTAAACAACATAGATTCAAAGCTGAAAACAATTTTGTTTCCTGTTCTAAAGAAAAGTTCATTGGTGTCTGTCTCAGAAAAGAGCAAAGAGCCTATTTTTATTCATCTATAAATCAATCCACATGAATTGAAACTGGATGATTCAATGACTACTTTTGTAAGTTTTCTCTAATAGCTAGTAATCATGCTAACAAAGGAAGGAGGGAAGGAGGGAGAGGGAGAGATCCAGGAACAGCAACCAGGATGATTAGGGGACTGGAGACTAAGGCATATAAAGATCAGTTAGGAACTGGGCTTGGCTAGTCTAGTGAAGAGAAGAACCGGGGAGACATGATAGCAGTCTTCCAATATTTGAGGGGCTGCCACAGAGAGGAAGGAGTCAATCTATTTTCTAAAGCACCTGTAGGCCAGACAAGGAACAATGGATGGAAACTGAATAAGGAGAGATTTAACCTGGAAATAAGGAGAAACTTTCTGACAGTGAGAACAATCAACCAATGGAACAGCTTGCCCTCGGAAGTTGTGGGAATGCCATCACTTGAGACCTTCAAGAAGAAGAGAAGAAGATGCTGAAATAGTCTGATGTGTCAGGGTAACTAGTTGAAACTCAAGGATAATAAAAGTTCAATAAAGGAAAAAAAAACCTAGCCATGGATTAAGATACCTTAAAATTAATCAGTATATGTAAAGTATGTAAAGTTATGTTGATAGCAGCATGACTATTGTATGCACAAAAATGGAAGGGCACCTCGATTCCTACCATGAACGAATGGTTGCAGAAATTGATGGAGTTGGCTGAAATGGCAAAATTTACTATTTTGATTAAAGAAAATAATGTAAGTACTTTTGTTTCAAAATGGAGACTGTTTTTGAGCTTTGTGCTTGAAGTGGAAAAGAATGAAATTTTGATTTGGGGTTTTACTGATTAGATTGATAGATCTTTATAGAAATGGCTTGTTCATATTATTATGAAAAAATGAAAAGTTATGATTTGATGGCTTGTTTTAATGGCTTGTTTTACTGCAACAAAGAGAAGTCAATGTTTCTTTTTCTTCTTTTTTTTCTTATCCTTTCTCGTTTCTCTTCTCCCTCCCCCTCCCCACCAGTTTCCTATTTACCTTTGTATTTTGTTTCTTACTTTATCTTATAACCCCCCCAAAATATTAAATCTTTTTTAAAAAAATATGTAAAATATAATGTCATTGGACACACAAAGTGTGGCCTTCTCCAGTGCAATTGGGCCAATTGCAGTTGATGGCCAATTGCATACTATTGCAATGTATGGAAATGGTCATCAACTGCAAAAAAAATTTCTCTCATGTCATGACATGCGTGACACATCATCATGGCTTGAGTGAATACCTGTGGCAAGATTCTGGTACTCTGAAAAGTATATCTTATATGTTGTAGCTTTGTCACTGGTAAAATGCATTTCACTTTGTCTTCCCTAAAGCACAGTTCAAGTTATTACAGACAACTGAAGTCAACAGTTTAACTTAGATATTAGTAAATATCTAATGTGCATATGAAAACATATGAAAACTATCTTAAGAACCATGAGTTGATTATGATGTCACATGAAGAAAAGTTCTGAATGATCAAGATTTGAAAGGAGCTTTATCACAGATCAGCATGGGGAAACAACTCATCACATGTTTTTACTACTTTATAGGAGAAAAAAAATAACACCAATCCTTATGTGCTTATAACTATCTTCTAACATAGGGGTGTCAAACTCACGTTATCATGGTGGCATTACATGATGCATCGGGACTTTTTTCCTCCTTCGCTGAACTAGTCTTGGTTGTGGCCAGCATGTGACGCATCCGGCCCATGGGCGGGAGTTTGATAGCTCTGTTCTAATACAAGTACTTAAGTCACAGAGTTGGCATCATAGCATTATAATGCATTTTTTTGCCACTTGTCTTTTCTCTGCATGGACAACTATGAGATTTAGATTAATCCTTCTTACTGTCTCTCCATATCGATGTTGTATATTATAAACTAAAGAACCCTGATTAATGTAGTTTTCATTATAGGGAGCTGTTCCAATCTTCTGATCATTTGCTTTTTGGATCTTTTCCCATCATTATAACACCCTTTTAAAGGTACTGGGATCAAAACTAAACACATTATTCCAAGTGTGGTTCAAACATAGATTAGTATAAGAGCATCATTATATCAGTAAGTCCCCCCCCCCCAATTTCCATCTTTATGATACTATATATGGATATTAAGCTCTTACCAACATGACATTACTAATATACTTATTCACCCAGTTTGAAGAGGTTACTTTGGAGCTCTTCATAATTCTTTTTGATTTTACTACACTGAATATAACTGCTTCCTTCCTCAATCCTAACTCCAGATCCTTTATGTACCAGTAAAAAATGTATCACTCAAAATGCCAAATCTGAGTCAAAACCCATCTGGCATTTCTTACTAAATGGAGAACTTTCTACTTACAGGTAGTTCTTGATTTACAACAGTTCTTAAGCAAATTCATTGGGGAAGCCAGGTGCACTTAACAACCTTGTTACTATCTTAAAAACTGCAGTCATTCACTTAACAACTGTGGCAAGAAAGGTCATTAAATGGAACAAAATTCACTTAACAACTGTCTCACTTAGTAACAGAAATGTTGAACTCAATTATCGTCATAAATCGAGGATAACCTGTATTCCTAGTCTCAAATTTCTAATTTATTTTTTGAAAATCTATCTATACAATATATATGGATTTCCCCCATCTATATATTTGGTGACACCTTCAAAAAAGACTAGAAATGAACATGAGTTATTGCTCAGTAAACAGTATTAATTTCTCCTCATATGAAAAACCTCCTGTTTCAATTACCTCCTTAGGATTTTTTTTTAATCTCTTGTCCTTTTCGTTCCACTAAATGAGCTTTGATACGATCCTTTTATGAAAGAGGGAATCAGGTTGAAGTTTCTGTTGTGAAGACACTTCTATCTCATACTTTTTTGTGCGGGGATTCTCTATCTTTCTCTTGCTGTCACTCAATAACATATAGAAGGACATATACACAAATGCCACCAAACACAATTCAGAAAAAAAAATTCATGATGCAATAAAATATCTTCCATCTACTATCATATAAGAGATGCTTTACCAACATTTTGATATAGAACATAACAAATATCAGATCAGGAAAATGTCACACAAGTTTTCCTTAAAAGATTTATCTCACTTTAAAGTTACTATAATATTACAGTCCAATCCTATTCTATGCTTTCCAGAGTAGCAGAATACTGCTGATCATAAACCACTAGAACTGGTTTAACCCATTTTCTTTTTCTAGTAATATGAACTAAACTTTGTCCATTGTGTAAAGCCAACATTAGCACAAAGATCAAATTCATGAATATAAGGCTAGTGCTTCATCTGTGAATGACATGAGATAACTATGATAGCAGTACTATACTATAGGCACAATCATTATAACTTAATTCATATTTTCCCCAATATTGTAGAAACCTGAGACATTACCTTAATACTGAATTCAATTTTTGGCCTGTCTATTTCTAGTATTGTAAACACTGAATGGCAAATCATTTGGGACTGTAGTTTTTCCAGTCGTAGTTGGAAACTCAATGTCTTTTATATGCAAAGCATGTTCTCTATCGTGGAGCTATAAAAATTCTTTCAAATATTGCTGCAGCAGATTGGGTGCCATAGATGCTGTTGAGATACATAGAAATCTGCCTCCTGCCAGATTATTTTCTTACTAGCACTTAGCAGTCTACATTAACTACCCAAGCTTTCCAAGGTCAGTGCATTACAATTTTAGCATCCTTTCCCACCTCAGAAGATTGAATTTTACACCTTTTGTATACTAGATACGTGCTACAGTAGGGGTTGCCAAACCCCGGTCCATGGCCTAGGACCAAAGATTGTATTCAGCAGGTTCTGACCGGTTCTGGAGAACCGGTAGTAGAAATTATGGGTAGTTTGGAGAACCGGCAAATACCACCTCTGACTGTCCCTGTCCCCATCTATTCTCTGCCTCCCAAGTCCCAGCTGATTGTCTGGGACTTCTTTTGTTGCTCTGCATAGGAGAACGGAGCTAGAAAACAGGTTAATGGGGTAGAGAAGGAATGAGATTTTGCAGTAATCTTCTCCCAGGAGTGGGGAGGGAATGGGGATTTTGCAGTAACCTTCCCCTGCCACGCCCACGCCCACCAAACCACACCACACCCACCAAGCCACGCCCACAGAACCAGTAGTAAAAAAATATTGAATCCCACCACTACCTAGGTCTGAGTCATAGTCTGTTGGGAACTGGGCCGCACAAGCAGCATGCGAGTACACAAACCTCAATTTGCAGAAGTGGCAAGTATATGGGTGAAAACATCCCCTCTCCCACCGCCCCGCCACCTGGTCCACAGAGACAGAAAGGTTGGTGACCACTGTGCCATAATCCAAGCCACTGTTGTTTTTTTTCTACATGGATCCTTTGAATTTTTGAAAGGGAAAGTCCAGACGCAAATTTTGTTCCAGTTGCATTGTCTGCAGAACGGAGTAAAGAGTCAAAATAGACGAAATAGAAGATGCAGAATTATGGTGCCTTAATTGTGGTCCACACTTCTCCCATGCCATGTGAATTGGAAATTTTTATTTTAGGAACTTGGAGATGTCACTATGAAATTGCTAGGAAACAAGGACAGCTTTATTTTCAAAGTTTATTTTTAAAGCAAAAGCAAAAGGGAATACCAAAAGTCTCCATGGACATCAATATTTTACTTCCAATGTAATTTTTGTATAGCAAGTATGAAGGCTTCAAGGTAAATGTGGGGCATTTTTTTTCTTCATATGCCTCAAGAATTGTTGAATGTGGCAGATCATTAGAAAAAAAAATGACTGTATGTGTAAACAAGTTCTGTTCATTAGCTTTAGATCAACCTTCGTTCAACAACTTACCCATTATTATTTCAGAGAAAACATAAAAGTAACATACAATATGGAAGCTAAAATTAGTCTTCACGCAGGTTCCCCCCTGCCCACCACATATGTGTAAACTGATAGAGGAGCTGAAAGTCAATCAGTCTGGGCATCCCAACAGAAGCTGTCATAATAAAATGAATTAGATCAGGAATGTTCACAGAAACATGAACAGAATTATATGGTACTTTACAAACTAAAAAGAAGTTATGTAAAGTAATGTTGGCATCTACAAAAAGTAAGATTCATGGCATCAAAGATGCATTTGAAAAAAATCATATATGACATGGAATTTCTAATAGTTTTTAATAGTAATAATATCCAGTCATAAACTGATGGATACTGCCAAATATAAACTTTAGAATGCAGAACGGGACAAACTTATTAGGGGAGAAGCAGGTGTGTGTGTGTGTGTGTGGGTGTGTGTGTGTGTGTGTGTGTGTGTGTCCAAAAAAGAAAACTGCATATGAACAATATGATGTAAATAAGTGACCCCCAATCTTTTGGGCACCAGGGACTGGTTCCATGGAGATACATTTTCCATGGATCAGAGGGACTATGGTTTCATGTGCATCCCTCAGATGGTGCTTTGTTTGTACGGCCCAGTTTCTAGCATGCCGCGGACCAGTGCCAGTCCATGGACTGGAGTTGGGGATCCCTGATGTAAATAGTAGAACTACTTCTCTATATGTTGCAATTTAGATCCCATTACATTCAACAGATGCATAAACTGCATGCCTGTGCTTTTCCCAACCATCTTCAGATATCAAAATAGACACTGCTGATGCAGGTTATTTTCAAGATGGTAACAAGAGATACATGAAGAAGCAAGCTTCTTTTTTTCTTCTGTTCAATTGTGTGCATGCATGCACCCACACACACATACACACCCACCATGCCATATAGGAAATATGTCATGTAAGAGAATGGTGTATATGACTATGAATTCCAAAAAACAGTTTGGGACACATCAATAATTACTTACTGCAAATTCCTTTCTAACTCTGGTTGCAAATAAAAATAAATTCCTTTACATTAAAACTCACCAACCTAGTTTATATACAACCCTAGGGTCAGCAGGACAGCAATAGCAGAAGCAACAAAAGCCAAACTCTTGGCTCATGACCTACTAATCTAATCTAATACCAACAGTCACTGTCACTGTGGCCATGAGAAATTCCCCTTTGTCTCTCTACAGAGATTCTCAGTCATCCAGGTTGTGATTGTCTCCTTTTTTTCCTGAAGGCAACTGACTATGTTTTTTTCCTGAAGGAAGAAGATGTTTTGCTTCTCATCCAAGAAGCTTCATCATTTCTGACCGGATGAACTGTTGAAGCTTCTTGGATGAGAACTGAAAGTCTTCTTCATTGAGGAAAAAATAATAATAATATAATAATAAAATAATAATAACTGGCCTTAAAGAAAAGACCTTTGAATTCCCCTTTGTCTCTTCCTTCCTTCGTAATAGCAATAGCTATTAGGCCTCCATTAGGAAAAAAACAAAACAGTAGACAATGCCCCAAATGTATTATTGCTGCAATGCCACCAGTCTATCCAACAACTACATACATCCCTTACGTGCACTTGAAAGCACAAAAACATTGTGAGAAATAAGACAGAGTGGTCAGTCTAAAAATCATTCTTTTTGTATTTTTTACTTTGCATATTCCGCATTTGCATTCAGATTCAAAACAAAATTATAACTAGAAAAAATGGTTAATTTAGCTAATAATTTGTTCGTTTACTTTATTATTTCTACTCATATAGGTTTGTTTTTTTTCCGAAAGTATACTAATAATCAGTTGATTGGTATGATGTTCAAGAACTGCCATTAGGGAAAATGAACTGGTGAGAAAATATAAAGCACAGATGAGTGCAATCTCATTAATCAGAATAATATAATTGTTAAAGTTACTGAATGCTCACTACAGTAGAAAAAAACATTAACAGCAAATGCACTTCCCTAATCAGGGGGATAAAATAAAGAACAGATATAAACTACAATGAAATCCTATAATTAGGTTTCAGCTTAGACCAAAAAGGTGATAAATTTTAATATTGATCAAGCTATTATTCAAAACAGGAGCCTCAGAGCATCTCAATAATTATTGCTTCCTGGCCTTTTGGCTAAGATCAAGTGTAATAGCTGTTCTGTTTCAGACATAATTATATTCATTATTAATTCCACTGATTCAAATCAAATAAAAATAAAGATAATTATTATTTCAATTGTATTGTACTAAGGATGAGCCATAACCTTTGAGACTTTACAAATTTCACTGGACACAATTTTTTTTTCTACCAGAAACTTAAATTCTATCCCATTCTTTTTTATAGTAATGTTACTAAATATTACTAATAAAAAAGATAAAAATGAATACAATCTGGAAAAAAAATCTAAAGGTATAAAAAGTGCAGAAAAGAAAAAATCAGAATATAGTAAAGAAAAAAAAAGAAATGAAATATAAAAATGAAGTCCATTTCATCACAAGTATGAACAATTCTACAAGCTTACCACCGCTCTTGTCTTAAAATATAATGAGTGATCTCATCTTCCCATATCCCATCTCTTATATATAAACAAAACCTTAAAGCTATGTCAGCAAAAGTCCATTAAAGACTACCAAGTTAACTTATCTGCTTTAGTCTTGATCAAATACACTAACATTCCTTCCTTTTACTTTTAAAAATCTTGATCTTTAATTTCTTCAACTGATGTGCCGGAACTTTTCATATTTTCTTTGTCCATTCTCACAATATTCTTCAAAACACTAATAAGTTTCTTCCATAAATCTATGTAGGAAAAATATCCAGGTCTATCTCTTGATTTGTCATTTGCAGATCACTTTTAATTATTAATTAAATTCATAAGACATCAGACAGATTTTTTTGCATGCTCAGAATAGTAATTTTTTTTTCCATATCATTCTTGTAGCCTGTTATTTTAAAATCCACTTTCATGTCAGGTTCAGTTTTGTTCCTTTTCCATAACATTTTAAAACATGGTTGTTTTTTTTAAAGAAGATTCTCTTAAAATTAATTTATGGATTTCTTGTTCACAAATACCCTTTTTACACTTAATTCTGTATTAGTCCATTCTGTTAGTAAGTCCCATTTGAAGCATTTTTTTCATTTAATTGTAATCTTTACTTCTTTCTGATTCCCTTTCGTGCCCAAAGTTTAAAATTCCATACTATGGTGACTTTTTAAAGAACTCAAAAAAAAATTTCCTTCAAAAGAAATTCTTATAATTAATTTCAAAATCTTATTTCAAATCTATCTGAACCTTTAGTACATTTGTAACCTTATAAAATCAACATTCTAATCATCCTTAAAATCTTAAAAGAAATAATAAAGTCCTTAAACTTTATTTTTATTTATATAACCAAGATTACATGAAGTGTTAATACCACTTTATAATGCCTTGGTAAAACCACACTTGTTTGCCATGATAAAAAAAAAAAAAAAGATGTTGAGACTCCAGAAAAGTGCAGGGAAGAGCAACGAAGATGATTAGGGGACTGGAGGCTAAAACGTATGAGGAACAGTTGCTGGAACTGGGTATGTCTAGTTTGATGAAAAGGGGTGACATGGTCCAATATCTCAGGGGTTGCCACAAAGATGATGAAGCCAAGCTATTCTCTAAATCATCTGAAGGTAGGACAAGAAGCAACAAGTGGAAACTAATCAAAGAGAGAAGCAACCTAGAACTAAAGAGAAATTTCCTGACAGAACAATTGATCCATGGAACAGCTTGCCTCCAGAAGTTGTGGGTCCAATACTGAAGATTTTTAAGAAGAGATTGGACAATGATTTGTCTGAAATACTATGGAGTTTCCTACTTGAGCAGAGAGTTGGACTAGAAGATCTCCACAGGCCCTTCCCACTCTGTTATTCTGTGCAAAGTTGGATTTCCCTCATCTCCCAGAGTTCTAAACTTGTCAGAGACTGCTATCTTATAGGCTCCTCATGACAAGCAATTGTCTGGAGCATTTGTAGTCAATTTCAAGGCTTCTCCACGTCCATAGAGAAATTACAAAGAGCTGTTAGTTTCGTGCCTTCGGTTTGCCATTAATTCTCAGGAACAATTCTATCTTTTTCTTTATCAGTCGGCAAATTTTCTTTTTAAATCCTGCATGAACAAAATTTACAAAATGTTTTTTAATGTTTACATACTAATTCTGTTTTTAAAAAATGACATATTTTATAGTGTATGGTTGAATATAGGTAATATGATCAGTGCTAAGGTAGATACTCCTTAATTATAGAGGATATACAAATAATCCAATTGATAAATAGCTTAAATAACTACAATTCCCAGTCCAGAATGTTCCATTTCTGAAAGTAAATTGGCATCTAATTTAGGTTTGCATCTATGATATGCCTATATGGAGATATTTTGCTATAACAAAGAACATATACAACTTTTTTTACAAGAACCAAGCTGTATGCTTACAAATCATTTCCCAATACATAGCCATGCTCCTGAGCAGCCATATTTATATCCAGATTCCATCCTGGAACCCATATAATCCTGAAAGTTGGGGTAGCTGTTTTAATGAACTGCTAACAAGTGCTGTGTTTGTATCTTGTGCACATCCAGATACATGCATTTCAGAAATGCATCCAAAGCATTGCAAGCCATAAATTAAAATTGTGGTGTTATAGACCAAGGACCTTATCTTACGAAACATTCTGTTACCACAATAGTCAATTGGATACCTATGAGCATTTCTCAAGTAAAATAAGGTAAACTCAGAAGCAATTAACAGGCTGGTGTTTCTTTTCTGCTTGCCCAGAAGACATACTCCCAAAATGGATTGGAAATCCATATCATTTCATTCAGAAAATCATCCCCCTCGTGATTATATACTATCCAACATTTTTACTGGAAGTGACACTTTCAGGGGCAAATACTATCCTGAGGTGAATTCCAGAATCATTTAGTCCTGCAAAAGATTAACTAGGACCAGTATCTCAGTCAGCATTTCCTTTTAGGAGAAAAAGATAATATTATGCATGTCATTTTTAGAAAGTGTGATTAACACAAGGTGTACTGTACTTTGCCACAAAATTTAACGAAATCTATAAATAACACAATTTGCACATGTGCTTCTTACAGCCAGGTCTCCCAGGATATTCCAACAGCTGTTTTTATATCTTAACTACGGTGAAGATTGAATATCAACATAAGTGATGCTGCCAACAAAGGAGCAGTAAGCAATTTGCAAATATTTCATTCATGCAGTAATACACTAAGACTATATGTGGGATATGCAAGTCTGAGAAATGCTTTTTTGTGGCTGGGAGGCTACAAAAGTGTAAACCTTTTCTATTAACATACACATGTTAAGTGCAAATATTCTAATTATTCTAATTATTCAGTAAATCTATAGTAATTAGAGCTCTGGGGAGGAATGCGTGGAGAGAATTGAGCCACCAATTAATATCATTGCTGCTATTTCATTAGTCACTTGTTTCTGACTTTCCATGTTCTGATAATTATCCCAGGATGTCTGATTATTAGACGCTCAAATGCACATCTGTTTAAATTATATTGCTTAGGCCCAAACTGTTTGACAACCATCTCTTTGTGTTTATTCTGCCTTTTCCTTCCATGGATTTCTCTGCCCTCATCAGTTAAGTTTTTGGATACCTGTGTCCTTGCAAAAGACTCTAGATCTGGCCTTGGCAAGGAGGAAGCTAAAAGTGAAGAGTTAAGAGACATGAAGTTCAGTTCTGAAAAAGTGAAAAACCTGAGAAAGAAACTCAGAATAAACCCCATTTTGATTTTGTTTGGGATAAGATGGGACAGAGAACAATATAATTAAAAAAAAATCATTTTCATTATCAGCTATATGGGGTATGAACTCATCCATGAAACAACATTCACATAGTCCTATATTTCCAACTCACTAACCTACTCAACTACTTATATACCTTTTAAATAATTTAAATAAAATGGCTGCCTTATCACTGGGCATTACTTATTATCTAACACATTTATATTATAAACCCTATGATTATAATAAATCATAGTATATTGGAAGCCCCTAGGAGTCTATTATGGCAACACATCACCACATGCTGCCTGATTTCAAAAGCTAACCATGGTTGAAAAGCTAATCACTGGGAAATCCAAAGCCTTTTGGCAAGGCGAAGTACTCAAATATATTCAACAAGAGAACGGACAATCCATGCCAACAGTGTTGCTAAGAAAATCACATGGATGTGCCCACATAGTCACCAGCAGTCAAACTCAGATCAGGATTCTTAACAAATAATAATAATAACAACCATAGCAATAACCCAAGCTGCATTTTTTTTAACAAGTAGCTTCTCTCCATTCAATTACAGATGTAGAATTGGAAGAAACTTCATATAAAACGCTCTAATTCATATTGTCCATTCATTTCTGACCAAACAATTTTAAAAGCATTAGAGCAGCTCAAGTAACAATACCTTGCCATACCTAGACAGGTGTCAGAATTGCATGATTTTGGAGAATTTTTAAGTTGTGATCACAATATTGTCACATTCTTAAACTAATAAGAAGCACACACACACTTGTATCCTGGGGCGGGGGTGTTCCCCGTACATTGTTGTGACAATAAGTTTGCTATTACAAATTTGTTTCTAACTCACAATTCATTTTAATAAGCTGCTGGAGGAAAAGAAGATGCAAAAGAGAAACAATATGGACAGGAAAATGGAGAGAGTCAGTGGGGAATGAACCCATCATTTTTCCACTGGGAAAAGATAAAGAAGTCATTATACTTAGGATTCAGTACATTTTAATTAAAGTGAAAGCCCAGTGGGTGGCATACTGATCCCTGAACCAGATTTGAGCTAATTTATACCAAGAATTCCAATAAAATTGCCAGCTAAAACCCAAATGTTCTGGTGTAATTGATGTATGGATCATGTTATTAAAATGCTAACTGAAAATCTGACTCTCAGATTATAGAGATAGGGATAATGGAAAGAGCATAGAGAAAAATCTGATTGAAAAAGACAGAATCTGGGAGGAAAAATGAAAAGCAAGCAATGTAATGACTCTAGAATGGAACAGCTGTCCATTTCACTTTATTTTATTTTCTGACAGTGCCTAGCTCTGTCAGTAATAAAATAGCTTACAGATCTTTTTTTTCCCCCTAGAGCTCAGTTTTACTCAAAAAAGAATGCCACGGCATCATTTCTACTTAATGGTCAATAATTTCCTATCACTTGATACTGACACAAAGTGGAATATTGGAAATATTCATGTCTAACAGCCTCTGGCTGCTATAGTCAATGAATAGAAATGGCACCTGTCATTCTAATCAATGGTCAACGAGAATGCCCTGCAGACAGACTTAATTCTTAGTGCAGCATTTCTCTCTATACTCCAGGTTTCTTCCTTATAGCAATCTGAAATTGGAATGTCACACTGGTCAGCTAGGTAACTTGCTTTGTAGGATTTACTTACAATCAATTTATGGCCCAGGAATATGTCTTTTATCAAATGAATATCATGCTGAACTTCAGAAATCCTTAACAAATGATGTGGGAATTGTTCAACTTGAGTTTATTCAATTATAAATATATGTTGTCATTCCAATAAGAATACATTATATGGCAGTGAAATCTAAAATAAAAGATAGATTACATAAATTCAGGATCTGAACAGGATTCTTTGGGGTATATATGGCCCACTTTTGGACATACATTGATCTGAACACCACTGTGGATATTAATTCTTTCCAACACATAAGAATCTCCCATACAGACATTTTACCAGTTCTAAGTAATGCCAACTCAGCTCTACGTAAGTTTGTAAAAAAATCTATTTCGGTTCAAAATATAATGAATCCATAAATTTTCTTCTTTCCAGAGTTGTTGTAAAGCAAAGGCCTCCAAACTTGGCAACTTTAAGACTTGTGGACTTCAACTCCCATAGCTGGCTGGAAAATTCTGGGAGTTGAAGTCCACAACTCTTAAATTTGCCAAGTTTGGGGACCCCTGTTGTAAAGGATAGAAGGATGGGCCTTCACAAGATTAGATAATTGCTCTTTCCTATGAATTGAGACTCCATGTTAATTAGAAGAACTGACCACAGAAGCTTTCCAGTACGATAGAAGCTACATCTGAATGTGACCCTTTATTATTCATTTGTCAGTTTGCATCTAAATCAAAAGTAGGTCTTTAATCATGTTGTCCCATCATCTCCATATATTTACATTGTGAAGTGATCTATTTGACATGGATGAATGAAAGGTTCTAGACTAGTGGGCCCAGGTTTCCTGAGTCGCATTGATTATAAATTGCATTGTGTCTGGGCTTTCGGAAACCATGGGTGTTGTGATTGGAAGGCTCGGTCCTGTTGGGAGTTTTGACTCTGATGACTGTTAGATCGTGGATTGACGTCAGAACCAGGAAATGTTAATCTGAAGGGCAAGCCAGTTAATTAGCACGTTGCCTTAATGGGTATAAAAGGACACAGCTGAGCTGGTGCTTTTCACCAGAAACAAAATGACTATTTTGAATGAGGACGTTACTGCAAAGAGCTCTCTGTTTGTTTGAATTTCGAAGGGGAGTCCTAACAGTTTCTGCCAGCCATTATCTTGTTATTTCCTTCAGTTTGATTTGATTGTGAAACGGCTGCTTTCTGTTTGTTCGTTTGAATTTCCAAGAGGAGACATAACACTGGGGTATGGATAAATCTTTTTGAGAATGTTAGTTCAAGGGTGTTAGGTCCAAACAACCAGAATCACTCATGAATATCTCAAGCAGAAACTTTATTATCAGTTACATATGTTACAGCTGTTAAGTTTGGGTAATGAGAGGCTGAACCAGAGCATGAGTGCAACAAATACTTTATTATAACAATAAAGGACTGACCGTGCTTGCCAAGCCTGGAACTGGCTCGCAGCGATCAGCAACTGGTTGGACCCCGTAGCCTGCTTTTATAGCTGGCTGCTGGGGAGAACCAACCAATGAGCGAGGGGGAAAAACGCCCCCACAATGTGAACGGACCTGAGTGGGAACTCCTAGAGTTCCAAGGACATAACACCCCTTCCCCCCAGATGCGAACACGCATAGTCTTTGAGGTAGGCAGGAGGTTTATGCTGGCGCCCAGAACGGCGCAGCTCTGGTGGGTTGTCTGTCAGTTCAGAGTCTGTAGGGGAAGGCAGGATCAGTAGGGAGTCACTAACGCGCCCCTCGGTTCGGGTTGGCTCGGGACTCGTAGGGCTGGTCACTGGGGACGTGCTCCCGTTGACTGGTTCGGACTGGTCAGCCATCTGGACGTCGCTGTCCGTGTTCAGATTCCCTGGATTGGCCGCTGGTGTAAGCAGGTCACCGGAACTGGTGCTGATGTGGGGTTGATGCTGTGGCCTCACCCCGGTTTGTACTTCAGAGTCACTGCTGACGAGGGTGCTGTGACGCCTTCGCAGCTGGTCCAGGTGCCTTCTCCATACTCGGCCGTCCTCCAGTCTGACCCGATATGACCTGGGTCCGGTGATGGCCACGATCTCGCCCGGGATCCACAGAGGGTCTCCAGCGAAGTTCCTCGCGAATACGGGTTCCTGTAAGATAAAATGCCTAACCCCCGATGTGGAAGCGAGGGGAGAGTCAGGGCAGTAATGTGGGTGAAGTCTGTCCAATACAGTCCTCAGGCGTCTGCCCATTAGGAGCTCAGCTGGGGACTTGTTAGTGACTGAGCACGGAGTTGAGTGCTGGCTCATCAAGAAACGCGAGAGTTTGTGGTGCCAGTCATCCTTGCTGAACCTAGCTAGGGCTTCTTTAGTGGTCCTAACGGCTCTTTCAGCCAAACCGTTACTGGCAGGATGAAATGGGGCCGTGAAGATGTGGCGGATGCCCAGGTTGGCAGCGAAACGGCTGAACTCGGCTGATGCGAACTGTGGGCCATTGTCGGAAACAATGGAGTCAGGCAGCCCGTGTGTTACAAACAGGCGAGTTAATACCTTGGTAATCGCTAGCGTGGTGGTCGTGGATAGTTGTGCCACGTCAATCCATTTAGAGTAGGAGTCCACGACCACTAGGAACATTTTCCCATGCAATGGGCCGGCTAGGTCGATGTGAATTCTGGACCACGGAGCACTGGCGCTTTCCCACTTAGTAGGGGTGGCAATAGGAGGAGCTGGACGGGATTCCTGGCAGGGATTGCAGGAGCTTACCCATCTGATGATGTCCTCATCGAGGCCCGGCCACCATACGTAGCTGCATGCTAGTGCCTTCATTCTGACGATGCCAGGGTGCCCCTCGTGCAACGCCTTCAGAACACAGGTACGCAGTGAGGTCGGGATGACCACTCGAGTGCCCCACAGCAGACAGCCCTGCAAACTGGATAATTCCTGCAGGCGGGTCTTGAAAGGTGTAAATTTGTTTTCAACATCACCGCCCGGCCACCCCCTCCTCACCCAATCCAGTACCTGGGCGATCGTTGTGTCAGTCTTGGATTTGGCCGCAATGTCAAGGGCAGTGATGGGGAGGTCCAATTGGGTGACCTCAAAGATAGCGTGGACCAGAGCAGGGTCTTCAGCTGGAGCCGGCAAGGGGCAGCGGCTGAGAGCGTCTGCGTGGGACAATGTTTTACCTGGCGGTGTATGAGTCTATACGAGTATGCCGCTAGGAAAAGGGTCCATCTCATCATTCTAGGAGAGAGGACTTGAGGGGTCTGTTTGTCCCCAGCTAGTAGACCCAGGAGAGGCTTATGATCCGTGACCAGCTCGAAAAAGTGGCCAAAGAGAAATTCGTGAAATTTCTTCACTGCTGCAACAGCTGCTAGAGCTTCCTTATCTATCTGGCTATAATTGCGCTCTGTTGCAGAGAGCGTCCTGGAGAAAAAAGTGATGGGAGCCTCGGAGCCATTGGGGAGCCTGTGGCTTAATACTGCCCCAATTCCAAAAGGGGATGCGTCTGCTGCTAGCACTAATGGAAGGTTGGGGTCGAACTGAATAAGGACCGCCTCTGACATGAGTAGTGATTTGACGGCGCGAAAAGCGGAGTCTTCCTTGTGACCCCAGTGCCAAGGCGACTTTTTATCCAACAGTCTGTGCAGGGGTTCTGCCACTGATGCTTTATGGGGCAGGAAGGACGCGTAAAAGTTCAATAGCCCCAAGAAGGCCTGCAGCTCAGTTTTGGAGGTTGGAGTGGGTGCCTCGTGAATTGCCTTAACCTTGGACTCCAGGGGGTGAATGCCTGAGGCGTCAATTTTATAACCCAGAAAGTCCACCTGTCTAGTGACAATGGCACATTTTTCTTTTTTTAATTTGAGGCCATGCTGTCTGAACCTCTCTAACACTGCTCGAACTCTCTGGAAGAGTTGGGGTCTGTCCCTGGCCGAGACTAAGATGTCGTCGAAGTAGGGTACTACACCAGGGAGGCCCTGCAAAATCCGCTCCATGAGGGATTGAAAAATGCCTGGGGCAACACTTACGCCAAATTGGAGACGCTTGCACCGAAAAGCACCCCTGTGGGTGACAATGGTCTGGAGTTCCGCTGTTTGGCTGTCAACAGGGAACTGTTGATACGCTTGAGACATGTCCAATTTGGCAAAAATGCTGCCAGGTTCAAAAGTGTGTAATAAATGCTGAATGACGGGCACTGGGTAAGTGCTAACTTGTAAAAACTTATTAATTGTGGTCTTGTAGTCCGAGCAAATTCTCAGGCTACCATCTTTTTTGAGGGGTGTGACAATGGGTGTCTCCCATTTGGCGAAATCTGTTGGCTCAATGACCCCTTGTTTTAATAATTTATCCAATTCTGCATCTAGTTTTGGCCGAATAGCGAATGGGACTCTACGCGGTTTTAGCCTGATTGGGACTGACTGGGGGTCGACTGAGAATGAGATAGGGGTAACGTTATAACACCCCAGCTCATCGCTGAATACATCTGAGTAATCAGCGAATAAGGAGTCAGTGTCAGAGGTTGAGACAGCATGGACTCCTGTTAGCCCTAGGCCGAGATGGGGAAACCAATCGAGCCCCAAGACTGTAGGGAGATTGCCGTTAACTACCACTAGAGGTAGGTGACCTTTGAAAGCTTTAAAATTGACAAGGAACTTGCCTCTGCCGATTACAGGAATGACCTTCCCCTGGTAGTCCTTCAGGCTAAACTGGCACTTCTGGAGCCGGCTTGTTGATAGACTGGGCTGTAGCCTCTTGAGGGTGCTCCACGAGATAATTGAGAGCGCTGACCCTGTGTCAACCTCCATGCGACACAGTTTACCTTCTAACAAAATGGAGAGAGAGATTTTACTAATGGTATGGCAAGTGTGCTTGGCATGGTGGTGAGTGCGACAGTTCAATACTTGCCTCTGAGGTCCAGAATGTGAGAAGGGAGGGTGCCTTTGTGCCGAGTTTTGAGAGGCTTGACAGACTCTCGCGATGTGCCCCCTTTTGTGGCAGATGTTGCAGGTGGCTCCTTTGAATTTGCAGGCGGCCCTCGGATGAGATCCACCACAGGATAGGCATAGGGTGATGTGCTTGGGTGGACTGATGTTTTCTTGCTTGGCTCCTACCTGCGGATGCCTGGCGTTGGTGAGGCGGTGGATGTCGGTTTCATCATTAGGGGCTTCCTCTACTACCACCTCCTCGGAGTGGACTGTAACTGTCGTTAGCTTGGAAGTTGGACCATGGATTTCGGTGGCTGAGTGCGCTGCCAATTCTGCTGCCAGGGCCTCCTCGACGGCTTGTGCGAGGTTGAGGTCCTTCTTAGCAAGTAGGCGCCTTTGGAGGTGGAGATCCTTGACCCCGCAGACTAGTTGATCGAGGAGCATGTCCTCCAGGTAGGTTCCAAACCCACAATGGAGTGCTGCGGTCCTGAGGGCGGCCATGTACTGGTTGATGGTCTCTTTGTCTGATTGCTTCCTCATGTGGAAGGTGAATCGCCTGGCAATCTGTGAAGGTCTGGGAGAATAGTGGTTAGTAAGGATTTCTAACAGTTCCGACCATGGAACGTTTTTTAACTCACGTGGAGCCACGAGTGCTGTGGCAGTGTCAAAAATGATGGCTCCACAGTAGATCAGGAAATATGATTTTTTCCGGTGCTCCCCTGCATCAGCCAGCCCAATTGTGTCGATGTAATGGTTAAAGCGGTTCTTGTATGACTCCCACTTCTCCTCATCCGGTTTGAACGCTGGGAAGACTGGATTGGAATTCATAGTGAGGAAATCGGTTGTACAATCTGTGGAAAAAATCTCTCTGGGGCAGCAGCAGAAAGTTTCTAGTGCCTGTGGCAGGCAAGTGATTTCAGCTCTGGAGAGGCTTTTTCAAAATCCTCTCTCTCTCTCTGGGCTAAACACGAGGTTAGGCTGCCAGCCGTTGGCAGCGTTTTGAAATTCGCGCCTGCGTGGGCGTCAGTGACTTGCTTTACAGCACCGCGCTGTACTTTTTAGGTTTGAAATTCAAATGACAGCCGTTTGAATTTCGCGCCTAAAGAAATGAGCGGCTGCGGCTCGCAGCGCTTCACTTTTCCTGTAGCTGGGCTAACAAGCGGCTACAGACGCTTCTCACTTTCGTTGCTGGCTGACCGCTTTCTCTGGCTGCGGATCAGCGTTCGCTTCTCGTTGCTTGCTGACCGCTTTCTCTGGCGGCGGATCAGCGTTCGCTCGCCAGCCGATCGCTCTCTCTGGGCTGTGGATCGGTGGCTAGTGACTCAGCGGTTGCAAGGTGCTTCTGGTAGCCATCCCATCCTCGTCGCCAGTGTTTTGTTTGAGCAATGAGAGGCTGAACCAGAGCATGAGTGCAACAATACTTTATTTTACAATAAAGGGCTGACCGTGCTTGCCAAGCCTGGAACTGGCTCGCAGCAATCAGCAACCGGTTGGACCCCGCAGCCTGCTTTTATAGCTGGCTGCTGGGGAGAGCCAACCAATGGGAATGGGGGAATAACGCCCACGTAAAGTGAGTGGACCTGAGTGAGAACTCCTTGAGTCCTCAGGACATAACAGCTCTTGTTGCTTGCTGACCGCTCTCTCTGGCTGCGGATCAGCGTTGCTCTTATCGCCGGCCGATCGTTCTCTCTGGCTGCGGATCGGCGGCTAGTGACTCAGCGGTTGCATTGTGCTTCTGGTAGCCATCCCACCTTCGTCGCCAGTGTTAAGTTTGGGTAATGAGAGGCTGAACCAGAGCATGAGTGCAACAAATACTTTATTATAACAATAAAGGACTGACCGTGCTTGCCAAGCCTGGAACTGGCTCGCAGCGATCAGCAACTGGTTGGACCCCGCAGCCTGCTTTTATAGCTGGCTGCTGGGGAGAACCAACCAATGAGCGAGGGGGAAAAACGCCCCCGCAATGTGAACGGACCTGAGTGGGAACTCCTAGAGTTCCAAGGACATAACAACATCCCATTTGGAATAATCAGATAAGGCTTCAAGGATTCTGAGGGAAGTCAGGCCTGTGCCATTTTCTGCAAAGCAAGGATTCTAACCTTGCCCTCTTTTAACACCTCCTTCCAGTCTAGCTGGAGATTCTAAAACAAAGGGAGATTTTATAAAACATACATGAAACCCAGATCAATGCTGAGCAATCTACACAAGTTATGTGTTTATTCAGAATTGGGTGTTTCCTGAAAGTTGAAACAAAGCAGGCACTGGGACTAGGATATGTACACAAGGGCAGGTAACTATGTTTAGTACAAAGCACAAACCACATTTCTGGAGATATTAATATGCAGGGGATGCAGATAGGGATAGGATGGAGTAAAAAAAGTAGCAATAATATCATTCTTTCAACATCCATCACAAGAGCTATACAGTTTTACTTTCCAGGATAACCACAGTATCACAGGGATAGCAACACATATGGTGGTTTGCAACCTCCTTGTTCAACCTGACTTTTAAATATTTGTTTAAGTAATTAAGTGAGAAATTAATTTTCCTTAAAAGTCTCTAATCTCATTGTAAATTATTAGAATGCCTCTGGATTATAAATGTACCATGGGCATTAGAGAAAATAAAATTTGGGATGACACAGTGATTTATCTGGAAGTATGGTTAAGAGCTCAAAAATGACATAAAATGAAATGGAAGATACCATTCTGCTGAACTTACGAGTTAACATTTCAATAACAAGATCTATCACAACAACTATTATGTGCAGAAGGCATCCTCTCCCCTGGCAGACATTTTGTGAGAATTCACATGAAATGCAAAAGATCCCATCTAATTTGGGGCATAGACTTTCCTGTCTCACTTGCCTTCAGGTTACAAAAAAATAAGAAACTAAAAGAAACTACTTTAAAATAATGATCCCAGGCTTGTTTCAATTCTACAAATAATGTTAAGTTCCGAGGCTTCTAGCCACAGTAAGTTAGAAATCCCAGAGCCTACCTTTATCTCCAAAATAAATTCCTTTGAAGTTCCTTTGAAGCTTGTATGCTTGATGCTGGTGTGGTTGTTGTCCTGTGCCTCTTCTTGGTGTGAGTTTAATATTTAAATTATTTTGACAAAATTAAAGCCAGGTGCAGCCAGTAAAAATACTTTTGATTTGCTGAATTTCTTCTCTTAACTGATTCTGTGGTTACTTTTGTCCATTTGTGTTTATGTTTAGCTGTAATATAATCACTTTTGCTTCATTGTTGTATGTATTACATAATTCTGTTAGGAGAGCATAAATGAAATATTAATTTAGACAAGTTTCAGAATTGGAGAAAAACTGAAATCTCTGAGGTTGGTTTGTTTCTTAGCTGAATGGGTTGAAAATAAGAAAGATAATAGATTTATAAGAGGCAGAGGCATCCATAATACAAGTAAAAGAGGGTGGGGCTTTGAGCATATCTTGGCAAGATCAGCACAGATGTTTTATTCTATTAATACAAGAGAGAGAAAAGTGAGAATTTCTGATTCATCACTTTAAAGAAGCAGAGAAAATGAATGAAACTCAAAGCAACTTTAACCTTGCTGCCATCTCATCTGTAACTTTGCTTAGCAATCCACATTTGGAGAGGCAAAAACTAATCCTGGCTACTAATTATTGAATCTGGGAATAGAATATATACAGTATTTCCAAAAGGCTAACATTAGGACAGGCCATTGAATCTAGCTTCATTATTTCTGAAAGCAATGGGCCAGGAATCACAAGTCTGCTTTACTTTTTAAATAGATCTTCAACTTGTAAGGGATTTGGAAATCCCATCAATCGATTGTCTATCTTCTATCTTCTACATTAATTGTCTGACATTGGGCCAGTGTAAGCTCATGTGATGAATATTTTTTCGAGGAGCACCACAGTCACACTGAGGGGTAGAGACAAAACCCCACTTAAACAATGAGTCTTGGCAGACACCATGTTGGGTATGGGTCCTGTTCAAAGTTGACCAATGCTGGCAAGGGAAGTCATAACCTGGCACCATTTGTGTAGGGTCATCTATGTAACTGCCTGTATCTGGGAGTTCAGCAACCCATTTGGCTTTCCACTGTGTGTTGATGTCAAAGTTGCTAGACAGCTGTTGAGTGAGTATCAGAGAAGGCTTCCTGGATTTAAGCCTCCTCCTATTTTCCCCAAAACCACAAACCTGTGAGATAGGTTGGGCTGAGAGAGAACGTGACTGGCCCAAACTAACCCAGTTGGTTTTCATGGCTAAGGCAGGACTTGAACTCACAATCTCCCACTGTCTACTCTGGTACTTTATCTACTAGACCAATCCAGCTCTCATAATTTTTGCAAATACCTTCCCTCAGGCTATGGACACTGCCTCCTTTACCACTCCTTTAATGCTATGGCAAGGCTGAATAGAAGAGCATTGGTACTATGTGTTGATGGAGATGGTTTTCCCAGAGGGAAATAGATTATGATAACCTTTCTATTGACAATGACTCTCAGTCCAGTTCAACATACCCTACTATTTAATATGAAGCTCCCTTGCCTTCTTCATTACCATAAAATTAGTAGCATTTGCTGCCCTAGGACCAGAGGGAGTTCCATGTTATTATCTTGGGCTTCTTTGATGCTAGTATATTTGATGCAGTTTGCATAGTATGACCATTAACTTCCCTTTGTCTATTATTCTTCTTTTAGCTGTTTCTATGGTTTTTAATGTTATTGATATTTGTTAATGAAAATGATTTTAAATATTCATTGCTTTAGTTTTCTTGTACACCACTCTGAGTGAGTTTATTGTGAAATGGGTAGCTGTATAACAGAGGAAGGGAGGGAGAGAGGGAAGGCGAGGGAGAGGGAGAGATGATATAGGGGCGCCTGCACAAGTTGCCACAAGGAGGGAATAGATGGATGAAATGGGAG
Source organism: Pseudonaja textilis (assembly GCF_900518735.1). Next base: position 14,996,759 of record NW_020769319.1, read on the forward strand.
ATGTACAAACTCCATGTTTTTTTTTCTTCTCTCCCAAACCCACATAACCACAATTGCCACAGTTCAATTTAACTTGGTTTTATTAATCCGTTAAATTTGTTTATTAAGCTAATCAATTAAACATTCAGAGATGTATGCTTGTTGTTACTTGAGTATGGAGTGTTATGATATGAAAATAGGATGCATTGTTCCCATCTAATCTATTCCAAACACATTGTCAGACTCACTTACCAAAACAGAGCCAGGCAACACTGAGCCACAGAGGTATATGAGTTTTCTTTTAAAAAAAAAAAGGGGGGGGGAGAGATAACAGTAAGTGAAGTTAGAGGAAAGAAGTGAAAGTGACTTGAATAAGGAATTGAGATTAGACGACCCAAAGAGACAAACAGAGGATTAGGTCAGAGAAAAATAGGATGCTAGTAACTTACAGATTTGGAGAATCATGGGATCCTAACGAAAAAGCCAAGTGCAAAAGACATAAAATAAAAACTTCTTTCTCTCATGCTCCCAAGCACAATAAGCTGTAACAAAGCAAATCCTTATAAGTCGAGTGAAAAGAAAGCAATAGCCAAAGGACAGCATGAGCAGAAAACAGCAGGAAAAAAGCTTGGATAAAATACATTGGTGCAGGTCAATGTCAAAGAATCCATCAGATGGGTGAGCATCCTCCCACCTAGCCTTTCTTCATGCATGCAGTTAAAATCACAATAGTGTTTATTGTCTGTAAACATCCCAGAAGTAGCTACTGGATTTCTGAAGCACTTCAGAAGAGCTGACATGCTTTGAAGACAAGTGTTGAATTAATTGCTTCTAAGCTCTTGGGTTTGATTCCAAAGGATTATTTAAACCAAGCTTAAACAATCCCTTTGTGATGACTGAGCAGTTAAAGATGCTGAGCTTGTTGGCTGGAAAGATGACAGCCCAGGTTCAAAATTCAAGCACTGTGTGATGGGGTGAGCTTCCATTATTTGTTCCATGAAATGGTTGGATTTCTTGCTTTCTAGCTAGTCTTTAGCTCTTCAGCTCAGCACAGCTGAACCTCTCTTAGGACTGAAGGTTTGCTTGCAAGCAAATTCAGTGCAGACTCACGGCAAGCAAATTTGAGAGACTGAGCTAGCCGATGGCAGATAGATAGATCACTGAATGAATCTGTGATTCTGTGAGCAACTCAATCTGCCTGCCTGCTTTGCCTGGTTTTGGGTAAAAGTTGCTCTTTTTTAAAATAAAAAATTCAATATTTACATGCATGGTGTGTTGTGAGTTAATTTTGTGAGTTTGCTTGCTAGCACATTTTATGAGTTTGCTTGCAAGCAAATTTTATGTGACAGACTGAGCTAGCCAATGGCAGATAGATAGATCTCTGAATGAATCTGGGATTCTGTGAGCAACTCAATCTACCTGCTTTGCCTGTTTTGGGGTGAAAGTTTTATATAAATATATATAATATTTAAATACAAGCCATGCCCAGCCAGTCACATGACCACCAAGCCACACCCACAAATTAGGCCATGCCCACAGAACCGGTTAATGGTCTCTGGGATCTAAAATTATGAGTTTGGTGGTCCCTGAGGTCCAAAAGGTTGGCAACCTCTGATCTATACCATGTATACATGTTGCATACAATGAAGATTGGTCTCACATTTCAAAGGCATGATGAGATGATACTGAGGACTTGGGAGGAGAGATCAATCTTTTGTACACATGGACCACCAATACACATATTCTAGTATAGCAAAAGAAAAAATTGTGCATGTGCTGTATTCTGTTATTCAATGGAACAAAATCTTGTTCTTCAACTGTCAATTATAGCTTGGAACATTTAGAAACAAACAACAATAAATCTCTAATTGTTTCAGCAGTGCACTACAGCTGTCACAATATTATGTTCAACATCTTATTTAGTCATTTATATTTACTTTCAGTGACCTTTTGCTGTTTATAATACATTCACACACATGCACGAACAGACACAAGGTCTTTTTTTTCCCTCTTTTTAAATTCTATGGGGAAAAAAAGACCACGAGTTTAAAACTGCTTTTTTTCAAATGCAATACAAAACCACTCAGCACTACAGAAAATAAGGACGCTTTGTGGCCAATTTATTCATTCATTTCTTTGCAAACACTTCTTTGTTGAATGTTGGTAAGTATACCCATTCACTGGGGTAACTCAGCACTCCTCAAGAAGAAACAGATAAGTGGGAATCAGAGCAAAAGTGCTAATGAGAACATTTGACATTTTATAGCAGAGTGATGGATTGTGAGATATTGTTAATATTCTTAAAGGAATAGAAATAAAAAGTACCAAAGTTCAGGACACCAGTCTGTTGAATTAATAAGTGAAAGTAACATTAACTGTTGGCATTAGCAACAGAGAGAACTTAGAGGCAGAGTTATATGTGATTGGACAACTCTGAGAAATGATGGCAGGAAGAATTTGTTTTGCAGGAGTTATCAAGTGAGATTAAGAAGTAGGAATATTTTTAAAGGTCTGTATATATTAAGTGCTTTACATAAATTACCTGAACCCACTCTTTTCAGTTTGATAAAAAAATCAAAATACATATTACCTATTATTTGTTTAAATGTATGACCAATTGCTCTTAGGAAATCTGGCTGTATCCACTGAATGGATTTCCAACCTATTGTCACATATTTAATTAAAAGGTGTATTTCTATGATATGTAAAATATTTGTATCTCGGCACTAGCCACAGTGGTTGGCATGGATTTATCCACATGCAGGATAGATTTTAGAAATGAATATTGATTTTGTTCACAATGAGAGTATTTCTAATACCCATAATTCTTCTCCATAAAAATCAGAACTATTTTTGTATCATAGATTTTAACAATGTGAGGGCTATGATTTATAAGGCAATTTGAGAACTAGAGAACTAGCTATGGCCTTCAATGTACTCAACTTAAAAATATGGAATTCAGGATCCTGATTCTAAAAAGATCATCCTAGTATAGGAATGGTTTAACCTGATAAATTGATCTTCCATCAACTCTCCATTTAAGTCTAATTCATCTCTTCCTTCCAATAGAAGAAAATATTGTCTCTTCCTGAAGACAATCATCTTAGATTGGGCTTATCAATATTCAGGGAGCTAAATTCACAATAAGAACTACATTGGCACTGCCATCTTCCTGTCCTCCTGAGGTATAAGAAAACATGTCATCAGCATACAGTAAGAGGTTTACATGTTTACTGACTTTGGGCATCTGCAAATTGGCTTACTGCAAATCTTGAGATATCATCTATGTACAAATTAAATAAGTACAAACAAGTACACAAAGCCTTGGTTAAATAGAGTAGTCTGAGCTTCACACACAAAGCCACAAGTTTCCTACACTCTGTAACGCTATTAAAACGATGCTAAGATCCATAGAAGTTGTAAAAAATTGTTTATTTGAATATTTACCCTATTGAATTACCTTTTAAAAAGTTATGGTAGTTTCCTGCAAGTTTGGCCCAGCTTGTTCTGACTTTATGGATATATTGTTGATATTTTGTTTGGGGAAAAGTATAGGATAGCACATCCATTGTTACTGTATGCTGGCATTTCTCTATCTTAGCCATTTTAAAATGCATATACTTCAATTCCCAGAATGCTGGCTGTGGAATTCTGGGAACTGAAATCTACAAACTTTAAGTTGTTAAGGTTGAGAAACTAGTTTGATTTCTCACCTCCCAGTCTAGCCTACAACTAAACTAGGATTCCCTCATGGTGTCTTGAACAAGTATTAACCAGATCTGACATTGCTTAGCTTCCAAATATAGGGAAAGTTAAATAGAGGTTGTTAAGACACTGAATTTCTTGTAAACATCCTAAGATTTACTTTAATGTTCCTACACATCTTCTACTTTCTGATTTAGTTGGTGGAAAGTCTGAGTTCCACAGTTCTTTTCAAGCATTTTTCTTTGGAAACAGAAAGGATTACAGGTTGTGTACTGAAGGATGTAACATCTTCATTAGCACCTTACTCAGAAAAGCCTTGGGCAGTGCAATGACCTCATTTCACAAAAAGATTTAAATGTCTTCTTTTCTCTGAACCATTTATTAAGGAAATGTGATACTGGGAATATGGCTTAATGCTTCAGTGTTTAAGAAATACGTGTCCATACTACACAATATTTACACATGAAATGCATTATTGAACAGAAGAAGCTAATAAGTCCCAAAAGTACTGAGGGGACATTGGAAGTGTGGGGTGGGGGGAAGGCTTTGCTGGAAGGATTGTTTCTCTTAAAGAGAAGGATTTTATCTCCGAGAACAGCTCCCTGATCTTAGAATCACTAAAAAAAAATCCAAACAACATGATTTTGAACATCGATTGTTACTCCTGTGGTGATACTTTCTTTCTCTCACCCTCTAAGACAGGGGTCTCCAACATTGACAACTTTAAGTCTGGAGGACTTCAACTTTGCTGACTGGGGAATACTGGGAGTTGAAGTCCGCCAGGCTTAAAGTTGCCAAGGTTGGAGACCCCTGCTCTAAGATATGTACTTTCACATTTGAAATTAGAAAAGAAATGTATTGGAAGAAGCATAGTATATAAGAAATTGGATTAGAACAGTTCATTTTACTTACAAAAATGCAAGACACTAGAGGTCCAAGTCAGGGAAGACCAGTGTCAAAAGACACACGTACACACACATACACACAACGAAAACAAAACTTGACAGGCATCTGTCCTTATTTTTATCTTAGTCAAAGCCCAATAATTCTGGCTTTTGATAATTAAGACTCAGATATCAAAGAACAGTGAGTTTTTAACATCAGGAAATCCTTCTTTTTCTACTTTTTCCTAGCTGACTTCAGCTGTTCCAGCTTTATCCATGCTCAGCAAGCTGGTTAATGCACATCTGGGAGATCACCAAAGAAAAACAGGGCTGTAGGCTCAACCAGAAAGTTAAAACAACAAGAACAACACAGACAAAAAAACCCAGGCAAATCTGTTTTGCATCGTTGACCAGAAAACTATGTGAGTATCTCTGTAGTGTTATCGGGAACTGATTTGTAAAAAAAATTCAATTTTGAACCTGTTTTGAATTAAAGCAAAGCTTTCTCAAAAATCTCACTGAAATGAATTCATCTTCTGCATAATAACACTATAGTTACGATGAGGTGGTTTTGTTCTCAAGCACTAGATAGATTTATATTTCTTTCTGACTGCCTCATAGTTTGGCTATAATGAGGGAAAATTATGAGCACTTTTTGTAATCAATACTAAGTAACAATGAAAGTCCACTGTTCAGTCTCTGTGGTAGTTTCTTCCCAAAGAAAATAAAAATAGCATATTTTAGATCTCTCATGCAAATGAAAAACAAACTTCTCAGTGAAACCCACCCACAGAACAGCAATAAACAAAGAGTATTTATTGATCCTATGTAATTAATTACCAGAAAACAATCTAATCTTTGGTACTAATAAAAGATTAATTTCCTTACTATATTTTTCTTTACTTCTTGTTTTATTTTCTGCTTTCTAATGTCATATATACAGGTAACTGCAGAATGTATATTTAATTGGAAAACATTTTTTGTAAATCTTCATGCCACACAACAGAAATGCCCACTAAAATGGCAGCAGCTAGCCAACTATGTTTAATTGCAAAACAACATAGATATGCTTAATACTTTGGTGCCCAATCACTCACTCACACACACACACAGATGTAGGTTAGAGAAGGAAATAATGAAAAGAATTCCAGAAAGCTGCAATGACAGACCATCTGATTACTGAACACATTTTGAATTGACATAGCTCGGAGAACAGTTTGACATGAAGAGGATATTATCTTAGCATTTCCTGGACAAGATTTTTGGACAGAGGTCTCCAGTGCCCCAATAGCAATCTGTTAGGGACCACTCATGGCAGAATGAAAAGTTGGTGAATACACCAGTCCTTTTGCTGTGTTTCATCTCAGGATAAAGAGAATCACCCAAAAGTGCTTTGTACAGTTGTGAGAAGACTGCAAAACAGCAGTCTTTGACATATTTAGAACTTTGGGAGAGGAAACAATAGCCATTTGAGAGAGAGAGACCAAAGTCAGCCAGCAGCTTTCATGCCTAAGGCAGAACAGAGCAGTATAGAAAAATAGAATTTTTGTCTCTTTCATATTAGTTTTGATCTTTTTAATTGTAACTTTTAATAACATTACTATTAAAAATATGTTTTATCCTACACTCAGACTCACTCTAGTCCAATTAGAAAAATAACATGCCTTAAATCTATATGCTAACAATCAATGGTGGGATTCAAATTTTTTTAGTACTGGTTCTGCCGGCGTGACTTAGTGGGCATGGCAGGGGAAGGATATTGTAAAATTTCCAGTCAGAGGTGGTATTTTCCGGTTCTCTGAACTACTCAAAATTTCCACTACCGGTTCTCCAGAACTGGTCAGAACCTGCTGAATACCACCTCTGCTAATAATCTACACAATGTGAATAAACCCACTAGGTCCTTATATAATGAATTCTTAGAATTCCATTTGAACTCTCAGAATTCTCAGGGAAACATCATCTTAGCTAACCCATATATTGGAAAATAAATCACACACATATAATATCAGCTTTTTTTTGAATTACTTACTAGTTCACAAAATATGAACTAAATATTTTTACCTTTATCTCAGTGTAGAGACAGCAAATCAGGACATCATGATTTTTCCTTAAGGATTTAGGACTAAGACCGCAACTTCAAGAGAAAGGATTCAGAATTACCTTATGGTATATCTATCAAAATTATCTTCATTATAAGATAAAATTGATTACATAGAATTTTTGAGAATTAGAATGCCATTCAGTCTGTGACTGAATTATTTCCAGTGAAACCATGGTAAAAATATAAAATATATTCCCAATGGGAATATATTAATACCACTGTATCACTAATCAAAGAATTAATTATTACTTTTATTTTACTATTCTTTAGAATATGCTATTTTCACTAATAAACTATAGTTCCAGCCAAACTTGCAGTGTCTGTTTCTTATTTGATCTACTTTGAAGAGCTGACAACAAAGCATCACTTTTCTTTAGTCCTTTTCTTTATGTATTTATTTATATCCTGCTTTTATTATTTTTACAAATAACTCAAGTGGGGGCTAACATATCCAACATACCTTGCTCCTCCCATTTTCTCCACAACAACAACCATGTGAGGTCAGTTGGACTGAGAGAGAGAGAGTGATTGGCCCAAAGACACCTAGCTGGCTTTCATGGCTAAGGCAGCACTTGAACTCATAGGTCTCCCATTTCTAGCCTGGTGCCTTAACCACTGCACCAGACTGCTTCTTTTATTTACAACTGTTACAATAACAAAATATATTATGTATACTTTAACAGGCAATCAAAGTTCCACTTGTCTTTTTCACATTTAAATAATTTTCCTTATCTTAGTATTTTAATACTGATTTCACCTGTATCAATTTTCAAATAAAGTTACCAAATAATTGTATTTGACTGCACAGTTTGATAACTGTACAGATACCAAATTATAAAGCTATTCGGTGTTTTTAAATTGGAAAAAGGAAGATGCTTCATAGAGCCATGTAAACAAGAAATTGAAAAATTCCAGTGATAAGAATAAATTTTATAATTAAGCAGTCTTCCACTATTGTGTTTTATTAAGTTTAATTGCATGTTCTTTATTAAGAAAGAGCTTGATATTTTCATCACTGAAATGAGATCAAGTGGATCTTCATTGTGTGCAAAACAGCAACAATTCAATTAAGTTATTTATAATTTGTCCATAATCTATGAATGGTCTGGCTGCAGTTTTTTCTTCTGACCATTTGATCTTTGTTTCAAGATTTGCCAGACATATCTGAGTTCTTGATGCAAATTAATTTATTTAAAATAACCTTGTTATCAGTAAAGGATTTAGCTGATAAATTGTTGCCTTTCAAAATGTATCATATGCTAGCATTATTTTCCTATTTTATAGAGAAATTTTGAATATGTAATTACTACAATTATGTTGACAGCATCTAGCTGGATGCAAATTGTCTTTAAGTGCCTTTCCACTCTAATTCATATAGCAGTGTTTACTTGTAAGTTGTTCAGCCAGAATTCTTGAATTCTTATTCATATAACCCTGTTCACAGTTCACAACATTAGAGGTGGCTGATCTATATTCAATATCCATAATTCCAAATTCTTTTCCCTACAATATTATTTCTTCTAAAAAGAGTTTGGCCATTACAGTATTTGGCTCTGCTTGTCACATTTTACTGAGTTTTCATGTCCAATTTATTAAGTAGTACAAATTGGAGTTTGAAGGAAAGGATGGGTTACTCAGGTTCTCAAGGTTAAATGTCCCCTTCAAATCCTGTTCAGCCATCATTGTTGAGAATCGGTGGGATGGTTTCCAACTATTTGAAACAGGAAGGAAGGAAGGAAGGAAGGAAGGAAGGAAGGAAGGAAGGAAGGAAGGAAGGAAGGAAGGAGGGAGGGAGGGAGGGAGGGAAGGAGGGAAGGAAGGAAGGAAGGAAGGAAGGAAGGAAGGAAGGAAGGAAGGAAGGAAGGAAGGAAGGAAGGAAGGATCCCTTCAAATTAAAATAAATCAGTACATAAATAAGGCTTCATATATTCATAAATTTCCCAAAAAGAGACAGGAGCCTCAAGATGCAATGACCTGGATTTAATTTATTTATCTATTTCTATTGGTTTTAAATGAATGACTAAAAAAAAAAAATTAAACCCACAAAAATAATTATGATAAATATGCCTACATTATCAGAGAAAAGAAAAAAGCATACATTTCTCCTTTTGCCTTTGTTGTATTTTGGGGGGGGGGGTTGGGGGGTTGCTTTTCAAAAAACATCCTCTGTGAGTTGTTTTTTTTTTTAATGAGATCAGCCCATCTTTGAGAATTGTCTCCTAAAAATGAATTATTTACATGTGGAATAGTTAAGGGGAAATTTCATATGCTTCCATAACGTAGCTTTTCTCATAAATTTTCAAAGAGTTGGGAGAGGAATTGTTATCAATAAAAGTTAGATGTTCCATTTATAGGGGATATTTACCACTCTTGCTGTCTAGAATGACCTTAAGATTTTTCAATATAAATATTGTCTCCTTCTCCCCTGCTTTTCACTTTTCAACGAATCTTTGTTCTTTCATACATAGAAGTACATAAGTTCAAATACAGATGCATTTGGCATTTTCAGAAAGAGAAAAATAATAACTGCTTGCCCTTTCTTCATCCTGATAGTCCTAAGTGAAACCTAGGATTCTCTTACATTAATGTCCTTATCTTTTCCCGCATCCTTTCTAAATTCTGCACCTTCATGAGCCATGGCTTAAATATTTTTCTTTTCATTTTCTCCCAGGGACGTAGCCTGATAGATATGAAGAATGTGAAAATAGGTAGATTTCTGTGATCTTGACTTAGCCCAATATAGCTAGAGCTCCCAAACTGATTTTGGAACGATCTCTTATCCATGTAACAAATTTTAGCTGCAATAGGTAAATACCACCATAAAATAGAAAAAGTCATAGGAAATAAAGAAGTTAAATTGTTCTGGGACTTCAGAATTCGGACAGGCACTGCCACATAACACCCTGGACTTAACAGTTGCTGATAAGAAAGACAAAAAAGTCTGGATAGTGGATGTGGTAGTGCCTAGAGACAGCAGAAGAGAAGAGAAAAAACTGGAGAAGATAACAAAATACTGTACAAAGACCAACAAATAGAACAACTATGGCAAAGGCAAGCAAGGGTAGTACCAATAGTAATAGGTGCCTTGGGTACAATCCCAAACAACTGGAACACCACTTGAACACCATCACTGTCATTGACAATTTCTCCATCAATCAATTGCAGAAGAATGCTTTATTAGAACTGCTTCCATCCTGCGACAATATCTGTAACATCATCAAACATCCAGATTTCCCTGTCCCAGGTCTTTGGTAAGGACTCAAAAGTTGGACAAAAATGCCAAACCCAGTCTGAACATCTGGCTGACTATGCAATGAATTATTATTATTAGTAGTAGTAGTATTAGTAGTAGTATTATAATATCTTTAATAAGATTCACATCCTTTGGGGCTGGTTGGTAGCTCAACAGCTCAAGTCTTAACCAAGGACCTAGGAACTGTTGAGGTAGTGTTGGAGGATATAAGCTGTTCCAAGTAGGGTGGTTTTTTGTAGAATCAGGGTATTCAAGTCTGATAAATTCAAGACTTCCAATTTTTTTAAATATTATTATTAATATTACCAGTCACTGATATTTGTGATACATTTTTTAATGTTCAGTTGACTGAGTTTCATATTTAATGAATAAAAGAGATAATAATAATAATAATAATAATAAATGTAAATGTTATATGTACCTGTTCAAAATGCCATAAGTGGGTGGTTATGTACTTGGAAAGATCCTGAGACATCATCCCATAATCATTCTGGAAAGCATCTTCTCAATAAACATAGTTGTTTATAAGCACAGAAACATATATTATAGCCATCACAATATCAATACTTTTCGGTAATGATCTTTCATATTTTCTAAGTCTGAATAATGAATTAACAAGTGCATTGAATTTAATAATTCTTTAGTATGGTGTGCTATATTGAATTGCTGTTGATAGTCTTTATTATCAAGTTTGGTATGAAACTGATAGACTAATTTGAAACTGCATAATATCAGATGAAAGGTATGAAAATGTAGGGACAGATATGGAAATACATATATGCAGTCTTGTTGGTTTAACAATCTAATTTAAAAATTGTTTGATTAAAAAGTGTACCAGTGCTTTCCAAGGGTTTTCATTAAATGTGCCATATTTGTATGTGGTGCAGAATATTGTGTCTTCTATATAACAATATATATGGAATAATGCCCTTCTTTTCATATCCTAATTAATACCTGAATTTGCTAAATGCTAGCTACAGTTTTAAATTTGTGGAGAATAAAGCAGGAAACATTTTTGAGTATTATGTGAAAGTAGTATAAACTACATATGAAGAAATATGGAAAAGCAAAAGAATACAATGAATACAATGATTTATAGAGCAATAATTGAAGCCCTCCCTATTTATGAAGGAATGTTTTTGCTGCTTTATTCTGTTTTGTTTTAATATCAGCATGTTATTGCATTCTTATATTAATGCACCTGTGCCCATGAATTCAGTGGAACTACAATTTTAGTTATATGTTTAAAATTGAACACTAAAGCGTATACTATGAGTAAATTAGCAAGCCAATGCACTTATAATACATCATTCATTTCTCAATAAAATGATCAAAATAATCACATTTGATCAAAGCATAGTGCTTGAGAAGAATGCTTGTGGAATATTATACATACTTCAGCAAAAATAAAATGTTTGCATATTTAGGACTCTCTGTTGAGAAAAACAGCTGCACAGTTATGCAGCTTTTAAGAATGAAATCCCTTAATGTTACAGCACTCACACAACACAGGTGAATGTTATCTTCTCTTTGTCATCATCCCACTGTCAGTCTTAGAAAAACCTTAGGACCGACTACTTCTCCCAGTGAGTTTATTGGGCCAAAATAAAACAAAACAAATCCCTGTGTACTGAACTGATACACTTACAAGCACAATTTCTACATAACAAAGCCACATGGCCAGGAAAGATTGCATCAGCCAGCACTCAGGTGAAGCCACGTGGTCCAGACAAAGCCTACAAAGTTAGCTAAGTCCCTGCTCCTGGAACTCTGACAGCCAAAGGGATACATTTCTTACACAGGTACAGGAAACACTAAGGTGGGGCCCAAACAGAGGCCATAAAATTCAGGCACTCTCATCATCTCAGTCCTTTTTCCTTCTTCACCCAACATCTTGAAGCATGTGATCGCCCTTTCTCTCCAGGCCATGTAGTCCTTTTTCCTTCTTCACCCTACATCTTGAAGCATGTGATCGCCCTTTCTCTCCAGGCCATGTAGCCCTGTCCACCATTAAACCATTTTTCCAAGCTGTTACCATGTTTCCGGTATCTTTCTTCCCCACTTGGAACTGAGCCCAGAAGAATATTTCTTCCAACAATACCATTGTGGTTTGCCTCAGGCTCTTATATCTGACATGGCGTTGCTTTGGAATTACTTAACCTCTCATTCATATTAGAATGCTGGGCTTTTTTCTTAAAAATGGAGGGATGATTGAATGCTAAATATAAACATAAAACATAAAGATAAAACAGTTATGTAAATGCAGTCCCAATGATTGGTTAGATTTCAGAAATAAATAATAGTCAGGCAAAAACAATAAAACAGACAAAACCTTTTTTTAAGACTAGAAGTTTTATTGGACATTTTACTGAAAAAAAGAATAGACTAAAGATTTATGAATTGGGGGTTAAAACAGATCTGAGAGAGGGAGAAAGAATAAAATGATAATTATCCAATAAAAAAGACAGAATTTATAATTCTATGTTTTCTTTCTTTCACTTCTTTTCTTTTTTCTTATTCTCTAGTTTCTTTTTTCAAATTCTTTTTCTTTTAATATTCATACTCGTATGGAAAAATTCTAATGAAAATATTTCTAAAAGAAATAATGAGTGGAGTTAAATTCAGATGCAAATTAGTAAGAGTTTGCTAGATGAAGTACATTGTATTGCTAGCTCTGGTTGCAAAGGATCTCTAAGTGGAGCAAAAGTAAAAAACAGAAAGTGAAGAGAAAAGTAAACAGAGATATATTAAGAATGTGTCAAAGTGAGGGAATTAGAATTAAGGTTCCCCAAACTGGAAAAGTTTGCTCCAGAGATAAAGAGGAAGGAATGAACTCAAGACTTAGGCAAGGTATAAAAGTACAGAGATGGGAACACTTGAAAGAGAGAGATGGGTTGGTATCAAATTGTTCACTCAGCAGTTAAGGGAGGGAGCATGAATTGTTGGCTTATCAGAAACCTTTGCAGAACAAATCTGAATTCATTGCCTTGGTGTTTGTATATCTGTGTGATCCTATTTGATGTCTAAACATTGCTTCTTAATGACAGCAATCAAAGCTAGAACAGTTCATAACCAAGAGTTTAATGGGGAGATTTTTAACAGGAAGGGGAAATGATCCATTAGCATCCAATTGTCTAGCTGAAGATTTGGTGACAGGTTTTGTTTGAAGTAAATTGCAAAATTGCTAGAGAAAGTCCACACAGACCAGTTTATCCGATCCAAGATTACCTGTGGTCTAAAACAGTGCAACATGACTAAAAAGCAAAGCATTTCCATTTTTACCAGTTCTCTGAGTAATAATATAGTACATAATAATCTGTATATTTCTTAGAATTTTCCACATCTTCACTTTCATGAGATGATATGCATATGGCTTTTAAAGGGAATCAGGCACAATCTACATGTTCCAGGCCAGGTACTGTATATCTAAGGCTGAATTTAAATTAAACTTGGATAATATTACTATTATTACTGCTGCTGCTGCTGCTGCTGCTGTTGCTGCTGTTAGTTCAATAGGCCACCCAGTTAGTTTGTAATAGCAGCCGTTCTTTGATTATACCTCTATGGCTTATTCTGAATAGCTGCATCAACAAATGGCATGCTGTATACTTAGCATCCACCTGCTGTGTATATATTTAAATCACAAAAGATAATGTTATACCAACACTACAGTTCTATTTTGGCAAAACAGAATTTAAGACTGGAAAGCTAATGCTAATGTTTAAAGCTCAAAAGGGCTTACATGCCATTGCAGGTGGATTTTTCAGCAAACAGACATTCTGCAGTGAAGATGACACTCCAACGCAGACAACTTGAATTTGTCCACATATTCCCCATACAAATCCACCACACAAACACCTCTAATAAGGTTAGAATAAGATTTTATTCAAGGGCTAACCCAAGCATATACAATATACGGGGTTTATTAGTGGTCATTCCCACTTTCAACAGAAAATCAACACTTCAAAAACTTGTGAACTAATGCAAGTATGATCAAGGGAACACACAACATATACAAAGTCTGTTGATTAGAAGAATATTATTTACAATTAATTAGATATCACACACATGCCCACATACCCAGATGCTCTGTTCTAGTCTGGCCAAGGAATGTATTGGGCAAGGGGAAAACAAGAGTACTTCAATGATGATAGATGTGTGGACAAATTAGGGGGCTTCTAACAGAAATATGTATAGTTGTCCTTTTCCTTTTCCAGAAATATTCCTCATTTATTTTTTTTCAAGTTCACTTCAGCCTTTTGCTGGCCATTTCATGACCTGCTGTATGGTGGTTGACTGTTAGCTATTTTATCTTTGATTGCTATCCTCCAGTCTGGCTTGATTTTCTGAAATAATTTCTTTGTTAGCCTCTGTCTCTTTTACCTGATATCCAAACGTGGTCTGGTGGCTTCTCTTTTCCCTCCTGTAACATGTTTTCATTTTTCCTCAGGTTCAAGTTCCATTTATCTATTTCTCCCAATATTTTATATAATACAACAGTGAGCACCCAACAAGATAATCCTTTATGGCTTTGTTTCAAATCCCAGCAATAACCTCAACTGCAGTGAAAGTCACTACTGATTGTAGACCCATCTTTTCCTTTGTACACATTTTTAACTGGAGTTTTCCCCAATATTTCATCTCATTCTGTCCCAAAGTCACCAAGATATATTTAAAGGACATACTTTAGAAACCTAGACAAACACAGATTATGGGATAGTAAACCTTTCTTTTTAACAAATCTCACTCTATTGCTAGTCATCAAGGTAGCATGGAATGCCTCCTGAGTCAAACCTCTAGATCAAATTCCCCAAACTAATCAGAAATGACCTTCATTTAACTTTTTGAATATATCATCATTTTCTGATGTACACTATATCTAAATAAAATTGATTGATTGACATATATCACAATAGTTGATGGTCCTTTCTTAATGGCCTAGTTTAGGTGTTCTGACTCAAAAGAGTAAGAGTGCAGATTAAGAACTGCTCCATTCCATGTTGATTCAAGTTTCAAAATATCCACTATTGCTGTTTTGAAATAGAAAGTTTTCAAGGAGTTCAGCTGAATGTTGGTAAAATTCTTGGCATGATAACCAATCATGATAACACAATTAATTCCAAAGTTTAAATTAGAGGATGCTGTGGACTTTCCTATATAACAAAGGAAACTCACATATACTGGAGGAGATCTAGTATATAGGGTATCCTATTCAGTCTTGGGTTCAGGCCAATTAGAATTGTTCATATTTACAAAGATCTTTTATTATAAAGAAGACCCTTTTTATAAGATAACTCTCCTTTAGATTTATTTAAGCTTTTATTTTCTTGGTTTTGCTCTGGAATTTTCCTTTGTAAAGCAAAGTTTTAAACATACAGATTTTTTTTATCTATATGAACCTCTTTCAGGGTTTGCCTCTTTTTCAGGTTTGTTCATTCTTTTTTTCCTCAAAAAAATATGGTCACTGTATTCATACTATATAAAATAATGACTAAAGCAGTATTTGGGGTAAAAGTTTTTTAAAAAGAGGCAAATTTGAATCAAATTTCAAGGAGAAGGAAAGAAAGGTAGAACGAGAAAGTGACTGAAGCTTTAATCTACAAACAGGACATTAGAAAATCCTTTTTTTCCCCCCTTACAGTGCTTTAAGGGATCACGTGATTGAAGCTTCTTCGACTCAAAAGCATTTCCTGCTCATTGAAACTAGATGTCAGGGATAAAAATTCAATCCTAGTTATTTTTCTGACATGATAATTTTCTGCGTGAGTGGCATCTCTTTTATAGAGAGAGCTTTTCTTCCAGCTGTCTGAAGTAATTTCCTTACAAACAACATCTGTTTCCTCAAAAACAACAACATTAAACTGCTTGTGTAAGAAGTGATGGCTGGAGTTTGGTGGTTAAACAGTATTCAGTCTGGGAAACTACAAAATATAGGATTTCAGAGGGTAGAGGCTGCACTGAATAAAACTCTGCTAAGCTCAGGGACAACCAGTTCAACTTTTTCATCTGATACGTTTAAACAGAAAAATAAAACAAATCTTACACTACAAGACTCCTGTGGGTATTTTGTCAGGAAACTAAGCCTATTAAAAGTTACCAACAAGTCAGGGCATTTTTTATGCTGTTTATTCAGTACTGTGTTTTCACATTTTGCAAACAATAAACAAGCTAATAATATATATTGCTCTATAACAGCCACTGTTGTGTCCTATAAACAAAGTTGGCTTTAAAAAAAACTTGGCTGCTAGAATGAATATTAAGTGACAAAGCATGAGACTTATTTTTTTTCTCTGAAATTGCTGTTTCTTTGGTTTGCTATAGGGTAACTAGCAAATCCCATCATCTCTACTAGGTGAAATAAGCACCCTCCCCCATCTTGAAGTGCCTGAGGGTCACAGGCATCTGTGACAAGCAAAAGTTTAATTGGATGTCAGCTAGTCAGATATCTGAGCTAAAGCCATGCACTTGATCATTTCCAGGACATGTCCAGGAATTTTCAATGTTGGCAGTCTCTGTTTTTGTCCTTGTAATTCTGCACACACCATACTTTATTTCTTTTAAGAATTCTTTTAATTCTTATTGTTGGTAAGTCACGTCTGTTAAGTTTGAGCAATGAGAGGCTGAACCAGAGCATGAGTGCAACAGTACTTTATTTTACAAATAAAGGGCTGACCGTGCTTGCCAAGCCTGGAACTGGCTCGCAGCAATCAGCAGCCAGTTGGACCCCGCAGCCTGCTTTTATAGCTGGCTGCTGGGGAGAACTGACCAATGGGAATGGGGGGAATAACGCCCACACAAGTAAGTGGACCTGAGTGAGAACTCCTTGAGTCCTCAGGACATAACACCCCTTCCCCCCAGATGCGAACACGCATAGTCCTTGAGGTAGATGGGGGGTTTGTGTTGGCGCCCGGAGCGGCGCAACTCGGGAACATTGTCTGACTGTTCGGTATTAGTCTGTGACGGTTGAGCTGGCATAGTGTCGCCAACACTCTCTCTGGACTGGGCATCCTCAGAAACCACCGGGTTGGTTTCTGGAGTCAAACTCTCGTGGGTTGGATCCGGTTGATCAACTCTCTGGGCGCTGTTGTCCGGGTTTGGGCTGACCAGAACGACCGCTGGCGCAGACTGGTCACTGGGTGCGATGTGGCTGGGTGGCGGATAGGACGGTTCCCTTTCGACTGGAGACTCTGGATTCTTGTTTGCGAGGTTGCTGAGGCGCCTTCTGAGTTGGTCTATGTGTCTCCTCCAGACGCGACCATCCTCCAGCCTGACTCTATATGATCTCGGCCCGGTGACGGCGATGACCTCGCCCGGAATCCAAAGTGGGTCCCCAGCGAAATTTCTAGCGAATATCGGCTCCTGTAACATAAAATGTCTAACCCCCGAAGTGGAAGCGAGGGGAGAGTCTGGGCAGTATTGTGGGTGCAGTCTATCTAATACAGTCCTCAGGCGCTGGCCCATCAGAAGTTCCGCTGGGGACTTATTGGTGACTGCACAGGGGGTTGAGTGCTGGCTCATCAGGAACCGTGAGAGTTTGTGGTGCCAGTCATCTCTGCCAAACCTAGCGAGGGCCTCTTTGGTGGTCCTGAAGGCCCTTTCAGCCAACCCATTACTCGCAGGGTGAAATGGGGCTGTTAAAATGTGGCGAATGCCTAGGTTGGCTGCAAAACAGCTGAATTCTACTGATGCGAACTGTGGGCCATTATCGGAGACCAAGGAGTCGGGTAGTCCATGGGTAACGAACAGGCGCGTTAACACGTTGGTGATTGCTAGTGTGGTGGTCGTGGATAGCTGTGCCACATCTATCCACTTGGAATAAGCGTCCACGACCACTAGGAACATCTTTCCATGCACGGGGCCGGCCAGATCGATATGGATTCTAGACCAAGGGGCGCTGGCGCTCTCCCATCTGGTAGGGGTGGCGATGGGGGGAGCAGGACGGGATTCCTGGCAAATGCTGCAGGAACTTACCCAATTGACAATGTCCTCGTCTAGACCCGGCCACCACACGTAGCTGCGTGCCAACGCCTTCATTCTCACAATGCCGGGGTGTCCCTCGTGCAACGCCTCCAGGACTCGGGTACGCAGCGAGGTCGGGATGATCACTCGAGTGCCCCACAGTAGACAACCCTGCAAACTGGACAGCTCCTGCATGCGAGTCTTAAAGGGTGCGAATTTGTTATCAACATTGCCTCCCGGCCACCCCCTCCTCACCCAGTCGAGCACCTGGGCGAGCATTTGGTCTGCCTTGGTTTTGGCGGCGATGTCAAGGGCGGTGATGGGCAGGTCCAACTGGGTGATTTCAAAAATGGCATTGACAGGAGCTGGGTCTTCAGCCGGAGCGGGTAAGGGGCAGCGACTGAGTGCGTCAGCGTGGGATAGAGTTTTGCCCGGGCGGTGGATAAGTTTGTATGAGTAGGCCGCTAGGAAAAGCGTCCACCTTGTCATCCGAGGGGAGAGGACTTGAGGTGTCTGTTTGTCGCCGGCCAGTAGGCCCAGGAGGGGCTTATGGTCGGTGACCAGTTCGAAGAAGTGGCCAAAAAGGAATTCGTGAAACTTTTTCACGGCTGCAACAGCTGCTAGGGCTTCCTTGTCTATTTGGCTGTAATTTCGCTCCGTGGCCGAGAGCGTCCTGGAGAAAAAGGCGATGGGGGCCTCGGCGCCATTGGCGAGTCGGTGACTAAGGACCGCCCCAATTCCAAAAGGGGATGCGTCTGCTGCCAGTACTAAAGGAAGGTTGGGGTCGAATTGGATGAGCACTGCCTCTGACGTAAGTAGTGATTTGACGGCGTTAAACGCCTGGTCTTCTTTGTGCCCCCAGTGCCACGGTGACTTTTTGTCTAATAATCTGTGTAGGGGTTCGGCTACTGAGGCTTTATGGGGCAAAAAGGATGCATAAAAGTTTAGGAGTCCCAAGAAGGCTTGTAGCTCCGTTTTGGAGGTCGGTGTGGGAGCTTCGTGGATCGCCCTGACCTTGGACTCCAGGGGGTGAATGCCAGAGGCGTCAATTTTATAACCCAGAAAGTCCAGGTGTCTAGTGGCAATGGTGCATTTTTCTTTTTTTAACTTGAGGCCATGCTGTCTGAACCTCTCTAACACTGCTCGCACTCTCTGGAAGAGTTGGGGTCTGTCCCTGGCCGAGACCAAGATGTCGTCGAAGTAGGGTACTACACCAGGGAGGCCCTGTAAAATCCGCTCCATGAGGGATTGAAAAATACCCGGGGCAACACTTACGCCAAATTGGAGACGCTTGCATCGGAAGGCACCCCTGTGAGTGACGATGGTCTGAAGTTCCGCTGTTTGGTTATCAACAGGGAACTGTTGATATGCTTGAGACATGTCCAATTTAGCAAAAATACTGCCCGGTTCGAATGTGTGCAATAAGTGCTGAATGACGGGCACGGGATAGGCGCTAACTTGTAAATATTTATTGATTGTTGTCTTGTAGTCCGAGCAAATTCTCAGGCTACCATCTTTTTTGATGGGTGTGACAATGGGCGTCTCCCACTTGGCGAAATCTGTTGGCTCAATGACCCCTTGTTTTAGTAGTTTATCCAATTCAGCGTCTAGTTTTGGTCGAATAGCAAATGGAACTCTACGTGGTTTTAATCTGATTGGGACTGCCTGGGGGTCAACGGTGAACGAGATGGGGGTTCCATTATAACACCCCAGCTCCTCGCTGAACACATCTGCGTAGTCAGCGAATAAGGAGTCAGTGTCTGAGGTTGAGACAGCATGGACTCCTGTTAACCCTAGGCCGAGGTGGGGAAACCAATCGAGCCCCAATAAGGTGGGTAGATTGCCGTTAACTACCACTAGAGGTAGGTGGCCTTTAAAAGCTCTAAAACTGACAAAGAACTTGCCTCTGCCGATCACGGGAATGGCCTTCCCCTGGTAGTCCTTCAGACCGAACTGGCATCTCTGAAGCCGGGTAGTAGATAGGCTGGGGTGGAGTCTCTTGAGGGTGTTCCACGAGATTATTGAGAGCGCTGACCCTGTGTCAACCTCCATGTGGCACGGTTTACCTTCTAGGGAAACGGAGAGAGAAATTTTACTAACAGAGTGGCAAGTACGCCTGGCAAGGCGGTGCGTGCGACAGTTTAATACTTGCCTCTGTGGTCCCGAGTGCGAGGACGGGGGTCTTTGTGCCGCGCTTTGGGGGGCTTGGCAGACTCTCGCAATGTGCCCCCTCTTATGGCAGTTGTTGCAAACGGCTCCTTTAAACTTGCAGGTGGCCCTTTGATGTGATCCCCCACAGGCTAGGCACAGGGTGATGTGCTTGGGTGGACCGGTGTATTCTTGTTTGGCCCCTACCTGCGACCGTCTGTCATTGGTGAGGCGATGGACATCGTTCTCATCGTTGTGGCCTTCCTCTGCTTCCACCTCTTCGGAATGGACTGGGAACGCTGCTAGCTTGGCGCTTGGGCCCTGAATTTCGGTGGCTGAGTTCGTAGCTAGCTCGGCTGCTAGGGCCTCCTCTACCGCTTGCGCGAGGTTGAGGTCTTTTTTAGCTAGCAGTCGCCTCTGTAGGTTGAGATCCTTGACCCCACAAACCAATTGATCGAGGAGCATGTCCTCCAGGTATGTTCCAAACCCGCAGTGCAGGGCTGCTGTTCTGAGGGCGGCCATATATTGGTTGATGGTCTCCTTACTTGATTGCTTCCTCATTCGGAACGTGAACCTCCTGGCGATTTGTGAAGGCCTGGGAGCGTAGTGGTTTGTGAGGATCTCAAGCAACTCGGACCATGGAACGTTTTTTAATTCTCTCGGTGCCACGAGTGCTGCAGCGGTATCGTAAACGGTGGCTCCGCAGTAGATTAGGAAATAGGATTTTTTCCGATGCTCTCCCGCATCCGACAGGCCGACCGCATCGATGTAATGATTGAAACGGTTCTTATACGATTCCCACTTCTCTTCGTCTGGTTTAAACGCCGGGAATACTGGATTGGAACTCATGGTGCTGGAACGGCTGGGCTACCTGCGGGAGAAATCTCTCTGGGACTACGAACGCTCGTGAGTTACTAGTGATATCAGCTCTGGAGAGGTTTTTTGCTACCCTCTCTTTCTCTCTCTCTGGGTTACCACGTTGGCTGCTAGCCATTGGAGGTGTCTTGATTCGCGCCAAAAAAAGTGGGCGTTAGTGACTCTCTACAGCGCTGTGCTGTGATTCCTACTGGCTCGAAATTCAAATGACACCCGTTTGAATTTCGCGCCAAATGCAGAGCGGCTGCGGCTCGCAGCGCTTCACTTTCCCCGTAGCGAGGCTAACAAGCGGCTACAGACGCTTCTAACTATTTGACTCAGACCGCTTTCTCTGGCTGCGGATCTGCGTTTGCTCTTTTTGATCGCTCGTTTCGCTAGCTGACCGCTCTCTCTGGCTGCGGATCAGCGTTTCCCTTGTTGCCAGCCGATCGCTCTCTCTGGGCTGTAGATCGATGGCTAGTGACTCAGCGGTTGCAAGGTGCTTCTGGTAGCTATCCCACCTTCGTCGCCAGTGTTAAGTTTGAGCAATGAGAGGCTGAACCAGAGCATGAGTGCAACAGTACTTTATTTTACAAATAAAGGGCTGACCGTGCTTGCCAAGCCTGGAACTGGCTCGCAGCAATCAGCAGCCAGTTGGACCCCGCAGCCTGCTTTTATAGCTGGCTGCTGGGGAGAACTGACCAATGGGAATGGGGGGAATAACGCCCACACAAGTAAATGGACCTGAGTGAGAACTCCTTGAGTCCTCAGGACATAACACCGTCATTGCTTTTTTTCCAGTGCTGGCCTGTACTGGTTCTGTGTTATTACTTCAGTAGAATAGCTTGTCTCCTGGAGTTCTATCCTGGAGTTGTGTGTGATCCATTAAAAGAGGTTGTCCAAAATAGACTGGACAACCATTTGACAAGGATGATATAAAGTCTTCTGTCTTAATCAGGGGATTAGGCTAGAAGATCTCTGATGTTTCTTCCATATGATTCTATATGTTCTACAGTAAGTTATCATATATGTAGTTCATGACAATTTTCCTCTATATTTACAATTGTTGTAATCTACATTTCTTCTACTGTTCTACTATTGCTTGAGGATCTTTCATTTGCACAAATTTTCTGAATCTCTTCCAGTTCTATATCCCTGAATATTTTATTTTTGGTTATGAAACTCTTTTAATCTGCTTATTGTGTTCAGTGATATTTGAGTCTGGATAAATCCTTTCCACAGGTCAAACATTCTCTTTAAGTCCTCTCACTTTGTTAGTTCTGACATATAATTGTGCAATGTTGTGCAATGTTCAAACATGGTATGCAGTAATGTCCATGGCTGTAGCTCTTAACCACATAGAGCAGGACTGTCAAACTCCCAAACCCACAGGCCAGATGCATGACATGCTGGCAACGCCCATGCCCATTTTAGCAAAGGGGGGGGAGTCCCAATATATCATGTGATGCCACCATGATGACATGAGTTTGACACCCCTGACACAGAGCATCATAAGCCCCACCACCATGACAAAGGGTTATCCATGAAGATGATGGTGGTGGTTGGAAGCTAATTAAAGATAGAAGCAACCTGGAATTAAGAAGAAATTCCTAACAGTGAGAACAATTAAACAGAGGAACAGCTCGCCTTCAGAAATTGTGGGGATTCATCACTGGAGGTTTTTAAGAAGAGTCTGGACAGTTACTTATTTGAAATGATACAGGGCAAGGGTGTCAAACTCAAGGCCCAGGAGCTGGATTTGCCCTGCACGATGCTTATATCTGGCCTGTGGGGCTGTCCTGGAAACTGTGAGGGACCGTGGTTTTTTCTAGAAGAGCACTCAGACCACCACAGGCACACCTACCTGAGTGACATTGAGATGGCCACGCCAACCCTGGCCACACCCACTCTAACCCCTCAAGGTCAAACACAACCCTAATGCAGCCCTCAATTGAGTTTGAAACCCCTGGTATAGGGTCTCCTGCTTGAGCAGGGGGCTGGACTAGAAGGCCTCCAAGGTCCCTTCCAGATCTATTCTATTCTATGACAAAGGTAATAGACAATGGTGATCATTTCATTTTTTTGATTCATATGTTATTAAAACCTCTATTAGAGAAAATCATAAAAATCATACCAGACTAGTATTGTATGCTGATGATATTTTGTTTTTCTCTGAAATTTATAGTTGATTTCTGGCTTTGATGCATTTGATTAATGTGTTTAGGAAAGTTGTAGGATGTTCAGTTAATTAGTCTACATTGGAATAGATGCCCAAAGCTTTTAAAAAAATGTATTCATACTTTGCAACATAACATTTTTAACATATATTTAATAGATTAATTAGATACTGGTATTCTATACTTTATGTATTTATTTGAAAACTGCAATATAGAATAAGATGAATAAAGATATCTAAGTTTGGGTTATTGATAAATGGAAGTATTTGAATCTTAAGCTTTGTGGTAGCATAAATACTCTCAAAATGAATGTAGTTCTGCGAATGAAATTCCCATGTAGCTATCTATTAGGCAAATATATTTAAAAACTTGATAAATTGTTCCATAAATGCATATGATATTTTCAGACAATATTCTTGAAAACAATGCACTTGTCAATTAAGGAGAGCGGTATGGTTTTCCAAATATTGAATTATATTGTTTCATATATCTTGTTGGGATCAAATTTTGGAGAGCTTTCCTTAGCATAAATTCACATATTGTACTTTTGCTTAACTGGACCATTTTAGGTTCGAGTACGATCAGTGAAACAAAGTTCCTTTAACTACTGCATCCATTTGAATATTGTGGCTTTTGTAAAATTGCATTTTCTTATGTTAAATTGACTTTATGGAGAGATCCATACCTCATAATTGATGAGAAACCTGCAATGTGGGAGATTTGGAATGAATGCTAGGATTTTTACTTTCGACCAATTATTGAATTACAATAATGGATGTCTGTGTTGAAATACTAATATATTTTGTCCTTTGCCACCCACTAGCAGTATTTACACCTACATCATCTTCACTTGAGCCGGCAGCATTCTTAGTGTCAGAGACATCAGAAATTGCCAAAGATTTTGAGTCTGAAAATCTCACAATCAATCTCTATACATACATGCTAGCAATAAGTCAACTTGACATGCAAATTTTAAAGATTAAATAGAATAAGAAATGGGAGATCCTTATTTTGTCGAAACAATGGAAGACTGTCTTAAAATATATCAAATCTTAGACTGTGGCTTATTCAACAAAATAAATGTGTGTTTCTCCCTTATTCAACCAAATTGTATTTCTACATAAATAATTAAGTGATTGTGTTTTGGGAGATCCTTATTTTTTTACAGATTATAATATATTTAAGTATTTGTATTATTTAGAATCACTTGAATTTCTATATGGAAATTAATAGCAGGGAAACAAAAATGGATTCTTCACATTGCTCTTATTGTATTTGTACATAAATAATTAAATTATTGTGTTTTGGGAGATGCTTATTTTTTACAGATTATAATATATTTGAATATTTGTATTCTTTAGAATCACTTGAATTGCTACTTGGAAATTAATAGCAGGGAAATAAAAATGGATTCTTCACTTTGCTCATATTGTTAAGGGACCTGTTCTTCAACATTGGATAGGAAAAAATATATAATTATTTTGGGACTGAGGACTGGGCTATTACTTACAGCTTATGAATGAACTATTTATTGGAAATGTTTATAAAATAATTGACAGAATTGTTCTGCATGAATTCCACTAAAAGTTTTTTTTCTATATTCTAACATAACTATCAATGCTACATATTTCTTTTTTATAGCATTGAAGTTGACACCATCCTGCCTTAGACATTTTTTGGATATAACTTATTACATATTACTTTCAACCATCACTTTCTTCTTCTATCTAGCTTGAATTTAACAACCAGCATGCTGTAAGATGAGCTAAAAACATAATGATTCAGTGTTCACTTTTGGTCGCTCTGCATGGTTCAGATAATGACATTTTAAAGCATAGAGAAGTGATAAGAACACACATGAAATATAAAGCATTCACCAATCATTAAAAAAATTAATTCCAAAAAGACTGAGAACCTTGGCTTTTGATGAGATGATTGGAGAATTTCCACATTCAAATAGTGGCCCAGAATACATAGGGTAGATTTTAGTTAATTTGATTTCAGGTCTGGACATGAAAGTTAAGTTCCCTTTCCTTCTTTCTGATTATAGGACTTTGAAAACCTAAGTTGGAAAAACTCTGATGTTTAAAGTAATAATTATCTATGGTTGTCTTTGATCTTAGATATGCTGTGGAAAGAAGAATGTCCAAATCTGCCTTCATATTCACTGGCCACTGCCTCCTTATTTCTCAGTTTGCAGAAGAAAAAAAAACCAGTGAAAAAAATATCTGAATTAAAATTTCTTCAGGAATACTTGAGCATAAAACTCAAAAAGATATATTGGTGCCTTGATATTTGTCGTTAATTGTTTCTGGGAGGCATGATGAGTACTATAAATAATGAGTGCCAAACAAACTAGTGACTTACCATGTGACTCTGTTTCTGCCAGGAAAGATTTCCTTTCTGTCCCGTTTCCTATGTCAGCAACCTTCCCAGCATGGCTGACTTCCTGTTGCCTTCTGCGGCCATCATTCTCTTCCTTTTGCAGTGATCTTCCCAGCGTGGCTGACTTCCTGTCCATTCTCCGCAACTCTCCCCCTTTTCCTATTGCAGCACTTGAGTACCAAATAAACAATAAGGACCAGGACAACATTTCCACATCAAAATGCATCAAGTACCAAATTCATTGGATTTTGAAGTAGTCAAGTACCAAGGTACCACTATATGTTTCAATTTAGAGTCCCAAAGGTGTTTTTTCAGTAGGCAACTGGACTTTCTTGCTTTTTCTTTTGAAGACATTTTGCTTCTCATCCAAGAAGCTTCTTCAGCTCTGACAGGATAGTGGGGAATAGAAGAATTTATATTCCTTGCAGACAGCTGGTAATCTGCATCCTTTTAGAGGGTTGTTGAAGTACTTGGGGGTTTATCTGTGTCCTCAGGGTCACCTGAGTTGTGATTCCTGTAGTCTGGAAAATCTTCAAATTCATTGTAAGACTACAGGAACCAGGAACAGTACTCAGGTGATCCTGAGGACACAGATAAACCACCGAGTGCTTCAACGACCCTCTAAAAGGATGCAAATGACCAGTCTGCAAGGAATATAAATCCTTCCATTCCCCACTATCCTGTCAGAGCTGAAGAAGCTTCTTGGATGACAAGTGAAACATCTTCAAAAGAAAAAAACAAGAAAGTCCAATTGCCTTCTGAAAAAGCATCTTTGGGACAACCATGACCTGGATGACTGAGATTCTCTACAGGCTTTCAATTTAGAGAAACCAGATTTTGAAACATGCAATAAAGGGGTGCAAAAGCAGCAAGTACATGCAAGAACAGAAAAGTGTCTATCTTTATGGCACATACTCTTCAGATGTGAGGTGATCAAGAACAACATTCAGTGTTAGAACATTGCAGTCCTTGATCCAATTTCAAAAGCCCCTAGCATCTAGACTTCTGATCTGCTGATTCAAGACAGTCTCAACTGGGAAGGACAAAATGAGAAAGAGGGAAAGTGGTTGCCAGAAAGAAGGAATAGGAACAAAAAGAAAGACAGGAGAGTGCCAAATAGAAATAAAGATTAGAATAGCCTTACACTGATCAAATTACCTAGTGTGACAATGAAATGTCTGCAAATAACAACAACAACCAAGTTCAGAGAGCATCTCGATTTGATTTTTCACAGCATCTTGTAAATATCACATTGAATAATGTGATTTGCTATTATAGGTGCCAGAAGAGTCAGTGGAATCGCTTGTAGAGGTAGTCCTCAATTTATCACCAATTGTTTTATGATGATTTGGACCTCAGAATGGGTGCTTTATACCCAGACTTCCAGCTGTTGTGAAATGTCACTTCCAGAGCTTTACGATTGGCTCACATTTGTAATCAGTTGCAATGTTCTATGGTCACATGACCACAATTTGTGACAGTTTGCTAGTTTCTGGTATTTTTTGCTGGTTTCCAACACAAAACACCCATTGGGGAAACTGGTTTCACTTAATGATCACACTTTTTGCTTAATGACCACAGTGATTTGCTCAAGAGCTACATCAAAAATCTCAGAAAATAGGTCTGCTCACCTGGGTGCCTCTAGTTATGACCACAATGACTTATAACCAGATTTCTAGTCTCAGTGTTGGTCATTAGTTGAGGACTACCTATAGTAATTTGTAGTAACAATTTTGAAAGTGTCTAGTTGAATTATTGAATTGTTTACCTGGATTGAATTGTTGAATCCGTCTACCTGTAAGGAGGAAGAAAGCAAAAGACAAATTAAAGAAAGCAATTAGGAAGACTATTAAAATATCAGAACGAGGCATACTGTTCATGGCAAGATGAATATCTTGTCAAAGGCACTGATAAATTAAAATCAACTGAATATCATGGAAAAATGTATATATGATGCCTATGGGAAGGAAAAACACTTAAGAGCTTTGATCTGGTTGTGCAGATAAAACATACAATTCATAATCGCACTGAATTTTTGGGGGAAACTGCCAAGATTTCATGGCAAACATGATATTATTAGTGATGCAGGGGTTTGGTTTTTTTTGCTTTTTTAAAAAAGAAGACTCAAAACAGAATCAAAATACTTATGCTCCTTTCATCTCAATAAGATTTAACCTAACTCTTCATACCACTGCCCAGTTGCTAGGTTTCAGAGATCTAAAGTACAAAGGAGTGTGTTCCCTGCCAATAATATTCTTCATCACACAATACAGTGGTTATAGTTACAGAGGTGGGATTCAACATTTTTTTACTACTGGTTCTATGAGCGTGACTTGGTGGGCATGGCATGGCTTGGTGGGTGTGGCTTGGTGAGTGTGGCAGGGGAAGGTTACTGCAAAATCCCATTCCCTCCCCACCCCACTAACCTGCTTTCCAACTCCATTCTCCTGTGCAGGGCAAAAAAAGAAGACCCAGCTGATCAGCTGGGACTTGGGAGGCAGAAAATAGATGGGGGCAGGGCCAGTCAGAGGTGGTATTTGCTACTTCTCTGAACTACTAAAATTTTTCGCTACTGGTTCTCCAGAACTGGTCAGATCCTGCTCAATACCACCTCTGGAACATTAGCCATACTCCTATTCCTTCATCCTTTGATGGTGGGGAGAATCAATGGGTGAGGTTCCAGTAGAATTTAATGATGTTTGCCTTTACACGTATTCTTACAGCTTCAGTCATGATTAGCAATGATTTATTTATTTATTTAATCTGGCCACTCGTCACAACTAAATGACACTAGCAATTTATGGTTGTAAAATGATAAAACACTTAAAGCCAATAAAACCATCTGTATATGCAGCAGCTGAGATAATTGCCCTATTAACAATAAAGCCAAGAGACAGGGCCTGTAACAACTTTGGAACCAAGACCTGTGTAAACAACCACTTTTTTAAAGCCTTCCAAAGGATCAATATGTTTGGAACCATTTTAATCTCTGAAGGCAAAATATTCTACAAACAGGGTGTCAGGGTTCCAAGTAACAGATCCATTGTAAGCAAAAACTCTGAGGCAGGTAGGTTTCTCAAAAATAGCTTTATTGGAAATGCCATATTGGCACATATTTGGTGAAAACCAACTACGAAGGGTCTTTTGGTTTTCACCTAATTAAAAGTGAAAAATTTTCCCCCAATCCCAATCAATCAGTCCCATGGCCCAATCAAGGCACTGTCTGCTGGTCTGGTGACATCACTCCAGTGGTGAGATTCAATTTTTTTTTTACTACTGGTCCTGAGGGCGTGGCTTAGTGGGCGTGGCAGGGGAAGGATACTGTAAAATCTCCAGCAGAAGTGGAATTTGCCGGTTCTCCAAACTCTTCAAAATTTCCGCTACCGGTTCTCCAGAACTGGTGAGAACCTGCTGAATAACACCCCTGCATCACTCCTCCTTACTCCAGTCAAGTGTGAGAATGTACTTGGTTCCCAAGTTAAAGTATTTTATTTTGACTACACAGCCCCAGCTATCTCTAATCCCCTCTCCCTATCCCTCAGCTCTAGTGTGGCAGCACTGAAGCTCCAAGATGGTTTCGGCCAGGCTAGCTTCAGAGTTGACACAGGGGCTACAGCAAAGAAGGCCATCTTTTGATCCCCACCAGCCTACACTCTTTGGTCAATGAAATCCAGCATGTTAAATCGGAGTGGATGGAGAGAGTCTCTTGGAAATAGATAGTCCCTCAAGTCCCTTGGATTATTATTACATATTGTAAATATGATACAAATGCTAGTTAATTAATCCATGGGGTGGGAATATTACTTTAAAAAAGAAATTCTAAAGACTCATTTTATGATCCAAGACTATTTGGTTATTACCCCAAATAAAACAGGTACTCTACACAGTTCCCCTATTTTTTTCTTCCATTCTGACTCTGAATGCTGAATTGTACTTGTCATATTAATTAATGCACGGTATAATGTTGGTTTGAGGAATTAGAATATTCATTATTATATTTTTAATATTTTTCTGTGGAGTAATAGGAATTTATTAAAAAAAGGATATTTCAGTCCAATATATTGTAGTTAGATGGTGTTGTAGAATATATCAAAAGAAAATATTAAAAATTTGATAAAAGCCTTCATGTTCTTTTATCTATTAGTTTCTCTTACTTTCAGATGTGGCTTCATCTATCATTTTGCAGCTGTAATTAAACATATCTATCTGAAAAGCAAAATACATTGAATTATAAAAGATAATTGTTTTTGTTTTCTCTGGGATAAAAATAGATTTATCTTTTATTCTATTTGAAAGGAAACTCACAATGTGACCGTATGTCTGTACAGTGCAGATACTCTTTTTTTTAAAAAAAAATATTGGTTTTTAAAGACAAACAAAAACAAACAAAACATAAAAACATTCAGCTTTCTTTCATAAATGTACAAGCAGTGTGTCGGTTGGTTTACCAATTTTTTATGCATCCATCTCGCAGTCCCAACCACAGTTACATAATAACTCATATTATCAATCAAAAATTAAATAACCTAGTATCACTATTAAACAATCACCCGACTATAATTTTATTCATTCATACTTTGCGAGATAACCATAATTTACCTAGTTTATTTCATAACAATTCACACAATCCTCCTAAATCTATCCTAAAAACATTTTATAGATATGATATCAAAAAAAGAAATCTATCATTCATTATTTATAAATCTATCATTTATAAATCTATATTCATTATTTTCTAAAATTCTAGATATTCTATTATTGTGTTTCATCATCTAACCATTGACAGAAAAGGTCTCAGATTTTATTAAAAAAAATGTTTTTTTAAAAAACAGTTTTATTGGTTTTTGTAATAAACAGACAAAAACAGACAAAACATAAAAGCATCAGCTCTCTTCCATACTTATATACAAACAGTGTGTCGGCTGGTTCATCAGTTTTGTGCATCCATTTTGTAGTCTCAATTACGGTTATGTTACATAATAACTCTTATTATAAAAAATTTTATCTTCTTGTTTTCTAATTTCAAATGTCAATCCACTCATTTCAGCACATTCCAATATTTTCTTAATGATTTCCCCCTGTGGTGGTATTCTCCCATTTTTCCAATTTTTAGCAAATACAATCCCAGCCGCTGTCAACACATTTACAATCAGGTATTTCAAATCCTTACTATATGTATCGGGTAAAATTCCCAACAAAAAAATCTCTGGTTTCAAGTCTATATGTTTCTTTATCATTTTTTCCAACCACATGCGAATTTTAGTCCAGTATTTTCTAGCATCCTCACAGGTCCACCACATATGGTAATATGAGCCAGGTATCTGATGACATTTCCAACATTTTTCAGATTTATTCTTGAACATTCTTGCTATTCTTGTGGGGGGAAATGCCACCTGTAAAACATCTTATACAGATTTTCTATATATGCTGTTGACATTGTCATTTTATAATTTTGAGACCACAATTTTTGCCATTTCTCTAAATCAATCCCATATCCAAAATTCTTCCCCCAAGCAATCGTAGTTTCTTTAACTTGTTCTACAGTGCAGATAGTCTTAATGAGATACTGGAAGCAATATGTTGATTTGCAAAATAATATCTAGTTTAGAGATCCTAGATTTTATAGAATTTTGTGCAGAAAGATGCTTTAGGTATAGCTGGGTTTTGCTTATGTGTTTAGCATGCTAGCTGAAATCTCCCCACACTGACCAATATTTTCCTTATTGCTAGCAAGATATGCTGCATATGACAGAGCCTAGGAGTAAGGCTGTAGCCATAATGCCTTGTTTATCATAATTAATTGACCAAAGTCATGATGAGAGGTAAAGGTCAGTACTTAAAGACACATCAATTGATGACCATGGCTTATGGAAAATTGTGGCTTGAAATGAAAGAGAAGTAAATGTTCAAAAACATGAATTAAGAAATGAAATCAGAAAAAAATTAGCCATGAATGTGTGCCCAACTAGGTAAAAGGAAGAGCATGTAAAAGATCCAATGGAGGTAGTCTGATCTTGTGGAATGGAATTAATGAATACATTCAGGGAAATAAAAGTGCTGATTTAATTGTGATAGAAACAGCTAAATGGCAGAAAGTATGAATCGGGGTCATCTAGATTCTTGTATATGTATGAATATTACACATGAAGGAATTATTCTCATGCAAGAACCAAAAAAGATTTATTCTGAGAAAAACTACAGCTTTTAGAATGAATTCAATCCAGAGCAAAAAAAATAGTTGTTCTGCAGTTGACATGAATGAATGGGTGACAAGAAGACAAAAGAGAGCAGAAAAGGGATGGGATCATTTTAGAAATCCATGGTGAATGAGAATGATAACTGGCCAGTATCTACTTAGGTAAAGATCTTTGAGCAAGTCTGTTTATATGTTCCCAAAGCAAAGGAATAAACATAACTCAAAAAGCAAAATTTAATGCTAACCAATTGAGGTAATTCTTGAAGAAGACAAGGCCATGAGAGAGGCTGAATTGGGGGGAGGAAAAGCATTTGCTGTAGGGGTCAAGGGAGACAAGTGACAAAGGCAACATGGTGTTGTTGTGATACAAGTTCACACCTTTCATCTGCACATCATGATACCACAGATACATACAAAAAGCTTAAAGTTTGAGCACAATGGTGCAGTGCTTTCATCGTTTTGATGAAACCATTTGACCTTTATGGGATTAGACTTTTAAATACTGGGGATGTATTTGGCAAATTTGGATTAAAATGTTATGAGGGGTGACAGTGACAAAATTTGAGAAGTGGTATGGCTTTATGCAGAACAAAGGCCTTTTATGGGCACATTCAAACAACCTTGCTTATCTTTATTTTGATCTTTAGTATTCCAGAAGAGAAATATATGTATTTCCCCATAGGAATATGGAAAGCTTTACTTTGGTCATTGAAATTAGAGAGAGGATGTAGAATACAAGTTAATATGACTATTAGAATTAAATATGACCAGGTGATGCAATTACAGCCCAATCAAAATGATGCATGATTGTTTATTATCTGAATTAAGTTTGTTCATATGATGAAAATCAAAGCATGACATGTAGTGTTCTAGGACTTTTATGAAGCAACCTAATTGAAATTCAGTAATGGGCTTTGAACCAATCAAGACCTGTTCCTGCAAAAAGTGTCAGGCTGTGAATAACCATCATTTTCACACAATGAAATTGAAAAGGATGCAAGACATGAAAATCAGGAAAGAACAATCATAGGCTCATAGAACTCAGGGCCATGACAAAATGTAATTCCGCACTTGGGAACAATGGAATAGTCAAAGAAATCATCAGCAGGATGAAATCTTTTGAGAAATGACAGTGATACTGAAATTGTAATGGGACTGTCAGAAGGCATATGAATTGTTTCAATCAGAATGCCCCCCCCCCCGCCCCAAAGAGCAAAATTAATATAGGCCTTGAATAAAAGATTATTAGTTATATCAGAAGCATAAAAGAATACAGCAGGTACTTGGACAGCCAAATGCAGATTTTTAACAGGTGACCATTTGGTCAACTCACCAGTTTTCCCTTGATAATGTACAATCTGCAGGCCTGGCTAGTATAACATCTTCTAGTGGGCTGAGAGTAGACTGAAACGATCTTTTGACAAACCTTTTGTACTTGCTGACCAAATGTTAGTTTTTGATTTTACTAGAATTTTATTCATTTGGGATTATTTTTTATTTTTTTAAATACATTTTTATTGAATTTTCACCTTTAAAAAACAAATTCTATATAATTTTTGCAGTTGTTTGTAGCATCGGTTATTCCATTTTCCTGTACATGCATGTGTGTGTGTGTGTGTGTGTGTTGTGAGTTTATTCATTTCAGCACAATCCATTACTTTCTTTATAATCATATCCTCTTTGGGGCTATTACCTAGTTTCCAATTTTGAGCATATAATATCCTGACTGCTGTTAATATATGTATTATTAAGCATTTGATATCTTTTGCACATTCCTCTTTAGTTATCCCTAATAAGAATGTTTTAAGTTTGGATTCTATCTTTAAGCCTGTTATTTCCTGTAACCAGATCTTTACCTTATTCCAAAATTTTATCGCTTTTGGACAGGTCCACCACATGTGAAAGAAGGTACCTGGTTTCTTTTTGCATTTCCAACATTCTGATTTCAAATTTGGATAGATTTGGGCCAAACTTGTTGGTGCTAGATGCCACCGATAAAACATTTTATGCAGGTTTTCTTTATATGAGGCTGCCATCATTAATTTATAATTTCTTGTCCATAATCTTTCCTAATCTTCTAGTTGTATGCTGTATCCAAAATTTTTCATTCAGGCTTTCATTATTGGTTTCACCACCTCCTCTTCTCTGTCAAATTTTAATAAATAATTGTACATTTTGGTTATATTTTTTTCCTCTGTTCCGAATAACATTTTATCCATTTGTTGTGGAGTTTTACCTATGCCGAATTCTTCTAAGTCTTTTTTTTTTTGTATTTTGTTTGTATTTGTAGGTAAGGCCACCAATCTATTATTATCCCTTCCTCTTTCAGTTTTTGGTTCATTTTCAAAATCCCTTTATCATCTAATAATTGATTATATCTAATCATTTTATTTATATCTAAGGTGTTTGGGTAGATCATAGCATTCATAGTGGAGAACCAACCTGGCATTTTCATGTAATATGTTTTCCTGATTTTAATTCACATCTCTAACAGTGTCTCTCTAATTTGATGGTTTAGGAAGTGTGAACTTGTCTTTTTTCTCTTCTCCCACATAACAACATGCCAACCAATTTGTAGATCATGTCCTTCGAGAGTTATTAGCTTCTTATTGCTTAGGAGAGATTTTTTTTAAAGTGGGTTTCTGCTCCTCTTAAATGCCTGTTTGTATCCTTCCTCACTTTTAGAATTCCTCATTGCATTCTTCCTCTCTTTCTACTCTTCAATATTTTAATGAATCCTGTTCCCACTTCTATCATGCATGTAATAGCTTATTAATAGCTTTGTGTATACTACCAGTAAACTCTTTCCCTCCTCACCTTAATGTTTTTTTTCTGTGCTTTTGTTGCCCCACCAAATATTTATTTGGCCAAGCTGACCAAAGGACATTTTAATTTGGAAGAAACTAAAATAAATTAGCTTTCCTTTACCACATCCCCCTTTATGTCCATATCTGTTTATATGCAGAAGGAGGGCAGGCAGGAAAGTAAGAAAGTATACATGAGGTTAAAAAAAAAGCAGCCACATATTAACTTAGTGGAAAAGTGGTAAATTGAGGTAATGATCACACCTGCTGCCCTCCCTACAAATCAATTGGCACAGCTGCTTCATTGTCCTTAACATATGGCTTTGTGGGTGTGATTATTGCCATATTGGCTATGACTTTGTAGTTTTTGCTCTGAGTCAGGGTTTGATCATCATCAAGTAGCAAAGTCACTTCGTTTTACAATGCCACTGAGTGGTCCAGGAGCTATCCATGAAGGGATAAATAGCAGCACTGCTGTCACTTGAGAATAAGTCCACAGAAAGAACTTACAATAAAGAACATAGGAAGGAGCTTCCACAACATTATGTGAAACAATTCTCACATATCAACCCTTGGATGCTGTTACTTGTTCAGTGGGTGGAAACATGAGATCATCCTACCTGGTGAGTAGTGAAGTAAATGGTGAGAAGGAAATTCTATTTCAAACCAATGCAGGTTTGTGGTAGAAACCAGAAAAGCTCCTTGATCCACTCTAACTTAAAGTACATATTTGTGCTACTGTCACCTATGGAATCTGTCAATTGACAGAATAAACTACAGAATGGGAAAAAATGGTACAATGACACATTAGTCAGTTCAACAATGCTCTCATATTCTGATCTAAATTCCGATAGTTAAACCACTCATATTGCAAGGTTCAGCTCTTTGCATTTTAACATCATAATGCCATGCTGAAAATATCATCAGATTTAATATTTTTTTCTATCCCTCTGGTAGAAGAGAGATTATAGAATTGTAATGAAACCTCCAGTTTGATCAGAAAACCTCTGCCCTCCAGCTTGTCCTCAGACACATTATTCTGTGAAGTTCCAGTCCTGCATTAGGATGCAGTTAGAATGATACAGGAGAAAAAGCCTCTATAATTTGGCAGCATTTCAATGAGACATGAGAATACTACGGGCAATGCTTTTGAAAAATCCTCCTTCCTTTACTCTCAACCCCTGCCCCCTCCCCTTGCTAACCTCGCCTTTTGCTCAGGTTTAATTCTATGTAGCTTCTTGAAAGCAAGCATCCAGGCATCATGCTGAAAGGCTGTCTGGATTGCAAATCTCATTAATGAACAGGGAAGAGGATGTCACATTTTCAAGACAATTATGAATATGCATATGATTGAGGGACAATTAGGAATTCCTCTGAATAAGCCACATGGGACAGTCACCATAAAAAAAAAAAACTAACTTTTTCACCCACCCCTAAAAGAAGGTGTAACGAAGCTATTCTAAGTTCAGCCAGTGCAATTAGGAAAAGGAATTTGGGTATCCTCCATTGAACTGGACTTACCAATACAACTCAAAGGAAGATACAGCCTTGCCCACTTAGCCCCTTCTGAAATCTAATAAGCCCTGTTGAACACTATAGAATTGAGTTTCACAGCTTGAAAGAACAAGCTCTGCTGATGAGTAGGTTCCAAATCAGATAGGGGAATGAAACACCAATGGCCATCTTCTTAACTGATCTGAGCCCTACCATGTCCTTTGGAGCCCAAAATATAATAAAATACAAAAATGATATAACCTCTGGCCTGTGAAATTGTACCTGTCCCTGTAATATAGTTTGTAAACTTTGTTCTATTTCTTCAACGTTGCTACTTTTGATAACTGAGAATGGCACAGTTCTATATACAATATTAGAGCTGGATAACTATCGTAGTGGTGACAAAGGAATATAAAAATCTTAATCTTTGATGCCAATTTGGGGTTGTCCAGAATTTTACAGCCCAAATATGGTAGATCATTTATAATATTCAGCAAGGTTGTTTCCATATTCCGAATTAATTATTAGAATGCTTTTGCTGGCTGTCATTGTAAGACAGCTATTGAAAAGTGTCTCAATACTGCCTTGGATTTAAATCTTTGAAGATTTCAGTTATCACAATTTAAAGCCTGCATACACAAACTATCTCTGCTCTAAAAGGTAATAATTGATCATTCTGACTATTTTAGAAATGTTTTATTAACCTGAGTTTGAATTAAGTAATTTTCAGAGTTAAATATTTACACATCAATATAATCCATTCATAAATGTTTAAATGTTTTCTGGAAGCATTTTCAGTAAAGCCATGTAAATCCTACATTCTCCATTCTGTTGCCTATGAAAATATTTCTTTTGTCAATGTATCAAAAAGTGACATAAATTAGGAAGGCTTGCTTGTTTATGGCAGCATTTGCCATTCTGCTAGGTAGAGATGATGAAAAGGAATTATTTAAGCACAGTATCACAGTCTTCTGTTCATGTTCAAAATGTAACAATAAGCAATGTACATGCCTGGCTAAGAGATAATTGAACTATTATTTACATTCAGGGCTCATCCATAGTTATTTTCCTATTGCAAAGTATGCATCACAACATCATTGCACAGATGCCATGGTTTACATACCAGCATTAGTCATCAAGAGGCAAGGACATAATTGTGGCATTTATGTATGATGTCATCAAACAGTTGTCATTATTTCAGTGTCATTGCAGTTTGCTGCAGATGCTTCGGTACAGATTGCCCTTGAAATTAGACTGGCTGTGGTCCTCCCTGCTATTAAGTAATCCCTATCAGTGCCACTATGGTCCTGTTTGCTAATTTGTCCAGTTTCTGTTGTATCTCCTCTCACATGGGATGTTCTCATGATTGGGTGGATTAGAAATAATTATTTGATCAATAAGAATGGGAAATCTATATGGACAGACTCAGACTATCTTTAAACATTTCATTACATTGAGTTGTGCAAAGAAATGAAAGGAAGTTTCATCATATCTCTGTAGTTTCTCTAGCCCAAGGGTCTTCAAACTTGGCAAGTTTAAGGTTTGTAGATTTCAACTCCCAGAATTCCTGAGCTAACATGACTGGAGGAGGAATTCTGGGAGTTAAAGTCCACAAGTCTTAAAGCTGTCAAGTTTGAAGACCCCTGCTCTAGACTGATTTTGAAGAACTGTTGCCAGTTGGTGAAGAAGTTTCCTTTCCATTGCATTTATAACTTATTCCATCTTTTATCTGACCAAACAGATTGTTGAGCATAGGGTCAAATAACATCAGCACTACAAAACTGGACATTAAATAAATTAAGGGTTAAACTTTCACTACTAGAAGCTCATTATATTTTTTAAAATGATACCCCATGGCATGGGCCCAAGCTACAGAAATGTGGGATCATTTCTACCTGGCTGTATCTACCCATTGCATTAACCCCAGCAAAAAAGACTTGCTCCAGGGCCCATCTATTAGATATTGTCTGGCAGGACTCCAAAAGAGAACTTTTCCTAGCAAAGTGCTGTTCTCTGGAACATCATTCCATCACCCTTCTAAGTTCTTTAGAACCTGGTTTTGTTACTGAGCCTGGGACCTGAAGTGTGTGGCTGAACCCTGTCATGGTTGTGTAAATGTTGATTGTTTTTTTTAGCTGCTATATATGTAATTTATTATGTTGTTATGAGGCTTTTAACTTGCTTTTATTTATTATTAGCCACCCAGAATCATGTACCGGGTGGCCATACAAAATGAATGAATGAATGAATGATGTTTAAGTCAAGGCAGAAGCTTGCTGAAGCTGGCTAAGTAACTAAAAAAAGGCTGGAAGTTTGCAAGATGCTACGTATCTTAAAAATTGTGTTGCTGGAACACTTCAGTTCTGACCTGCTGATTTAAGATATTGCTCCCTATAGGTGTTATATTTGTTCCAACTCAAAAACCTTATGACATTATAGTAGTGACTGGAACGGTTTAGAGATTTCTTAAAAGTGGCTAGAGAAGACAAAGTAAAGTACCTTCAGGGAATCCTATAATAAATGGAACAGTCCATTATCACTGCAAACACAGCAAGATTCATATAAAAGCATTCTGTGTGGTGAAAAATGCACCACAAATAGAAAAACTAAAAATACATTATCAATAAATGCTCCAAGGATGTGTGTGTGTGTGTGTGTGTGTGTGTGTGTGTGTGTGTGTACAGACACACACACTATTATGTTGGGACTATACAGTAGGGAACTGTATAAAAGCAAACTCTTTTAACTAAAGAGTATTTAAAAACTATACATCCCAGAGCGAATACAGACCTAAAAAATAGTGACAGTATAGACCTCAAACAAAGAGATTGGATTTTATTGCAGAATAACACAACGAAAGCACATCAGTGGGAAATGGCAAGGAAGGAGAAAGCAGCAATCATTTGAGAAATAGGATTCAATGGGGAAATAACACTTAAACAGTACTGAGAGAATAACAATGAGCCATCAGATCACTAAGGGATAGTGATAGACCAGCAAATACAATGCAGTGTTTAAGGAAGACAGGAAGTCAATACTAGTTCTAAACAAACCCTCTTCTTTGTCTTAAGAGAGATAGTGATTCCTGAAGAACAGGAGAAAGAAAGAAAAGTAGAAAGAGAGAGGATATGAAAAAGAAAGAAAAGGAGCTGAGAAGTCAGCCTGCATGTAAAGAAAGATAATAGATAAATCAGGCTGAATGGGGAGAGAGAGATGTTTCCATAGCACAGTTCTGCTTTAAGGGTTAGTGATAGATACAACATTTTGAAATCCATGGAAGAAAAGTAGCTTTAATTAAAAGATGGACACTGGTGTCTTTTAGGTGGTCAACACAGCATTTGACCTACATAAGCTGGACTGCATATGTAAGGTATGGAGAGAGGCTTCGATACACCTTGGGGGGATTCAAAGGGAATTCAAATTTATTTAACCTTTTAAGCATCTTTTGAGATTTAAGGAGTAAATTAGTCTATCACCCATGTAAAACATTACTAGTGAACAATCTCGTTCTTGCAGCAAAAAAAAAATTGGAGAATACAAAAATCAATTCCAATTCTAATAGGAATCGGTATTCAACTTAATTGAATAAATTGAAAAATGGAAAGGGTAAAAAGGTTATCCATTCATTACAGAAGTAATATCAGCAAAATATTAGATCATTTAAATCTAGTGGTATTTTTATGGATTCTTTCTCTGAATATTATTGAACTCTCTTTATTATGTATATTGTTCTAGAATTGCATGGTTGGCCATATACTGTAGATGTTGTCACTGATCACACAGATGCCAAGGAGTAAATGGAATATGTATCCCATGATCAGCAAAACCAGATTAATAAGAAAATAATCAAAATACTTGATAACATACTATAGATAAAATGGGCATAACATTTGTCTAAGATCCCCCTAGTTTAAAAGAAATGCAATTTTCTCATTTCAAGTAATTCCAGGCTGTTAGTCTAAATGTCTTGAGCACTTCTTCACATATGATCCTCTTGTTTTTTTTAAAGTGTTTTCAGAAGTTACAGTGAGCAACAAAGTTGCTCTATGAAAATGATTGGAAAATCAAATGTAATTCTTATCTTCAGTCAGATTATGGCCCTATCTAAATCTATAGCGCCCTTTATTTATCCATTGCTCTTAAAGTTTCATAAATATATACTTTCACTCCGTACTACCTGCCAGAAGAACCTGGGACTTTTCTACTTAAGACTAGAGAATGGGGGCCATCCTTTTTCCCAACTATGTGTTCAGACTCTGTGTTATAACATACAGTATGTATCTTATTTTCCCAAATGCAAGAAATAAGTATTTGCTTAGACATGGCACTTTATCTAGTGAATGTTTTCTACACAAAAGCTGTGTGGTTGCTTTTGTGTTTCAGTTGATGCCTTCTTTTCAACAATAGCACTATTTTCCTTGGATATTATTCTGATGTATGTATTAACAACATACACATTTGTTCAGGCTTAGTTTAGATTCTCATAAGAAAGCCAACTTATACAAGACATAAGGAAGAACTACAGCTGTTGAGCTAGCAACAGGTAGCATGTGGGGGAGCAGGAAAAGGGGAAAGAAAATTGGAGTGGAGGTTTGGCAATAAAAATGAAGTAGATAGTAGACTGTTTTAATATTGCTTTTATAAAAAGAACTATGTATGTGAGCTGGAAAACATTGGGCAGTGTTTGCATGCTGAAGAAAGTAGACAAAGCTGTTGTGCATAATCTGAAAAAGCATGATGAAGGCCAGCAGACAAGGAAAAGTGTGAATCCACAGTTACTAATCAATGAAGAGGGCTGGCGGGGTATCAAAAGATATCAGCCCCCACTAAGCAGACCAGACCAGATCAATTATTCTGAAGGCAAAAAATCATTTTATTGAGATATAATAATAGAATCCTGTAAGTTTGATTGTGCTGTATTGCCTCTCCTTCTTTATAAGTTCAGTAAATTAAGGTGTCAGCCTGAGACACTTTTAAATGTTATTTCACTGTTCTGGGATTTAAAAATGCTTCAGCCCTTTTGCCTAAGTAACAATTCCAACCTATCTCATATCAAGAATAAACTTTTTTGCTCTCTACAGAAGAAACTAAGATTAAAAGTTGTACTCATCATTATCAAAGAAAAGGAGGCTGGTACCTTGATGGGGAGAGACAAAAAAAAATGCTATTTTTCTATGTAGGCCCTAATTTACAATGGAGAATTAAAGTAACACCCACATACAGTGGATATAGAAAGTATTAAAATGTCAGGTGTTTGAAATATATATTAATAAATCAGATCTAGATAAATCACTTCAAAATTCTTTCCCCTCTTAATATAAGATATAACCAGTACAATTCAATTGAAAAACAAACTGAAATCTTTTTTGGGGGGAATAACAATAAAAAAACTAGAATCATGTAGCTCCAAAGATTTCATGCCCTCTTATAAGTAGGGATATGCAGGTATCAGCTGGTGCTCCATTCAAAATCCAAGAAAGAAATACTTAGACTCCATTAATTAGAGAAAAGATATCTTTTACTGGAAATCAAGTGGTAGAAACAAAAGAATTCTGAATCTGAGAAAATGAGTGCGTAAATCACATATACAAAGTGATGGCAATGTTCCCACTCCCAATAGTTCAATTGGCTCATCCAATTAAAAACTGTGTATATCATCATGTGGGCATCTCCAGGTGGTGATGAGGCCTCTGTCCATCGACCTTAACGTATTTTGATAAAGAGATGCAGCTGCGCATAGCATAGGATAGAAGCCTAAGTAAGAATCTACCCCACCAGCTTATACAGTTCTGTTTTGTAACACCTCCACCTCACTTCCCATAACCACATCCCCCCTCCTCCCCCCGTTACTTATGACAGCCGAAAGATGCAAAGCAAAGAGAGAAAATCTTGAAGGCTGACAGCAGGGGTGGGATTCAGTTTTTTTTAACAACCGGTTCTGTGGCCGTGGCTTAATTGGTGGCTGTGGCTTGGTGGTCATGTTAT
Source organism: Pseudonaja textilis (assembly GCF_900518735.1). Next base: position 15,038,687 of record NW_020769319.1, read on the forward strand.
TGGCTGGACGTGGCCAACTCAATATCACTCACATCGAGGCACACATCTCCTCGCTTGGCCTCTCATGACTGTGGGGATGCTGCAACAGTCGTAAGTGTGAAAAATGGTCATAAGTCACTTTTTTCAGTGCCATTGTAACTTTAAATGGTCACTGCACACAAGCAAAGTACCAGCAAAGGAGGGGAAAAAACCTCCAGAGAAGTTCCAGCGACAGGAAGTCTAGTCCTGCCAAGAATGTAATAAGGATTAATGGAGAGGCAGTTTCTGTAAGCAACACCAGAATGTTTCCTTCCTGCCTTCCTTACAGGATTAGGCCAGTAATTTCTTCTAACAACCAGTTCTCTGAACTGCTTAGAATGTTAACAACTGGTTCTAGCAAATAGGTGCGAACTGGTAGAATCCCACACCTGGGGATATGGCTGTGTCAGAATTAACCAATCACTTTCAGGCTGGGTTTTTTAAAAATCGTAGTCAGTACATACCTGCCATCAATTAAAGTGACTCTGATCAATCAAGGGAGGTAGGTTGGGCTGAAAGAGTTAGTGAAGTTGAGTAGCCCAAAGTTGCCCAGTAATGGCTGAGATTAACACCTGGAGCCCTTGCGGCTAGCACACCTTAATAATTGTACTATACCAGCTGTCAAATATGAATCACCATACTTCAGCTTGTCCTTTTTAATTTAGGGAAAAATCAATCTCTATCTCACTTTTTTTCCTTGACTAGAAATTCCTAGTGATAGAAATTATGGCTTGTGGTGTCTCACACTACTGAGATTTGTGAAGTATGGCAGGATATGCCACCCCCCCCCCCCAAAAAAAAAGAGACTCTCATTAGTCCAGTACACTCCAACCCTGTTTCTAAAGGACAGTAGGAAAAAAAAGAAATAGGTAGTCCTGAATTTACAATCATTCATTTAGTGGACTATTCAAAGTTACAACAGCACTGAAAAAAAGTGGCTTATGACCATTTTTCATACTTACAACTATTGCAACAGCCCCATGGTCGTGTGATCAAAACATGGGTACTTGGCAATTGACTCATTTCTGATAATTGCAGTATCCAGGGTGGTGGTGTCCAAGATCATGTGATCGCCCTTTTTAACCTTCTGACAAGGAAAGTCAGTTAATTAACTTAACAACTGATTCATTAACAACTGTGTCATTAACTTAACAACTGTAGTGCTTCACTTAATAACTAGAGCAAGAAAGGTCAAAAATGGGGCAAAACTCACTTAACCAATACCTTATTTAGCAACAGAAAATTTTAGGTTCCTTTGTGGTCATAAGTCAAGGACTACCTGCAAACAATTTACTGTAATGTAATATATTTCACTATTTCTTTCTCCCCATCCCTCCCTCCCTCCCTCCTTCTCTCTCTTTCTCTCTCTCTCTCTTTCTCTCTCTCTCTCTCTCTCTCTCTCTCTCTCTCTCTCTCTCTCTCTGTGTGTGTGTAATTTTATTTAATGGAAAAGAAAAAAACTGTTTGAGAATGACACAGATGTTTCAGGGGTCTAGGCAAATGAAGTTATAAAAATGAAATGAAACAAATCGAAAATGCTTGGAATGCGCAAATTAAAATAAAAATAAATCCACACTATCATGCATGTCAAAATAATTTCCTATTTTCTTCCCATTTGGCCATATTTTGGTTTCATACATCTTATAAGCTTGTTTACTTGGGCTGAAATATATTTTTAGTTGCCAGATGTTTCGCTGCATTCTAATTTCCCTGTTTATTATGCCTTGTGCAACATTTGTATCACATTATATGGAAGGCCTAGTTTCAGGGTGGTTTTTTTTTCCTACAGTTTCCCAATTTATAGACATGCTGTCTCAACTTCCATTCCCAATATTACTGTAAGCTGCAGTTAGAAATCAGAGAGTGTTGCAGAAACCAGGTAAGAAACCATACAATTTCTCTGGGGATAATTCTAAATTGCAGGGAATAAGATTGCTCAACCTTCTCTTGCAACCCACAGCTAAAACAATATTACGTGGTATTTAGGTCAAGTGACATGATGTTGGAGAAAATTCCCCAAAGCATTCAGAGATCTGTGAACTTGTAGGGAGAGACAGTTGGTCCCCAAAAATGCTTTACAGTAACATTCTACAAAAAACTAACACATTTTGAAAAAAACACTGCATGAAGTCTAAGTAAAAAAATGTTGGAATATTGCTTCCTATCTGTGATGGGAATTTAGCAAGGAAGAGGTTGACCTCATAAAGAATAGCAAGACTGGAATGGAATAAGATATAGCAAAATGGTGAGGAAAAAAAGTATTTAATGATCTAAAACCAGATTTGAAACTTCCAAGTTTGAAGATCTTCACTTTACAATTTGCTGGAAACAAGTGGTATTTTTGGAGGAGGTTTTAAGAGGTGCAAAAGGTGCTTAAGCCTAAAGCACCCATTTAATTTCTTAAATCCCAGCCTCAACTCTAGTATAAATGCAGTAAAGGACCAATATTTTTCTTCTACCAAGTCTGGAGGGATTATAGGTACCCTGAAAGTGAAGGGATTATAGGTACCCTGAAAGTGAAGTTGGTAGTGGTGCAGTGGCCTTGAGGTTGAGCTCTTGCCTCACAATCAGAAGGCTGTGAGTTCGATCCTAGGTAGCGGCAGATATTTCTCTCTCTGGGCACAATGAGTAAATATCTGCTGTGAACTCTGCATTGGCGACAGGAAGAGCATCCAGCCAGTAAACACTCAGCTCCATTCAGCTGCCCTGACTCCACCCCGATGCAAGGGATTATGGGATCATTAAAAGACCTCTCCCAAAGTAAAATTGGTACTCACCTCCTTCTCATCTCTTGCACCCAACCTCCATTTCTTCTGCCGTTTAATGCCATGATTCCCAAACTCATCATCTTTAGTTATAGGTAGGCTTTAATGGAAACACAACTTTCTCTTGACAAAGTCACAATCATCGCTAATATGTCTCATATCTAAAAAAAACTGCTGACATGCTGAAAAGCTAAGAAATGCAGGTGTTTCATTCCTCTCTCTTCGGTGATGACTTCAGTCATTTAAGATTTCATAAGACTTTCATTTCTTCAAATAGAAAATCTGCTACAGATACTTTATGGATCATCTTGGAAACATATGAAACATTAATCATTTCCTGCAAGAATTGCAAAACCATCTCCTTGTGACTATTTAACATAGCCAGTCCATCAACCTTTATGAAACAAAGTTGACTCACTTGTTATTATTCTACAGTCTCTTCAGCTTTAAATTTTGTTATTTGGCGTATGGAAAGACACTACATTTCCTAAGCATAGACTCTTCTTATCTTTTTTCACTGAGCTGACTAAAGTGGCCCAGAGGATGTCCTGTAGTAATCTCCTTTCTTACATAGCTGTATGTTTCCCCCAAAGCCAAATTAGTCCTCACCTGCTAACCTAGAAAAGTGGGTAAAAGCTATTCTTTTCCTCTTCCAACATTTTGGATGGATGACCTTTAATCATATATAAGAACATGTAGAAAAAAGGTCCCCAAACTCTTCAGCTCACCAATTCCTCCATTAAGTTTCAGATTGTCCATCAAGCTCCAAAATATTTATTTTATGAAAAGAATATAATAATTTAATAAATAGTACTTTAATAGAAATATTAAACAGAGGTCATGGTGTCGCAGTTGTTAGAATGCAGTACTGCAGGCTAACTCTGCTCACTGCCAGGAGTTCAATCCTGATGAGCTCAAGGTTGACTCGGCCTTCTGTCCTTCCTAAGTCAGTAAATGAGCAGCCAGATTGTAGGGGAGATATGCTCACTCTGTAAACAACTTAGAGAGATCTGTAAAGTACTATGAAGTGATATATAAGTCTAAGTGCTGTTGCTAGTGCTATTTTGGATAGCCTTATTGACCTTGGGAAATTAATATTGACTGTGTTGGAGAACCCTGATATAGAGGAATGGTGTGCTGCTATAATTTTATGGTCTGGTGAAACAGAGAACATATACTTATTTGTAATAAATTAAAATAATAGAAAAATAAATGTATCTATGTTTCCTAGAAAGACGACCTAGAAGAGGTCATGCATGATAGTCTATAATGGATTTATAATTCTGCTTGGTAAGCAACATAGACATTCTGGGTTAGGTCTTTTTCAGACCTGGGTATTTTATGGCACATGGGTCACATCTGGTCCATGGACAGTCCCAGTCAGGCCCTCAACAGTGTTGGGCAATGGGGCATTGGCAGTACTGGTAGCAGGACATTGGCAGCAGGGGGTGTGGCACTGATGCAGTAAAGGCAGAAGAGGGGCATTGTCAGCAGAGGGGGCAGTGATACAGTGGCATTGATAGGGGCAATGCAACATCAGAGGGGGCAGGGCAAGAATGGCAGCCGTCCACAACGGTCCCATTTTCTCATGTGGTGCCTTGGAAAAATTCATTGCCCAGGCCTGTCTTCTTAATACTGAGATGAGACACTTACCAGGGAATTCCAGGAGTATAACTGACACTAAGAAATATACAAATCAGTCCGGAAGAATGTCTGAACCCCTTCAGCACTGTTACTGAGAGGTTCTCTGGCTGTGTCCATGACATTGTAAAGGTGATCCTTGTTTAGCAATGATTTGGATTGGTGACTTGGTCATTGAGGGAGTATTTTACTTTAGTTTTCCTTGCTCTGCAGACCTGCAATGGTCATAAATGTGATTACTGGTTATAAATGGTTTAGAGACAAACCAGTCACTAAACAAGGACTACCTGCACTTGACTCAAAGGTGTCTTTATTGTTAAACCTGCTTTGGATTATTCTGCACATTTCAATCTGCCAATTTAGCTAAAATCCTTTATAATAGGGGGTCCCCAACCTTGGCTGGGGAATTCTGGGAGTTGAAGTCCGCCAGGCTTAACATTGCCAAGGTTGCTCTATAATACCATAGTTTAAATATAAGCATTTCTCCAGCCTTTTTGCTTCCGTTTTACTTTTTACCCCTTTTCGTAATGTACTAAGCACAGTTGATTAGTTACCAAATTCAGGTCTGTAGTAGTATTTTTTTGGATACTTTACAATCCTTCCCCAAAGGAACTCTAAGAGATATGAGGCAATGAAATTCATATTCTTTCATGCCAAGTTTTGGTAATATGAGTATCATCACTACATTGCAGTGTGATCATTATACCAGAAAAAGTTTTACTAGTTAAAAATCTGATATCATTGGCCTGGATAAAAAAAATAAATTCAACATTATGTATAATTGTTTCCTACAATTTGGTACTTAGTGGATCTTAATTTTGTTTTACATATAACACATTATACCATTTGCTTTTTAAATTTACCTCAAAGAACTTATTTCTGAATAAACACACAGCTTTCCACAGCAAATGATTTTCATATCATATGCTCAAATAGATCAGAGTACCTGATCCAGACTTCCAAAAATACAAACACCCACTAGATGACAGCAGAGGGAAAACTGCTGCTGTCTATTGATTATTCAGATTTTTGCAGCCAGATATGGTATCTCTAAGTTTGGTTGATCGTTAGGGTTCAAGAACATCATGATGTTGCAGTTTTCCATCTTTCTTATAATGTGGTATTTAGCGATAGATGCTAGATCTTGACACCCTGGATGTTTTATTATTGTTTTTAGACTATTATCTTCAACAGCACTTGAAATAGAATGCATTATAGAAAGTTAGCTTTGTGCAGCAGTTATTTTAATATAACTGCAGCTTTTGTTCAGTAGAATAAGTCATCTGCCATCAACAAATGATTCCCCCCCCACTTCAATTTAGAAAGATCCAGATCTCTTATATTAACTATGTAATTTTGAGGGGGGAAAGCTGAAAACCTTCTTGCTTTTTTTTTTTTAAAGCCTGTTTAATATATTTATAAAAATATAAAGATGCTATGTTTTTGTGATTAATATTAACAGCTTTTCAGTTTTTTGCATTCATGAATAGATGGCAATATTGGAAAAGCATAGTTAGCAATGCATTTTAATGACATAGCTTATGTTTTATGCAGGGTGTATAGAAACAGAAATGCCCTTTCTTAACAAACAGAAAACCACTGGCTAACTTTTTAGCCCTAATGGCTAATCAAGCTTTTCAACCGCAATAAGAGTTCTATATTTATTGTACTGTCATTAAAATTCACCACACATCCTTTGATGAAAGCCAAGGGTATCAAATTTGAAATATAGATCATCATCATTTAAGGCTATAAGATATAGGCCTAATTATCAATTTTATAAGCAGAACATCAACAACTTTCAGAACTCAAATCGAGGTTTCTAAACAGAACAGTTATTTGGTTTTAATTGCCAAAATTTAAAGCTGCCTGTCTGGCAGTCTTCTCCTAGATCACGGGTGTCAAAGGTCATGGCATCACGTTGCTGTCATGTGATGTTTCACAACGTTTTCCCCTTCACGGAGCTGGGGTAGGCATGGCCTGCGCGTGATGCATCCAGCCCATGAGCCACCAGTTTGACAACCCTATCCTAGATGGTAGATGCACTCTGCAATCAACTGCTTAAGTTAACTGTGATGAACTAGGCCACACTGATTCATTTCTATGATACTTCACATTTCTCATTTAAAGGTTGTTAAGTTACCTTAAAAAATAGAGCTACTAATTTGGGCTGCAAAAATTAAAATAACTGCTAAGTCACTCAAAAGGAGGGATATTCTATAACTTTTCCCTTCTACCTAGTGATGCTCTAGATAGTTGTAACCTAGATAAGAATGATTCATACTAATATGTATGCATGTATGCAGAAGCTGGATCCTTTTCTCTAGTATTACAAAAGGAGTGCTAGAGTTATTTCCAGATTCTGAATAGTTAATACAATTTAGTTAGCTCCATTATTAGAAGCAAACCTCATCATCAGAATAGACACAAAGATGCAGTGGAAAATAGATTTTTTTCATTCTGAAAAACATATGCCTAGTGTCCTAATAAGAGATTTGGTAATTACTTGCATGCATGATCAGTACTTGCAAAAATAATAACTGAGTGTGTGCAGTATTTGAATCAGAAAAATTAGCATTTGACTAGTGACAAAATAGTAATTTGCCTGAATATGTTTAACACTGAAGATCAAGATGAAACTATTCACTCATTGTTTATCTGCCCTGATATACAACGAATAGAGATATTTGTGAAATATTTTTAAACTGAAACTAGAATTCTTAAAGCCAAATATATTTTATGTAGCTTGAGTGCTTGTCATAACTGAATATTTGTTATAATAAAACATGGAAATTCATATTTGTGAACTACTCAAGCTCTTGTAAAATCAATAGGTATATACTGAAAAAGTAGGATGTGAAGTTGAAATTAAGTTTGAATTTTAGTCAATTTTCTTTCTTTGCATTTTTTTCATTTGTCACTCAGAATAAACAATATTTTGCTAAACAGCAACCACATACCAGTCACTCTCACATTTCTAAAAAAAGTATAGCTGTTAGACAAATTCTTAGTTACACATGGACTGACATATCAACTTTTAAAGGAATTCTTTCTATACCAGTTGGTGAACATGAACTCTAATTCATATAATACCAAGAAATTCAAGGAAATGTTTTTACTTTGGAAGATCTAAATTTTGATTCTTTTCCAGTTTTAAAAAATATGCAATCAATATCCTATGCTTGTATATCTTACTCATGAAATAAGCTACCTGAAACCTGTTTAAAATATGGAATTTGAAAACTGAATTGGTGAAAACAATGTTGAAGAAACAATTTGCTGGCTTCATCATGGTGAACAGAGTCTAGATCATCTCCCAGGCACATCCCAACAATTGTCAGTAAAATGATTTGCTTCTGGAAGAAATTGGACAGGAAAAGAAATTAAACCCCAGTGTAAAGACTGAAGGATAGGTTAAGTGCTTACTGAATCTTAGAAAGCATTCCTTGGACTCAATAACAAGTCATAAATTGTTGGGAAGGGGCCTTCAAAAGAAGAGCACTAGTAATCATGGTCTTGCTCATTAGGCAAATAATAAGACATGCTATCATTTTCAACACTTAAAGGTTACATTTTCCTACTTCATATTTAATCCTCTGATTGAAATCAGTAGGGCATACAAGGGCTGAAATTTGGCTGCACCATGTGTCTGCAATGCAAGGTACAGAAGATAAATTTCGTAATTCTGAACTGCCATATCCCAACCCCCTTTGTTTAAAATTGCAGTGTAGACACCAGAAACATGGCAGTCCTAAATGTTATTCTGGTATAGTCATCCGTCACCCTCAAACTTGCTGATTGTTCTACTCTATCTATCCTGATCAGACTGAGCTGGAATACTGGGTCTAGGCTTGGTTACCAATACAAATCAATACATTAAGGAATTGGAAAGAATGCAGAGAAGAGCACTAAAAATTAAGATTACGATACTAGAAAGGGTAGAATGTGCTATGTGGCATCAACATAATAGCAATAGCAGACTTACATACCACTTTACAGTGATTTACAGCCCTCTCTAAGCAGTTTACAGAGTCAGCATATTGCCCCCAACCATCTGGGTCATTTTACCCACCTCGGAAGGATGGAAGGCTGAGTCAACCTTGAGCCTGATGAGATTCGAACTGCCAAATTGCAGGCAGCTGTCAGTCAACAGATGTAGCCTGCCTGTACTGCACTCTAACCACTGTACCACCATGGCTCATAAGCCTTTCCTTTCCCTTTTTTTTTCCTCTGCTGCCTCAGTTTAAAGCAGCAGACCGCACCTATATGGGAAGAGGATATTTTCAGCACTTGGATAGGGGCAAATATGTTGAGAAGTGAGACTGCAGGGAGCTGGAGAAGAGGTGTCTCGGGTGACTAATTAATACCTAAGTAAGTTATTTTATACAGATCTAGGCAATTCAAGTCTGCCTATAAAGGAGGAAAGGGAAAGTGGGGAAGGGAATTTATGAAGGCTGACAATAACCCTACATAAGAATTCTTAAAACCAGACACCTAGCACATGTAGAAATAGGTCAATAGATGTAGGTATAATAATGGAAGACAAGAGTCAAGAAAGGACAAACAACAGCAAGAAGAAAGGACTCCATTACAGGGGCAATGAGTGCTCCGTTGTGAGAATGGAAACACTCAGTTAAGGATAGACAAGTAAGAGAAAACCAATGTATATAGTCAATAGGACTCAAAAATGACTTATTTACAGCATTTACTTATTTTAGAAAATGTATATGGCCACCTACTCACCCATGGTGACTCAAGGGGGCTTACACGAATATAAAAACATCGTATAAAAATAAAAAATAATAAAAAATAAATGGATTATACTACATAATCAATCAATCGAGGTATACTTAGGGTTAGAAGTAAGCATATATTTTAATTGATTCAAATTGTTTTTTAAAATTTTCATACAGTAACATTTCTTTTGTAACAAAGGGAAGAAAAGGACATTCTTTGTTCTAAAGAGGATCCTCTCTCATGCATCTGTGCAAATGCCCCAGTTGCAAGCGTAGCTCTACCAGAACTGATCCTCTTCAAAAACAAAACCCACGTCACATGATGGTGACAGTTTCTAGAACTGGAAATCATAATTGGTACAGGATTTGAAGTTAAGCCACTACATACCGTGTTTCTCACAAAATAAGGCCGGGTCTTTTTTTTTTTTGAGCCCCGAAAAAATGGCTAGGCTGTCTTTTCAGGGGTGACTTAATTCCCCCCCCCCCTTGCATCTTCGGGCGGGCGGGCAGCGATGGCTTGGATGTTGACCTTGGCATTGATGGGGCACTTCATATCGGGGTCAACGCAGGCAGCACCGTATCCGGGTGTGCAACAAAAGTACTTCCTAACAGCAAGCCCCCCCCCACCATTCCCCCCCATTTCACATGTTTTAATATAGGCCTTAATTTGGGGGGGAGGGGCTTAATTTCATTTCATGCCTATAAAACATGCTGGGACTTCCTATTGGGGGAGGCCATATTGTTGGAGAAACAGGCTATTATCCATCATGGTAAAAGAATGAGGGGAAAGATTCACCTCCTATGACCATATCTAAATCACTTTGCATTAGTGAAGAGAAGGATGCATTTGCATTATCAAAACTGCCCTAAGTTTTCTATTATCCCAAGGTTCTTATTTATTTATGTTTAGTGAGTAAAATAAACATATACCAG
>NW_020769319.1:15048789-15105383 GCF_900518735.1 Pseudonaja textilis
AGGTTCTTATTTATTTATGTTTAGTGAGTAAAATAAACATATACCAGAAGGCTGAAGGATGGGGTTAGAATTAAAGGTTAGAGTTCGATCAAACTACATATTCATGTTAGAATTTAAGAGTATAAGATGATTTTAAAATAATGATTTGGGACAAGTTTACTTTTGGTCTGTTTACAGCAAGGTGAACTATGATTGCCAGGTTAGTCAGTCAGGCTACTTCTTCATTGGGTTTAAAGTTGGGGGTGAGAAAAGGAAGTTGGGTTGCTTAACTATTTCTAACAAAATTCCTACTAGGCAAAAGATTAAAACTCTCCTCTCTGTCTAGAACAGGAGTTCCCAACCCCCAGGTCATGGCCTATTATCAGGCCACGACCTTTTTGAAACTGGGCCATGGGAGACATGGGCAAGCACACACACACGATGCTCCACTTGCATGAGTGGAGGGCGCTTGTGCTCATGTGCAAACTCCATTTGTGTGAATGGAACTTCGTGCGCAAGCACAAGTGCCCTCAGCTCGTGCAAGTGGTACTTTACACGAGTGCAAGCACCCTCTACTGATGCACAAAGCTCCATTTGCACATGTGGAAGGCGCATGCACCCACAGCTCGCATACATGGAGCTGTGTGCACGCATGTGCATCTGCCACTCACCCCCACCCCACCCCCCACCCACTGTTGGGCTGAGCCAAGCTGGAAAGGTTGGGGACAACTGGTCTAGAGTGAGAAGACATCTCAGAAAAAAATAATAATAAAGTTCTACTTGTTTTGAAAAGCAAAATAGTCTTAGCCACCCAACTGTAACTTGGTTTAATCTAGCACCTATTTGACAGATTAATATTGGTTATACAGGGATAGAGATGGGTGTATCAGAGGCAAAGATATACAGTATTTTCAAAAGGTCACCAGTTGTACAAGATGGGTCAAACCCCTGCTTGGTGTTTGAGGATCTCTATAAAATAAAGGCATAGTACATGGAAATGGCCTGTATACAGACCAAAGGTCTTGCACTTAAATGTAACCATACAACAAGCAATGGACAATTGTTTTGCCAGTAGGCTTGCTTGTTTCTACTAAGCGTGACAGATGATTATGACCTATTCAAAGGGAATAACATAGTTCTGCTTTGCACTTGAGGGAAAAAATACAGATCATGTTTCTAGTTAGCAGCACTGACAGCTTTTCTCTTGATGTTCCTTAACAAAATGTGCACCGCTGTAAGAAATATATACTGGCCCACGTCCTATTAAATATGTTTCACTGTTGAAGTGTTTCATCTCCCAGAATACATTACCAAGATTAATAAAGTGAAGAGTTAATCAGTCCACATACCATTACACATGTAGGGCATGTATCCTTATTACATTACTGTCGTTTTAGTAAATTCATCCTATCTGATAATTTATATATATTTGATTATTTATATATACTTTCCCGCAGCTAGTGCATTTCCAAACAGCTTCACTACAACCCAGATTATAAATGATTACTTTTGACCATATGCACAGGATTTAGAGATGTTGGTTCTGTGTGACTTTGAAAATGACAGGATTATACCTAGTACTAGCAAGCCTTTTTTCCTTCATAGTATTTTCTTATCTATTCTATACTGCATGATGCTGAACTCAAAATTATGGAGTAGTCTAAGCAAGCAGTTTATTCCTGCTTCTGCATCCATGGAACTGACATTGTAGTGTTGGAAGGTTAAATGAAGGCTACCTCCTTATACACATCAATTTGATTCTGAGATTTCTTGGCAATCATTGCATATTTGGAGGCTACGGAGAAAAATCAAATTGCAGTCTTCCTGTCCATCCTCCAAGTGCAATTATTTCACAATTATCTTACCCTCCGCATTTGACTCTAATATTGAAACAATGTATTAGTCTCACTTTTTAACAAGATGCCGTTTAAATAGAAGATGTATCTGAAGGCCCTGCAAACATTTGCAAGGGCAACAAATTGAATGTAATCGGAGCTACATTCTTACAGGTGATCTCCCTCCTACTTCCTTTTTGACAGCGTGAACAAAGCATTGTTTCCACAAGGACCAATTATTGAGAAATAGATCTGCTCATGCAAGACTATTTTTAGCACAGAAACAGACAAAAAAATGACAATCTTATAAGATTTTCATCTTTAAGTGAACGTTTAGATAAACTGAACTGTATGTTAAAGATACATTGTTAAAGAGGCAGCAAACAATTTGATTGCATGGCAACGGGGTCTCAGGATGGAGTAAACAACCTTTGCACTGTCCAGGCAAAAGGGGTGAAGAAATATGAAAACACCTGTCAGCAGCACCAAGAGACCTGGTTTCACACTGTAATAAATTAAACTGATGGAGGTCTGTATGGGTATTACCATGGCTACTGCCAGGGTATCAGTAAATAGACCAATGGGAAAAGAGTTGGGTACATATGGAGATAAAAGGGTAACTAAATATTAGTTGCTAGATGTCTGTCTTATATTCAGGTATTCCTTCATTTACAACCACAACTTCTTGCGGAAAAGAATTTTTTTCTTCCAAAATTTCTGTTGTTAAGCAAGGTAAGTTGTTAAGTGAGTTTTGCACCGTTTTACAACCTTTCCTGCCACAGTTGTTCAGTAAATCACTGTAGTTAAGTTAGTAACATGGATGTTAAGTGAATCTGGCTTTCCCATTGATTTTGCTTGTCAGAAGGTTACAAAAGGTGATTGCATGACCCCAGAACACTGCAACAGTCATAAGTCAGTTGACAAGCAACAATCATAAATATAAAAAACGGTCAGAAGTCACTTTTTTCAGTGCTGTTGTAACATCAAATGGTCACTAAATGAACTGTTGTAACTCGAGGGCCTGTACTACTTATGGGCTTTGCATTAAGCATCCCCTGGTTTCTCTGGAAAGGATTAATGTTTATATGACCCTTAGTCTGATCCAAAAGGAATCTTATATCCTTTATTAGAAAAATTAGTGCCAAAATACACATAAACGCAGTACCAACCTTTGTTATTATACAGTATACAATCCCCCCCAACACACACAACCAATTTACACCTGATAATGTTTATTTTGGATTTAAGTTATTAGACCACTTCTGATTCAAATCATAATAGCTACTGAGTGAAGCACTTCATGTGATCACTCACTTTGTTTTATACCAGAGGCTTTTCATTCTAATTATAGCATTAAAACATTGGGAATGAAATGGGAATATAATTCAGTTTAGTAAATATCTGGAAGTTTAGTCATTCAAAAGAAAAATGATAAACTATACTTAGTCTAAATGTTATTGCTTGAGACACTCGGCAGCTGATTAAGAGTATCTAATGGGCATAGAAATGGTACTAACAAAAAAGACCTATAATTCCCTTTAAACTGCACTGGGCAATAGGTATCAGATGCAGATCTACAAAATATCCTTTGGAATTTTGAGCAACTAAATTGAACTAGAAGTGATCTCTGCTACATGGGTCAAAGCTAGATTTGAACAGATGTCAGAAACACCTGAGGGAGAAAATATTTATAAAATATTTCTACATTCATAGACTAGTTGATTTTCAATAAGCATTAATAAAAATAAACCATTTTATATATAACCCAGCAGTAATCGTTAAAACATTTCCATTCGCTATTTCTAGAATAAAATCATTTATTCTTTGGAAAAATAGTGACTCCTAGTAAAAGTACTTGGTATGAAAACACAAGAAATATAAAGTGTTTTTAAAGACCAATATTAATTTTTATCAAGAAAAGGGGTTCTTCTTCTAAAAGTGTGTATGATTATTTTTCAAATCAACTGCAATAAAAATTGTATAATTTCCTTCCAATTAATAGAATTAGGCTTGACAACTTTGAATTTAGATTTATGATAATTTGTTATAGAGAATGGAACTGAAGTAGGAAGCAAAAGATTCCTTAGCCCAAATGTCTTATTTTTTTTTTAAAAAAACATTATACTTAATATTTGGCAAGGTATATAAGAAACTGTGCTGATTAAAGCCAAGTCACTATGATACATAAGGTTACGATTTTTATTTTCAGTCATTAAACTGAATGTTATACAGCCATAGTCTTAAAAATCAGCAGCATAAGCTTGATTGCTATGGCAATCACCATGGTTTCAAGATTCTGAATCCCTATGGCTTATCCTTTGGGATCTCAACCTTAGAGACATGGACCCTATTCATATCATGGGACAGTACGAGGGATGATATATATAATTAAACATATGGCAAAAAGTATTCTTTTTAAAAGAAATGTGGGCCATATAAAGATATCAAGTGAATTTTCAATGTAAGTAAGTCAATAAAATATTAAGATTTCTTTTCAGCTACAGAAACCAAAGATGTAGCAACGGCTTTATTAAATAGCTTAAATATTGTTTAAAGTTTTTAAAAAGTGCAATTAACTATGCAGAAGCCACATTCACCGAACTATTATGCTAGTGCAGCAATTAACAAACAAAATCCTGAGACTGTCATATGGTTAAAATATAGGGAAATTTCCTGTGAAGGAAAAAGATTTAACACCTTTAATGCAACACATTGGACCAATATAGTATAAAAGTAACGAACTGGACGCAGAGATCAAACTGAAAGCAAATAAATGCTATTTCTATATTTACTAATTGTTTTTTTTTAAAGCCAGGGAATTTGTAATACTTCTCTTTAGCTATCCCATTTTCTAAGGAGAAATTTTAAATTATTTCTTTAAAAAATAAAAAATACTGTTTTGAAAGTATAGCCACTAAATATGTAATATCTCAAAGCATATTTCCCGTAAAAGATTTCTACAGCTCAGTAGGTTTAATCACAGGGAGAAGGAAGGAAGGAAGGAAGGAAGGAAGGAAGGAAGGTAGGTTGGTTGGTTTTGGCCATAATGGAAAAAAATGTTTTTAAATGTACATATCAGTATCCAAAAAAAAGAAATAATAGGGTTTTTTAAAGTCAACTCAGAATCCATTATATAAAATAACCCACCAACTCTCTTCAATTTTCTTTTTAGTAGAAGAGACAATAAGAGACCTCAAAACCCCAACTCCAACCCCATTCTTCTTCACAGTCAAGCAACTTAAATGCATGCACATTACACAAATGAATGAAAAAGTTCTTATCTCTGAAGATCACAGGTATAATTGAATTCAATAAATAAGTCTCTATTTGGAAATTCTACAGAAAAAAAAACATTAACAGTTTAGTCTCTCTTTTTTTCCAATATAGTTTTCTGTTCTTGCTCTCTCTCTGGAAATTCTACAGGACTTTCACTGCTTTCCTCCTCTGCTTCCTCTTCAGTGCCTTCATCAGTTAGCTCCCTGCTTGTGGATTCCTTCTTAGATGTCTCAGCTTCATCTGATCCTCCCGAGTCAGCAGTGCAAATCCCGTAACACATGATGCTGATGACACCCAGTGGTAGACCAAAGAGAAAGCAACCAAGAAGTGGCGAACTCTTGAAAACAGACTGTAGAGAAATAATTGGCCATCAATTATATTTTCATAACATTTTGAATAAGAGAAGATGGGAAAAGATGATTCCCACCACTTCTCCATGCTTATATATTTACATATTTTAAGAAGAATCAAGGCATGGAGAATGTCACTGAGTGTCACACCGAAACTTTAATGAAAGAAGTGGGAAGACTGTTACTTCTTTGCCTTTTTCTCATAATTCACCCTTAGAACCAGCAATACTGCCAAAAATAACCTCCAGCAGCTCAAGGAATATGTACACAAATGTTCTGAAAAATGGTTTCAGAGAAAGCCTGGGTGTTAGTCCCCATTTTTTTCTTCTTTATACTTTCCCTCATCTACCTTTGTAAAAAGTATTATATTTCAAATAGATCTGTTTAATTTTTGTTACAGGAATTTGCAAGGTGGCTTTTCAAGCACATGCATGCAAATGTTACTCTTTTGCACTTAAAATTATGTCAGAACCTATTCTATAGGTGGAGGATGGCCTAGATTTAGATTATGTAACAGTTTAAACCCTATAGAAGAACACAACATACAGAGGAAATACTGTGTTGAGGTCTACACAACATTGGTCCTATGTCAACTGGTGTTCATGGACAGCAACTACCAACGTTAACATTTTTATATGCGCTCAACTAAATCAGAAACCATTTGGCATGGCCATAAAAAGTAAACTCAAAATGCATGCATATGTACAAGGTAAGAAAGAAATGGAAAGAAAACTGTACAATCTGAAAGAAAATAAAATCCTTCCTTATCCAATATATCTAGCAGCACAATTTCTAGCAGCACAACATCCAACTGAACATATTTTGAAAGTAATAAAAATGTACACCAGCCAGAGAAGAAAAACAAAATTGTAATAGTTAAATGTTATGTTCTCTGTGGGAAGGAACATACAAGAGAAGACTGATTTGGGGGAAAAATGTCCATGCTCTATCTGTCAACTATTCATATGTACTATGACAGATTCAGAAGCTGTCCAATTACTACCAATGACACATTTTATATGTCAAAGGTTTGTTTCAAAAACAAGATGTATTGTAACCAAGACAAATCCAACAAACTTAGTAATATGATTGAATGAAACCTTTCCAGATTCATTTCTGTGCTTAGCAAGTGGTGCATTTACTTAACCTGATGGATATAAATAGTTTCTAAAACTTTACATACTCCCACTGTAGACTTGGCATCATAAATTATTCTCTTGATTCGTTGAAGAATTCCATCTCCACCATATGCCTGAAATTTGAAAGATAAATATTAAAGAAGATCAGCATTATTTATTTATATTTTCAGTTTTCAATTACTTTATTTTACAATGTCATCATACCAATACTTCAGAAATATTATTTCACTGAAGAGAAATTACCTCATGCATAGTTCGGGATTCTACCTTATTCCTGCAGAGCAATAAAGTGCATAGCCCTCCCTGTGCTTTTATTTTAACCCTCCCCATGCTATTATTTTAGAAAGTCTAAAGTAATAATAAAGTCATTCCAATTCTATATCCAAGTGGGTTTCCATGTGTCTTTCTTGGATGTTTCTGCTCTTTGTTTCTAGTTCTCCCATGTCAATCTTATTTGTTTCCAAAACCCAAAATCTTTCCATGAATCTTACAATCAACTACACCACAGACAAATTTCGAAAAATGAGGTTTAGCGACACTCCAAAGATTTTGCTTTGCTTTTTAAGTAAATATATTTAAAGATGCTTCAAGCAAGACAATTCAAATGAAGTAAGATAATTAATGAACTGTTCTCATATTTTGGTAATTTAAAAAACTGCTGTGATGTTGAATAAATGTGCAATACTTACTTCGGCTATGCCTTCCAAAATATTATTAATGAACTGGACCAGATCTTCAATGCTCTCTATTGGTTTATGAGGTAGGAAATATTGTTGATTAGATGTATTCAGGACAACAATAGTGGGGATTATCAAATCACTGAAACAGTAAAACCAAACAATTCAGAAACTGAAATATAACTAGTTCATTAATGAAGCCTTGAAGAATGATCACATTCTTACCAAAATAACTAGGAAGATAAGGGGTTTTCAATCATATTACTTACTACTGAATCCTTATGGAATAATACTGGGTACTGATAGATTGGTTTAACTTATTTCTTATATAAATGTAATAGTTATAGCTAATTAATCATCCTTTTCAAAGATTCTGAAGTATTCACAGTTCTGTCAAGTGTTTCATTCTACTCAAGGTCTGCATTAGCCTGTCGGGCCAATGAATCAGACATTAATTATGCTACAAACTGATAGTACTGCTGTTTTAATATTTACCCAATAAATTCCACTGATGAGAAATTAAAGGTATTATAACTGAATTCAGAGAACATTAATGTAGTAGTGGAAACAGTATAGAACACAAAAGACAAAAGCAGCAGTAAGCACTGATAAGAGAATACACACACACACACACACACACACACACACTCAGACACACACAGACATACAGACACACAGACACACACTAAATCTTCTCAGATCCTGAAAATTAGTTATTTAATGCTGCCATCTAGTGGAAATACATTTAAATATTTTTTAATATTTCTGTTATCTTTGTTTAAAGAGTCCAATTGAAAGAAACAACTTTTTCTCCATCTGAAAACAATACAAAATGGTTTTACTCACTCCATTAGTAAACTATTAATGTATTCATTTCCATCCATATAGCCAAACTGGAAGTTTCTATTAAAAAGCAATTCACAATATTATTCTGATTTGAAATAAATAATGATGTTAATAAACAAACAAAAATATGACATCAACCAATAAGTTTAATGAAGGGAAAATTCAAAGAGGAAAATGAAGGTGATTCAATTTTTAGGATAACAGAAACAGATAAAGAAAACTGATTATCAAACATTACCTACTCAAAACAACCTATTGCAATCGTTGATAACAAAAGAACTTGGCTAAGGAAAATGCAACTAAGGATTTGGAACAGAAATAGCTGCAAATATAGTATTTTATCCTTTCAACATATGAAATTTTTGTTGTAAAATTTGCTTTACGTATACCTGGAAGAGACTTAAAAGCAGACAGGATTTGTTCCTAAGCTTCAGAAATCAATTCGGCCAAGGAAAATTATGGAATACCTCTAAGCTCTTATTCATTCGTGTTGTAATTAATTATGAAACGAGAATGAGACAATATTACAGGACAATTTACAGGTAATAGCAACATAGACCACTGTTATACTTTGCATGTACATCTCTCTAAACTACCAAACTATCCTTGAAAGAGCAGCGCAAAGTTTTAGCATTGCATAAGGATCTGAAAGACAGATCTGGAAACTGAAACAAGTAAAAGGAGCTTATTACTCATGATCTTAAGATGATTGCAATGATTTATATGGCCATCCATATTAGATAAACAACTTTGGGTGTCTAACACAATAAAAGCATCAATATTATAAAAGATGCAGGAACTAGAACATAAAAGAGAAATGGCCATGAAGGATGAACAAATTAATAACAGCTACATTCCCTTCATTTCTGCTCCATCTAAGAGAAAGCAGATATTACAAGCTTCACAAGAGGCCAACAGGGTTAGAATAATCTAAGGGGTCCTGATTCCTGACATGACAGGAACTCTTTAATTGAAGGGAACTGAGTAAACACCTTTTTCTAGATCTGATGGGATAGGTAAAGATGAGATGAGAGAGATAGTACTGGTCCCAAGTTATGAAGGTCTTTGGAGCTGACAATCAACACCTTGAATTGCACTCAGAAAACTACTGAGATTCATGAAGCAAAGTGGGACATTGATCTAACAGTGTAACATGGATTTTCCCATGCTTTCCCATCCCATGCCTTTCTTTTCCTAAGCCACCTAATGGCTCAACACCCACAAAGCCCAATGATAGATGATAAAGTATTGTATAACAAAAGGCTTGGATTGTTGAGCTTATTTGTAATTATATGCTGCTGCTGTTTTATGCTCTTTGTTTTTTTAGCCTGCTTATTTTACAGACCATTGCATTTTTCATGTGTATATTATTAGTTGGGCTACATTGTAAACATATAAAAAACAGAATACATTTTGTAATACGTACAAATTTTAAAATGCAGAAAACTGCAAATGATTTAAACTGCAACCGTGTCCCTATTTATGTAAATTAAACCACTATATTCACTGGACACTTTTTAACATTACAATTCCCAAACAAAACTATATTACCATTAAAAGATCATAGATTTCTGAGAAATGTAGTAAAGTCTATCAGAATTGGAAATGTATTCATGTAACAAAAGATGCAGAACTAGATTATAAACATAAAAAAATTAACTTAATTACCTATGAAATTGTTCCCTGTAATTTTTAGCCACATCTTGAACAATAGACTTCAATCTGTAAGATAAAAAAAAATGGATTTCCGTATCTCTTTAGCTAGTCAAAATATACAAAGGAAATAAAGAATACAAGCATGAAGCCATTTAATGAGAAATGAACTATATCTGAGCATGGCATCTGAATTTCTCTGCAAATCTTTTTTTTTTTAATCAAATCCATTTTTCTACTTTAATTTCAAATTAGAAAGAAAAAAAAGTCAATCTGTACCAAAGAGAAACTTGGTGTATCATTTTTTAATTTGAATTGTCTATTCAAAAAAAGATTGCAGAAATAGATTTCGAATCCAATTCTTTATAAACATCACGTCCCCAATGTTTCAAGATGCATGTTCATAGAGGTTTTGAGTGGCTGGGAATATTATAAGTGGTAATATTATAGCTAATAATTATTTTATAAGAAATATGTGATTTCTGTAAGAGTTAAATAGCGGCATTTGGTTCTGCAGCCAACACTATACACTGGTATATAAGTATGGCAATATTTAAGAACAGTTCCTAATGAGATTGATTCCTATAATAACTTTTGCTTGAATTTGTTTAGTAGCTGCATGGTAGTCTGTGTAATAAATTATTCCTTATGAAATTTTTCAACTTGAAGAAAAAAATAATCCCTTTGGCCAAATTTTCTATTGGTTTGTTCTTCAGCACAGACTACTACTAAATATACTTCTGGAACTTTGGTGTAAAAAACAAAGGAGCATGAGTTCTGCTTTCTTGTAGCTATATTGTACTAGAACTGTGATGACCCGGGGCGTGGCACAAAAGTAATAAAGTCACAAAAGTAGGTAAAGTCCCTTTAATACCTCCAACTTGGCCCCTAATGTCCAGTTATCTTCGGATGGAGAAAAAACTCTCCCAAGAACAGTCTTTAAAGGGAAGAAATTCAGTCTGAACCCAAAGTACATATAAATTATAAATAAAAATCAACACAAACCACGCTGCAGCAATTAACGAGACACAGCAGGATAAGGAATTGCAGACTTCAAAAGACAACAAAATACACACAGTTGGGAGGATGCCAGAACCCAGATAAGCCTTGACAAACAAAGATAATGCGCGCTTTGCTTCCAACAAGGTGCTATGCGCAAACACCCCTTTTAAATCCTGTTTTCCCAGCTGCAGCTAATGAAGGAATCAGGACCCTTTTCTCCCCCGTAATCCACATAACTCATGTTGCTCCCTTCTCCGTTCCTCCCTGCGTACCCTAGGATGAAGAGGGGGTGGGCCTGGGTCTTCCTCTGAATGCCCAGCCAGACTGTGCCCTTCTCCAGTTTCTTCCACAGCCACCGGAGCCACACTCCTACTCCCTGTCAGCTGCTCGCCTTCCCCCTCAGAATAGGTGGATAGGTAGGTGGAAGGAATTGCAACACCCTTGTGATATTAAGCTTGGGCAAGTTGCCAAGTTCTCAAATTTTGATCATATAAAAACAGGGCTGCAGTAACAGCCATAACTTCAGGAACGGGTCATAAGTCCCTTTGTTTAACATTGCCATAATTCCAAATGGCTGGTGAACAAATGGTTTTAATTCGAGAACTAGCTATGTTGTTATTTATATTTTAAAGTATTATTATTCTAGTTAAATTATGACTATTATATACCAGGAACCCTGGTGGCAAGTAGTTAGAATGCAGCATAATAGACTAACTCTGTCCACCCCCTGGAGTTCGATCCTGATGGGGTTCAAGGTTGACTCAGCTTTCCGAGGTCAGTAACATGCAGACCCAGATTGCTGGGGGCAATACGCTGCTATTTGTAAATTGCTCAGAGATGTTATAAAACACTATGGAACATCATATAAGTCCAAGTGCTATTGCTATTGTTACATAATGTCAGCTATTTTTCTTTAAAGTTCAACATCAGTTTTAAAATAATAATTCATATTTTAAGACAAACCCCCTGTGGACCTACCTTGCATGATCTGAAGAAGCATTTTTATCATCAATAACCGCAATAGCTACAAGTTTTCCTAAAATAAAGTAAGATGCATAATGTATATTTGTTTTATGTTCTATCATTATGTTCTATATCAGCATTCAAGGCAGTCAATAAAATTTAAAAACAAAAGCAATATGTAAAAATTTAAAATTACAGATTAAAATTAGCAATAAAATAAATCCAAACTTATCATAGATTTTCTAAATACTTAAGAAGACGGGGGACAAATACAACTCCTGAATGACTATATTCCATACTTGGGAACAGTACAGAAAAAGGCCTTCAAAGAAGTTTCTCTTTTATTTCTTATCAGAAAATATTAAATACATATAGTGATGTTTACCATTTACTAGTCACTGGAAGTTATGATGTTGCTGAATGAGGGGTACTGATGGGTCCTCATAGTTGTGGTGGTCACTCTGTCCCTGCAGTCATGTTATCGTGAATTGGGTGCTCAACACTTTAAAATTATGATGTTACAGTGTCCTGTGGTCACATGATGGCCATTTGCAACCTTCACCGCCAGCTTCCAACAAGCAAAGTCAATGGGGGGCTGGCAGGAGGTTGCAAATGGCGATCACATAACTATGGGATGCTGCAACTATGTCAGATTAGTGTAATGATGGCAATTGGGACTACTAGAGCTGCTGTTAAAAATCAGCAGCTACAAAATATTGTGCCTCATGACTGCATTGCTTAGTTGCATGGTTCTGGTCCCAATTACCATTGGTAAGTAAGGACAATCTGTAAGCCCACATAGAAAAATATTTCTTAGATTATTTAATTGTAGTCCCCAATAAAGAATGCCACATGATTTAATTACATAAACAGAATCAATGGGGAACCACTTTTCCATTCTTTTCTTTTTTCTCTAATCACCCACACTTTTACATCACTTTAAAAGTACCCTCCCCCAAGTATGCCCTGAGGAGGTGGACAACCAGATCTTCTAGCAGCAATGAATCACAAGCCAATCACAGAACTTCATAACAACACTGTTTTTTTCTCTCCACCACATCAACTGTCCAATTTAGAATCGCTCCCACAATGTGCCAGCCACTATTTAAATGCCTATTACTTCAAAATCCACACTCTTCTGATCACTCTACTCTGACTAAACCCAAATGCTTTTAATGGTCCACACAGGAAATAGTATAAGCAAGACAACACTAAGTCACATTGCCTAACATGCAATTTTGAATATTATAGAATATTCAAAACAGCATTCTTCCATACTCAGGATAATACATTCAAACACCAGTGCTTTTTTTCCCATGGCCAGAACAGTTGAAATCCCTGCTTCAAACTCAAAGTGGTTCATGCCCTATGGGAAAGGAATTAGGAGACAATTAAAGTTATTCTGGATACTAAGAAAAAATGTAGGTATTTAGCATCACAATCCGAAATAAAATGCATACTTAAAACACATTTATTTACATAGTTCTTTCTGGCACAGCATGCAGAAATAAATAGTTATTTTAAATTGAAGCTGACATTTTAAAGTTCTATAAGATAAAGACGGAAGAATAGTTATCTTACCTGTGTCTCCAAGCTCATAGAGTGTAAATCCGTCTATATTAAGGTACCCTTGAAATCTTTCCCTATTTATCCAGGCTGACAAATCACCATCTACATACTCTTTATGGAGAAAAAGGGAAAAAGTGAGAAAAAGTGAAAAGATGTATCTAATCAAGAGTTTCCCCCTAAGTTCAACAATACATTAGAAGCACATAAAGATCACAAATGACAATTCAAAGCTTTGTGCCCCACCGATGCTTCCTAGAGGATATGGATTCACTTATTGGAAATTGCCAGTGCTGTCAAAATTTGCAAGATTTCAAATTTGCCACTAATCATTTAGGAGTCAAGAATGTAAAGAAATATTGTAAATGTAGCCTGCATGCCAGTCGCTCATTCCAAACTGTAGGTCCTTATGAGGAAAAGTAGCCCCCCTCATGTCAGACTACACATTCCCATGAAGAAGAAACACACTTGGTCACCTACAGAATAAGATATCCTAGTTCTTCCTCCTCCCCCAAAGACTCTAATCAATGGCTGAAATATACTAAGAATCTGGAGGACAGACACCAGTTTTTGGTGTGATCATTAAAGAATCTGACAATCATTAAGCAAACACCATGGTCATTAAGTGTATTTTTTTAAAGGAACCAAACTGGTCAATTTGCACCAAAGCAGATTCATTGTTCTACTGCAGCAATTCGAGATTTTGTTTTATTTCTCTGTATAGCATACATTTCCTGGTGTCTATTCAGCACTAATCTCAGCTGACTTGCTTAGCTCAGCAACCTGCTACAACCTAGATACATATATTAGCAATTCCCAGCAATCTGCAATTAATCTGACACTGCACTGCTTTTGAATCTTTGTAAATATGAAAGGACAGTGTACTGCAAAATAAACGTGATCCTGTTTTCAAAAAATTAAGGTCTATAAATGTATAGCCTATCCATGATAAGAACCGAAGACTGAACTTACCATCATACACAAAATAAGTTCCATCTTTTAAGACTAGAACGGCAGGCATCTCAGGGAGTGTTATATGCTGAAAAAATGAGGAAAAAAAGCAGAACAGTTTACTGACAAATTGCCTTTACTCATTGAGAGTCTACATTTTTCTATAGATGACATGTATTGGTTTTTAATTTCATTTCTCAGTTATTAATACTGGAATAAAGAAAACTGGCAATAATAGTCTCTCTGAAGTGTTCATCTTGCCAGCTAAAGTTTGTTTTTAAAAAAAAAAACCTGAGTTGACTTTATGTAGTGGCAGTGGGGAAGAGCCATTTTTATTTCAAGGAATTACTTATTTTGATTTCTTCATCGTAGTATAGAAAGTCTAGAAGTTTAGAATTCATTCTGAGCTAGCCTGCTTGCTTTTCTCTCACATGTTGAAAGAGAAAGGAGAGGATTTTTCACATAGTTTTATAACTTTGCCCTCTGTGAGAGTCTCAGACTTTCGATTCCCATTCCAGATTCATGTGCAGCCAGTCAAGGTCAGATCTGGCAATCTCCTGACCATAGTAGGGCCATGAAATCATGGTGCCAGTTTTGATAAAAACCATGAGGCTACTGTTATGGAAGAGCTTCTGCAAAGGAACCTAATGCTGGGTACTGTTGACAAATTAGTTACCCATTGGAGCACCTCTGCTGTCGTTATTAAGGAGCTCCTGGCAGATTTTAAGATATTTGGGTACTGTCTTGCTTGGTATGCGTGCTTTCATATTATACCTTTAACTCTGTTTGCTTGAGCAAATAATCAATCTTAAAAATCCCTTTACTTAGTGGTGCGCTTATTGTCTCCAAAAGAACCAACTGCCAGAGCACCCAATCGTTTCCCTGATGCCTGACAAAACACTTTATTTTAATTCATAGTTTTAACAGATTTCATTAAACATGAGTCTGGGTTTTTTTTTTTTTTTTGTGAACTGCTTTTATTTGTTCCCTTACTATTTATCTTTTTAAAGTATTCTTAGTTAAATTATGGGTATTATACACATAAAGTCATTAATATTTTTTTTAAAAAGCAAATAACATAAAAATTATGTTATCATCTGTGTTCCTTCTTTTCCTTCTTCCTCTTTTGGATCATGAAAAAACTAGCTGATTTTATAACAGGGGGAAGAACAGAATGAAAAAAAAAATTATTAACAGATGTACCATGAAGACAGACCAAAATGTGCCTTTTAAAATGACAATTTGATTCATATTTTGCTTACATTTTCCCAGTACTAAGTTAACCAAAGAAACTAGTTTATGCATTATATATTTGAAAATGTTTATATGTCAATTAGTATATACATGTTTAATGTTACTCTTAATAGAAAGAAATTTCAAGAAAGGTACATTTGGATCTTTTATAGCATTTGGAATTTTTTTCTTCCTCCATTTTTTTCATTTTCAAGAGCTGAAGATAACAAAAACTATCACGACCCAAGGCAGAATGATCTCTTGAGCAAAGAAGTGCTGAGATGATCCCCTGTGTCTGAATCCGGTTTCATAACTTCTCCTCATATAATAAAGCCCCAGAGTATACTAAAGTCACTATAAATACTTTTAACAGAAACAATTCAGTTGTGCTTATAAACAAAACAGTTAAGTGTTCTTTGCTGCTTATATTAATCATCTGTGTGACAGGTTGTCCTTTTTAATTTGCTACATCAAAATATAAACAGAGAAAATTCATTTAATGAAGATGTGCCATGTCTTTATATAATCTGTAATATCAAGTATATGTGAAAGGGCTCTGGTTAATTTAATTTAAACTTGCACTAATAAAAGCGTACTGGCCTTACTAAGTTCATGATTTAAAAGTAAAGTGCTTGCTTTCACATAAATTAATACAGTAACTTAAAACATAGGTTTTTTCCCCTAGTTTCCTGAATGAAAAAAAAACATAAAAAGCAGAAAGCATAAAAAGCAGAAAGCACTTAAGTTACACAATAAAATATTTCTTTGGGGAGGTGGTAATAAAGATGAATTGTTTTCCAGGCTCAAATTAAGTTGGTCTTCACCTTTAAAATAATGAACTGCTGAAAGCCTGGCTCAGAAATGACTTGTCTTGTGAGCTTTTAGTTAGTAAGGATACTTTTGAGGATATTCATTTTTCACAGAGAGATATTTCTCTAATTCAGACAAAAGGTCATTTGCCTACATTGCTTCCAAACCTAGGAAAGCTTTCCTTCAAGGATTAACATTAGTCCACCACTTTTTCAACTTTCTAAAAAAGAAATTGGCACCTTTGTTTAATCTGGCATTTTAAATTTTGAATAGTGATGTTTTTTTTCCCCCTCAGTTCTGTTTTTTGTATTTTATTGTTCTGTGAAATGTCCATGTATTCAATAAAATGCTACTGTTTTAAAACTAAATTGATCTTGCAAGCAAGGTTGGTCGGACTACTCACTTACACTCCGACATGAACGTAAATTAATATTGGGTTGCCAGTTATCCACGAGGATATCATTCCCAATACTTTCATAATAAACCTATCTGCAAAAGGAAAAGCTGATTTGCACTCATCCTTTACTATTCTAAGAAAAAGAGAGGCCTAAGTTTTAAATGTGTAATTAAACTCTCTAATTGTAATATTTTCATTTACCTAACTTGGATTCACAGATTACACTAAACTTGAATACGGTTTGACTAACAGCAATATATAAACCAATCACTGTGGCTGAGTGTTTCATAACCAACATCACTACAGCTTTTAGGCAAACCAATGTAAAAATAAATTAGAATTTAATGTAAAATGTGAGCTCAACAGCCAATGAAGAAAGTTTAAGATCTATCATGAAACACAGTTAGACAATAAATAGTTCTTCGAATTAATAGTCAGAGGTGTAACTGCTCAGAGGTGTAACTGGCATTAATTAAAACTACTGTCAACAGTAAGCGGTATATTGTCAATAGATAAAGAGGTATTTTTCAACATGTAAGTGTTCAATCAGGTACATCATCATAACTATTATTTTTTTACCTCGGGAAGTATCTCTTCTGAGGCAGAAAAAAAGTATGTATAAACAATTAGTTCGGAAGCAACTTCTATGTATCTTTCCTGTGGAAATACAAATGGGTAGTTTTAATGCGTTTCTTGATCTTCATAAGCTTCTTCTGGTAACAGAACAAGATATCATTTTAGTTCAATTTCACATACGAAATTTGCTTAATGGGTAAGCAACTAATGCAGGTCTTTTGCCTCTCCAATGATTCTAGAAAATGTCACTGTATTGTTTTGTTTTTTTAAATTACACTTCAGAATTATTTGCAGGCTATCACAAATAAATATAGCTTTTAAATATCTCCCCATTCTTTTGCTAAATCAAATGACACATCCTTTTTCTGTCCAACTTTCTGGTATGTTAAGCAAAAACAATCTTACGTTAATTCTTTCTTCTTGTATTGTTGATATTTATTGTATCTCAGTACAGCAATACTTCCACTTCCCCATTTCAATATTATCATAAATATTTCAGGAAACCACAGCATTTCCTCCCCCCCCCCCTGCATTTTCACAGTGTGAATTGCATATCACAATCTGCCAGCCCATTTTAATTTTTCCAAGTCATTAACCCTATAGTGGCCTTTTTTTAGAAGTGAAAAGAAAAAAAAAGTGGAATTCTGAATGTGACTGTTCAAGTATTACCCCAGTTTCATGATTTCTATCCAGTTAAATGGAACATCGTCCCTTTGATGTTGCTGTTTTAAGTAAACTTCTACCAGTTTACAAAATCCTTCAATAACAGAACTTTATTAGGAGATAGGCACTGAAACTCATAAACTACATCTAAAATGAGCAAAACAAATATTTGTGGTTAGCAAAGTTTCAGACCTTTAATGGAGATTCCCCACCAATGTACAGAAAAAATATGCGATGTCTTTTTTGAACATGCTCAAACATATGTTGGCTAGGGAGATTTCGAATAATAGGCCTGCAGATTAAAGATAGGGAAAACAACAAATGATCAACATAAGTAGGAAAAGGCAATGAACTATTTCTTAAATGCTATTGCTAGAGTGTTTATATATTTCAGAGGATAAGGATTCTCAACAATCCTACTTGGAAGAACATACTTATCCTAAAACTGATAAGGTTTTAAATTTTTGAAATGCATTATTTAAAGCTGGATGCAGACTTCCATGACAATTAAAATGCATACATATATGAAAGGGGGGCAGAGAATCACAGTGCTAACTTCATATGCTTAAAGTTGCTGCTTGTATTTACATTTAAAACCAAAACAGTTTCATTATCAAGGGACAAGGTTTAGCAGTCACAGCACTTATAGTACATGTGAAAACTATCAGGATAATTCTTATTACATAACCAAAATACTTGCTTTGAAAATAAAATCTTACCAGAATTCATTGCAGTCCAGAATCTAGATGTTACTAGCAAATATTTCATCATCCTATCTTATTTTACCACAGTAACTATCTTTTACAATTGCATCATTACTAAAGGTAACATAAAAACATTTGAAGAGTTAGTAATGCAATTTCATCAGACATTATTATTGCCCACTAGAATAATTTTTAAAGAAAATAAAGTTTCTAAAGTTTGTTTTCAACTGACCATGTTAAAACAGTAACTGCTACAATCATTTAAAAAGTTCTATGTAGGGGCAATAGTAAATACATCATTGTTACAGAGATAATGGCAATGGAAACAAAGATACATTAATATTTAATATAGTGTATTTTAGGGCTTTAAACTGATATTCTGTTTGTCATACTCAATGGATTATTTCTTATTTCTTTAAATCTTATTTTTTAAATCTTTCATATCCCAAAGAAGTTAATTAAACTATTTTAAATGGCAACAATAACCTTCCATTTTCACTTAAAACAACAAAAGTCATTGGAGCTCTGCTAGACAGGTCTGAGCCCATAAATACTTACCCTGCAACTCTATTTGCAAACTCAACAATATCATCTTTGGTTCTTGGTCCTCTATAATTGTATGCCAAGTCACCCTTCAACCTAAATCAATAGACATGAAACCAGTGAATACGTTGAATGCTAGATTTTTTAGGCTTAATAATAACCAATAAAAGCATTGCCTATGGGATTCAATTATAAGAGATAACCCTAGTGTAGCAATAATATTTAAAAACATACTTTGGGAACAGTAAAGAGAAATGACTCTTCATAAAGTTTCAGTTGCCTTTTAGCTAATACAAACAAAACTAAAAGAAAAGATTGGCTTAAGTTTTATACAAATTTGCAAAGCTTTTACTTAGAAACAAAGTGAGACATTATAAAGCACTCATATTTTAATACAGGAAACACAACATTAAACTTACAGTTTAATTGTTGGATAGCCTCGAACTCCAAATTCAGAAGCAATACCTACCAAAAGAAGCAAAATAAAACAGGGGTGGGGGAATGAAAATTTCAAGCATGTGATTTTTCTCTTTGACAAATTCATCTACTCCAAACTAGTGTACTAGTATAAGCAGCAGCTGTAATATAGAAAAAGAATTATAAACTTTAAAAGTATTCTTTTATTGAGGAACTGATTTGGACAATTAATATACTGCACTGAGTTTTTAATTACCAATATTTTGGAGCAATAGCTAATTGAACTTTTGTTAGTTTCCAAATTTATAAATTATATAATATGGAGTACATTGGCAGTAAACTTACTAGAATAAGAAGTTGCATCCATCTTGCCAACCTTTACTGGAGACCCAATACTTCCCATCTCTTTACCAACTTCATTCCACACTGGCTCCAATTTCTTGCAATGGCCGCACCAAGGTGCATAGAACTATGAACAAACCATAACCATTCAGAATTTAACCTACAAATAAAGAATGGCAGTTTCCTATTTGTTCCTTTAAAAATCCTTTTTGTTAGAAGGATACTTATAATACTTTTGGGGGGAAACGCAATAGTGAGATATTTGGTCTTAATATGCAAAATAATACATACACAAAGTAAAATTGTAAATATAGTCAATACTTAGATCATCTCAGTATGGAAAGTATATAACAAATAATTAACATTAGCAGGTCAGATCTTCCAACAGTGAGTTCCAAACCAATGTTTCACA
Organism: Pseudonaja textilis; assembly: GCF_900518735.1. The sequence goes on from NW_020769319.1 coordinate 15,069,124, forward strand.
CATAACACAACAGTACTAATTTATATCAGATTATTTTGATTTATAAAATCAACTCTTAATAATAATTATACTGCATTTACAAGATTAATAAAGCAACAGCCAATCACTTCCATATTTGTCAAAGAAAACTACATGGGCATGTCTATCAGCCACTAAGAGCTGAATTTTATTCAAAGGAGTTTTTATTGTTAACTGAATGTTCTGCTTTTGCAAAAAGTTAGGCTAAAAGTTAGACAGAAGAACTATAAAAAAATAAAGCAAATTATATTTAAAAGATTTAACAAATCTGTTACTCACATCAACAAGCCAAATGTCATCTTTACGTTTCTCTTTAAACCTATAAAAGATGCATAACCAATAAATAATTTTACTAGATTTAGTTATTTGTCTAGATATTTACATTAAGTCATAACAAAGTGATGTGTGGGAAATCACCTTTTTAAATAGAAAGATGTCACAGAATTTGGTATTGATTAGAGTACCATTTTGTGTGTACTTTACAGCCGTGGACATTTTCTGAAAAACTTGGTGGGCAAAGCATCTCTCTTCAAATAATTAAAGCAGCTCTTTTTCGAGGCTTACATGGTTGTTTTCAAAGTTTTCAGCAAGCCTCACAATCATTTCAATTTGCTTTTTTTCCCCGTTCCTGTGCATTGAAAATCATCTCTTTTAAAGGACTTGCACAACCCTACTGTGTAATATGGATTATAATCCTATTATAGAACTATGATTAAGTAGGCACAATGCAACAATATAAATAACATGGAGAGATTGCTTACAAATCATATTATTCCTAAAGAGTTAAGCATATCATAGAACTTGGTTTCTTCCTCTCTACTGTGAATGTAAAACAGAAAAAGATAATCTTAAAAATAAAATGGTAGCACTTCCCACATCTAGTTTTAGGAATAGGCCATTCACCAAGGGAACGAAACAAACTCAGTGCCAGATCCTGGGTCAATAATAGAAATATAGAATGTCATGATTCAATGGGAACTTATAGATTATTTATTCAAATTCCCTACCCAATACATGAATCCAATACTAAAGCATTCCAAACAGATGACAATGCAGTTCTATTTCAATAGCTCCAGCAAAAGAGAATCTACACCATCCTAAAATAATTCAGTTCGCTATCACATGTTGCTATTATGTGTTGCTATTATTTACTACTTGTGAATACATTACATTTTTATTTCACATATACAGTGATTACATTATTTTTGAGATCTTTTTGTTTATGGAACTGCTACTAAAAATAACATGTCAAATCTCATGCGTTGGAATTTTTAGATTTCTGACTAAAACAGTGATTCCTGCAAAATCTTAAATTCCTGATTTAAAACTGTTGATATTTGTTTATAGACCAAAAGAAAGGTTTTTTTTTTCTTTTGAAGCAAATAATTAATTGCACTAATTCCACTGTATTTGTTTCAAAAGAGTCACAAGTTGTAATGAAACAGGAAAGAATGTGAATACTTATATATGACAAAGGTTATTGGTATCATCATATATAAGGGCTCTTCAGAGTTCTAAGATTTTTGTAGTTAAGAGTAGTTAGGTAATATGATCAATTTTAATTTATGCACTATGGAAAAAGACATTTTAAAGCAAACCCTTAAGCAAAAAGGGCCATTTTTAAGCAAACGGTGTAGTCTCTCTTCTATAGTTGTAATCTACAATGCACTAATATACAAGCAAATGGATGTTTACAGGATATTTGCCATTCCATAAAGGTTCAGTAAAACATAAATCTCTAAATTTGTAATTTATGTAAATACTACATACTTACGATTCATCTAAGTCTTCCACAAATGATGCATCTATGGCAAGTATAAAGGTAGCAAATGCTGGAAGAAAAAGTTGGCAGAAAAAAAAATAGAATATAATGCATCTTATCTCATATACACTAAAGCCTACATATGTCTTTTCATTCTCTACCCAAACCATCTCTACTCCAAAATGTTACAGGAACCTTTTTCCCTCCAATTCCCTTACTTCTAATAAGGCAGTCTTCAACTTATAACAGTTCATTTAGTGACCATTCAAAGTTGCAATGGCACTGATAAAAGTCACTATGACCATTTTTCACACTTGCGAACTTTGTAGCCTCCTAATCATATGATCAAAATTCAGATGCTTGGCAAATGCTTCATACTTACGACTGTTGCTGTGTCCCAAGGTCATGTGATCATGAAACAGGGCAAAAGTCACTTAACAATAAGAAATGTTGGGCTCAGTTATGGTCACAAGTCAAGGACTACCTCTACATTTCAAAACAGCCTTCTTTTAATTTAGGTTTTTAGGAGAAAGTTGGCTCCATCCTTCTTACGGTAGAACAAACAGCAAGATGCAAGCAGCTTTTTCTTTCAGACCAGTGCCGGAGCTTAATCCCTCTCCATCTCTCTCAATCCAAATAGTAGAGAGAGACAGCCACCTGTCCCCCAGAGACGGCCTAGTAAAGTAATCCTTTCACAATAGAATAGAACAGAATAAATAACAGAGTTGGAAGGGACCTTGGAGGTCTTCTAATCCAACCCCCCCCCTTATACCATTTCAGACAAATGGTTATCCAATCTCTTCTTAAAAACTTCCAGGGTTGGAGCATTTATAACTTCTGGAGAGAAGTTGTTCCACTGATTAATTGTTCTGTCATAAAATTTCTTCTTAGTTCTAGGTTGCTTCGCTCCTTGATTAGTTTCCATCCATTGCTTCTTGTCCTGCCCTCAGGTGCTTTGGAGAATAGCTTGACTCCTTCTTCTTTGTGGAAACCGCTGAGACATTGGAACACTGCTATAATGTCACCCTTAGTCCTTCTTTTCATCAAACTAGACATCCATTTCCAGCAACCGTTCTTTATATATTTTAGCCTCCAGTCTTCTAATCATCTTTGCTAGTCTTCTCTGCACTCTTTCCAGAATCTCAACTTCCTCATCGGTTCTAAGCATTCCAGGCTTCATTAAAACTCCCCTGTAATCCCTTAATTCAACATCTATTTTTTATTACACCCTGGCAACCAAAACTGGATGCAGAATTCCAAGTGTGGCCTTACCAAGACTCAGATTTAGAATAACTTTACTGTCACTTTGAACGTGCATACGTTAAAACTAAAATTCGTTGCACACAGCCCTCAAAAAGGGTCACCACTTCCAATATACACTACATCAACATGGCAAAAATAAATACCTAAATACAAAATTAAGCACATACCCCCCCCCCCCCCACATCAGATGGCATTATCAAGTTTATAATGTTTAGATACTTTATACAATGAACATGATAGAAATCCAATTCGAGATGTCCGGCTCTTGTTTGTCAGTTGGTTACAACCATGCCCGGCCGGATCCCGTCGGACATATGATTTTAATTTGGGGGGGAGAGGGTTATACTATACCCAGGACGGGGCCAAACATCCCGCCCCCGAGCCCCGTTCTGCTTTCCATTTGAGGCTACCTACTTCCGCGGCAGATCGCTATTATTCAGGGTACAACGAGAGTTGTACTCGTTTCTCTCCCCCCCCCCCCACCTTCAACTTTCAACCCGCTTCCTGCAGCATCAATCGATGCACGGGGCCATTTCCTCGCCCCTCGCCTCCTTTCCAAGGGAGCGGCCGCTTTCTTTCTTTCCCCCCATTCCTCTCCGAAACTGCCCCCCCTCCCCCGCGCGTCTCCTGGCGCCCCATCCCCATTCCTCCCTCCCCCCAGCCTTCCCCCAGCCTTCCTCCCTTCCTTCGCTCCGGCCAACTCCTCACCGCCTGGGATACCGCCCCCCTCGCCTTCATGCGCTCGTCCGCGGCAATTGTACCTGTTGCCCACCACAAGCCCAACCGCTTTTTCCTCGCCGCCCCCATGCTGACAGGGGCCGGTAGACAGACCCGAAAGGAACCATCAGCCGGAAGGGGAAACGGAATTTCTTGCCTTTCGGAGCATGCGCGTAGGCGGCGGCGGCGGCAAAGCGGCCTCCGCGATTGTTTCGTTGTTTGAAAGTGGGCGGGGCGGGTTGCTAGGCGATGCCCCGCCAGGTAGCTCAGAGTTTTGCCTTCTGCGGGGTGAGGTATTTTCGGGTAACGCCGATGTGTTTCTCGCTCTTCTGCTGTATGTTAGGGGAATTATTCACAAGCACCACAGAAAAGAAAGGCTCTTGTCGGCCATTATGGTTTTCTCGAAAGGTGCAATGAGAAAAGTTCGAGCTCCCTCTTTTCTACCCTCGTTGCAAGTGCTGACGGAGAGAGCCAGTGACAAACGCATCCGAATGTCAAATTTTCTGGCCGAGTGGAAATGCTGGGATTAAAGCTAGTTGTTTCTGGGGGGAAAAAATACACGCTATCCTATCCCTTCCTTGAAAAAAAAATCATGTTGGAAAAAGTAAGGGACGAAAGTCCCATTTGAGGGTGAACGATTTAGCCAATATATTCTTATTAAGCTGATAATTAACAATATTTTATTTGGTTCCCCATAATATTAGGAATATCAGTGGTGTAGAAGAAAGAATGTCAGTTTTGTTTTATAGATAGAATAACAACTAGCTGAAACAGTTTTGAGTCTCGACTTTTATACTTATCTGTTTGCCACTATTTCTGGTATACTTACCTACTTTTTGAAATATTCTAAAACTAACTTTTAAAATGTATTTTAAAAGTTGTATTTTATTCCTCTTGTTCTAGCACCAAGATTTTTTATTTCTCTATTCTTTATGTTAGGGTGACATCTTGTGGTAATAATTGCATTGTTATATATTCTACTGTAATTATTTCATATTTTGTCACTGATAATTTATCTTACGATTTTGTTCTTAGATAGCTCTTCAACACTTGGTTATTACTGACTGAAGAGACTATGATATGTTACCAAGTCTGACTTTTCGATGAATCTGTATGTTCATGCTAATGAGATATATTGCCATTATCCTTTCACTGGTTGAGATGCTCTTCAAGATTAGTCCTATTGACAAATAGGAGTAAAAATCCTTCAAAAGTTTGGGTCTCAGAATAATACTGTAAGAACCAATGTGAAGATTTTTAAATATTTGTCCTTTATATTGCGGTAGATTGCTAAGCAACCCATATCCTTTTCAGACCTCGACTCAAATGAAGTATTTTGGATGCTTAAAATGCAACCAATAAATTACTGCTAGTGTACAAGACAGGACCAGAGAAACTAGTCAGGAGAAATCTAGAATATAAGTGGAATATCCAAGAGGCATGATACAGAGAAGGGGAAGAACTACCCATAGGTGTACAAAGGTGAGCACCAGCCAGTCACAGACTATGCTTCTTGTTTTGTGCTGCATCTCAACAAACTATACCGTTTGTGGGAATCAGACAAATAGGCACCACAGTGGTCTTCAAGTTATAACCATAATTGAACCAGGAAATAATTACCATCGTAAGCCATGCCAGTCATTAAGTGGATCATCATGTGATTGACCCAATTATCAACAGTTTTTTGTAGCAATCATTAAGTGAATCACCATGGTCCTTAAGTGAATCCACAGTCATTAAGCAAAACAATTGTCTGCAATGGGTATTTTTGCCAGAAATCAGGAATAAACACAGATTTCTGGCAAAGAGCATTGTAAATAGCAATGGCACTTAGACTTATAAACTGCTTCATTGCACTTTAGAGTTCTCTCTAAGCAGTTTACAGAGTCAGCATATTGCCCCCAACAATCTCGGTCCTCATTTTACTAATCTCAAAAGGATGGAAGGCTGAGTCAACCTGAGTCAATGGTGGTCATGTGACCACAGGATGCTGCAGATGGCCATAAAGGCATGGTGCTTGCTAAGTGCTCAAAGTGTGCTCACTTGATCACAGGGATGGCAGCTATTAGAACTTTGACTCTGGGACGTAAGTACCTTTTCTGCCTGTATTATAACTTCAAATAGTCACTAAGCAACTAGTCGTAAATTGTGAGCTCCCTATAATTTGCATACAATTAATTATATTTTAATGTTTGTTAAATCCCTTCTTCTCCTTCCCTTCTGCCCCCACTATGTCATACTTTTGCCTACTGATTACACCATTATGGTTTAAGGGAAAATATGTTGCAAATGTGTTTAATGATGAATTAAAATGATCTGTGTACCAACAGCAATTGTGGCACTTTAGCTAAATGGATTTGCTAATTTCTGATCTCTGTTTAATGGAATAGCTATCAACACACTGTGCTATCAAACTGAATCTGCAAGAGATGTATTCTAAAGAACACAAATACTGTGTCTTGACAATGGTGATGGTGTTTTTTAATGTATTTTCAGGGATATACTTCAAAGTATATACTAGTTCATTATGTTGTAGTTTTCAGTAAGATTATTATGTCAAGAAGTTTGGCAGACAGTTTTCCTCTTAAAGCAACATTAAACTAATGTTTTATTTATTCATTATGCAGTTATTCATTGAAATGTCTAACATTTTTGCACACATCTTCATTTTTATATATTTCTGTACATAGCAGAGTTGTCATAACCCATAGTAGCATACATCAAACCTAAAGAAGTTTTATGCAAAGTGATTAGAACTGATGTGAATCGTGCCACCATTAAGTAACGTAGGAGTCTGCATTTAATGGTCCTAAAAGGGAAGAAGTTATGTTTGGAAAACGAATGTACACCAAATGCAATAAGCTCATACAGGTCTGTCTGCTTTTAAGCATAAGAACCAGTTTAGGATTTAATTCTAACGAAATAGGCTTACTTGAAAATATGTATGTTGATTTCAACCAGTTTTAAATTGTTTGAACTAAGACAAAACAGATACATAGAGACAGTTTAACTAGAGTTCAGGTTAATTATGGATATCTGATTTATCTATGGCTCAGCAAGCAGTGGCCTTCATGTTCTCTCTCCAGGAAGTAGCTGCAAAGTTCCCTGTGGTGATGGAAAGCACTTACACTATATGCATGCATATCTGCATTTAAAAACAAAGAAGCAGAAACACAATGGCCTGAAACAATTATTGGCAGAGAGGGTAATCTGTTGTTTGGCTCAGTTTATAATAGTACTCTTCCATGTATTCTCAAGGAATGTAATCAAGATGGGTATAGCAGAGATTTGCAGCAAAAATGAATCTCTGTTTTGCAATAATTCCTGCATTCATTCTATGTTTGAAATCCAAGGAAGGAATTAATTTCCCTTCTGAGAGCTCTTCTTCATGATCATGTTAACATGTTCCTCGAATCCTTGAATTGGGCAGAAGGCTATGTTTCCTTAACTTGTACTTCTCCAATGTGTCTCAGTAAAGACACTTGCAAGCAGTCCTGTCCCTACATTTTTACTGCAGGATAATTTAAGGGTAACTATTAGTAGATTCTCTTGGTTTTGTTTTTCCTTCTGTCTATCATCACTAGCTAATAGGAAAACCATCTTAAAATGCAGAAGAGCAGGCTTGGACATGTATGGTTGGGTGCTAGAGGTAGAAGATATATTCACTTTTCAAGTTATCAGAGTGACTGGTTCTGTGTGCAATGTTTCTCCATGTTATTAACCAGTGTCTCAGGTGATTTCTGAGCACAGGTATACCAGTCTATGACCAGTATCCAAAAATAGGCCAGCTGAGGGGAGAAGGCGGAGCCACGTCACTGCGATACAGCTGCAATCTCGGGGCTCCGAGATTGCAGCTGATATCTTCGCCTCTGGTCGGTCCTAACGGACCTAAACTGTCCCGTAGAGATGGTGATAGCAAGGGGTGCGTTCTGCTGATCCCAGGGACACCGTAAAGTCCCTGGTTGATCCAGAAGAAGCCCCTTCACCATCGGCGGAGAGGCAGCCATTAAGCTGCTGAAGCTGTGACAGCTCCGGAAGGAAGAGGCAGAAAGACAAAAATAGGCCAGCTGACACGCTAGTTTGTAGAGAAGGGAAACAATATCAGTCATGGGGAACCTCAATTAGCACATCAGGTCATGTGCCCAACCTCTATCCCACTGGCTTACCCACAGGGCTACTTTTGAACTGGTGTCAAAGGACTAGAAAGAAATGTCAATTTCACTGCAATTCCCAAAGATACATTGTGCATTTAATATCCACACACAGCAGCTTCTGGAAGTACTTAGTATGCAAAATGACATTTGAGTGTGTAAAATGGTGCCTCTATGTAATAAAAACTATAGAAAGCATATCCATATAAAAATGTTAGCAGAAGCAGTGAAACACATGTAATGTACTCAGATGGTATAAAATTAGGAGCAACTGATTCTCTAGATTTAAATTAATATTCCCTGCTTCTTAAAGCTGGGTCAACCATGCTTCAAGCACAAACACATGTTAAAAGCAGGTTTCACAGTTTTTCAAAACTGTAGACCATGTATATGAGCCCATGTATAGCCTAAATGTCACTATACATTATGTGGGAATATGCCTCTCTAAAAGCACATCCCAGCTTCTGACTGTACCATTAACAATGCCCACAATGGGAGAGACATTGTAGAATGTTTATATGGCCAGATTTGTGTTGGAAAAAAATAGTACTTTCAAACTGGAAATAGCTAAAGACACATGTCGATAGTAGGCTGGAAATGAGGCAAAGACAATAGCATGAGTATGTGGAATCTAAAAATAGTGCTCAAATTTCTTCATGTCACAACTAGGAGGACATGAAAATAAATCCTGAGTTCAGATGGAGGCATGATTGAAGCAAATATCTTTGGGTCTAGATTGTGGTTACAGTACTACAAACACTGGAATAGCATGCAAAGAAATAGATCTGTATGTCATCATTCGAGAACAAATCTGTAACAATAATCTGTACTGCTGTACATTTAACATATAAATTTGTAGGGATATTATATAGCAATATAAGTTGTTTATATTTATTAATGTTCCTCTGTTAAGAAATTCTTTAGCACTCAATAATGAATAGGTAATGTTTGAGTTCCCAAATTGTTGATAATCACATTTCAAAATCAGTTAGTGTTAACCATGCTATAAGTCACTGTTGCCCATAATAGAGAATTTTGTTTGCATGGAAATATGCCCAGTTTTTATGCACTCTGTGGAGAAAACAGCATCAATATGAGATCTGAACGTGATTTATGATTATTTTCTCCAGAAACTCAGGGAGTCATTCTGAAGCTATAAGGCAACTTAGATTTTTATCTTCAAAAACTCCTCTGGCTTTATAAAATTCAGCACTATTTCTTCCAGCTTTTAGCTATAAAACAAAGTAATGTTTTCTTGGCTCAGGAACAAGGCTGTCACTGTCTTGCACCTTTAAACTAAAATATGTTTAGTGCAGTCATGTTGACATTATCCAGAGTATTTGTCGAAATATCCTGCTGTTAACAAAACAGATATTAATCACATGGAAAAACATTTTATGATAAAACACTTTACTGCCTCTGCCAGGAATAGTAAAAGTAGAAATAAATAATACATTTCAAGGCCTTCTCTTGGCATTCTATTTTTTCTAAAATGTGAGGATTTTTTAAAATTATATTAGCCCTTTTATAGCAACAAAAAGAGAAAATGTGCAGATTTTTATTAACATCATGAACCCAATTAAAACCAAATAAAATTACAATAAAGTCATGGAGAAGTCCAAGGGCTAAAATATTTTGCTTTAAAAGTAGTAACCAAAGTATCTCAAATTGTAATGTTTTCAACACATTTCTTATATGGCCTTTTTTACTTCTCTGGATTATTTTTTTCAGATAAGACACAAAAAAATTCCATATAAAGCACATATTAATAGTAGAGAATGTGGGATACAAGGTCACAATTTTAAGATTATTTTCTAGAGAGAGAGAAGAAACTAGATTCTTAAATTAAAATTTCAGTCTGGGCAGCTGTTTAGCCATTGCTGTGTTGATCTGAACATGAGGTGGGTACTCAAATTGAGGAACCTATATTGGCACAATGACTGGAAAAAGCTGATAGGCAAAACTGGCATGTTAGACTGGCATGCTCAGCCAAAATGTGGTTACCCTTCCATTAATTTAAAAATAAATTATTTTGGTTTAGTAAACTTTTCCTTCAAATAGGCACATTTAGGAAAAATATTTTAAAGGTCCAGACAATGCAGTTGTTGTATTTGCATGACATACTTATCTATGCATAGCTGAATTACTGTACTCAATCAGCCTAATTTTCTGTGGTTGTACAAGACACAGAATCATAAGGTAACCAGCTACACTGAATTTGTACAAAATGGTAGCATAAAAATAGTGGGTTAGTTTGCAATTCAGTGGGATATCCAAATACAGCTAACCGTATGATAGTCTGGTAGGGTAAAAGATGACCAGCTAACAGTAGATTGATAATTTGATTATCCCAAAGGGAAAAAAAAATGAGCATACTGGATCAAATTACTTAACATATGAAGCAACATACAATATTTCCTGCTTTTCTTCACCCCTGAGGAATAACTTTTAGCAACTACTCCACTTCCTGAAGACTGTTGACGTTCCTTCCTCAGTCGGGTTAAGGTGTTGGCCACAGCAGCATGGTGCATTAAAACAAAACTAGTTGTTTAGATAAGATTAAAAGGCTGGTTGGGAAAGTCTGGTTTCATGCGTGTCAACATAGGAGGTAATAGCACTTATTTTTATGTTCCCCCAAATTGCTTAAAGGTTCTGTTCCATATAAAGAAATATGCCATAAAATAATAGCAAAACATTCTTAATATTCTAAGTCTAAAGCCTGACCTTTATAGAGCATGTATACCTGGTGTGTTCTGCAGAATAAGGAAGTGCTTTTCAAAACAAATAGTTTTGGACATAAAAATTGTCTAAAGTGCTGGATGTTCTCAGGCAGGTTCTAAAAAACATACATTTAGGCTTGATAAAAGAATAGCCTTTATTATTCTATATGATCCTACATACTTTTTTTCAACTATTGCAGCTGACGAATTCCAATCTTCAAAATTCATTTTGAAGCTTTTATTAGGCACAAAATCAACAGATCTAATTTTTGAGATGGATCAAAAAAAATATTGCCCCCTTGATTTAAATTTGCAAGGGTAGAAAATATTGGATTTCCAAAATGATTACTTCTGGGGGAAAAAATCTGTCTATATTTTCAATGTTAATATCAGCATTTTCTGTCTGTTGTTCTTCACACGTTTAGGAAACTTAGACCTGCATGATAGTTGAACTTTAATAATATTGCAAATGAGCATTGTGGAATGATTTTATTCATGAAGTTCTCTGAATTTTAATATGTGTTGTACAGAATGTTCCTGGAAAGAATACAGTAACAAAGCTGATGACAGGATTAACATTCTATCTTCAGTATTTTAATGACTTTGTATCACAGCAGAAAAATTGCTTTGGGGGAAAAATGAATACAACTTTAAAAAAAAAAACTCTTCAAAAGCCAAACAGTTAAGACCGGAATGATGCAACTGATAAATTTACTTTAGAGTAAGTTAGATTGTGTATCTTATTGCTCTGTCAGGATATATTTTTTTCTATTTATTATATTATTTTCATATTATGTGTAGTGTTGTACATTTCCCAGAACAACTATGGAATTGGATAGTCTTATAAATTTGATAAATAAATATTCTGTAGAATTGCACTGAATATGACTTACAAATCTTTTGCATAAATAACATAAATTAATATGATTCCAATATTCTTGCACAACCCATCACTTCCAGATTGGTCATTGCCCACCATTTGTCATACCTCCAGCCCAAACACACCCCAGCCAGCCACCCAGATGAAACCTAGCTTCCTAATAAATGATAGCTGTCTATTCACCTGAAGCCAAGCTGTGCTAAAAGCCCCCAATACACGAAACACAATGTTGCCAGCTAATCAAGACAAAAAATGCTACAAAACAGACAGAAGATATTAGAAACACCAATCAAGCAGACCAATAAACATAAACCAAGACTCCCAACTAATCAGGATGAAGAAAAAACCATTCTAACAAAGCACAAGGCTAGCACCAAATATAAAACAGAAATGGCAGTGGAAGCTTGACACACAGACGAACCCAATACACAAGCCTGATGATGGCAGATGAGATTCTACGGAAACGTCGCTACAATTTTAAAAGCACAGCTATAAAGATGTGGGAAAATACCTGAACAAAGCTGAATACCATACATATAAATACCCACAAAATCATAATAAAACATATACATATATACATACACACAGACACTTTAATGCTAAAGCAGAACCACCATTAAAAACATTTTGAAAAACAACAAATAGAAGTTTAAGAACTACTAATATTTACACAGACAATTGATTATCCTACTACTTTACAATAAATTTCAAAAGCACCTCAAAAACTTTGCCAGGTTTTGACTGCACCTAATATGAAAGCTGAATTTGGATAACATATATGCTTCAGTTTTGTCTATAGCAAATTGATGTCCCTCCAATTTGCACAGCTGTTGTGCCATATTGGTTGACTTTTAAGACACTACATTGCTGCAATAAACACTTTCATCTTTAAGGAAAGCTACCTTTTGGGGAATTATAGTGAATTTAAAAAATAGCAGAATGAGTCCCAATGGTATTTGGAAGATAACTTATTGCTTCCGTGTAATTCTGCCTTTAGAAATTGCTTTGCTTTAAATTGCATATAGTATAGACACCCCACCCACCCACCCACCCCCCTGTACTGCCTTCTTAAAGATATGGCTTCCTTTGCAGTCTCAGTGGTTTTCAAATTAAAATATTGTGAACAGTGGAGGCAGTTGCCAAACAATGAAAATAATATTTTAAAAGGTTCTATATTCTTTGCCAGTTCCTGAATTGGAAGGTGAGCCAGGAGGTTATGCCATCTTTCAGAGCTGATCTCCAGAAGTTGCTTTAGAAGTCTAGACAGTTGCTATATTTGTGTCCCTCTGTACTCCAAAGAATCTTTTGGAGGCCAACTCTGCACAGCCCTAGTGTAGATTTGTGATTTGCTTAAAGATTTATAGCTTTCTTGCCATCTAAGGGAATCACACAGCAAATTGCAATCCACAAAAAATAAGATTAAAACAACAAAACAAATTTGAGGCAAGGGGAATAACAGGCTTTTGTCACTATTTTCATTTAAATTTAGTTGAATTGTCTTAAGGAATGTGTAGAGCACTTGGCATTAATATTAGAAGAAACCTAGGAGCAATGTTCAAACTGTTCTCCAAGCATTTGTACCCACCTTAAAAATGGAATAGTTCATTGAATAGTTGAATCAGCAGCAACACTGAGTTACAATGTAGGCATTTCATTTAAATGCTTACTTCATTTAAAGGATTCTATACTGTTGGAAGAAATGTCCATCTCGGTTCAGTTCCAAGTGGGAAGAAACATGGAGGCTGCTTGGAGGATGGTTTAATGATAAAGCAGAACCACCAAACACATGTGATTCTGGGTAGATGACCACATGGAATGAGAGAGAGATTTTCTTGGGCTTTGAATTTGATCTTCCTGTCCTTGTGGCAAGGGATCCAATTGGAACCAATCCTATTGGTTGCAGTCAGACTCCAATGGGGCTATGCAGTCATAGCTGAGGTTGTCTGTGTCCCAGACTTGGTTGCATCTTGCTGGATGATGCAATGAAGGGCAATTTTCTATTGTGGCTGAATGGCTTTGCCCTGAAGGATAATCCCATCATCGGGGAGCAGAGGTCTTTTGTTTTGTAGATAGACTGGCCCAGTCTTTTGTAGATAAGCTGACACCAAAATATCTGCTGGGGGTAGGGAGCTGGGGTCTTTTGTTTCTGTTTCCATTAAGATTTTTATTTCTCTTTTAGGGGAAATATTCTGCCTTTTTAATATTTCCTAGAGTATTTCATTCTTCTAGGACAGGGGTGGGTGCTAACTTTTTACAATAGCACCAACAATGATTTCTCAGAACAGAGGAGAAAATGCTTTCCTGGCAGCTGATACTTCAGTGAAGATGAATTCTTGTATACTAATATTTCCTCTCACTCTCTCACCAAGCACATGGGAACTGATAAAAAAGTAAAGGGCTGTGTCATGAAGAGAAACAATTCAATGAAAACGTAAGCATTGATTAAACATCACAAACTCAATGAAGGATATAATTACATGTCTCATATCAAAATATGCATCTTTTTCACATTTGCATAATATTATTCAGAAGCATAAGTTTGGTAAGATAAAGAATGCCTTCAAATTCAGCTTCTAGTAACCATACTGATATATCCATGCAGCTTTCAGGGCAATCAGGTCAAAAAGGTTTACTAATGTCTTATTCTTAGTTCAGCAGAAGAATGGAACATTCAGCTATACTGCAAATGCTGACTGAAGGACATAGCAATTATATAGCAAAATAATCCGAACAGCTGCAGTCTACATTCTGCTTTATAATGCAAATAAAATATTCTCTCTCTCAAGGCATGCACTTTGCTAGAGAATGTGATCAACTGTTCCCGTAAAAGGATTTACATTTAGTGATAGTCATAGTTCAATCTGCTGAATAAATTCCAATTTTGAATTCTTCTTAAGCTAGTTATTTCCCTGAAGATTTGAATTGAAATCATCTGGAACCATTTAGAAAATAATCATATATTATGTTGCTAAAATCTTATTTAATTTATCCATGTTCTATATTAGTTGGGAATTGTTTTTATTTCTGAAGGTTATCTGTCAGTATTGGGACTTTAAATGCAAGACCAATTTATAAGCAATGTTTGAAAAAATATTACATGAATGCATTATTGTCAACAAATCTCTTCTCTGAGCAGACAGTATAACTGTACAATTCACAATCTTCAAATCAAAAAGGCCAAGAAAGTAATTTAATCCAACTACACTATTGCTATAGAGGAATCCACTTCCAGCTCAGTCTATTATTTAATTCTCTAAACTGGTTTTTGAAAATCAAATGCACATAAACGAATAGTTGGGTTTTCATATCACACTAAGCCATAATGCAGTATATTTGCTTTTGGTATTTTTCTTATATAAATTCAATCATTGTGTTTTATAAACCACATGATAGCATGTTGTGTAAAGAAAACTAATTGTTCATTATGAGTGATTCTGATCAGTCAGGACAGCAAGAAATTTTGACTAATTAGTCAATGTGACCATTAAAAGAATATTTTCATAAGCAAAAATGTAATGTTGAATAACACCCATAGAACATAGACTAACAGAGTTGGAAGGGATCTTGGAGGTCATCTAGTCCAACCTTCTCCTCAAGCTGGAGATCATTTCAGACAAGTGGCTGTCCAGTCTCTTTTGAAAGCCTCCAGTGTTGACCCACAACTTCAGAAGGCAATCTGTTCCACTGATTAATTGTTCCCACTGTTAGGAAGTTTCTTCTTAATTCTAGGTTGCTTCTCTCCTTCCATCCATTGTTTCTTGTCCTGCCCTTAGGTGCTTTGGAGAATAGCTTGATTCCCTCATCTTTGTGGAAGCCCCTGGGATATTGGAACATTGCTATCATCTCTCCCCTAGTCCTTTCTTTCATTAGACCAGACATATCCAATTCCTGTAAACATTCCTCAGGGATGTTAGGTTAGCTTTTTTGTTGATCTTCTGTGCACTCTTTCCAGAGTCTCAACATCTTTTTTTATTGTGTGGTACATCTAAAACTGGATGCAGTATTCCAAGTGTGGTTGTACTAAGCAGTGGTGGGATTCAAAAATTTTTACTACCGGTTCTGTGGGCATGGCTTGGTGGACTTGGCAGGGGAAGGATACTGTAAAATCTCCAGTCAGAGGTGGTATTTTCCAGTTCTCCGAACCATTCAAAATTTCTGCTACCAGTTCTCCAGAACTGGTCAGAACCTGCTGAATACCACCTCTGGTACTAAGGGTTTGTAAAGTGGTACTAATACTTCTTGTGAACTTCATTCTACCCTCTATTAATGCAGCCTAGAATTACATTGGCTTTTTTTGGCTGCTGCCACACACTGTTAGCTACTATTTAAGTCAACCAAATATCATTCACCAAATACAGTATCCAAAATTTGGACTACACATTTCTGGAAGATGCTTAAGCATAACATTGTATTAAAGAAACTCTGACTAAGCTAAGTAGGTTATTATAATACAAGGTGGATAAACATTTGCAACATCATTCTTGAACAGTGCCATCACATCTTGTCTCTGTGCAGTTGTAATATCTTGATATCTTTCTAAAAACGTCAGTCCTAGATTTAGGGAGTAAGCAGGTGGCTCAGTGTAAAGTTGAAACCTGGGGAGCAAAGCTGATTTGTTAACTCCAAATAAATAAAAATGTCTAAGCTAAGAAAAAAAAACCAAACCTCTGTTTTGTGCCAACAACTCTTGATTCCATCAATTATGATGAGCACACTGATGAGATCCATGTTGAATGTGAGAAACCTCTTTCCATAAGGCAATAAACTATTCTGCCAGGATTGCCACACAACCCTATCATTTTTTTCTCTCTCAAATTTCCTAAAAGAAAATCTCAGTTTATTACATCATTGTAATGCATCTGATAATTTGATGCAATACTATGCCCTGCCAAATGTTAAATAATCCCTAACATTTGGCAGGACACAATATTGGCATAAAATGATAACAGAGAGTTGATGCTTTAAAAATGACTTTGGAAAGCAAAGATAATCCTATCCATAATTTTTATGGCACACATGGCCTTCTGTTATTGCAGCTGACACTATTAGCCTATTATTTTAGGTGATTTGTTTCCAATAGGTTTTAGTATTTTATTGCAAGGCTTAAATATAAATAATTTGCAGAGTAAAATAATATGGCAACTGAAATAAGTACATGTTCAAAGTGCAAGCTTAAAAAATCTAAATATTTTGAATCTAAGAAGGTATTTCAGATCTAAGCATATTTTTTCTTTTAAAATGTTTTCTAAGCAAACCCATTGCAAAGAATACTTACTAGAACTATGGAATGTTATGTACTACTTTGAAATAGTTTAGCCATAGGCTTTCTAGTTAGTCATCCACACATAAAGCATAAACGCAATGAATCTTTTTAAGCAGTTTTGTATAGCTTTTCATGTCTCAGACTCCACTAAAGAGGTATTCACAAGGTATGAAGAAGTGATGAAATATGAGTCATGTCACAATGCAAACCCATGACTTACAGAATTGCCTCAGTGATTGGGATGTATATCCATAAGAGTTGCATAGTGATGCCACCACCTGCTGTAGATGCCTATGTAAAACAGTCTATTTTAGAGCTGATGGAAACAAAATTCATTAGAAATGCCTTTTTTTGCCCAATGAGCCCTTTTTACAGTGATATCTATTTATGTCTTGCCATCTTCAATTGAGACCATTTTGTTTTGGAGCTATTTAGGAAACCATTTTCGAGTTCTTAAGTATTTAATACTTCTAATTTTGGTGTAATATTATTTTCTGTGGTGTTATTGTTTATTGTTTTTATTTCTTTGTCATTTATATATAGCGAATGAGTTCATAGACGGAGAGGGGAGAAGCCAAGTAGTTGATGAAGTTTTCTCCCCATTAGGTGCCTTTTATTGTGAACTGCAGCTTAACTTATGAATGCCCAAGACATAATAATGAAGTTGGAATCCATTGTTTGATTACAACTCTCATTTGGTCCAGATTTGGCGCCGTGCAATATCTACCTATTTCCAACATTGAAGGAATGCCTTTATGAACATGAAGAAGTGAGTCTCTCAGTGTAGAGTTCTTTCATAAAAGCAACCTTTTATCTGGTAGTAAATTCTTTCCCCAAATTTCTACCTGTAAAATAATGTAAATATTAGGTTGATAGGAATAAGCAAGTGATGATTTATGGGCATTTCTATGTTACAGAATTTGCCAAATCCCATTTTTTATATTTGACAACCCATATAAAAGTAGATTGGATCCGACATATATAAGTAATCCATAGTAAGAATAAGAACAATATGCAAGAAACTATGTGCTGGTAGATGGAATTTTATTAGCTTACCCTCTGAGCAGATTTAAGAATGCAAATAACTGCTTTTGAAGCCAAGTATGATTTATATTAAATAAATTGTCTCCAGATTTGTCTCTCTCTGTAGTCAAGTTTGCTTTTTATGTGTCTTGCCAATAGTGTTATTTTCTTTTTCTGGGCTGGATATAGGCTATTAGACAATACCAGTCAATTGACTTACTGCAACATTTTTCAGAAGTTCTCTGCAGGTTGTTCTTAAGTATATAGCCTCCACTAAAACACAGTGCTGGTCCTAAATTCAAAAGATGATTCTTCAGGGTTTTTCCAAGCAGGATCCTTTTCAGCACTGGTTTAAACAAACTTGCAGTCAACTCTCCCGCCAGTAAGGGAGCTCTAAGGGTAGGTTTTCCTCTCTTCTGAGGGATTCAACAACAAAAAAGTCCCGCCATAATTTTTAACTTTGTACAGCTTTCTTTCATCATTAGGAAACTGCCTACAGGACAGGTGAAAGAAAAATGTCACTGCTGACCTCATTAAGTGAATTTCCCAGGCCTTCCTTTTTCTCTCACAATAGAAGGCACAGTTTCCCTAAAGGTGCAGTACATTGTAAATCGATTAGACCTCCAACCCATTTCTTAAAGCTCTCAGCAGAAAAATGGCACTATCCACTATAGAAAGAAGCATTCTGGTACTGACTTCTCTGCTTATTCCTGTTCATAATTCATGGCTACATGGCAGTGTGTGCAGCAAAGTCTGCAATGTGTGCAGTGATGTTAGCCCACACCACATTTATGTAGTAGCATCCTAATGTTTGACTCAAATAAATATACCAAACATTTGTGTGATAATATTATACCTGTTTCATTATCATTATTCACCTTTCTCTTCCCATTAACTCTCTGTGTGTTTTCAAATCAGCATCATTATCAAATTTATGGTGTGGCATTTATTTACTCTGTATTCTGTAATCTATGTTACAGAGACTAAAAAGAAAATGCAACAATCACATAGGATTAAAAATAATAGATAGAATGCAACAATCACATAGGATTAAAAATAATAAAACAAGTTAAAACTGAGTCTCATGGAATAATTTGTCTGGTCTTTCCACTGTATCAAAAGATACAAAGTCTATTGAAAATTGAGTATATACATTTCATAAAGTCTTCATTTTTTGTTTCAGATATACAAATATCTTTCAGAAACATATTATTTTCTGGAACAATCCAAACCTGGTAGATCTAAAGGTTTTTTTTAAAGAAATAAATTCCAAATTTTAGGAATATAGTTTAATATCATATTAACATCTCTAAACCTCAACTGCCTTACTAGATTGCTGACTACATCGCTTATTAACTATATTAAATGTTTTTAATCAGTATGGAAAGCCAAAGAGAATGACCAAATCTTATTTCTTAGCACATCTTCAAATTTATTGACTTTCCAACCTAGAAAGATAAATAACCAATTGTCTTTAAAACTTGCTGAGGAATGCAAGAAACAAACAAACAAAACAGATTTTACTAAATTAATCATATTTTAAGATTTTAATTATATATATCATTTTTAAAAAGCTAAATCCACTGATTATTCTTGCTCTGGATACTTGGATTCTTTATTCCACATTTTATAGTATGGAAAAATATTGAATAATGTTTTATAATTATACATTATATGTTTTAATCTAAAGTTAATTTTCTTATCACTAAATTATGTGACTTCCATATATTTAAGTAATTGTTTGAATTTTTCATCCCACACTACCAATTGTATCTATGTGAATGGCTTCCTGCAAATGCTGTATAACTGCATTTTTATTTTAGAAAGTTTATGCAAATGCTGCAAATGCTGTATAACTGCATTTTTGTTTTAGAAAGTTTATGCTTCTGAAAATTGTTTAGAAAATAAACAAGGCATAGGAACTGACTTGGAAATTCTCAATTCTGAATTCAAATAAGGATTCCATATGCTTCAAATTTCATGGAAAATCAAAACTCATACAAAAGTATTTCAATCCATTCTCAGCAAGATAAAAGCAATACATATATTAATATTTCATTTCCATCTTAATAAAATACACAAAAAAATATTGTGAAAGTAACAAAAGTAGATGCAAAATTCAAGAATTTATTCAATCAATATTTTCTGAAGAAATACTCTGAGGTGGCTCTCAGTAGTTCATTTTGGAATCAAAGTACATCGTATATTGCACAGGATGGAAAGCAGACTCTGTTTCCAATTTCCTGTGGTATATTTTTCTTGTCCTCTTAAAAGTCCATATAAAGTCTGCAAGCAGAGGATTGGCGATCATCTGGAAGTACTAAGGCACATCTTTTTAAACTGCCTCCAGAAATTCCTTTTACACTGCTGTCGGCAATATTTTAAATCATGTTATTGGCAGCATCTTACTACTCATATTAGTATTTTATTAAATATTGGTACCAAGTGGATAAATGTAATTGCAGTAATGCTTCTGCTTTTGGTATGTAATTTTAAAAATGTACTTAAGTACAGAATTTGATCAGAACTTTAAAGGTTTCGTTGATTAAATTGAATAAACTTAGATTTAAAAATTATTTAACTTCAGAACAAAATAATTATGTGATTATTATGTATATGTACCCATATACATGTGTGCACCCACCCGTGCACAAACACACATAATTTCCAGACAAAAATGTTAACTTTTTCTAACTTGCTTTAAAAAATCTAATTATCTTGTTCATTAAAAAAAAAACAAAATAATTCCAATTGTTCAGGCATAGGTGTATACCCGCTTCCATCATTCTACTTTAGACTATATAGATGGAACTTCCATGCTCTGTAAATCTTTTCAATAGTATATTGCTATTGAAGTTTATTTAATAAATACATTGTATTCCAGTCTGTTTCAACTTCAGAAACAGTCTGGAAGAAGACATTGAATGGCTCATCAGGAAATTTGGCATTCGTCTCCCAACTACTTTTGAAAATGCCATTCCTTTCCTGTTCACCAAAATTGTTTGTTGCTCCCAAGATATTATTATCTGTTTAACAATCATTTTGGAAACACTGCAGGGTTTACTTGTCCCTGGAAAAAGAAACAAAGAGAGAGAGAAATCAGAAAGATCTATCAGTTTGCGCCTAAGTTTAATGACTGTCTGGAGTTTCAACAGTTTCAGAAAGATTGCTTTAGGATCTATAAAGTACTTCTGACTATTGTAATATGTCTCACTGCCAGTGGTGGGATTCAATTTTTTTTTTTTTTGCTACCGGTTTGGTGGGTGTGGCAGGGAAGGATACTGTAAAATCTTCAGTCAGAGGTGGGATTTGCTGGTTCTCAGAACTACTCAAAATTTCTGCTACCAGTTCTCCAGAACTAGTCAGAACCTGCTGAATACCACCTCTGCTCACTGCCCACAATGACATGATTGCATTTCAGGTTGGTTTGTTTATTTGTTTCTATCTCACTAATGAAACAACTTGGCAACTGGTTCACATTTAAGAGTGGCTGTGTTGTCCTGTGGTCATTGTGACATAATTTATGATATTTTTTGCTAGTTTCCAGCAGCTTTTGCCTGTTTCTGGCTTTCTAAAATCTGGATGAAAGAACTAGTAAATTGTCAGAAGCAAATTGTGTTTCAAATCATGAAGATTTATTTTATTTTATTCTTCTTATTTTTGCCAAAATCACAACAAACCAAAGTTGGGAAGTATAGTGTATCTTTATGTCAGGTAGATAGATGATTTTTTTATTATTCACCTGGTTCCTGAGGTAGGGGGTACATTTGCCATGCTTTTATTCCTTCTACATAATTTTCCACCTATGTACCAAGATTATTCCCTTAACAAGAAATTAATAAGAAATTTGTATTACAAGAAATTTATATTATAGGATGTTTACAGATTTAGAAAATGTGTATGGATGCTTCTACATAGGGAGATGAATATTGCATTTGTAATGCAGTAGGAACAGAACCAAAACTACACATGAATAAGAATATGGAATGCTTGGTGAATATTTTAACATAAAGTATGGAGCAGAGTATGCATAGCATATGATCTCATCTCAGTTTGCTAAATAAATATAAAATGCTGTTGATGTTAAAGTGTGTTGGTTGAGACACGAATGTACATGCACTTTTATATTCCGATGTTGTTCTATTGTTGGCTGAGAAGTGAGAACCTGAAGGATTTGCAGTGAATGTTCACTTGTAATGAGGAGTATGGATCTAAACATTGGTATATCGAAACCCAAGTAGTTGTGATGGATGAAGAAAATGAAGCAGAGTTATATAAAATCAAAAAAGAAAACAGATTAAGTAGATGAATTTGTGTGCCTTGGTTGAATATTATACTAAGAAGAAAACAAGGGTGGAAAAAATTCAAAATATGGAAATGTTATGGGTTGTGAATGGTTTATGGTGAAGAATAAATGTTTTTCAAAAGAAGTAAAATAAAATCTTTATATAAATATGAGATTTGGATATATCGGAAAAAACATAAAAGTAAGTTGATGGCAGAGGAAATGGACTACTAAAAAATCTGTATCGTAAAACTAGAGAAGATCAAGGAAGTTGTGGTTGGGTGGAGTTGATGAGACTGAAAAAGAGAAAGATGAAAATAAAAACAAAACAACAAAAAGCCATGTATGAAGCAGTATTTAAATGTTGTAGAAGCTGTCTTCTTCTTCTTTTTTTTTAATCTCATGCCTTTAATTTATCTGCCTTGTTATTTCTAGCAGTATTTCTCTAGTCTGCATATCACTGCTTACATGTATGCAAAGAATTGCATGATAGACATTGTACAGAAATAATGCATGTATGCTTCAACAGTGCCAAAGAGTGATATTATCTGTGCTAATTCTTCAATTTCCTAATCCCCAGGAATTCTTCTGCAGAATCCCACCAGTTTCAAACTGCTGCAAACAGTTTTGGTCTTTGCCATTTTTCAGCTTCAAGTCCTAATCTCAGGTTTCCAATCAAGTATATCTTAAAGATATATAAGTTTAGGTTCTAGGACTTCAGTTTCCATTAAATAAACATGGGCATTTTGTTACATTCTGTACTGTTGACTCTGTCTATTGTTCCTTTAACAGCGAATGGTATGCCAGATTTCCTGTATCAAATTTTGGTTGCCTCAAAGATCACATCCTTACTTGGATATATAAAATGCTAAGAAGTTTTTGGCTATTCTTTTTGAAACTGCTTGTTGATGAGGTCAGTGTTCCATGATGTCAGCCATGAATGTGAACTTACATGCCCAATTGTGATCATTCAGATGTCTGATCAACTTTCCTTTATCCTCCATTAAAATTCTGCTTCTTCGTAGACAAAAATATTACAACAGGAGGCCTCAATTCAAATAGAACATATCACAATAGCCACTTAATTTCACATTCTACTTTCTACAGATAATTAATGGAACTGGTAGCTATACCATGTTCTATTGTTAATGCGATTTACATTTTTCCTACAGTTGAAATTACCTCTGCTGTTCAAAGGGACAGTGTATAAATGCTGCTAAGGAAAGATATACCTGATTTACCTTAGGGAAATTAATGTCAACCTTCTGTGAGCTGGATATGACATTATCATGCACTATGATAAAACCATGCAAATTATTAAGGCTCAGATTATAGCAATTCAATGTAGCCAAAGCATATTTCATGTACTCATCACAGCATCATCAATTATGTCTCATATGCAGATATATAGTACAAACTGGACTGTATTATTAATGAATGAAGCTTCACCTATGGCAAGAGAATAGAAAACAAGATGTGTTCAGACGTTCTTCAAGTGCTGGCCAAAATGGTACTTAAAAATAAGTGAGATGTTTATTTATCGTCTGTGGCATTTTGTTTAATATTTAATTCCTATCTGAAACTGATTATTATACACACCCAAACAATGATACAGATAACCAAGCACACTAGAAGCTGCTTAGAATTTCACTAGAAATATGCAAACTGTTCATGCTCACATTAGATTAATAACTGAAAATTTGAATACATTAGCCAAATTTGGAAAGTTTCTAAACAATGGGAGGGTTCTAAAGATGTCTGGAGTAAGGTATCTAATTATGTGTATGGTCTTAATATTTTGAATTATTGCTACGGTTCCTGATGTCATCCCTATCTCTAGACCTGCTATGTCAATGGTAAACTCTATAACAGCAAATGGAGTTTTTCTTAGGAGAGAAAAGTACAATGTCTCCCTGTATATATTTGGGTATTTTCATAAAGCAATTTGAATGCTACCATTTAACACTATATTTAAGTGTTGCTTTTTAATTAAATATTAAGTTAGTCTCTGAACTGTAGTGTTGCAGGAAATTACGAGTCTCAGACTTGGGAATCGAAAAATAAGTTGGTTTTATTTGCGCAAACAGGTTCAGAGTATTTTAGTGAGAGTCACTTCTGAACAAATTTCTTATAGAACAGCACATGCCTATATACTTCTTCAGAAGGGGCAAATCACAGAAATATAACTTGTCAGTCATTCATTGGTTATTTGAAACACAGCTTTCCCACTCCCCTGATGCTAGGCTAGGATGGCTGGATGTCACAAACCTATCTTACTAAACTCCCTAGCTTGTGGTTTTGTTACAAGCGAGACAAGTTATCTTGGCCAATATGACTTTGTGACCGATAGATGATCCTTGTGGTTTGGCTTTTCACATTTCCTTGGTTCTTTCTCTTGCTAATACCACACATTTCACTATCTATAAAACTTGTATCATCATTTCTCTAAAATTAATATAGTTTTATGCCCTGCCTTAGTAGAGGCCTCAACTAATATGACTAGATCAGATAATTTTCTATAGGATGTTAACTCAAGCACAACTGCAGGTATTGTAAAGTTTATTGGTTTTAAGAAAACATGACATGAAAAAGAATCAGTAGGGGGTGCAAAAGGCTCGCTGTTTGAAGGCTCAAATCCTTGGTAGGCTGAACACTTAAAAGTAATTTTCTGCTTCACATCACAAATAGAAGGTAAACACATAACCCTACAATCATGCATTGAAATTCTGTGTACAGTGTTCAGATAAGTGTTCACACCTGCTATAAATGTAAACATATATCTACACCTGCTTGATTATATAGAATAAAGAACATTTAGATTTGTTCATTGGAAGTGGACCCTGAAATGATTTTATTTACATTTCCAATCAAAGCAAAAAGAATATAGAATTATTTGAGCTTTGAAAGAGATAGCTATTTTAGGACTATCAGATACTGTATGAGCCAGAAAAAATCCAGATGAACATTAGATGGCAGCAAAAAGTTAAGAGTTCTATTTTTCTGGCCTGAATTTTTTTTCAACCCAGATTTGATAATCCTACACTAATGCATTTGTAGAAAGAAAGCCATTGAAAAGATTAAATCAGGCATTAATTTCTCCTATCTGTTTAATTTTCAGCACAAATTGATCTGGCTTAGCTCCTTGATTTAAAAAAGTAAACTGAGTGTCAATAAGATGTGCTTTTTCTGAATCATTTGACTGTTCTTTTTTTCCCCTTGCATAAAACGGAAAAGACTTACAAATAAGCCTTTTCAAGTTGATAGTTATATTTGAATAAAATAAGGTACTTAGGGCCCAGACAGGTAGATATATTAAAGTAAAATTCAACACTTTTTAGCAGAAAAATAGAGTAGCATAAAATATTGTTCTCCCGTCAGTAGGCCTTGATTTATCTCAGTATTAAGGCTGGCAAATTACAGTTTTGTTTTGTTTTTTAATGCAATTTAAGGCAAGTTTGATGGATTCACCTGGCCTTGCTTCCAATTTCTTTAAGTGTTTCCTGCTAATGAAAAAAACAACCATCAACTGGTTTTCAGATAACATACCCATTAATTTTAGAAATCAGATTAGCTATATCTACCTATCCATCTGTAATATTTAATTAATTACTTTGGTTTGGGCTATTCTCTAGTCCTGACCCTTTTAGAGGGGTGGTCTCAGACTTAAGAGCACTATCGTTTTATGACCAATGAATGAACACTATGTAGCCTTCCTCTTTCCCATAACTATTGTTTATTTTGTAGACTCTTCTGCTACTTTCATTATTTTGCCTATTTTTTAGTTCTTCGTTTAAAAGCTTTGCTTGGCTACAAATCAGATTTCTGCTGATTCAACCTGTTACTTTTTTTTTTTGCCTGTGGCACTATGCTGTCCAAAGAGAAAGGAAAACAGTACACTCATCAGTTGTTTAATAAGAGAAAGCAATTGCAATAGCAGATCAATCTCTGTAAAGGCTGTCAACCGACCATATTGCTGGAAGAAGACTGTTGAAAAATCTTAGTTAAATCTAATACATGGTTTAATTTTCACATTATTTAGAAAGAGGGAGCAATAAACTTTAGTTATACTATCCATTTTCAAATATATTTAAGGTCTTTCATTAGACAAAAGGATAGCATAATCCTTTGAAATGTAAATCAAGCATCTGCTGATTCCCCCTTTGAAGTATATATATGGGAATGAATAAATTGGAAGGGGAGGGAAGCTCCCAATAAAATAAGAACATCATTGACAAAAATTAAGAGCTGAAATCTCATTCAGATCTTTCAGTTCAGACTATTCCAAAGCAGCTGCCCATAAGAGATTTAATATTAAAGTAGAATAAATAATTCCTATAATCCCTTTGCCGAAGACAGGTTTTGATGTTTGTATAGAGTTTTGAGTTTGTTTAATCTATTACTATGCCCAGCTTGTTGGTTGTGCCATAATAGCAATAGCACTTAGACTTATATGCTGCTTTACAGTGCTTTACAGCCCTCTCTAAGTGGTTTACAGAGTCAGCATATTGCCACCAACAATCTGGGTGTTCATTTTACTCACCTCAAAAAGATGGAAGGCTGAGTCAACCTTGAGCCTGGTGAGATTTAAACTGCCAAATTGCAGGCAGCTGTCAGTCAGCAGAAATAGCCTGCCAGTACTGCACTCTAACCACTGCACCACCGTGGCTCATAAACCAATTAGCTACTAAAAAAAGCATTTTGTTGCATATTGGAATTAATGGCAGAAGGTTTTGTTTTGTTCTTTGATGAGTTATGGAATATCAATCTAATTGAATCAATATATGTATCATGGTGTTGGATATTCCTTGAAAAAGTTGGTATGTTTGGTATACTAGAACAACTTAAATAATATTTCATTACAGAAGAAATTAATTTTCAGAATGTTTTCCAATTCTAAGACTTAATCATGAATTTTAATTTAACTGGCAATATGAAATAAAGAAAAAGAAAAGGGAAGAAGGAAAATATTATATTCTATTGTGTTGATATGTAGCTGGAATATTCTAGCACATTATTTTCCACTCCAATATTCATTGAAAAAAATTGGGAGATTTCTGGAAAATATTGGAAAGTCTACTCACAAATTACTATATTAATCTCAAAGAAAAGGTATTTAGTTATATAAAGATCCATTACTTCTTTAAATGGTAGCAGCCTGTCACCCTGGGTATACGTAACTTAGAAAGTATCATTTGGTATAATATAAATATAG
Organism: Pseudonaja textilis; assembly: GCF_900518735.1. Next base: position 15,096,418 of record NW_020769319.1, read on the forward strand.
CCTAGCAATTCAAATACTCACAAGTAGTATTATTAGTCCAATTGGTATGACTACCAATTAGGCCCAAAACATTTCTTTTTAGAAATTAAACACTGAAAGTTAGCACATCAAGATTCTCATCTGCGCTTTTATACTATTAATGTGAGCAGTATTATTATTTAAGTGTCACTTCTAGTTGTCATGGCTGTCTATTCTGTCTATATGGAGATATTCCAGTTTTAAATAATCACCAAGAATGTAAAGATAAGGTAAAAAAGAAAGAGTCAAATATGTAAAAACATGAAGAAATAACAACCTAATAGAATTATAATGCAAGAATAGCTAACATAATGAATACTTTTTTCATTATAGATTGAGCCAACTATAGTAGTAGTGGTATTAAAATAAAGTACTTTAAAAAAGAAATATGGCAAACTACAGAAGAATCTGTAAACATAACCAAATTATTTCAGAAAATCTGATCATGCAGTGATTAATAAATTAGAAGAGGCAAATCTACATGGCAAAACTAACAAAAAGAGATTTAACAGAGTGTGTAAACGTTCATATAACAAATTTGATTTCACATGTTAGCAAAATGATCTTTAAGTTCATACAGCAGAGATAAGAGAGTTACATGGAAAAAGAGATGCCAGATTTCAAATTGATTTTAAAAAATTCTGAGGAACAAAGGCTATTACTGTCGCATGCTGGATAATTGAGAAAGCCAATGAATATTAAAAAGAAGTCAAAATGGGCTTCATTGATTGTAGATCTTTGATTGTGTAAACTATCAAACTATGGAATAGTCTTAGGAAAATGGAAATACCAGAGCATCTCATTGTCCCCATACAAAACCTAAAAACCTATTTGGAAGCCATAGTCTGAATGGAACATAGTTAAACTGTCTGCAGATCAACAAAAGAAAGAGACAAGGCGGAATATTTAGTTTATTAATTCAAACTATATGCTGAATATATATTTAGGGCACTTGGATTAAAAGATAAGTGTGCCTTTAAATATTGAAGGTAAAAATATGAACAACCCACACCATACTGGTGACAGTATGCTGATAACTGAAAGTGCAAATGTCTGGAAATTGTATTATAATAAAAGTCTAGAGGCACAGTGAAAAAATAGGACCAAGAAGAAATATAAAGAAGACTAAACTAATGACAGCAGGTATGAAAAACAGCTTTAAAACAGACAATGAAGAGACTGAAGTAGTGGGAAATTTCTGTGGATTTGATTTTTTTAGAAACAACTATCAACGGTAAAGGAAATGGCAATCAGATATATGCTTCAAACTATCGATAGGTGGAATAGCAATAAAAACCATAGAATATCTATTCAGATGTCATGATATTTCTATGCCTACAGAGATCCGAATCAGGCAGGCAGTTGTTTTCCCTGTGACATTATAGAAGCAAAAAGTTGGCCTTAAAAGAAGCATGATAGAAAAATGTATCATAGAACAAATCAACCTGAGAATTTTCAGGTTGAGACAGAAATGACTAGGCTCAAATTATATTTTGTATATATTATGTGAGGATCATTGTTGTTTAGAGAAAGCTCAAGAAAAGAGAAAAAGAAGATAATTACAAGTAAGGTGGATGGAAGTAATTGCAGTGATGTTGGGTACACCAAGTTAGAGACAGAGTTTGCTGGAGAAAATCTAAATTGTATGATTGCTAAGAATAGATATAGACTCAGTGGCATAGAATTAAATCAAATCAAATATATTGGTAGCCATTACATTTAGCAGCAATCTTAGAATTATAGGATAGCTACTATCTTCTATTTTGGCTAACTTGTATAGATTCATTAAAAAAAATCTCATAGCTATTTCTTTTTCTTCAAACTATATTCTGCAAATTATCAGTTTATAATCTGTGCTAAGATTTTAATTTAAATAAAGATTCAAAGTTAAATTGAAGTGTTTCAAAAATAACTTCTGCAAAGGCAGTAGAATATATATATAGTTTGGGATTTAAACTAATTTGCTATTTTTTCATTAATTTGTAGAGGATATTCTTTTTTCACATATACTTCTACATGTTTCACAAATACAACATTGTTTCTGATTATATTATTTTTCAATTTCTTCTGCTTTATTGGATGAAGTTATGAACTCTTCAATAGGCTCCACTTCAAACTCTGATTGTGTTAATTGCTCTCCCAATTAAAAATATCAGCCAGTTTTAGAATATTGAATATTCCTTCCCTAAGAGGTGATCATTGTGGAATATATTAAGAAGGAAATTTGATCTTTTTTTAAAAAAAATGGTACTCTATTAATGTGTTAAATCTCTGGGATACATTTAAGGCATTTAAAAGCATCAATCAAGAGATCCATTACTGCTTTTATCTCAGAAAAAAAGGGACTTAGATACACTAATCTTATGCCATTAGAAAGGATGATTAAAGATTCAGTCTTGTTATATACTAGAAATCCCACAAATGAATCATATCAAGCATTGATAGCAGCAAAGCTTAAACTGAGACTTCTACTTTGAGAAATGTATTAACTAGAAATATTGGGCAATATGTGAAGAAAGTTATTGGCATATTGCATGAATGAGAAAAAGCTACATTTTACCTGGACTTCAGGCCAATGATGGACTATTATAAACTAAACAGAATAATTAATAATTAGCTTTGTAATTTTTATACAGATTTTTAAAACTACAAAAACCTAAAACCAAATGACAAATTAATTCCTTGGGGAATATTGACAGAACAATTCCCAGGAAGATAAAATAAATTGGCACAACCCCAGAAATCACAGAGACACAGGAATCTATAAAACTGGGGAAAGCTCATAGACTGGATTGACCTCCAGCTGAGTGGTACAACACCTTTATAGGTCTATTTTCACATGATGTATATTGTTGGGGGTCTATAATCAAATTTGTAAAATGTCATATTTACTTTATCATATTATATTATGGTACATTTATAATGTGAAAAAGAGCCCCCCACACATACCCGATAAATAAGGTATAGACCAATGTCTTTGTTTAATGTGGATGCTAAATATTAAGTGAAAGCAAGGCAGGAAGCTTCAGAAAATATTTCCATCAATAATATACCCCTTCTCTATCTGGATTTATAAAAATAGACAAACATCTAACAATGTTCACCTAGTGATTGGTATGATGGACACTGACATATATATATAAATTGGAATGAATTGTTCTAATTCTGCTAGATCCTGGAAAAATCCTTTGATGTGGTTCAGATTGAATATATGTTTATGTTTATTTATCTGTATTCCTCCATTATTTTTACAAGTAACCTAAGGCAGCAAACATTTAGAGCTCACTTTCATCCTCCTATTTGAAGCTTGTTCCAATAAGATATGGATTTCCACCATATTTTGTCCATTTTGTAAGGATTATAAAAAATAAATGAAAGTCAGCATTTGTAGGAGATGACTCAGCTGAGCCTGAGGGAAGGGTCAAGCATTTCATCAATCTTGAGTTTATTTGAACCCCCAAGATTTCTAAATCCAGCTCACCTTGAATTCTAATGATTCTTATTTCCTGTCAATTTGCTTTAACTGTCAGTGATTCAGATTCTTCTAGAGGGCAATAAACCTGTATTCATTTGAACTGCCTTGCTTCCTGGTTACTTCCACCTGACAGCAATTCTTATTTACCTGAATTGTGAAATGAAGATCTGGAATAATCAGTTCTAGGGTTTCAATGAGTCAGATGTTGAGAAATGTAGAGTATATTTATTTGTTTCAAAAAGTAATTAATTCAGCAACAATATTTTGTGTCTATCTGATTTTTCAGATATTTATGTTTGCAAGGGGATGGACATTAGATATTATGTTAGCGTAATAAGAATTTGAAGAGTTTTCTTTTTAAAGTGATGTGATCTTGCCCAGCTATAGGTTTGTTTTGCTTTCAAATTGCTTCATATGTCAATACATTTTTTAGAAGAAACATTATGGCTAAGGATCTTAATGTGACATGGAACTATATTCTTAAAAATGAAATTTATCATCTTAGAATAGCTTTGGCTCAATGAAGCCTGGGGCATACCAAAGAGGAAAATCTTATATAATGAAAGAATCTGATTTTAAGGAATGGATCCAGAACAAGAACTTGTAATCTTTATTCAAAATATATGAGTAGTGTAATTTGGTTACATTTAATGCATAAACTTAAAAATTCAATTAATCTTACATTATTTGTGTTATTATATGTATCATTTTTCTGTAATTGGATCTCTTTTTGCCACTTTTACTTTATTTTAATCACTAAAATATATTTAGGAGGAATTTTTATTGTGTATTTGTTATGCTTTTTCCTTTATGAGATAGTTGTTTCTATTAGACTATACATAAAAAAGAGAACTATAGCTACTTATATGTAGTCATTATCAGGAGTACAGAAACATAATATATTTCAGCTTCTGACTAATATCATTTTATTAGCACGTTAGCTTACGAAGCAAAGGAGAAGACAAAAAATGCATGTTTTATTACTACTATTGCAATGATCAACCAGAGAATGGTGTTGCCTAGCAACTCTTTGCTCCTCAGCTTTGGCTGGACTGCATGAGTACAGGAAGAATATTTTGAATCTCAAACTCTTCTCAGGTTTCTTAGGATCTGCATCTTCCTGTATATAGTCTGGGGCTCAAGTGTTGGAAATTCATGCATATCTCTGTGCATCAATTTTGCAACTAGACTAGTGGGATTTTCAAGAGGAGCAAACCCACTCTCCTTTAAAGGCAGCATGGATTTTACTGCTGTTTAGATACAATATATGTGTTCCTAGTTTATGATACATGCTCAGGGTAATGAATAAATTATAACTTAATAGTTTACAAAAAAATTGCAGTATTTTATAACCAAAGAAGAGATATTAAATTCTGAGTATTTTTTTCCAAGATACTCTCAGCATATGCCTATTGAGTTCTATGCCGAATATTAACTTTGGATTTTTCAACAGCTCTTTTCAATCTAATGATTTTTAAAAACAAATTCTTATTTGTTTATCCTCTGTTTATTTCAATACTCTGAACAATAAACATTACATAGTAAAAGTGGACTTCTTAAGCATCAGAGTTCAAAATAAAATAAATGAGTAATTCTTTGTGTACGATAGCAGTGGTTGCCAACTGGAGGCCTGGGGACTACTGGTGGTCCGCGAGAAAATGTTGGTGGTCTGCAGGGAAATGTCTCCCCCAAAGCAATTAATCCAGGCTGCACGGAACAGAAGGCTGTGTCACCCACATGGCCCACCCACCCGCTGGCCCCCACCCTTTGGCTGAGCGCAAACCTTAGCTCGAGTAGAGCCACATGAGCTGGAACTGGAAGGTAAGACCAATGGTGGGGGAGGGAAATCCGCCCCAGGGTGGCTTGTTGACATTGGTGGGAAAGTCAGTCCCATACCCCAGAGCAGCAGTAGTCACAAGACTGGCCCTTTGGTCATCCCGGAGCAGCTCCTCCAGTCCATGTTAGTCTGGTGCACCCAGCTAGAGGATCAGCTGCTCCAGGATGACGAAAGGGCCAGTCCTGTAACTACTGCAGCTCTGGATTATGGGACTGACTTTCCCACCAATGTCATCAAGCCACATCAGTCAAAATTCATATTAATGGTCCGCGGGATTTAAAATTATGAGTTTGGTGGTCCCTGAGATCCAAAAGGTTATACTATACTATAGCTATATAAATTTAGAATACATGGATGGATGGATGGATGGATGGATGGATGGATGGATGGATGGATGGATAGATGGGTGGATGGATGGATGGATGGGTGGATGGATGGATGGATAGATGGATGGATGGATGGATGGATGGATGGATGGATGGATGGATGGACAGGAAAGTTGAAGTGCCATTGAGATACCCGGTCATCTACTTTCACATAAGAATACATTTGTATTTCATTCAGAAGCATACTTCATTGAATCCAATTTTCTTTAGTTTCTCTCTCTCTCTCTGTGTCTCCACAAACACAAACAGATATACTATTTTTCTGCAAGAAATATTAATTGCAAAGTTATAAGATCTATATTTAATATTAGATTAATTATATTGTTATTTCATATAAAAATGTCACACTATGTATATGAGACATATACAGCACTGTTTGCACACAAATACAGCACTGTCTGTTCAGGAATACAAGCCTTGTTTAAACTCAGTTAATCATGCTATCTAGCATTACCAGTTTTATCTATAGCTGGCGAAGGATGGCTGATGGCCAATAATATCAGAAATTAATTGATTGTTTCTACAGTAGTAATATTATGCATAAACTGTTTATAAGAAAAGATATATGAGAAGAAAGGCCATCATCCAAGCTAAACTGTGATACAAATATCCATTTTCTTTTTGTTTTGTAATAATTTTCAATGCTCTTATTACATAAGACTGTTTGAAGTTTTCCTGCCCTTTGTTTATGCTTTAAAAAAGAAAGTTTAATTAGATTTCTGGTGAGGACTTTATTATGAAAATGCAATAGTTTAATTTGATATGTATTTTTTTAAAAAAATCATACTTTTAGACAAAGAAATTACAAACATATAAGAATTTCATGAAAATTGGACGGAATCTGCTTAGATACAATATGGAATTTCAGGACTGCAGGCTAAATTGGGAAAACAAATAATCATTTTTGTGTGTGATTGCCAAGGAAACTACACTGATCTTTCCATGAAGTTACCAGGAGAGTCGAACTCAACTCCCTAGTCCCAAAAGAGCCTTTCTTTTTTTATGACTAGTGATGGTGGAAAAAATTCTTCCAGTTACACTTACCAAATTTATACACAAAAGAGAAAATACTTGAATCACAAATTCTGCACTTTCACAATGCTTACATCTGACTTATGCTTTGAAGAATGCTCAGAAAGAAGATGTGGATAAATTGCATTATGCTAAAGAAAACATATTTATAAAAAGTATGCATGCCTGAACATTTGTAAGTATGGGCATACATGTATGTATATAAACATTCTTGTTTTCTTAAATATCAATTTCCATATGGAGCAAAACCACACTTCAAACAAAATGTGTTTTAAAAGAATTAAGCAATAAAATGAGTAAATGTTGAAATAACAAATTTGTTATCTTTTATGTGTGTGAAATTAGACTTAAGAAGCACAGTTCTAAGCTAAGTTAGATAAGTCTGAGAATTAATTCAGTCAGTTTTTGAAAGATAATTCTGCTGAGTTAAACTAATGAAAGCTACAAAGCTAATTAAAATCAGGCATCAGATTCTTATGTACTGTTTTTGATTTGCCATTCATGGAACTTAGAACTTTTTCTTTTTAAAATGCTTCCAAATGATGCTTTGACATAATTTAGACAGGAAAAAAAATGACTATTATATTTTTGCACATGATCTGGAAAAATGGGAAGCAAAAGAAAAATTTCAACACTATTTTCCATTTTCCCTATTATCTTTTCATTTGCCATTATCTTCATTCACTAAGTTCCATTTTCTTTCATCTGTCCAGATAAGGACATTTGTGCTCAGAAGTTGTTTTCTGCATGCATAAACATAATTTGCTGGAGGTAATGTACTCGGGGACTCATCCAAATGTAGCTTTGTGTAGACATCTCTGCATTAACTTTAGTGGGGTTGATGTTTTAACATATGTGCTTCTGACACATTGTTTCTGATCCAACAAGAAATCAAACGGACATGCTGGCTTAATGGAATCAATTTTGGAAATGCTCCAGAATGCCTCCTAGGACAAAGGAACAAAGCTGGCTTATAAGTGTAGAATTAAATTTGGGACGGGGTGGTGGTGGTAATTTATCTTGCCACCCAACCCTCCTGTAAACCACATGATCAGATGAATAAAATATTCAGAGGTAATATGAGCAGCAATGCAATCAGTCTTCACTGGATGTATCAACAGCGCTCCATTTGCAAAATGGAAATAACCTTTTATTCAGTTTGGGGAGAATTTAGGGTTGTAGGTTAAGGAAGCACCACGTAACACTTGAGGTAGAGCTCAGGCTTAGAAAATAGGTTTGGGAAGTTATTTCATATCTGTAAATCCCTGTTATAGAGTTTCTACTATAGTTTTCAATACTTACTGAAGATTGTGCTTTCAGTTTTCAATGGTCATGGTTGGTAGCTGCATAAAGAGACTTGTCAGCAGTGTGTGGTCCTGGAAATATAGATTGCCCATTGTGAGTTTAAATTGTAAAAAAAAGGTTTAGCAGTATGGGGGCAGCACGGTGGCTCAGTGGTTAAGATGCAAGTACCACATGATGAGGTGAGCTCCCACCCTCGCCCCAGCTGCTGCCAACCTAGCAGTTTGAAAGAGTGCAAATGTGAGTAGATAAATACCGTGTTTCTCCAACAATAGGGCCTCCACCAATAGGAAGGCCCAGCATGTTTTCTAGGCATAAAATCAAATTAAGCCCTTCCCCCCAAATTTAGGCCTATTTTAAAACATGCAAAATAAGGGGGAAGGGTGGGGGGACTTGCTGTTAGGAGCGCCCCATGGGCAGCAATTCCTTGCCACCAGCTGCTCCTAATGGGCAATCATGGCAGAGTGCAGAGAGCTCCCTACTCCTGCCAAGCACCTTTGCGGCAGACCCAAGACCTTCAGTGCCCGCTGCTGTTGATTTCCCTTCTGCCCATGCCACTGCCACGTTTGGAGCTGCCGCTTCTGTGTTTGGAGTGCTGCTGCCATTTGGAGTGCCACCACCATTTGGAGCACCACCAACACGTTTGGAGCTGCCACTTCCGCGTTTGGAACCCCACCGCTGTTTGGAGCACTGCCACTGTTTGGAGTTGCCATGTCCACATTTGGAGCTGCTGCCGCATTTGGAGCTGCCGCTTCCGTGTTTGGAGCACTGCCACTGTTTGGAGCACCACCACCATTTGGAGTGCCGCCGCCACTCCAGACATGGCAGCAGCTCGAAACGTGGAAGTGGCAGCTCCAAACATAACGGCGGTGCTCCAAATGGTGGCGGCACTCCAAATGGCAGCGGCACTCCAAAC
>NW_020769319.1:15124009-15152711 GCF_900518735.1 Pseudonaja textilis
AGATAGATAGATAGATAGATAGATAGATAGATAGATAGATAGATAGACAGACAGACAGACAGACAGATTCTGCTCTCTCAACTTAGATGGCCAGAAAGCAGTAGCCATTTCTTTCTATGGAATTGTGTGCTCCTTTGTGCAAGGACAACCCCAATTTCCATGGCCTTCTTAAAGCTGATAAAAACTGGATTCTTCCTGTCGATCCCAGGGACATCACAAAGTCCCTGGTAGATCCAGGAGAAGTACTTTTTTCCCTGCCGCGGAGAGGCAGCCATTAAAGCTGCTGAAGCTGGGAGAGCTCCGGAACGGAAGAAGCTGGAAAGAAAGTGTGTCAGTTTAGTGAGATAAATTTCTACTTACTATTTTCTGGAGAGAACACCCTAAAAGACTAAAAGTAAAATTTAAAAGTGAAGATAAAAGTGGCCAAGCGGCGAGATTAAGCACAAATTAAACCTGAAGGGTTTTTTTTTCTTTTTATTGGAACTTTTAAATTTTTAAACTGGACTGGTCTTTCCTTTTTAACTTATTTTTTTTTTAAAAAAATAACTCCTTGTTTTTTTCTCTCTTCTTTTTAACAATTTTAGATTTTTCCTTTATTTATTCCTGGCTTAAATATTGGAGGGGAAGGAAAAGGAAAGGGAAACAAGTAGCACTTTCTTTCTTTCTTTCTTTCTTTCTTTCTTTTGATACATTTGGTGTTATATTCAAGGAATCTGAGTTTTTCACTGAAAAGATAGTGGGAAGAGCATGTAGATTGTTTGTGCAGGTGCTCTTCTGTGGAACTACTGATGGCTGGAGTTGAAATTGAAAGAAATAAGTTTGAAGTGACCTTGACAGAGAACTGGAAACTTAGTTTTTTGATTTAGTAAAGACCCTCGAATACTTAGTGGCAGTGCTTTGCTTACTGACAGAATTGCATTTTCTCCCTCCTTTTTTTTTTTAACTTCCCCTCCAGTTGGATTTTTATATTTGGATTTGAGTTTTTTGATGCAGGAATAAGATTACATTTTTTCTCCCTCTCTCCTCTCTTTGCTCTATCTTTTTAGCAAGGGGAATATACAGATTTCTGTCTTTTTAATTTTTAATTTTTTTTTATTTTTTTCATCCTTTCTCTATTTGATATATTTTTTCTTTTTACACAATTGGAACTAATTGGACTAAGGAACCCAAGTCCCTGAAAATTTTTTCCCTTCCCCTTTTTATTTTTATTTTTTGCTTTTACTTTTTACTGGAGTGGCAGTTGTCTGCTCTTGCATTTCCCACCCCCATTTTTTCTATTAAGTATTGTAAGATGAGCAGAAAAATACCAGCCTCAGCTTCTTCAATCCTGACTTCTTCCTACTCACCATCTGGAGGACAATGATCAATACAGGTGATGTTGCAACTGGAGAAGGAGAAGGAAGTGATACTGCAGATGATAATGCAAGGAATTCAAAAGATACAAGCAAAAACAGATAATATTGAAAAGAGAACAGAAAACATTGAAAAGAGAATGGAGAACATTGAGCAAAGAACCGAAAAGACAGATGAAAAAATTGAAAATATCCAACAGATGATGATGCAATATGAGGACAGAATTAAGAAAATTGAAGAACAAAATGTACAAAGAGATAAGAAGATTGAAGATATGGATACCCGACTGAGTGAAATTGAAAGAGACAAGAGCAGATTACTGGGATCACTGGGATAGGAAATTGATAGGTCAGAATTCTACCTTAGATTTCAAAATATAGATGAAGAAAAGTGAAAACCTTACTGAAATGATCATAGAAATCTTGGCAGAAGCATTAGAGATAACTAAAGAGAAGATGATGGATTGAATGGACGAGGTTTTCCATGTCTACACAAGATATGTGATGAGAAATAAACTACCAAGAGAAGTTCATATCAGATTTACTAAGAAAATAATTAAATCACAAATACTCCAGGTGGCAAGAGAGAAAACACTAAAGTACAAAGATAAAGAACTAGTGGTACTGAAACAGGTACCAAGAAGAGTGAGAGAGATAAGAGAATATTTATTTTTGACCAGAGCTACTTAAGAGAGGAATAAATTATAGATGGCTGATACTAGAAGGCCTTATGTTTACCTGGCAGGAACAAAGACACAGAATTGATACAGTTGAAAAAGCTGAGTTATTCTATCTGGAATACTGCAAAGGAAAGGAGGAAAATACAAGAAAAGAAGAGTCATTAATTGAATGTCAAGAGGAATGTTTAGCACTAATTGAAAAAGAGGAAGGAGCTGTAGGTGGTGTACCCAGAGAGCATAGGAGAACCAAGATCTACTAGAGAAGTGGTTCCCAACCTTTTTTTCGCCCCGCACCCCTAAAGAAATTTTACTCAAACCTCGCACCCCCTGAAATAAATAATAAATAAAAATGCCAACATATAGCCAATAATCTATTATTTACCTGGACTTTTCTCGCACCCCCTGGATTATTGTCTCGCACCCCCAGGGTGGTGTGAGCACCCCAGGTTGGGAACCCCTGTACTAGAGCAACAAATCCTTCTTATAAAGTCTAAAATGGATGAGAGAAAATTGATTACAATTAATATAAATGGACTTAATTCAGCTACTAAAAGAAGAAAAATATTCCATAAATTACAGAAATTAAAATTTGATATAATCTGCCTACAAGAAGTACATATTAAAAAACAACATGAACACATATTGAAACAATAAAAATTAGGGAAATTATTCACAGAGTTGACACAGTGCAAAAAGAGAGGAGTAGTGTTATACATTAGAGATAGAATTCCTGCAGAACAAATACACTGCTCAAAAAAATAAAGGGAACACAAAAATAAGACATCCTAGATCTGAATGAATGAAATATTCTTATTAAATACTTTGTTCATTCCATAGTTGAATGTGCTGACAACAAAGTCACACAAAAATTATCAATGGAAATCAAATTTAGCAACCCATGGAGGTCTGGATTTGGAATTACACTCAAAATTAAAGTGGAAAAAACACTACAGGCCGATCCAACTTTGATGTAATGTCCTTAAAACAAGCCAAAATGAGTCTCAGTAGTGTGTGTTGGCCTCCACGTGCCTGTATGACCTCCCTACAACGCCTGGGCATGCTCCTGATGAGATGGCAGATGGTCTCCTGAGGGATCTCCTCCCACACCTGGACTAAAGCATCCCCCAACTCCTGGACAGTCTGTGGTGCAATGTGGTGTTGGTGGATAGAGCGAGACATGATGTCCCAGATGTGCTCAATTGGATTCAGGTTTGGAGAACTGGCGGGCCAGTCCATAGCATCAATGCCTTCATCTTGCAGGAACTGCTGACACACTCCAGCCACATGAGGTCTAGCATTGTCTTGCATTAGGAGGAACCCAGGGCCAACCACACCAGCAAATGGTCTCACAAGGGGTCTGAGGATCTCATCTCGGTACCTAATGGCAGTCAGGCTACCTCTGGCGAGCACATGGAGGGCTGTGCGGCCCCCTAAAGAAATGCCACCCCACACCATTACTGACCCACTGCCAAACTGGTCATGCTGAAGGATGTTGCAGGCAGCAGAACATTCTCCATGGCATCTCCAGGCCCTGTCACATCTGTTACATGTGCTCAGCGTGAACCTGCTTTCATCTGTGAAGAGCACAGGGCGCCAGTGGCGAATTTGCCAATCTTGGTGTTCTCTGGCAAATGCCAAATGTCCTGCACCTGTGGACGTCGGGCCTCATACCACCCTCATGGAGTCTGTTTCTGACTGTTTGAGCAGCCACATGCACATTTGTGGCCCGCTGGAGGTCATTTTGCAGGGCTCTGGCAGTGCTCCTCCTGTCCCTCCTTGCACAAAGATGGAGGTAGCAGTCCTGATGCTGGGTGTTGTCCTCCTATGGCCTCCTCCACGTCTCCTGATGTACTGGCCTGTCTCCTGGTAGCGCCTCCTGGACACTATGCTGACAGACACAGCAAACCTTCTTGCCACAGCTCGCATTGATGTGCCATCCTGGATGAGCTGCACTACCTGTGCCACTTGTGTGGGTTGTGGACTCTGTCTCATGCTACCACTAGAGTGAAAGCACTGCCAACATTCAAAGGTGACCAAACCATCAGCCAGAAGGCATAGGAACTGAGAAGTGGTCTGTGGTCACCACCTGCAGAACCACTCCTTTATTGTCTTGCTAACTGCCTATGCTTTCCCCCTCCTCTTGTCTATTCCATTTGCACAACAGCATGTGAAATTGATTGTCAATCAGTGTTGCTAACTAAGTGGACAGTTTGATTTCACAGAAGTGTGATTGACTTGGAGTTACATTATGTTGTTTAAGTGTTCCCTTTATTTTTTTGAGCAGTGTATATACAGATGATGATGGAAGGATTTTGATGGTGGAGATAATGGACAATAATCTAAAGACACTTTTAATAGCAATCTATACTCCAAATGATAATCAAGAAGATTTTTACAGGAAATTACATATGAAAATAATTGAACTGGACTATGCTAATATTTGTCTGATGGGAGATTTTAATGGAATAATAAATGACAAATTTGATTATAAAACACAGAAAACACAAAGAAAACTAGAAAGACATTGCCAAAATCCTTCTTTCGAATGGTAGATGAGATAAATTTAAAAGATGCATGGAGAGAGAGAAATGCGGAAAATAGACAATATACTTTTTATTTAAATAGACATGCATCATGGTCTAGAACAGATATCATATAGATGTCAACAGAATTGCTCTCTAACATACAAGACATTGAAATAGAAACAAGTACCTGGGCAGATCATAATCCAATAACAGTTGTATGGAAAGGACAAAAAAGGAGATCCAGATGGACCTTAAATAATACGATATTAAAGGAAAAAGATTTTAAACAGAAAATTGAGAGAGAACTTTTTTCTTTAAAGAAAACACAAAAGAGGATACATCATTACAGAACCTCTGGGACACAATGAAGGCTTATACAAGAGGCTTGATAATTGATTATACAAGGAAAAGAAACATAAAATGGAGAAAAACTTTTAAAATATTGGAAGATGATTACAAGATGCTGGAAAAAGAGCTACAGAAATTTCCACAAAAAAAGGACATTAAAATGGACATAACTAAACATAAAATGGGGCTAATGGAAAAAGAGGAAATAGCACAAAAAATAGAAATGCTAAGCAGAACTATTTTGAAGATGCAAATAAACCAGGCAAATGGCTAGCATATAAACTGAGAAAGGAAAGAGATTCAAGAAGGATAAATCAATTGATAAACGAACAAGGACATGTATGCTATGGGAATGCGGAGAAGAAAAAACTTATTCAAGATTATTATAGAAAATTGTACCATCAAGAGAATGTTCAAGAAGAAAGAATTCAACAATACTTACAGGAAGCAAATCTGCCCCAGATACCCAAAGATATTGAAATAATGTTAGAAAGTAATATAACAATGATGGAATTAACAGAAGCGTTAAAAAAAGCAAAATATTGGGAAAGCACCAGGTGCGGATGGTTTACCAGCAGAATTTTATAAGACATTTCAGGAAACGTTGAATCCTCATTTGTTAGAAGTTATGAATGAAGTTATGACAAAGAAGAGAATGCCCAAAACATGGCCAGAAGCATATATTACACTTATACTGAAGGAGGACACAAACCCATAGCAAGTTAAAAATTACAGATTATAAAATTTTTGCTTCAATTCTGGCAGAAAGACTGAAAAGATACTTAAACAATTTTATTCATGCTGATCAAAATGGATTTCTGCCAAAGAGACAAATTAAAGACAATATGAGAATAATTTTAGACACACTGGAATAGTATGAGGCTATCCCGAAAAACAAATGGCTTTGATGTTTTTAGATGCACTAAAAGCCTTTAATAATGTGAATTGGCATTTTATGCTGCTATAATTGGACCAAATGGGCTTTGGTAAAACATTTACCCAAGCTATAGAAACGATATATTGTAAACAAACTGCAAAGGTTATGATAAATGGAGAGTTAACAGACTTGATAGATATAAGAAAAGGGACTAGACAAGGCTGTCCGCTGTCGCCTCTGTTGTTTGTGTTAACACTGGAAGTGCTGAATAGGAAGAAAAAGAAATAAAAGGAATGAAAATTAAAAAAGAAGAATATAAATTGCAAGCCTTTGCAGATGACCTGGTATTCATATTAAAGGATCCATTGGAGTCTGCACCTAAACTGATAGAAAAGATAGAAGAGTATGGGAAAGTAGCAGGTCTGAAAATAAATAAAGATAAAACAAAGATTTTAACAAAGAACATATTAGCAAGATGAAAGAAAGAATTGGAGGAAGTTTTGGGGATCCAAGTCACAAATAAATTTAAGTATTTAGGGATACACATAACATCAAGATGTAGCACACTTAAGGAGGACAATTATCTTAAACTCAAACAACAGATTGTGAAAGATTTGATAAAATGGGAAAATTTACAATTATCATTGATTGGAAGAATATCTATAATTAAGATGAATATGTTGCCTAGAATCTTATATTTATTCCAGACAATTCCAAATAGACTAGGAAAATATTTTTTTGAAAATTTAGATAAAATAGTGCTAAAATATATTTGGCAGGGGAAGAAAGTGAGAATAAAACTTAAACTGTTACAAGATGCAAGAATAAGAGGAGGATTCGTTTTGCCCAATTGGGAATAATACTACCAGGCAATGAGTTTGAAGTGGGTAAAAGAGTGGATATCATTAAGGAATACTAGACTTTTGAATTTACATGACTTGCTGCTAGGGTGGCATGCCTTCCTCTGGTATAAGGGAACTAAAATGCAGGGGTATTTTAGAAGACGTTATATTTGAGAAGCATTGGTTTTAAACTGGGGGAAGATAAAAAAGCAATATTATCTAAAAATTTCACTACGGTTATCTACTATTGAAGCTTTTTCTTATCCAATAATATATAAAAAGGAACAAACAGTTAGATATGGTAAGATATTGAATGAAAAGGGTGAACTTAAATCTATGCAAGCGTTGGAAGAACAAGGTGTAAAAATGAATTGGTTTTCATATTTACAAATACAATCTAGATTTGATAAAGATATTAAAACAGAAGGTATCTATAATAAATTGACTGATTTAGATAAAATTTTGACAAGTACTGATGAAAAAGTAATAAAAAAACTTTATGGACATTTGTTGGAGTTTAAATTAGAGGAAGAACAAGTTAAAGAAACAATGATTGCATGGGGGAAAATTTTTGGATATGGGATTGATCTAGATAAATGGCAAAAATTGTGGTCTCAAAATTATAAAATGACAATGTCAACTGCATATAAAGAAAATTTGTATAAGATGTTTTACAGGTGGCACTTACCCCCAACAAGAATTGCGAGGATGTTCAAGAATAAATCGGATAAATGTTGGAAATGTCATCAGATACCTGGCTCATATTACCATATGTGGTGGACATGCTTGGATGCAAAAAGATACTGGACTATAATCCACACATGGTTGGAAAAAATGATAAAACAACACATAGACTTTAAACCTGAGATATTTTTATTGGGAATTATACCGGAAATATATAGTAAAGAATTGAAATACTTGATTGTAAATGTTTTAACAGCAGCTAGAATTGTATTTGCTAAGAATTGGAAAAATGAAAAAATACCTATGCAGGAGGAAATTATTAAGAAAATCATGTACTGTGCTGAAATGAGTAAATTGACATTTGAAATTGAGAACAAGAAGACAAACAATTTTATATGATATGGGATTTATTTTATCAATGGTTAGATAAAAAGACATGGTAAAGAAACAGATTAGGAAGCTTTACAATAAAAAGTTAATAGACTGATATAGAATACAATATAAAATATATAACCATTGGGTGAATGTATAAGATTAAATTATGATAAAATTTAGAATATCTCATATAGAATGATGAAAAAATAGTTTAGTGAAAAGAATGATTAATGATTGATATTATATAAGCACATGTTAAATTGCTAAGGTGAGAATTTATACAACTTGTGAGTAATGCTAAAAAAAAGGATAGCACAAAAGATAGCAACTGACACACTGTATGTATATAATTGAAATATGGTTTTATGGTTTGTATGTTTGTTGTAAAAATTTTTTTTAAAAAAACAACAACTGGATTCTTCCAGAAGAGAATAGAAAACATCCAATCTGTGGAACTTTTGATAACTGGATGTGGGATTTAGGTATGACCACAGCGATCAGTTTCTATTGATTGCCTGAGGGTTTTACTTGAGGAAATAGTGGATTCAGTGCCTTCTTTTCTAAATCCTTAGAGGAAGCACTAGTGTCAATGCAGGTCTCCAGAGCAGCTTGATATTCAAACTACTTACAACCATTAAATGAATTGGGGCACCCTGCTTTAGACAGCAGGTCCAGAAACCCCATATCATTGTATAGACTATATTGGCTTAAGTAGACCACTGTTTTAAACTCCCTATAGAACCGCCTATAATTTGTTACATCTTTGTGCTTTTCTGTTTTTGAGAAAAGCATATTATTCATTTGTCTTTTGTATATCCAAATGTATCCAGTTGTAAACATTTTTATTCAGTTAAGCTCTATAAGCCTTACATTGCAATCTCAAGAACTAAAATCACATGGATACTGCAAATAAACTGTCAGACCCATTCACTAAACTCATTTATTAGAAATATTTCCTCATTTATTGTTTTTGGATAACTATTTTACAATGCAGGCTATAACAGTGGACATTGCTCTGGTTTGAAGTAAAATATTGATCTACCTATCTTTTTAAAGTCTAGTTAATGAGATTGAAACAGAAATGCACAAACCAGTAAAACTATTAGCTTGTTTAAACATTAGTAAATGTATAAATCCATATTGGTTTTCCTGCAGGAGCATCAGCATTTTCTAATGATTCCCCCCCCCCCCCCCAATGAATTGGCTTCTTAGCCACCATAACATTATTTTCATGGATCATGTTTACGCATATGGAGAAATATATTTATCAGCTGGCTGGAAAAAAAAACTGATTTATTTGAAACCATTCTCTGGTTTTGTATTTTATATATCTGCAACAACAGAAGCTTTAAAAATTAGATTATATGTGTCAGTGAATTTACTCACCTCAAGAACTCTGAGATTTCCTGCATACAGATTTACTTTATCTCTTTCCCTCTCTCTCTTTCAGCATTCAGGCAGGAATTATGAAAGAGACATCAACATCCATTTATTTTCCCCAAAGAATAGACTTCTTTAAAAACAATTTTGTTGGCATTCAGATATAAGCCTGAAAAGCTAACTTTCTATCACTAGAGCTTTCCTCTCGATCAGAGACTCTGGGATCTTTTTTTTTTTTTTAACTAGCAGACTCCATGACCTGAAAACTCCTGCTCTAACAGTTGAAGTTCTTATTACATCTATTAAAGCCTCAAAATGCGAAGTAGCTTCACAAACTCTACTGTCACCACTACAATCATAAATATGTTCATTCCAAATGACAAGCTATTCATGGATGACTTCAACTTAGAGTTCTTATCTCACCTCCACTTTTTCAATGTATGAACTTGTGGGAAGAAAGCGCTTTAAATGATGCCCTCTTACTGATACTGTTTGGTGAGGTGTTAAGAGTGAGTCTCATTGCTGGTGAATGGAATTTACAGTCTATTAAATTTATTTACAATTGTAGTCCTACTGGAGATTGCTATGGCCTTTAAATAATATACAAAAAATGGTTTAAAACATATGGAGAACTCTCTAGAACAGTGGTGTCAAACTTGTGGCCCGTGGGCTGGATGCATCACATGCAGGCCATGCCCACTCGAGTTCCATAAATGGGGAAAATGTCATAAAACATCATATGATAACAATGTAGCGTGGTGAGTTTGACACCCATGATCTAGAACATTCATTCCCACTTATGTGTCTCAGTTATAATTTAAAATAAATTTTTTTTTTAAAAAAAATGCATGACTAGTGTGATCCAAAGATTGTTTTAAGCCTTAAGTGTATAAATAACAAACTTCACAAATAGGAAAACTTTTATTTTATTTTACATTTTATTCTATAACTGCTTACCAAGCATTAAAATCTGCCTATCTAAACTAAATGTAGCAACTATCTTAAATAAAGGCTGTGCTGGATTTGAAAAATTGGTTCCTCCAGGTTCTGCCTCAGTATCCTTCCAAATTCATCCCACGCTAGTTGAACTAGTTGTGGTGTTGTCTTTAAAAGGCAATTTCCATCACCCTGTTCTTTATAAATCATCCTCCCACTTTTTTAAACCTCCAGGTATAAACAAACAAGAACAACTTTAGTTACTCACATTAAAGAAGCAAAAATACAGATACACAGACTGTATCACACAAAAAATAACTTTGACTAGGCCTCACAGCTTGCTGAGAAACAAGCTGCTCTTCTCTCACACAGATACATGCACTCAACAAACTAAACAGTCTCCTTAAAGGTACAAAGCATGTCAAAGGCACAATAGTTATTTCAAAACACCAGTTCACTCGTTCCTTTGTAAACTACCCAAAAACATCTCATGTAGCAGTTTTTTCTTACTCTGTTCTGTTGGTTCATCCTCCTAAGTCCATCATGCCTCTCAGCTTGTCAAGCTTTGTATCTTACACTCGGTGACAAAGCTCACTTTTACTCACCTTCTTAATCCCCAGTTGTGTTTTTGACTCTGTGTGTTCCTTGGGTCAAAGAACTTGGCTTAATTCTGATTTCCATATAGATTTCAAGGAGTCTAACAGCAGCCACTCTATGTCTCTATTTGCTGCCAATGGGGATTCTGTTTTCTCCCAATTCCGAAGAACTTCACTTAGAGGAATTTTCATTCACATTTCCTAGCATTCAAGCATTATCTTAGTTATTCCTTCTGGGAAAGCATTACCTTTTTGTGCTGAACTTCAGTGAAAACAACTGAGTTGCAGAAATTAAAATGGAGTTCAAAATTCCCTCTATAAACCACAGAAACATAGCTAGGCAGACTAGTTAAATAAAGTTTTCTGGCACTATAAACATTTAACATATCAACATACTGTAAATTAAAATGAAAGTTAATAATTTAACTGAGCATAGAAAGGGTAAGACTATACGTTTCTGGTTTATACCACACAGTTGACAGGGATTGGATTGTCAATTAAAGGTACCCATTCTTGGGGTCTTTGTTGCACATCAGTCTGCAAGGACACTTGGAATACGTTCTTAAGAATGGATCTATAATTAGGGTAAAAACATGCAGGAACAAGCTTTCTTCAGATACTGTAGTTGGAAATGAAGTAAAAGGCAGTGAAGATCATATAAAACTGGTATTGAATGCTTGTAATCCTCATTTTCAGTCTGAATTTTTCCGACCTTATTTTGAAGGTTTCAGGCAGCTCACTTATAATTCTTTTCACTAATTTAGACCGGTTCTCGGAACATGGATTACTGAAGCAAATCCAACTAAGACATGGGTGTCAAACTCACCGTGTTACGTTGATGTCATGTGCCATATCACAATGTTTTTTGCCTTTGTGCAGCTAGGATAGGTGTGGCTTGCACATGACTCATTCAGTGCATGGGCCACCAGTTTGACACCCCTGAACTAAGGGTATAACAAACACAAACACGCCAACCAAGCAGGCAGAAGCTGCTTTATCATTCTAGATCCAAAAAGCAATTGCCTCTAAAATCCCAAAGATACCCATCTGACACAAAACAAGTTGCTTTGTACTAATATGGACAAATAGCCCATCTACTAACAGCCCTGTTGTCCTGTCTGGACTAAGCTTTTTCTGGCCCTTATCCAGTCCATTACCACAGCCAGGCACTGATTAAACATTTCTCTTGCCTCACCTTGGCGCAGAGAAACAGAGAGAGAATTGTATGTAATAAGCACATTGATGGCAGTATACTCAAATCCTCCAAATGACTTCATTCAGCAATTTCATATAGGTGTTAAATGGATGTTTAAAGGGAGGAGATCAAACAGGATTTTATGCAAGATATGGCATACATGCTATGCACAAAACCCTTCCAGTATTGCCTTTTGGAGATGATCATCCAGGTATACATAAAAACCATCTTAAGGTGTTCTCATACCTTTAAGAAGGTATACCTGACACCTTTCAAGAAGGAAGTAATGGTCAGTAGAAATTGGAAGCTGCTAAGAGATCCAGGATAATTTAAATGACAGAATCTGAATACCTGTATTAAATCTACATCATTCCTTGAGTGTTCTGTAAGCCAAGATGTACAAAATAAATTATAAAAGGCAATGAATAACCACACCAGCTTGCTAGACTTTAGTGTGAAAGTAACTTGAATGTATGGCAAGGATATTGACCTATATTCTTCCTACTCTTTTTTAAAAAGCCTCCTCTTTCAAGAAGTTCCCTGGGCAGTTTTTAAATATTAAACATTATAATAAAAAACTTTTTAACAAAACATTAAAACAATGGAGTGGTTTCTACATAAAATTGGGATAAATGTATATTGCCATGTAGTAATAATATGTGAGTTTAATTTTTTATACCGATAAAAATAGAAAAGCCCTACTTTATTTACACTGGAGCATTTCTGGGATGCTCTTCCTTTGAAACTGTCTCTATAGAATTCCAGTCTGTAATTGCTTTTATGAGGCTCTCAAGGGTTTCTTGTCATTTTCTGTGCTGTAAAAACATATTATTTTTGACATGGCATTGAGGATGTCAGGCAAAATAGATCTAAACATAATTCATAGGTAATTCTTTGGTTGGACTTCATTACTCCTGACACTTGCTGAAGGTTCCCTTTTCCTCATCATGGAATGGGAGGGTAATAACAATGGTCCCATAATGTATAACTTTCTCCTATTGGAAAAAAGGTCTCTTTAGAACAAGAACCAAATATAAGATGCAAAGTGAGAAATGTCTGCACAATCAATGTTTGCTTCCTGAATAGAATCCAAATGCCCCTCTCCTAAGCCAAAACATTTTTAAAGAGTCACTGCACTGTTTCAACACCTGTCTTCACCAGTTAATTGCAGAAAATAGTGCAAAACAAAAACCTCAAACTTATTGATTATGAATCCCTTTAACATGTAGCAGTTGTCCTCAAGATATTGTATGAAGCAGAAACCGTTTCAGAACTCTCTCCAGAGAACTTACTTGGACATAGTACAAAAACAGGTTGTCCAACAGAAAGTCCTTGACTTATGACAGGTTGAGGATGACCATTTGAAGTTACAGTGGCCTTAGAAAGGATGCTTTACAATCCATGAAGCACTTCTGGCCACTGTAAAACATTAAGCACAAACACAATTTTTTTTTAATTTGTCAATTGCTTACAAGATAATAGGTATAAGTAAAACATAGTTATGAATACATGGATACATATAAGAAAAATTAAAAAAATAAAAGAAACAATAGGACAGGGGTGGTGTGTGATTTTATATACAAAACTTAGATCAGACTGAAGGCGGTGTAGTTCTAGGTTTTCTAGGTCTAGAATTTCGAGTCTGGTGGCATAAGGTATTCTGCAATGAGTAGAAGAGTGGAGAACTCTTCTTGTGAAATATTTCTGGACTTTCTCAACTGTGTTATTATCAGATACATAATGTGGGTTCCAGACTGATGAGCTGTATTCAAGTATTGGTCTAGCAAATGTTTTGTATGCTCTAGTTATTAGTGTAATATTACCAGAGAAAAAGCTACATAAGATTAGATTAACAACTCTTAATGCCTTTTTGGCTATGTAGTTACAGTGGGCTCTAGCACTTAGGTCATTTGAGATGAGTACTCCAAGATCCTTGAAAGAGTTTGGATCATCAACAAGGTCTTGACTATTCACCCTGTATTTTATTTTTTGATTATTTTTTTTTGCCAATATGTAGGACAGAGCATTTATTTGTTGAGATTTGAAGTTGCCATTTGTTTGACCATTCTGATACACAGTCAAGGTCTTTTTGAAGGGTAGCAGTATTGTCTGTGGTGTTGAATAGATTTACATCATCAGCAAAGAGAATGCAGTTGCTCTTGATATGATCACAGAGGTTATTTATGTAGAATATGAAAAGAGTTGGTCCTAAAATACATACTGTACAAGGAATAACTTCTTCCAAAGATAGAATGGTTACTTCTGACTCTTAAAAGATTATAATAAAATGTCCATTTTCCCCCAAAAAGAAAAGGAGAAATAAAAAACATTTCCCCCTTTTAAGTTTTAATAATCACATCCCTATCTCAAAATATAATGTTTTTCCCATCACCTGCAAAAAGTCCACAAAGAGCTTCCAATTATAGATGAATTTCTCCAGTGACTTTTCTCTCTCAAGGGCTGTTAATTTGGCCATTGCTGCCAGTTCTGTCATCTTTATTAACCATTCCTCCATTGTGGGTATCGTAGGAACTTTCCAGCATAAAAGTTGTGCTGCTGTTAGCATTTGATACTCTTGTGAGCTATCAAAAAGATATAAAGTCACATCTTGTTTGGAATGAAATCAGCAATTAAAATATTTAATGTACAATCTTTAAAAGGAAAAGGATGAAAATACAATCAGTATAGCCAAGAGTTTCCATTGCATTCAATCAAGTATTCTTCCAGATCTGTGTGAATAACATTTTAGTCTTAAGATAGAAATCTACTTGGAAAATAATTCTGTAGCAGACCAGTAAGATTCAGCCTACTCCCTAACATAGGACATTTGAGAATTGTTTCAGCTTTCAGCTACTCATGGATAAATATTGCCCATGCTGCTAGGAAGCGTGAAAAAGGCATTTAATTGAATTGTAATTTCAGTACATTTGCAAAAGTGATTTAAAATAGTGGAACACAATACACACACCAATTATATAAAGTAATTGTTTGTAACTTTAACAGGATTACTGCAGCATAGATGTCCTAGCGATCATAATATTATTGATTGTAAATGAACTCCTAAGCTAAATTATTTTTAATCATAACTGCATATCGGGAAAGGTTATTTCAATTTTCCTGTAATCTAAGAGGCTTCAGTGTGCTGGTAAGAATTTGGCTACATTCAAATAGTGCACACTCAGTGCAATAATAATACATTCCGTATTGGAATGAAATAAATGTACATGTAATAATAAATATTGTACATCTGGAGCAACAATTAACAGTTAAATGAAATAAAATCCTATTACAGGTAATCCTCAATTTACGATCACAATAGAGCCCAAAATTTATGTTGCTAAGTGAAACATTTGTTAAGTGAATTTTGCCCCATTTTACGACTTTTCTTGCCACAGTTGTTAAGTAAATAATTGCAGTTGTTAAATTAGTAACACAGTTGTTAAGTAAATCTGGCCTTCCCAATGATTTTGACTTTGCTTGTCAGAAGGTCACAAAAGGTGATCACATGACCCCGGGAAACTGCAACCATCGTAAATATGAGTCAAGTGTCTAAATTCTGATCACATGACCATGGGGATTCTGCAAAGGTTGTAAGTTTGAAAAATAATCACTTTTTTCAATGCCGTTGTAAATTTGAATGGTCACTAAATGAACTGTTGTAAGTCAAGGGCTACTTGTAATTATTAAAACTTAATAACTTAATAGTAATACATAGTTTTAAGTGTCACTGTGTATTGAAAAGGAGGATCTTTTTTTAAAAAAATGAGGGTTTTAATAGTTCTTTTACATTTGTCTTAAAAATGATAATAAGAATAGTGTTCATGTTCTTTTAATAGATTTGTGAGGTTAGATATCAAATCACTTAGCAGGTCACTCTTTAATATGGCCCAAATAATCTGGTGTCCTCCAGTTATTCTGTTAGAGTGATGGTTACATGCCTATGCTATGCTATGTCTGCCAATTTTATTAGTCACACTTTTAACACTGGGAGATGAAGTAGAGCAATTATTTACAGAGCAGGGCAGTGAAGGTGGGAAAAATTGAGTATTGAAGGTTAGCATTGATGACCTCACTTTTAACTAATGAGAAAAAAAAACAGGGAAAAATTGTAAAATAATATCTCTCAGGTAGTGCTCTATAATTCTGGCGTTTCCTTCTATAACCCTGCCCATTCTTTCTATGGACTTAAAAGATATTTTTAATAGCCATAAGCAACTTTATTGTTATTACAGTGTACTTGATGAAGCTTGTTTCATTTCCAGCAAATTACAAAGTTGGCATCTTAGCTTCTTGTGCCAAATAAAAATTGATTGCTACCCTGGGATAATTTTGATATTCTTGGATGCGGCGTCGTCTTCAGCCAATTGAGACTCCAGGAGTTACAACAGCCAGTTCTAGCCAGCAGCAGCTCCACTGTTGTGTTTTCCACTCACAAATTCCTCTGTGTAAGATGGGGAAGTGAGCGGAGGCGGGAACGTTAATGGCAGAAGTTGATAATCTGAGATCATTTCCTTTCTGAGGAAATAGATTGGATTACAGTGTCAAAGCATACAGTACTCAAGTCAACTTGTTTCTATGCAAGAATGACTGTTCTTGTGAGTGCCCCCTATTAAACACAGCTGGAGTGTAACAAGGCTGAGCGGTATGAGGCAATCAACCCATTTCCACTTATAGAAGCAGTCATTGCACTGCTTTTGTTCAGCCACCAACATTATTTGTCTTCTGACAGTGTATTGCCTTTGTAAAAACAGCACAATTAACTCTGATTGTAACTCCGGAGGGAGCTCTAGCAATTGTAACCCAGGAAGTTCTTCTTTGCAGCATTTTTCCTCTCTTTTCTTTGTGACAGGATACACACACACACACACACACACACACACGCACACACACACGTGTGTGTGTGTGCGTGCGCGCATGTGTGTGTGTATGTTAGGTACATTGCACTATAATGATAATTTCTTTTTAAGCAATTATTTTCTTTTTTATATTGAAAGTTTATAGTCACATATAGCTTAGCTGAACTTGCCCACTGTTTCAGATTTTTGTTTGTCTGTTTGAAATTCAGAGGGGTTTTTAAAATTAATAAATATATAGTGTTGAAAAATTGATGGCATTTCCATTTTAGTTTATTCTTGGCACGCTCCCTATAAATCTGCACATTCAGATAAGAGCAAGCAAACCAGCCACTCAGTTTGGCCAGCAAAACGCATAGCTTCATGTTTGTATATGAAACTTCAACAAACATCACTAACATTTAACTGGCAAAATCAGTGATATATGAACAAGAAAACATACCTATCTATATATCAAAAGCTACAGGAAAACAATATTGTGAATAATTATCATGATGAGTCTTTAAAAAAGTTTGTGATTATTCCAACAATCGTTTTATATACAAAATGACAGAAGAACAGAGGTGGGAGTAAGTCAAAAGACTGTTTTTCCTCTATTCTGTACTTTTAAAGAAACAATTTAGTGGACAGGGATTATGTATCCAACAAAGAAGGAGAGAGAGGGAGGGAGGGAGAGAAAGGCGGAAGGGGGAGGGAGGAGAGGGGGGGAGAGGAAGAGAGAACATACATTTTCAAAATCATCAAATTTTCTAACCAACTGGGGTTTTTTGCCATTGTTTCTGATGTGTATGTGAGTTTGTGCATCTTGAAACAACCAAATATTTATTTCCTGATATATAATATTGTATCCCTGTAACCAATGGAGAAATTGCAGCATGGAAACGCCACATTATAGAGAAAGATGCTGAACCCTTTGGATAATTACTCATCTAAAATTACAACAGTCTCAATAGAAGCCAGAAACTAAAATTAATTCTACCAAGGGTAATCAACTAGAATAATGTGTGAACTGTAGAAATATTTAACATATAATTACATCCATATTATATTTTGAATAGCCTTCTTTACCTCCTCTTCTTCTCTCTTCCTCATTACTTATAAAAAATTAAGACTAATATTCTAAAATTACTGTCACATTTAGTTTGTACCCAGGTCCTAATCTCTAAGTAATATATTCTTGAATCATGATCCTGAACAGATTAAGATGGTTCCAGTTATCCATGAATAATCATTATAATAATAATTCCTTTCTTCTTACAATTCCCATTGTTCCACTTTATCTTTTCCAAAGTAGACACACTAAAGAATGATTTTTTAAAAAAAAAACCACAGTAATACAAAGAGAATAGTTACACAATTATTTCATGGTATATATACTTTACTTATATATTCATAAACACACATATTAAAAATAAAATTTATGAGCTTTGTTACCATTGAACAGGGTTTCGGTGTTTTGATGTGAGCAACATTGCAGTTTATGGTAGAATGCTTATTGCTTTGACATAGAAGAGAGAATTCATTGAATCATGAAAGCACATATTTGATTAAAATGGGAAATTGTCTAAGGAAAGGAGATGTATAGAGACTTTCATGTTACAAAGGAATTTTATTTTAATATTGGTTGCAATGAGATTGGCAACAGCAGTAATATTCAGGTTGAACTATTTTCTAGTTTAACTCTATCAGGTCTAGCGTCTCTTGATTAAAATGTCACTGCATTTACCACAGCTCTACTGTTGGCATTATCATAGATAAGGTTGACATTTCTCTAGGGCTCTACCAGATGCATAAAGGTAGAAATCAGAATATAGATATTTTCTTAATATCAGAGCAATTGCAATGCCATACTAAGTTTTATATATATGCCAATAATTATTTTGACCTGAGGAGTAACCAGTTGTCAATATCTACCATTAAAAGCACACTTTTAATTAATCTTGTAGCAGCGGATTTGAAGAGGGATATCTAGCCTAGCCAGAGCTATATTCTACGACTGAACTACTTACCAGCCTTTAATAAAATTGCTTCAAGACCTAACCAGTCTTTAAAAGTTGCAGGCTTCTGAACTTAACTTCTAAAAAAAAATAGAATAACAGCTCATTTATACTTCATTAATTCAGTTTAGTTGGCCTGTGGACACAGTACGCATCTTAAACTGGCTTTAAAAGAAGGAAAAATGGATAATCGTTTATGGTCAGGCTAGTTGGTCTCTGTGATTTTTCCCAAACTCTTAAAAATCTATAACGCTAATAGCACGACCAATATAAAAAATAACTATAAAGTACTTGGTTTCTTTCTCTTTTTTTTTTGTAATGTCCTAATTAGTTATCATAGTAAATCACCACTAGAGTTTTATATCTTGATCCAGTAAAGATATACGTTTATATGGTTAACAAATTGCATAAATGGCAGTTATCAATATACTATAGAGAAATGAAGTTGTTTCCCTGAAAATGTCAAAAGCATTAATTACTTTCTTCTTTGTAGATGTAAGGAGGGAGAGTTATATGTGGAAAAGAAGAATGAGTTAGGCTTTACAAGAAATTGTTTCCTTGCAATACATTTTAAAAAAAACCTGGATTGGATTTTTTAAAGAGATGTTAAGTGGAAAATTCCTCATTATTCTAGGAACTGCATGCTCAGAATTGATCAATGCTGCTTCAAGCATACACATTTAAGGACAGAATTTTCTTCAGAAGCTGTATTGGGATTAAATGTTTTTACACTGCTATATCAATTTAAGTAGCTCACTTTATTTTCTAAGCACAGGGTTGTCCAATGAACTGCTAAAAGAGACAAGCAACTGGGGCTTATTTTTTGACATAAGGTTGTCTTTTAGTGAACTTGCTTATTTTAAAAAAAAAAAACAATTCAGCAGTGCTACAAAGTGTTAAAGATCACATGCTGACATAGTTTTTGTTATACAGTAGAAATAACACTATAACTGTAACACTAGATGAAGTGTAGTTCACTACTGTTAATTATGATGGCCAAATTCCAGCCATCTAATTAGAGGAGTGTGGGGGAATGGAAGGTCATGAAGGATTAAATGAAAGCAGGATTTAGTGTAATATCAAATCAGATAGTTCAATTCTGCCTAATTTAATTTTCTTTACTGCTTTCCTAACCTAGGCATCATTTTCCCCCTCTTCAATTTTGATTCAGGCAGCTCCTTTAATTAATTTGTTTTCATTTATTAACTCTGTTCTGATCTATAAATGAGAACATAGACATGGAGAACACAGCTTGTGTCGATTTTGGGAGCTTTTAAAACGTGAAGGCCTTCAAAGAGTTTTGGTGAGCAGCGCTGTAATTAAATCTACTTGTTTCATACTATGAACAGGAAGTGATAGTCTCTGTTTCCTGATGAGTAATTCTTGGTCTGTGTTTTGTGTTAGAATAACAACTCATTTCATAATAATTAAGAATAAAGGTACCCAGCCCAATGGACATCATCTCAGTGTAACACTGTGCTGCCCAGATTTGTTCCTTTCGCTAAAAAAATACTTAAAATCTTAGAGAGAAAACTCCTTCTCTTCAACAGACGAGAACACAGAACTTCATATTTTTGGGAACTATAGGGGATGCAGTAAGCAGGACAACACTGTAAAACACATTGCTATTGAATAAATTGTTTTATCTACATGGTATTTTTCCCCTGTTTTGGGGAAATTATACCATATGTTGGGAGATAGATTTGGGGATTTAGTGTTACATTAAGATTTTATTTTAGGGTTGGCATTTCTTATGCATTTCTCAAAATTGAAGCACATCATGGTGTTATTTTCTGGCTCTAGAAGAAAAGGATTGTCCTAGGAAACAGCATGCACTATAGACTTGGAAGTCATAAAACCTTCCCAGAAGAAGGCATGCAAACATCTTGTTTCCAAGAAAAGAGTATTGATATGTCTATGAAACCACCTGAAATCAACTTGTAGGGGAGGAGTCATAGAGCACATACTTCTACAATTTGGGAAGTAGATTATTATAATGGTAGATAAGCTAAAGAGGATAAATTGTGGCCTCAAGATAAATAGGTTCAGTTCCAGGACTTATATAGAGGTGCACTAGAAGGTCCCAAAGTCCACAGGCTGGTAAAATCTACCTTTTCTGACCTCCCAAAGCAAAGTTGGAAATGAAAGCTATGTCAACAGAATAGCTTCAGGATGTGGTAAAAAAAAAAATCTAATTGTGGCTAGGACAGTGTGTTTGAAGCCCTGTCTTGATTTTTATGTATATCCCTCCTTCAAGTTTTCTTCCTGAACAAAAAGCTTGTGAATTAGAATGGACTAAAAAGAGGTGGCTAGCTCAGTCACCCAATGGGCATCCGTGGCTAAGAGTGGACTTGAAGCTGGATCTTGAATCTAGGTCCTAATCCATTGTCTTAATCACTAATTCATATTAACTCAGGTGCAATTCAATGTCCATGTTCATTGAGAATTATGGGGGTTCTAATTCAAGATATCTAAAAACACTGTGTGAGGAAGGTCATATTATTTGGGTTGAAAACTTTAAGTATTTTAATTGCCAAGTTTCCTGCAAATTTATAGCTCTTGAGACAGACTATTCTAGGAAGCATTGCAAGGCCATAGAGGAGAAGGCAAAGCTTTATAGGCTCAGCCAGCTGACTTACTATATTAATATATTGTTAAATTCACATATATCAATGTGACACACCAATTTAGCAGATTTCCCATGACAAAGTTTTTGTATCAAGGCAACTGAAATGAATAATACTTGTAAAATTCATAAATCATACCTAATGGTTCCTTTTTTCCCCCAGACAAATTGTGAAGTTTGAATTCATAGTTGGGCAGGCCTAGGAGATGAATCACATTCACAGCTCTTGCAGAGAAATACCTTTCCATCCAAATTTTCTAGCATGTTTCTTTAAATTTGTTGTGCATGTGAATTTATACAAGCCATTCCCTGAAGACATATGACTGAACTACATCGAAGTCTAATGTTTTAAGTTAAATTGGCAGGAGTCTCCAAGTTCAGGGTATGGCTGTGTAAATAAATAAAAGCAGAAAATAGGTAGTCTCATGGAGATAGTATCTATAGATCCTCAGCCTTTCTCTCAGGCACCTGAGAGTATTAGGAGGTTACTATCAAGAAAAATGTGTACCTGGAAAAGGGGAAATGCCTGTCATCAGTTTGCTTAATTGCTCCATTTTGCCAAGGTTTATTCTCTTAACTCCTTCAGTGTGACTCTGCCATCTGGCTGGGAAATGTTTTATTCTTTCTTGGGGATTTCCACTAACAATGCTATATTTTTGGAGGCTTCTGTAACTGTAAACTTGTTAAAATTGTACTTAATGAGATTCACTGCAGGCCTGCTATTATCTCCCTTAGAAAATAAACTCAGATACACTGTAGGAAGCATAGGAAAAATAAAATGTTCATTACCTACATGCCTTGTTCAGAGGAATAAGAAGTATTTGAAGCATTGAATGCTGAGCTGACCATTATTGTCAAAGAAACAAAGATTATTATCTATCCTAAGTGTGTTTTGTTTTATTATTTTTTTCACTAAGGCCACTGGTCTAACAGACCCACAGGTTTTTGAGCCCTAGAAAATATTTGCCAATCTTGTATAGTAAAAAAAAGACTATCTCCAATCCATTAAACATATTTTGCATAGCATCTATGATAAATATCCCTGTAGCTATTCTTAATCTGTTTAATTCAGTTTTGAATTCTTTGCTTATCCTCTTTTTATGTGTAGTTTGTCTCCTCCAAGTGTTCAAAACATCATAAAACTCTGTCATAAGAGTTATGGTACAATAACAGCTACTATGGACAACCCATGCCTCATCGAGTCATCATTTCAGAGGTATTTCCTTACTTAAAAAGAGAAACAGGATCAGATGAGTGAGCAAAACAGTTGGTAAGGAAGAGACTTCCAACACTCTGCTGGTTTCATTTGATTTCCTTGGGGGAAGCTGGCAGGGAGCATCAGAAATTTTCCTTCTGCCCATCCGTCCTTCCTTCCTTCTTTCCTTCCTCCAACCTTCCCTCCCTCCTTTTTTTTTTTTTACAAATTTTATTAATTTTCAAAGAAAATACACAGACAAACAAAACATAAAACATAAGAACATAGAACATCTCTTCTAAAAACTGCTTAACAAAACAAATAAGACATCTCATTTAGTACAACATAGTTCTAAATTATCACGTTTCCACACACAATTTACTATGCATCTTATATATTCAACTTTATATCTTATTACTCTTTTCCAACTTCTCACTGTTTCTTCCTTTATTTCTGTTCAATTTTATTCATTAAACTTATACTTTCATGTATTTCATATTACTATATTTCATATTATTACTATTTCATATGTTCTTATCCAACATCATTAATCCTCAATAAACAAACATAAGCTAACAAAATACATAAGATAAAAACAAAAAACTTCTTTTTAGAAAGCGGCTTAACCCCGGGTTATAACTTTTTGTACAGACATAAATCAAATTCATGCTCACCTTATATACTATTTCATGTCTTATTTAATATTCTATATTTTCCATATATCTTCTCCCCTCTTTTCACTCTCTTAATTCTATTTTATTTATTTAATCTCAATTTAAATCATTATACTTGTATCTTTTGTCCGTTCTTTTTCAATTATCCATTTATCTTTCTCTTTAACACAAACTTTTTCCTGTAATCACTGGTTGAAGTATGACGCCTTTCTATTTTCCCCCCAAATTTAACACTTAAAATAATACATAGTTTCTATTCTGATTCTGCTTAGTACATTCTACATAACATTTTAAAATATAAAACATAATGATCTTATAGTATATTAAAAATAATGTTCCATAACAAATTAGTTAATTAAACTAATTACACATTAATTACACATTCCCTACAATATTCTATTAACACATATTTCAAATACAAATACTAAAATACAATCTTGTGTACTTTTGCAGAATCTCCTTTTAGATTATGTTTTACCCTTTATTTCTGAAAAAAACCTGTTTATTAGCATCTTGTTTTAAGCCTTTATAACTTCCCTTCACTTTTTCCCTTCCTTCCTTGTCAAATCTAACCTTTTTACACCCCCTCTCAATCTCCAGCCTTTTAGACTCCCCTCTCTGTTGTATTCTTCTTTTCTGTTGCTTTCTGTCATTATATCGATTTTTGACCTTACTTTTCCCTTTCTTGCTTGTTTTTTTAGAACTTAAATTCTTCATTTTCTTCTCCTTTTTACCCTTTTTTAAAATCATATGTCCATTAAAGATGGCTTCTTCTTCATCATCCCAGCCTTTTTCTTGTTGTATTTCCTGATAAGTAGAAATCGCCATTTCTAAAAAGCAAAGGGTAGATCCAAAGGAACCCTTGCCGCCTTCTTCCTCTTCTCTTAATTTTTCAAATTGCATTTTCAGTTCTTCAACAGATACCATTGTGAAAAAAAAATTTTTTTTAAACAATCCAAATGTTTTCTTAGTCTTTCAAAAGATAGTTAAAGTCCCAAAGTCATCAAGCAATCAAAATCAGCGCAATCAGCACAGTCTGTTTCACTTTCTTCTACTTTCTCTTCCTGGGGCAGAATTCAATTACACAATTCCAAGGTATTTTTGGAAGTTTTATTGTGATTTAATCTCTAATCTTATAAAACTCCAAGCAGTCTCCTTCAACAAACGTTAGTATAAATCATTTACCTCTCTTCCTTCCCACTTAAAGCAAAAAGATTTTAATTTTTAAATATCAG
Organism: Pseudonaja textilis; assembly: GCF_900518735.1. Next base: position 15,148,380 of record NW_020769319.1, read on the forward strand.
TGTTTAGAAATCTAATGTCCCCTTGGCTTCAATTTTGAAAGTTCATACCTTCTGCTGCCAAAGCGGGTATTTCCGATTTCCATCTGCTGTCTCCGTGGGAAGGAAAGTGAGGAGAAAAAAAAAACTTTCCCTTTACTTTCCACCGCAGCTTAATGATCTTCTGGGAAACAATACATCATTAAAGGGCCAAAGTTCCAGGGTATTCAGATGTTAATTGTCGTCCCGGTTCAGCCAAAAGCTTTCTCTTTCTTCACTTCCTCCTGCACACAACTTGTCCGGCTGAGAGGTTCTTTGTGATGGCCATTGCTGACCGTCACTCCACCACCTTTGGAAAAGGGAGTTAAGCTGGCTGGGAAGGGGGGTTGCGATATCTCCCGACCCCTGCCCGGATCTCCCCTCTCTTCAGTTATCCCTACAGGATAACTATAGCCTCCTAATCCAGTTGGATCGAAGGCACTCCAGCAGCGAGCGCAGCATGGATCGCGCACAAACATGAATTCCTGCTGCCTCCGAAGCCTGACAAACCAGACCTTCCCTCCCTCCTTTTGCAGCAAACTAGTGAGTGGCTGCTGCTGGATTGGGGAAAGGAATGAAGGATTGTGAGAGTGATTGGGAAACTCTCATGGAATGTTAAAAATGAGTATCACCTGAACGCAGCAGAAGCATGACAGTATTGAAGAAACCATAATTTCCCCAAATGTCATTCCCTTTGGAGTCATTTTTCATGGCTCCTGAATGTTGGATGCATTCTATGAGTTAGCCCATTCGAGCTACCTTGGTTCAAAAATTGTTGCCTTATGAGGCACAATTTTGGCTAGATAAAGGTTATCAGAATGAAAGCCCTGACCAAAGCAGCAGAAAGGAATATTTTAAATATAAGAGTGGTAGTTAGAATGAAGTACTGCAGGCTACTTTTGCTGATTGCTGGCTGACTGCAATTTGGCAGTTTAAAATCTCACCAGCTCAAGGCTGACTATTTGATTTCATTCTGGGATGTTCACCACTGTAAACTGCTAATGAAACTTTGATCTTTGAAATTACAACGGATTTAATTGGTCTTTCTTGCATTTCACTGGCAGAAGTATGCAAATTCCACCATCTGAAATTACAATTTCCTTGAGTTTTGTTTTTGTTTTGTTTTTTTGAAGGGGCAGTGACACAAATTTCAATAAAAAATGCAAAAAAAAAAAACCCATGAAAAAGCAAATATGAATTTGGGAAAGTTTTCTGCCATACACAGGAAATGTAGTACGTTCATGCAGCTATTGAAATTTGGCAATTTAGGACTATCCTTATTATATTTCACTCTTAATGTTGCATTCAGTTTATTTACTGGATCCACAAGGACAGCAATATATTGTTTAATCAAAGGCATTGTTCTAAGCCCACATATAGAGGGAATAGAGTATTATATTGATGGTAGAGAATGTATTTGTGTACAAATAGATCAATCCCATTAGATGGACCAGTGGCCTGACATGGATTATAGGAAAGTATGCTTAATAATTCATTGTTAGAGCTCTGTTTTCATGGACAGTAAGTAAATACACCCTCAATTATTATTTATAAAGATGAGAATCTTTAATGATTAGTAGTATTAAAATCGCATTTGTTAGCCCTCAGCATGTCAAAAGCATAATTTCTATATTGCCATTGCTACTATTATTATCTAATTATTAGCAAAATAAACTCACACATGTACACCCGACGCCCTCTTACACGATGCTGTTAATTGCTTTTCTCGCTATAGATTGGTTCAAACTGACTCCAGCCTTATATATTATCGTAACTTTTACATTCTGTATGCTTGTTACTAGGGAAAAATGATTCTGAAGTTATTTTCAGAAGCAGTATTTTTGGACAATCTTAATTGCCTACCTTTGCTAAGCAATGTGTACTCACTTGTGATTTGTTTGTTGGGAATAGTTCTGCTTTCACCATCTGTACTTTGCAGCAAATCATTAGGACCATAAGAATGTATTATGAAACAAAACAGTCAAGGGAAAAGCTGTCAGAATCACCTAATCTTCTATATGCAACTGTATCAAGCCTCTTTTTTTGCAGTGAAGACTGCAGTATGGCTCCAAAAATCCCCCCAAAGCCTTAATGTCTAAGCAAGAGAATTTAGAAAGTTGTGCATCTGCAGATAAGATGCAGGAAATAGACCATAAAAAATTCATTCAAAATGATGAATATCCCAACTTAACCTCTATAAAAAGAATTTCTAGATTAAAAATAAGGAAATTAATAATATACCGGGTTGCAATAGTGGCGAATGTGACTCAGTTTGTGACTCGGTTTCCGAATGTTTTGTTGCCAGGCTAGGTAACATCTTTAGCGGAGTTTAGGGGAATATCTAGCCTGGAAACAAAATGTTTGGAAACCACTTCAAAAGCTCAGAGAATGAACCTTCACCCTCAATATACTGGGTATTGCAGGTCCAGATATTTCCAGTAGTTTCTGCCCATCCCATTATATATACTGCAGCTAAATGGGGCCTGGTCTCAGTCCCATTGATGTCACCTTCTCAGCCTGCTTTATAGAACAGAATGGACCAAAATATTTTTAACATTCAATATAGTGAAGGATAATTTTCAATTAATTTTCAACCCAGAAATTAATTTCCAGAGCGTCTGTATCTGTAGATAGTCTGTGTTTAAAAGATGTTATGAAAGAAGAACAAGTTTTACCTGACAAGACTGAGGCTGGTCTGAAAGTAGATTTAAAAATGACCAGGTTCAAGAATGAAATAGAAAAAGATACCGCACTGGACACACAAATGGATCTGGCTGATGTGTTAAACGTCTATGGAGATTCTCAGTCATACAGGTCCTGGTTGCCTCAAAAGTGCTTTTTCAAAAGGCAATTAAATTTTGTTTTGCTTGAAGACATTTCATTTCTCATCCAAGAAGCTTCTTCAGTTTAGAACTGAAGAAGCTTCTTGGATGGGAAGCAAAATGTCTTCAAGGAAAACAATGTCCAGTTACCTTTTTAAAAAGCACCTTTGAGATGACTGATGTATAAATTTATTATGCAAATAATAAACCAAGAAAGTGACCTGGATAATCGTCCTATACTGAATTTACAAAAGGGACATGTTAAAGCTTTGAAGGATTCTTTGAGAAGTAAATCCCCCCCGCCCCAAATGAAAAGAAATAAAATATTTGACTAAAGATTAAAAAAAATTAAAAGGAAGAATGTAACATTGGTTTACTTGATCAAGGTAATATAGATAATGTATCACTGGTAAAATTTAATGGATAAAATTTTTGGTATGTGGCCATCAGAACTTTGAAATCAGGTCATGAATAGATCTGTGAAAATTTGTCATAACTTTGAACAGTCACTAAGTGACTTTCATTAAGCAAGGACTACCTGTAAAGTGATAAGGAAGATCCCACAAGTACACCTTGATTGAATCAAATGAAAGGAAAAAAATCAGCTTAATATTAGCCTGCTTTCTGTAGTATTGTATAGTATATCCTTCCTTAAATCCCTGATCAGTTTTCTGATTTCAGATCCAGCACATTCCCTTTATTTTTATCTTCAGTGCTTTCATACTCTGATTTCTAATATTTTTGTATTTCAGTCCTTCTTCACTAATTTTACCATCCTCAGCCACCAATATATCACTTGTTCCCTCAAAAAATTAATACTCTTTAAGTATATTATTTTATTCCTCAGCCCACATCAATAATGAATATCAATTAGGTTTAAAGAACACAATTAATTATGTATCATAGAATTGTCAGGAGGTGAGAAATGAATTGTTAGAAAGTCACTACTTATAAAAAAATAAAAAATATCTCAGCCATTTTTTCTCAACGTCTATTGAATGGGAAAGCATCAGGGAAAAAGGATTCTTAATAGAACTAGATTGTGAAAATATGGGGACCTTATTTGTACATAATAGGCGTGAAAATACGATCTAGAACCTTACTCTATTACAGTATATGTCCTTATATTATGCTCCACAATACTCAGTGAGACAGCTTACTGAGTATTGTTTAATATTTCTCTTTGTTTAATATTTCTGGATCCTCTAGAGGCTGGAAAGATAGACAGTTATTAGCAGATTCCATGGTTCTTGCAGTTTAAATTGATTTGATTGGTTTAGGTGCTGCTGAATTCAAAGTGTGATTCTGGGCAGTTCACAATGTAACAGAGAATTCAGTAAAATACAATACAATTCAAAAATCAAAACCAACAAAAACAAGTACAATAAGGACAATTAAAGAACATGATGGTGAATCAGTAAATAACAATAATAAATACATTTCTATTGTCTATCTATCTATCTATCTATCTATCTATCTATCTATCTATCTATCT
>NW_020769319.1:15152721-15171887 GCF_900518735.1 Pseudonaja textilis
TCTATCTATCTATCTATCTATCTATCTATCTATCTATCTATCTATCTATCACTATCTCTCTCTAAATTTGCAATGAGGACCAACTATTTTATGAGGTAGTTCTTTAAGACCCTTAGAACTGCATTAGACACTGTTAAATTGAAGGAACCCAAAGCATGCTAACCCTATCAGCTCATATCAGAAAGTCAGTCAACATCAAGATACATAGTTCCTCATACATGTAGGCTTTATTCGTCATAACTAGCACTTTAAATCACATTTAAGGACAATAAGCTAGTCAGTGCATAGTTTATATGTGGGAATAGGACCAGCACACATTCTTTATCCTTTCTCTTCTTTGTAATTGCAGGCAATTTTCCCCTTGCCAACTGTCTTCCATTGTACACAAAAGCTAGTCGAATTCCTGCTTCTTTCTTTCTGTGCTAGAGCAGATTTTTGTTTCCTTTTAGTTTCTCTTCTTTAATCATTTTAAGGTGCTTCAGTGGGACTATCTTTTCTTCATCTGCTCTGAGCAGCTCTTAGCTCTTTTCATCTTCCTAAAACTGTCCCCAGAGGACTGGAATACTCTCCAGAACAAATTTAGGATATGTGCACAAGCTGGAGGGGAAAAGTCAGAGAGATGAGAAATCCCATTATGTGAGCAAAAAGTGACTTGCATAACAGCTGAAGAATCTCAATTAAGTTGCATAGGTGTGAGTCTGTCAGAGAGTGAGCATCCGCATCTCTGCGTGAGATAGTTGTGAATATTTATGAGTGTAACTTTACCAGCAACTATATTGGTAAGCAAGGCCATTACCATATATCCGTGGCTAACATTGTTTATTATTAAAGAAGCTTGACAGAATCCATAGATGCTTTGCACCAGCTGAAATTTTGGCTCATGATCCATTGCTCTTTTGACATATGTCCACAAGGTCAGCCAATGGTTTGCTTATTCCCCTAAGCATTTTATCTTGCTTCAGAAAAGGCACAAACTATAAATCATCCTAAAATCCTTGCCTTCTCATTTTCTGTTTAAGATGGTGTTTGGCCAATTGGGCTGACATTTATACAACATCTCAGCATTTATTTTGATTATTACTATTACTTTGGCATGGCCCTTAGAGTATTACTATTCCTTCAGCTCAGGGTCATGAGCAAGAGAATGAATTCCTATTTATTTTATTGTTCAGACAGTAAACAAAGGATAGTGCTGGGGTTTTAAATATAAATACAGTCAATAGGAAATGAATCAGCTGAAACTCCAGGTATTTTGCTCCAATTTATCTGATTGGTCTGCATCAGAGTATTATCTAATAATATCTGCCAGCTATTTTTTTTTTTTTATATAAATCTAGCAAGCTGTGAAACTAAATAATCTAGAGCTAGGGAAGAAAATCCATCTCCTTTATATATAGAACAACATGCTTTTGTTTAGCATTTAAAATTGTACTTTCCTGTGTCACATTTGTTAATATGCACGTTTTATTGTGGAGTGAGCTGATAGTGACACTCTTCAAATGAAATTTATTTTTCCCATTTTTCTGGCCTTCAGCCAGAAAAGAAAGTTGTCTTGCCCTCATCTCTTGTTTGCGTTCATATCTTCTGGGAGTGATATTGATTTTGGTGGATTTTGCAATGTTTTTCTCCTTAAGGCTATGTGGTTTCCTTTGCCCTTTCCTTTGTCCTAATGTGGCGGGGGGAGTGGGGCAGGGGATGACGGGGAAGAGTGAGATGCATTACTGCGGTGTTAAATACATTCTGCCTTCTCCTCTTAAAGTTGCAATTGAAGGATGTCTGTCTTTCCATTGGTTTCACTGTGAGAACAACATCATTTGTCTGTTTATCTTTCATAAAGTGTGTATAATTATAACGTAATCAACTGGTCCTTAAACAGCTTTGCTTCAATGGGTTGAGCCTGCAGAGCTTATAGTTTTTGTGGGGGGAAGTGTTTAAATTGATGCTATAAAAGATTGAATAATGAAGAGTCTAATGGTGAAATTTGGTTGTTGGTTGAAAAAGAGCTCAGACTTACAGAAGGATCAACTATTACCATACTAGAAGAAAGCTTAAGAGATCGCCCAGATAGCAATGAAGAATTGTTATTGAGCTAGTGGTGAAGGTTCAAGGAAGTAATTCCATAGAGCCTTCAAACAGAGAACCTACTAAAGGGAACTTCAGCAAGTAGACCTTCACACATCAGATTTATCCAACAAACTAGAAGCAAAAGAAGGAATCTGAGCTAAAATACAGAAGTCTGTGCTAAGGGAAAAACTTTTGAAAACATAATGTAAGGGAAACTTTTACATATAAGGAACCTTTACAAAGCTTATGTTACTTTGGAACTGTGGATCTGAGCAATCTCATCCTTCTTGCCTGAAAAATAATACTTATATTCCCTTATTTGTATTCATAAGACAACTTCAGGTCACTATGTTCAGAGTGTTTGTGTAGTTTTACTGTGGTTTCTCACACAATCAGCCAGATGTTTAGACTGGATTTGGCATTTTTCTCCATTTTTCTCTATTGAGTCCTTCCCAAGGATCTGGGATAGGCAGATTTATTGTTTAATGGCATTAAAGGTATTCTCACAGAATGTTCCAAGTAATTGACTGTTTTGCAATTGACTGGTGGTGATTTTGTTAATGCTAATAGTGTTCAGGTGGTGCTCTAGATGCTTTGTCATTGCACTCAAGATGTCTATTACTATTAGTACTATTGGTACTATTGGTGCTTTCTTTTACCACAGTTATTCTAGTTTTACTTGTAGTTCTTTGCATATTGTGATTCCCCCACACACATGGTTTTTGTCTTCTCTTCTGCTGCCTCCAAGTACTGCCACATCCACTATTCAGATTTTTTTGTCATTCTTATTGACAACTGTTAAATAAGGTATTATGTAGCAGGTACTTGTCTGTTTGGATTCTAAAGTCCCAGCACACTTTAGCTTCTTCATTACTTGTGGTCCCACCAGTTCTTCCTTATGGGCAAATGGTATTTCTTGCAGATTTTTCAATGCACCTTTGTTATTTTGTCATGCTATTGTTTGTAGTTAGTCTGTGTGGTCTTCCTGCAGTAACTAACTATGGTCCACTTTTTCATCAGCTTCTTTGCAGAGGTGATATCTGTTGCTGCCTTCTCAATTGTGGCTTTGTTTGCATTTGTTTTTAATATTGATCTCAGGTAGCCAGAATTAGCCCCTCTGTCTCTTTTTCAATGTTCCTGCTCTTAGCCCTTGCTAAGTTGTGTGGTTACCTGCTTTGCCTACTATATTTTTAATATGATTAATAATCATATAATACTTTGCCTTCCATATCTCTTTTGTGTTCTTCATTTGGTCATTCCTGTAGGCCAGTTTAGTCTTTCCAGTACTCAGTAAGCCTCCATGGTATACTAGCTTCAGTGCATCTTCTTCACTGTCTTTCAGATATTCTTCAAATGCCCATTTTTCTCCTTGAACTATCTGGTGTACTTACATGATTCCACACTCAGATATTTTCCTTGATAAGTAGACTCTGTCAATGTTGCTGTGTGAATGATGGGCATGATTCATTGTCATAATTTTATTGATCTTCCTATTCCAGGGCTTTTAGATCTACTTGAGTCCAGCCCATTATTCCAGGTGTGTACTTATTAACTGGAATTGCCCTGGTATTAATTGCCTTGACAGTACTTCCTATACTGAATTTGGACTTTAAGATCTTCTTCATTTATATTAATTTATTATAATTAATTCAGCAGCCCTCTAGATAGTCTTTTTTAAAAGAACTAATAGATGAAAAGGTTTGCCGGATACCATTGCAAGGTCACCATTCTACTACACCGCTCCAATATTGACACATTTAATGGAGAAAAAATGTCACTAATTTTTATTGCTTTGATCTCTCTAATATAGAGAAAAATGTTGTGGTCTACTACCCAGGTGCTTTGAGTCACAAATTAAAACTGAGCAGTGAGAATGTACATTAAAACTCAATTACTTTTTTCTGAAATATAACCAAATAATTCAAAATTAATGTAGCAATGAGATACTACTTAAGTCAGTGCAACCCAAGAGAGTAAATGAGAATATCTGTGAAAGATTGCCAACATACTTAACATATCTTTTGTCTTTTTATGATTTCTTTATCTTTTCATGAATAGATAGCCTGTTTTTAGAAAAAAAAATACTTTGGAGGAGGGGATATATATTTGTCATGACTATAACCTATCACATTAAATATTTTTTATATTTATAGGACTAAGAATGCTTCCAGAGTATAAGCCAGGGTCATACTATCAACTGAAATGCCAGAACCAAAAAGAAATAAACTTCATAGTCATGTCACATGAACAAGCTATATGAATTTTTGGATGCTGGTATATTATAAACACATGCCTCCTTTCATACTCCTGCCAAAGAAAATTTCAAACTTGTTGTTATATGCCATTCAATAATTCAAAAATGCAAAATATTTCTTTTTTTATACCATCAGAATATTAATGAACTAACTATATTTAATTATAGTTAGCATTTTATTTCATTATGAACAATTTGGAACCATGCCCAATTTTTGAGATTTCAATTACTGGAAGTTATTTTTCCCTGTAAATAGAAAAAAAATGCACTAAAATTAATATGAAATAACAGGAAGTCTGTTTCCAAGGATACTTCTTCCTCTCTCCTATCTGTAACTTCATCATATCTACATGACAATAGCACTAAAAACATAAAACATGTGGCAGCACAAGTGGAAGTAAAAGGACTTAAGATTATTCCATAGTTGACAATGTACCTTTCTTTTCACAGAGAGAGTTTTTCACTTGTAGAAAGACTATTATATGGTGAGGAAAATGAAACTAAATCAAATAACAATATTGTCTTGAATAAAGAGGATGCAGATCTTCTATCTTTTATAGTGGTGCTTCTATTTACCCTCTTTCTATAAGTGTTTCAGAACTGCAGTAGCAATGTCTTGTACTTTATTCCCACTTATTTAGATCTATATCCATAAACTGGATCCATAAATTGGAACCAAAGCTATCCTTTTCTCAGTTGGCAATGAGACGATGGGTATTTCTCCTTCATCTCTTCCATTGCTTGAGGCACCATCCTCTGTTGTTCATTCAAATGAGATGAAAGGTCTAAAGGGCTACTAAATTAATCTTTCTCTCAGGAAAAAGGTAGCCAGCCTCTATGATTAATGTGCATGAAATGGCAAATCCAACAAAAAGGAGAAATAAAGTACCAAAATACAACCATGAAACCTTTGCCGTCAAAGAAGAAGGATAACTATCTCTATGTTCTTAGGATTTATTAGGAAATATTAGCTCATTTAGAATGGAAAAATAATTATTCTGCAAGGAACGTTTCCTTTTTGAAAAAAAATATTAAAAGCAATATGTAACAAGATTTTAAAACATGGTGTCAATTTCAAGATCCTTATCTTCACAGATATCTTCACATTATTCAATAAACTTTTTATTTGGACCTGTAGTCTGTATGCAACTTTCTAAAATCAAAGTTTTAATCACCCCTTTTCTGTTTATTCCTCTGAAAAAGTTTAAGTCCTTAAACTTGTACTTAAAACTTCTTTCACTGAAGATTGAAGGAAACTCATTCAGTGCTGTAAAACACATGGATCCAAAAATTCCTAATAGCTAACAGTTAATAAGCAGTGATGGGATTCTTTTTTGGTTCTGTGGGCATGGCTTGGTGGGCATGGCAGGGGAAGGATACTATAAAATCTCCAGTCAGAGGTGGTATTTGCCAGTTCTCCAAACTTCTCAAAATTTCTGCTACCGGTTCTCTGGAACTGGTCAGAACCTGCTGAATACCACCTCTATTAACAAGCAATTTCCAAAATGGATTCATTAGGTGATCTTGCATAATTAAACCAATATTTAAATTATTTAAATAGTTGCTTCAATGAATTTATTAGAACAGTCTGTTCCAACAGACTCTAAGAAGCTCAGAAAATCCAACACAAGATAAAATAATTAAAAATATAAGCAAAACAAGATAGGCTGGATTAAAAACAGGCAATAAAAACCACACACAACAAACATATTAAGCCCAGGACTGGGACCAAAGCTATTTAAGGACTTTTAGGAATCCAGGAAATCAGCTGCTGCCCATAACTCTGGGGAATGCAGTTTCAGAGAATAGGGGTCTTGAGAGAGAAGGCACACTTTCCCAGTTCCAAAAGATAAGAACATTTAATAGAAGGGATGTAGAGCACTCGACTCTCCTGAATATACCAGGTGGGCAGAAATAATGAGAAGGGAGGGTCACTCTGACAGCCAGTCCTTCTGCAATGAACAATTTTAAAAATAGCAACCAGCACATTGCATTTCACCTGAAAGTCAACTGGCATAGCAGTGCTGCTTGCTTAGCAGCAATTATAGCTCGGGACAATGACACATATCCATTACTGCTCACCCTGCTGCATTCAAGAAGAAGCCCTGTGTAGAGTGCATTGCAGTAGTCCATTACTGACATGACCAGATCAGACCAGACCAGACCAGACCAGACCTTGGTGACTGTTTCTGCGGGATCTCCCAATTGAGGAGAAAACACAATTGATGCAGGAGATGTACCTGTAAAAAGTCCCTCCTGGTTACTGCTGCCTCCTTCTCTTTGAACAGATCTTGTGAGTCAGGAGCAAGTCTTGTCTGCCATCACAATTACTTTCTAGGAAATTTGAGACCACATGACAGATTCAAACTGGGTTACTACCACTGTAGCTAGACTCATGAAAGAGAGAGGAAGAAAACACAGTCCATCGAATTAAGTCCTGAAACTGGAAAACAATTGAAAAACATTTATTATGGTACTTTTACCTACATTAAGTGAACACTTCAGGTTATACTTTCCATGCCATGAATATGGAAGTAAGAATGAGAGTCAATGATTAAAACGTTTTTCATACAAAGCTTTTACCCAATTGTTCTGAAGGATGGTGTGGGATCACCAGGGTTGCTGCTAGCATAGTCCAACCAATCTTTGCTACTTTCTTAAGTGCCAATTCACGTATCATAATTACTGTTATTGAATTTGAGTGAGCTACATCCCCACTGCTAAAAATAAAGATGCTTCAAAATGTTGTTTTTTTCCTTAAACTCATTTTCTGCTCAGCTATTTCCTATAATTAGAATATTGTTTACCTTAGAACCTGAAGCAGAGTGGTTGTCACATAACTTCAGCTGGGTCTTTGCAAATCTATCTCTGTCTTTTCATGTAGCCATAAAAGGCCATTTGTGAAAATTCCTTTACTTTATAGGCTGTCAATGAATTCACTTCTAATATTTCTCATCTAGAAATGCTGTATGGGATAAAAGTGTGCACCTTTTCTTTCTTTTCTTTTTCAGTTCCTTTGGAAATTACAATTCCTTATGATTAACATGCTCACACCATTAGAGCAACCATAAATGGTATAATTTCCTGGGAGAAGGAGGAATAGTATTTTTTAAAAACATGATTGGTATAATATATAGTGAAACTCCTACTGATTGACCTAATCATTATTATGACTTACAATGGCAAAAGAGAGAGAGAGAGAGAAATGCATTAGAACTCCTTTCCTCCCTTCCTGCTCCCTCCGGTCAACCATAGCATACTTCCAGCAAACTACATTGGTAAATTACTGTATTGTAAGATTCATCTAACAAGATTCAACATCTCTAACTTAGCTTCAGTTTATAGTCACATTAAATCCAAAGAGTAGGGATAATACAAAACTATAATGTTGGGACTGAACCAAGAATAAGAGAGCAACATCTGATGGCCAGCTTCTGCTACCACACATTGAACTATGCCAGGAGTGGGTGACTATGGTGTCGTTATGACCTATGAACTTCAACTCCCAGAATTCCTGAGCCAGCCATCTTGGTGTTGAAATTCACAGGTGATAAAGGGGCCATAGTTGCTCACCCCTAAACTAAGCTGTTCTGTTCTGGGCACTGAACAGATATATAGAGTGTACCAAAAAATCAAGCCTCCCATGCCAATGGAGGATCCAAAAGAGACATAACATTAGAATTAAATAAAATGTTACTCCACTTAGGAATATTTCACCACTGTGCCATGATGGCACAGCAGTTAGGATGCAGTAATGCAGGCCAATTCTGCCAACTGTCAGCAGTTTGATTCTGACTCAAGGTTGACTCAGCCTTCCATTCTTCCAAGGTCAGTAAAATGAGGACCCAGATTGTTGAGAGCAATATGCTGACTCTGTAAATCACTTAGAGAGGGCTGTTAAAAAAAACCCATGAAGCAGTATATGTCTACTGCTACTGCTATTGTTATTTAAAAGTCATGCATCAAAAAGTAAGGAAATACTTAGAAGAAAATGTCAACCAATTCAAACTTTAACTTATTTAATTTATACAATATGTTTTTTATCAGGCCTAACTTTTGGTACACTCTCTATTTTATCATCAAAATAATATATTCAAATAATAAGTTGTGAGAGGAGACATTTTTATTTCATTTTATTATTTAATTTGGAGGCCATCTGATTCCCAGTATCTCTGAGAGGCATACAGTATAAAAAGTAAGAAAAATATAAAAAATAGAGAAGAATCATGAGTGCTTCAAGAACTAATTTTTAAACAAAAAACATCCAAGAAGTTTCAACATAACTCTGCCCCAAACTTAGAAAAACATCCAGGTTTTTAATAGCATCCTGAATGTTAGCAGGGTTCAAACCATTTAGATCTCTGGAAGATATTCCAGAGAACAGGTGCCATGATAAAGAAGTATGTCTATTCATCTTGAAAAATGATATTGCTTAATTGATGTCAGCCCTTCGAGATAGTGACTTGATGATACTGACCCTAAACTATAGCTGATCATTTTCATGAGGTGTTAAACAAAATGTGAAAGAGCATAGAGCTCTGTAGAACCCCACAAGTGAAAAGCCGTGAGCTTTCTCTCTTCCAGTATTAACACTGAGTGAAACTGATTTCAAAGAAAGAACAATCACCACATAATGGCACATGTCACTCCCAAGTCACTTGTACAGGTTCAATGAAGATTGCTAAGCAGAGTTTTGTAAGGTTAACTGGAACAAGTTTGCAACTGTGGTTCCAGAAGAAGTGGAAAGAGTGCCCCATATTGCCTATTTGTGAGGTACCTCAGTAAAAAGGTCAGGTAAGGATTGTGGTGAGCAAAATTAGGGGTTGCTGTGTCAGCATTCTATCCTTTGATGAGTGAAATGATACACAAGAACAACAAACTGAAGAATCAAATGCAAATACTGTTTGACTTTGCTGAGTACTGAACACATGCCAGCAGTTGACTTGGCCAGGGGAGAACAGAACTGAAGAAGAAAGAAGCAATGAGTAAGAGTGGGAGAGAATATAAGAAAAAAGAAAGAAAGGAAAAGAAAGAGTACAAAGGTGAAAGGTGTGATTCCTTGGAATCATCCCATAGCAGCATGGTTGAGAAGTACAGAGAATCCTGCTTGGGCAGCTACTTTGTAAGAACATAAAGTTTCACATATTTATTAAATCTATATCTTATAAATAAAAATTCATTTATAGTTTACTTATTAAGTCTCATAATACCTGTCAACTTTGTTTATATAAGAAGAAAGGCTAGGAAGGCAGACTTATATGAGAAAAGAACTGCAGCCATGGAAAATATCAGTTAATGCTGCAGACAATGCTTTGCCAAATATCTTAATGTATAGAATATTCTGTCCATATTGAATGGAAAAGATAGTGGTTAAATTTCAACATATCTATAGCACTGGATTGGGTGAAGCTACTAAGGTTTAAAATCAGTAATTAAGGGACTATCTTTCCCATCTTATCCTCATTTTCCCTGCCACCCAACAGTTCAAAAGCAGGCAGATACAAGAAGATAAATAAGTACCATTTTGGTGGGAAGGTAAAGCATTCCATGTGCCCCACCATATAGTCATGCTGTCCAGAAGCATCTTCAGACAACCTTGGCTCCCTCAGCTAGGAAATGGAGATGAGTAACACCTCCTAGAGTAGGATACAACTGAACAGGAGAAAGCTTTATCTTACCTTTACACTGATGTTGCTTTCAAAAGATGTTTTTTCCCCACATTCTCTCTTTTTGTTTCTGTTGCTATAATATTTTTCAAATTCTGTATAGTTCAATTGAAGGATTAAGTTTTCAGTCCCAGGGTGGTCCTAATCATAAAATACCAATATAGGATAAGTCCAGACGATTATTGCTTTGAGGTTTTATGGCAGGATTGGGTTTTTTTCAAGAGTGTGAAGGGATTTCCAACATTTGTTTTATTGTAACATATCTTTATTGGTAGGCTATTTCAGATTTTTAGAACTGTAGCCATATTCAGCATGAAACCTAAAGTCAAGTGTTGACTTGCTCATATTCATCTTCAATTTTTCCCTGATAAACTTGAAAAGGAAAATATGTTGGAATAACTTATTCGACTTCAGACAATTGGAACTTCTTTGTTCAAAGATTGAAAAAAAGTCAGGGATATTTCTACCCAAGCTATTATAGTCTATCCATATGCACAACTATGAGCTACAGATAGGGTTGAAAATAGCTTTCAATTTGCAGACATACTTGAATAGCTGTTTCAAAGTTTACAATGACAATAGCAGCCTATAATGATGCATATTCCTGCATTCTGGGATTATAAAGTGTTGTTTCCTCTTTTTCTGCTGTCCTTAGTTACTAAGTTACATCAGAGCTAGGTGAGCTATCAGCCTCAGTTAGCACGGCCAGTGAAACGGATTTGGGAATATGAGACCCAAAACTTCTATAGGCCATCAGATTGCTTATCTCTCCTCTAAATCCATTTCTTTTTTAAACAATAATTTATTATGTATTTTACATAGGCAGATTGCTTTTGTTTTTCCTGCATCTTACTTCTATTTTTACAATTTTTCTGGCTTCTTTAAGTATCTACTACAACCTCACTCAAGTATAGCTGTTCCTAAAGGAATTCTAGTTGCACACGGAAAGAAATTGTGCTAGCTTATGGATCTTATTTCCAGTCTAAAACTAAACATGTAGGAATGATTTGCGAGATATAACCTTAATCTAGCAGGCCCAAATGACATGGCCTTTTTAATCAGAAAGAAATCAGTAAGGCCTTCCTTTTGGGTTTCCTTTGTCTTAATTTATCATTCATTGACAATAAATAATAATAACAATTTTTTATAGCTGCCCAGCTCTAAAGGACTCTGGATGACGTATGAAACCCCAAATTCCTGAAAACAGATAAAAGATAAGGCCACACAGACAGCCCAAATTAAAACCATTTTTAAAAACAACACAAATCAAACAAAACCTCCAAACACAATAGGATATTAACCCCAGGTCTGGGACCAAAGCCAGATTTTAAAGACTTTCTGGAACCCTAGTGTTAAGTTTGGGAAATGAGAGGCTGAACCAGAGCATGAGTGCAACAATACTTTATTATAGCAATAAAGGACTGACCGTGCTTGCCAAGCCTGGAACTGGCTCGCAGCAATCAGCAACTGGTTGGACCCCGCAGCCTGCTTTTATAGCTGGCTGCTGGGGAGAACCAACCAATGAGTGAGGGGAAAAACGCCCCCGCAAAGTGAATGGACCTGAGTGAGAACTCCTAGAGTTCCAAGGACATAACACCCCTTCCCCCCAGATGCGAACACGCATAGTCTTTGAGGTAGGCAGGAGGTTTATGCTGGCGCCCAGAACGGCGCAGCTCTGGTGGGTTGTCTGTCAGTTCAGAGTCTGTAGGGGAAAGCAGGATCGGTAGGGAGTCACTAACTTGCCCCTCGGACCGGGTTGGTTCGGGATTCGTTGGGCTGGTCACTGGGGACCTGCTCCCGTTGACTGGTTCGGACTGGTCAGCCATCTGGACGCCGCTGTCCGTGTTCGGACTCCCTGGAATGGCTGCTGGTGTAAGCTGGTCACTGGGATTGATGCTGATGTGGGGTTGATGCTGAAGCCTCGCTCCGGTTTGTAATTCTGGGTCACTGCTGGCGAGGGTGCTGTGACGCCTACGCAGCTGGTCCAGGTGCCTTCTCCATACTCGGCCGTCCTCCAGTCTGACTCGATATGACCTGGGTCCGGTGATGGCCACGATCTCGCCCGGGATCCACAGAGGGTCTCCAGCGAAGTTCCTCGCGAATACGGGTTCCTGTAAGATAAAATGTCTAACCCCCGATGTGGAAGCGAGGGGAGAGTCAGGGCAGTAATGTGGGTGAAGTCTGTCCAATACAGTCCTCAGGTGCCTGCCCATCAGGAGCTCAGCTGGGGACTTATTGGTGACTGAACACGGAGTTGAGTGCTGGCTCATCAGGAAACGCGAGAGTTTGTGGTGCCAGTCATCCTTGTTGAACCTAGCCAGGGCTTCTTTAGTGGTCCTGACGGCTCTTTCAGCCAATCCGTTACTGGCAGGATGAAATGGGGCCGTGAAAATGTGGCGGATGCCCAGGTTGGCAGCGAAACGGCTGAACTCGGTTGATGCGAACTGTGGGCCATTGTCGGAAACAATGGCGTCAGGCAGCCCGTGTGTTACAAACAGGCGAGTTAATACTTTGGTAATTGCTAGTGTGGTGGTCGTGGATAGCTGTGCCACGTCAATCCATTTAGAGTAGGAGTCCACGACCACTAGGAACATTTTCCCATGCAATGGGCCGGCCAGGTCGATGTGAATTCTGGACCACGGAGCGCTGGCGCTTTCCCACTTAGTAGGGGTGGCAATAGGAGGAGCTGGACGGGATTCCTGGCAGGGGTTGCAGGAGCTTACCCATCTGATGATGTCCTCGTCGAGGCCCGGCCACCATACGTAGCTGCGTGCTAATGCCTTCATTCTGACGATGCCAGGGTGCCCCTCGTGCAACGCCTCCAGAACTCGGGTACGCAGTGAGGTCGGAATGACCACTCGAGTGCCCCACAGCAGACAGCCCTGCAAACTGGATAATTCCTGCAGGCGGGTCTTGAAAGGTGTAAATTTGTTTTCAACATCACCACCCGGCCACCGCCTCCTCACCCAGTCCAGTACCTGGGCGAGTGTTTTGTCTGCCTTGGTTTTAGCAGCAATATCAAGGGCCGTGATGGGGAGGTCCAATCGGGTGACCTCAAAAATAGCGTGGACTGGAGCAGGGTCTTCAGCTGGAGCCGGCAAGGGGCAGCGGCTGAGAGCGTCAGCGTGGGACAATGTTTTACCTGGGCGGTGTATGAGTCTATACGAGTAGGCCGCAAGGAAAAGGGTCCATCTCGTCATTCTAGGAGAAAGGACTTGAGGGGTCTGTTTGTCCCCAGCTAGTAGACCCAGGAGAGGCTTGTGATCCGTGACCAGCTCGAAAAAGTGGCCAAAGAGAAATTCGTGAAATTTCTTCACTGCTGCAACAGCTGCTAGAGCTTCCTTATCGATCTGGCTATAATTTCGCTCTGTTGCAGAGAGCGTCCTAGAGAAAAAAGCAATGGGAGCCTCGGAGCCATTGGGGAGCCTGTGGCTTAATACTGCCCCAATTCCAAAAGGGGATGCGTCTGCTGCTAGCACTAATGGAAGGTTGGGGTCGAACTGAATAAGTACCGCCTCTGACGTGAGTAGTGATTTGACGGCGCGAAAAGCAGATTCTTCTTTGTGACCCCAGTGCCAAGGTGATTTTTTATCCAACAATCTGTGTAGGGGTTCTGCCACTGATGCTTTATGGGGCAGGAAGGACGCGTAAAAGTTCAATAGCCCCAAGAAGGCCTGCAGCTCAGTTTTGGAGATTGGAGTGGGTGCCTCGTGAATTGCCTTAACCTTGGACTCCAGGGGGTGAATGCCTGAGGCGTCAATTTTATAACCCAGAAAGTCCACCTGTCTAGTGGCAATGGCACATTTTTCTTTTTTTAATTTGAGGCCATGCTGTCTGAACCTCTCTAATACTGCTCGAACTCTCTGTAAGAGTTGGGGTCTGTCCCTGGCCGAGACTAAGATGTCGTCGAAGTAGGGTACTACACCAGGGAGGCCCTGCAAAATCCGCTCCATGAGGGATTGAAAAATGCCAGGGGCAACACTTACGCCAAATTGGAGATGCTTGCACCGGAAAGCACCCCTGTGGGTGACAATGGTCTGGAGTTCCGCTGTTTGGTTGTCAACAGGGAACTGTTGATACGCTTGAGACATGTCCAATTTGGCAAAAATGCTGCCAGGTTCAAAAGTGTGCAATAAATGCTGAATAACTGGGTAAGCGCTAACTTGTAAAAACTTATTAATTGTGGTCTTGTAGTCCGAGCAAATTCTCAGGCTACCATCTTTTTTGAGGGGTGTGACAATGGGCGTCTCCCATTTGGCGAAATCTGTTGGCTCAATGACCCCTTGTTTTAATAGTTTATCCAATTCTGCATCTAGTTTTGGCCGAATAGCGAATGGGACTCTACGCGGTTTTAGCCTGATTGGGACTGCCTGGGGGTCGACTGAGAATGAGATAGGGGTACCGTTATAACACCCCAGCTCATCACTGAATACATCTGAGTAATCAGCGAATAAGGAGTCAGTGTCAGAGGTTGAGACAGCATGGACTCCTGTTAACCCTAGGCCGAGATGGGGAAACCAATCGAGCCCCAATAATGTGGGGAGATTGCCGTTAACTACCACTAGAGGTAGGTGACCTTTGAAAGCTTTAAAATTGACAAGGAACTTGCCTCTGCCGATTACAGGAATGACCTTCCCTTGGTAGTCCTTCAGGCTAAACTGGCACTTCTGGAGCCGGCTTGTTGATAGGCTGGGCTGTAGCCTCTTGAGGGTGCTCCACGAGATAATTGAGAGCGCTGACCCTGTGTCAACCTCCATGCGGCACGGTTTACCTTCTAACAAAACGGAGAGAGAGATTTTACTAACGGTATGGCAAGTGTGCTTGGCATGGTGGTGAGTGCGACAGTTCAATACTTGCCTCTGCGGTCCAGAGTGTGAGAAGGGGGGGTGCCTTTGTGCTGAGTTTTGAGAGGCTTGGCAGACTCTCGCGATGTGCCCCCTTTTGTGGCAGGTGTTGCAGGTGGCTCCTTTGAATTTGCAGGTGGCCCTCGGATGAGATCCACCACAGGCTAGGCACAGGGTGATGTGCTTGGGTGGACCAATGTTTTCTTGCTTGGCTCCTACCTGCGGATGCCTGGCGTTGGAGAGGCAGTGGATGTCGTTTTCATCACTAAGGGCTTCCTCTGCTACTACCTCCTCGGAGTGGACTGGAACTGTCGTTAGCTTGGAAGTTGGGCCATGGATTTCGGTGGCTGAGTGCGCTGCCAGTTCTGCTGCCAGGGCCTCCTCGACGGCTTGTGCGAGGTTGAGGTCCTTCTTAGCGAGTAGGCGCCTTTGGAGGTGGAGATCCTTGACCCCGCAGACTAGTTGATCGAGGAGCATGTCCTCCAGGTAGGTTCCAAACCCACAATGGAGTGCTGCTGTCCTGAGGGCTGCCATGTACTGGTTGATGGTTTCTTTGTTTGATTGCTTCCTCATACGGAAGGTGAATCACCTGGCAATCTGTGAAGGTCTGGGAGAATAGTGGTTAGTAAGGATTTCTAACAGTTCAGACCATGGAACGTTTTTTAACTCACGTGGAGCCACGAGAGCTGTGGCAGTGTCAAAGACGATGGCTCCACAGTAGATCAGGAAATATGATTTTTTCCGGTGCTCCCCAGCGTCAGCCAGCCCAATTGTGTCGATGTAATGGTTAAAGCGGTTCTTGTATGATTCCCACTTCTCCTCATCCGGTTTGAACGCTGGGAAGACTGGATTGGAATTCATAGTGATGAGATCGGTTGTACAATCTGTGGAAAAAATCTCTCTGGGGCAGCAGCAAAGTTTCTAGTGCCTGTGGCAGGCAAGTGATTTCAGCTCTGAGGAGGCTTTGTCACAATCCTCTCTCTCTCTCTGGGCAAAACACGAGGTTAGGCTATCAGCCGTTGGCAGCGTTTTGAAATTCGCGCCTTTGTAGGCGTCAGTGACTAGACTTACAGCGCCGCGCTGTGCCTTTTAGGTTTGAAATTCTAATGACAGCCGTTTGAATTTCGCGCCTTAAACAACGAGCGGCTGCGGCTCGCAGCGCTTCACTTTTCCTGTAGCTGGGCTAACAAGCGGCTACAGACGCTTCTCACTTTCGTTCTGCTGACCGCTTTCTCTGGCTGCGGATCAGCCTTCGCTTCTCGTTGCTTGCTGACTGCTTTCTCTGTCGGCGGATCAGCGTTTGCTCTTGTTGCTTGCTGACCGCTCTCTCTGGCTGTGGATCAGCGTTGCTCTTATCGCCGGCCGATCGCTCTCTCTGGCTGCGGATCGGCGGCTAGTGACTCAGCGGTTGCATGGTGCTTCTGGTAGCCATCCCATCCTCGTCGCCAGTGTTAAGTTTGGGAAATGAGAGGCTGAACCAGAGCATGAGTGCAACAATACTTTATTATAGCAATAAAGGACTGACCGTGCTTGCCAAGCCTGGAACTGGCTCGCAGCGATCAGCAACTGGTTGGACCCCGCAGCCTGCTTTTATAGCTGGCTGCTGGGGAGAACCAACCAATGAGTGAGGGGAAAAACGCCCCCACAAAGTGAATGGACCTGAGTGAGAACTCCTAGAGTTCCAAGGACATAACACCTAGAGAGAGGGTGCTCTACAGTACTTAAAGGGAATATACAGCTTGCAGTGGGTAGAGGCTGCAACTCCCAACTATCCCAGGTTGTCTAGACAAGAAGCATAAACCAGTATAATATTACCTTTACTGTAAAATTACAGTAGCAGAATCAGGAAAATCTAAACACGTGCCTCTCCTCTTTTACATTTACTTTCCTGAAAGATATGGAACGACCCTTCTATGACCCTTCCCACATCCTTTTTCCTTCTGTGGACTGAGATACATTTTGCATGATGGTAATTTCCCAAACTATTCCAGTGACAGAGAAAGCATGCTTCCTGGACTCCTCAAGATGACAACCTTTAATACAGGGGACCTGGACTACATTGGATTGCTTTCAAGTGCATTCAGATGCATTGTGTTTGTAAAGCAAGCCATTCAATCTTATTTCACATATTGATAATATCTCTGAAATTATATACTATGATAAAGTTTGCTGCTTTATAACAGACTTGTATATTTCAAAGCGAATGTGATTTTAAAAATGCTGGCTCTAGCAAAGCAGTCATCAGATGGCTGTTAATCACCAGTGAACAATGCAGCAATTGCTGAAATTTCTTTGAGAAAAGTTCAACAATTGTTGATTGAAATAACACATTCTACAGGAATTGAAGAATGGTAAGAGAAATATGACAGCTTGTGTTACTGATTTACTTTCTTCTTGTTTGCTAGAATATGTTGAGTGCAACTGATGTTTCAGCACAAACTCAGACTATTGTGCTGGCTGCGAAAGCATTAATTGCTTGATTTTGCCTTTTCTTAGTTGACTGGCATCTGCATTCTAATCCTAAAAATGCTTACTTTGAAATTAATATTTTTTAGTTCAAGCAACTATCCAAAACATAAATGCATGTTTGGGTTCCCTGTTTGAACTAGGTCCTATTGAAGTATTGTATTAGAATTGTTTTTGTACAATGATAGCAAATCTTTCTTTTTCAATTCTTAAAATGGAAATGTGCCATTTTGACCACCATCTATGCAGAGTTGAATCTAAGAATGGTGTAGTGGCCTAGAGGTGAAGCATCCACCTCCCAATCAGGAGGCTGTGAGTCCAATCCTAGGTAGACACAGATATTTTTCTCTCTGGGCCCACTGAGAATATATCTGCTGAACAAAACTCCGCATTGGTGACAGGAAGGGCATCCAGCCATTAAAATACTCTGCTAGCTTCGTTCGGTTTCCCATACTCCACCCTGAAAGGGATTATGGGGTCATTAAATGAAGATGATGATCTGCAGAGTTGAATCTGCTCTATGTTGCTTGACTGTGACAATGGAAATGTTATGCTGTATGTGCTTAGCCAAAAGTTCTAAATGATGAAATAACAGGACATGAGATTATATCTACAAGTTGTTCTGACCCAAACCTTTAAAAAAAAAAACCCAAAGGAAACAGAATCCTTTTAATGAGTCTTATGAATCCCCAGTTAAAAGGCTGCTGCAAAGTAATTAACTTTGACAAGCACAAACCTCACCAAAACTGTGTGAGACTGCCAAGAATCACAGATAAGAAATATTTCACAACACAAGAGTCTTCAACTACCAACTTAAGATACTGTAATGTCCACGAGGCTGAGTTTCAAAACATCTTTGCTTCTGCAAAGAATGTTTGCTTCACAGCTGGCTTTTATCTTCTTGAAGGAGGGGCCATAATCTTGCAGCCTTACTCCAAAGTCACCCATGCTGTTGCAGCTGTTCTTTCCTGTGAGCAATCCTGCGTGCATGCACACTTGGCACAGGCTCCTCGGGAACCTCCTCATCATTGCTACCAGCCTCCACAATCTCTGAAGGCAGCAGTCCACTCTCTAATTGTCCTGGCACCTCATCTGAGTCCTCACTCTCCTCAGCCATCCACATCTGCTGCTGGCTAACCACAACACAAGTAAACCAACAGTTCATTTCTTGTTAGCATATTAAATATATATTATCAGTAGTCACTCAGGGTGCAGAGCTAATTATAAATAATGTTTGTATACTGCTTAGCAGCTGGATAGAATTAATAAATGGTGGCAGAGACATGGGATGATGATTTACATATATAACATCCTTCCTTTGTAAGCTTGGCAACTCAACACAGGTTATGCAGCCACAATGGCAACTACTTCCAAATTTGTGCCAAGGAAACTGCAGAGATCTGTTTGGGCAGTCCCCAGGAGAAAAACACTGATTCAAAAGCACTGAAAGAAAGAAATATAAATATCTGTTTGAACCCAAATGTGATTCCTCACAAAACCTATGAAATGGTATGTATATATTTTACTCAGAAAGAGGAAACATCAAATAAGAGGTTCATCTTCTACTGGGATTTTCAAATGGGGAGATCATTATTTTGAAAGTAAGTCTAACAACAACAGCTTTAGAAACAACTATTGAAGTAGGATATTTTATATTAATGCAAAACCAGCAAGAACAAGAACATGAGAAAATGCATATAAAACAGAAGAGATTTTGAAGATGTTTGCAAAGATTGCATTCCCCTCGCTTTATGTTTCAAGATTTTTATTTTATTTTATATCAAGAAACTAAGATAAAAATGAGTTTTATGTGATTATTTGTATGATAGAATAGAATAGAATAGAATAGAATAGAATAGAATAGAATAGAAT
>NW_020769319.1:15171897-15221343 GCF_900518735.1 Pseudonaja textilis
ATAGAATAGAATAGAATAGAATAGAATAGAATAGAATAGAATAGAATAGAATAGAATAATAGGCCAAGTGTGATTGGACACACAAGGAATTTGTCTTGCAGCAAATGCTCTCAGTATACATAAAAGAAAAGATACATTCGTCACGAGTCAAGAATCATAAGGTACAACACTTAATAATAGTCAAAGGGTACAATAAGCAATCAAATCATACTAGGAAACAGTCAATATAAATAGTAAGGATACAAGCAACAAAAATACAGTCATACAGTCACAAGTGGAAGAGGATGGGTGATAAGGAGTGATGAGAAGGTTAATAGTAATAGTAGTGTAGATTTTGTAAATAGTTGAACAGTGTTGAGGGAATTATTTGTTTAGAAGAGTGATGGCATTTGGGAAAAAAACTGTTCTTGTTGTTCTGGTGCATAGTGCTGTATAGCATTGTTTTGAGAGAAGGAGTTGAAACCTAATTATCCTCTGAAGTCTGTGTCTGTCCTGTTGGGTTGATCAGAAAGCTGTTCCTTAAGGAAACATTGCTCAATTCTTGTATAATTTTATAATTATATAGAATTGTATAACGCTAAGCCTGTGGGATGTATTCAGGCTACAATGTGTTCAATGCCCATTTTTTCCTGCATGGCTCAATGTTGTCTTTGTTTATTCTGACTGACAATCTTGCCCACTAGGACTTCCAACCTCATATTAATTTTGTCCATAGATAAATGCCTCTCCATCTAAGAGTTGTTCTGGAATATAAATATAGCATTTCCAAATACACTGCTCAAAAAAATAAAGGGAACACAAAAATAAGACACCCTAGATCTGAATGAATGAAATATTCTTATTAAATACTTTGTTCATTACATAGTTGAATATGCTGACAACAAAATCACACAAAAATTATCAATGGAAATCAAATTTAGCAACCCATGGAGGTCTGGATTTAAAGTTACACTCAAAATTAAAGTGGAAAAAACACTACAGGATGATCCAACTTTGATATAATGTCCTTAAAACAAATCAAAATGAGGCACAGTAGTGTGTGTGGCCTCCACGTGCCTGTATGACCTCCCTACAATGCCTGGGCATGCTCCTGATGAGGTGGCGGATGGTCTCCTGAGGGATCTCCTCCCACACCTGGACTAAAGCACCCCTCAACTCCTGGACAGTCTGTGGTGCAATGTGGCATTGGTGGATAGAGCGAGACATGATGTCCCAGATGTGCTTAATTGGATTCAGGTCTGGGGAATGGGCGGACCAGTCCATAGCATCAATGCCTTCGTCTTGTAGGAACTGCTGACACACTCCAGCCACATGAGGTCTAGCATTGTCTTGCATTAGGAGGAACCCAAGGCCAACCACACCAGCATATGGTCTCACAAGGGGTCTGAGGATCTCATCTCGGTACCTAATGGCAGTCAGGCTACCTCTGGTGAGCACGTGGATGGCTGTGTGGCCCCCTAAAGAAATGCCACCCCACACCATTACTGACCCACTGCCAAACCGGTCATGCTGGAGGATGTTGCAGGCAGCAGAACATTCTCCATGGCATCTCCAGGCCCTGCCACATCTGTCACATGTGCTCATTGTGAACCTGCTTTCATCTGTGAAGAGCACGGCGCCAATGGCAAATTTGCCAATCTTGGTGTTCTCTAGCAAATGCCAAACATCCTGCACAGTGTTGGGCTGTAAGTACAACCCCCACCTATAGACGTCGGGCCCTCATACCACCCTCATGGAGCCTGTTTCTGACCGTTTGAGCAGCCACATGCACATTTGTGGCTCTCTGGAGGTCATTTTGCAGGGCTCTGGCAGTGCTCCTCCTGTCCCTCCTTGCACAAAGGCAGAGGTAGCAGTCCTGATGCTGGGTGTTGCCCTCCTATGGCCTTCTCCACATCTCCTGATGTACTGGCCTATCTTCTGGTAGCTCCTCCATGCTCTGGACATTATCCTGACAGACACAGCAAACCTTCTTGCCACAGCTCGCATTGATGTGCCATCCTGGATGGGCTGCACTACTTGAGCCACTTGTGTGGGTTGTAAACTCCATCTCATGCTATCACTAGAGTGAAAGCACCACCAGCATTCAAAAGTGACCAAACCATCAGCCAGAAAGCATAGGAACTGAGAAGTGGTCTGTGGTCACCACCTGCAGAACCACTCCTTTATTGGGGATGTCTTGCTAACTGCCTATGCTTTCCCCCCTCCTCTTGTCTATTCCATTTGCACTACAGCATGTGAAATTGATTGTCAATCAGTGTTGCTACCTAAGTAGACAGTTTGATTTCACAGAAGTGTGATTGACTTGGAGTTACATTGTGCTGTTTAAGTGTTCCCTTTATTTTTTTGAGCAGTATATAAAAACAGCATGTATTCTGGTTCTATGCATTATAACTCTTTATAGCTTCCCAAAGGACATCCAAGTACATTCAATATTCATTTTGTAATACTGCTGCATCAATAATAATTTCAATAGACATAATTCTGTCCCAAAGAAGAATTTTAAAGTTCTATTGGTTATAGTGAGAGAATCAAGAAGGTGTTCATTGTTAGTTGTATGTTTATACAATATGCTAACTACACATTTGCATTCCTCATTATAAACAAAACACACAGCATACTATTTCAATGGACAAGATTATTTGTATATTCATTCCAGCTGAACAGAAGAATAAACAAATTTCAACATTAAGACACATAGCCCGCAAAGATACATATTTTGAAAACAGCCTTCTAAATGGAGAAAATGGGTTGCAGTTTTAAAACATGTAGAATATTCAGACTACTTGCAAAATATTAGTTACTAGAGCAGAACCCCATACCCCGAAGAGGTCACTACAATTTTGCAAGAGGCAATCTAACAACAGATAATAGCTTTGGATGAACAAAAAGGGCTATGCACATAAGCTCAAGAATTCATGTGCCCTTTTAACTGGCTATAAAATCTTACTTGGCCAAGAACTATTTTTCAATACAAAGGCCTTGTACTGGTTTCAGAAAATGCATATTGTTTATTTTGGAATGTGACTTAGTGCAAGACCATTGGGGGGAAAAAAGGCTGTAAAATATTGGGCATCACTTAAAAACATTGATAAACCAAACTGCACCATCTTGACTGCCCTCGCTGAATCATTATTAATACAAATTATTAATTAACATTAATGATTTTTGTATACAAAAATATATCTTACTCATTAAAGAATATTGATTTTATTTTTAAAAAAATGTTTGCATAAGTCATGACACAAAGTTAGAAAAGATTGTATGATTATTCCAGTGAGATAGAGATAGAATATAATATCTTTTCTGCATGGAAAGTATAAACTAGTGTTCAAGTTTCTAAACATTTTTTGTCCCTGCAAGTCAGTGTTAACTCCTGGTAAATTACCTGGGCAGGTTCCTGCAGTTTTCTTGGTAAGAATTCAGAACTGATTTGCTGTTACCTGCTTCCAAGGTCTGATAGAGAATGACTGGCCAAGGTCATCTAACTGGCTTTGTTCCTATGGTGCAACTAGAACTCACAATCTTTTAGCCTGATGCCTTAATCAGTACATCAAAGTGGCTTTCATCTCGAAACATATTTCATGCCATGAAAACTACTTTTCTAGGCAGAGCAACCACCAGAAGGACAGCCGGTGTTTTTCTATCTCACCATTTTGTTCCTTCAGTTTGCCATCAGCAGGATCCAACTAAGAGTTATCCAATAGGATTGCTCTGCCTGCTGTTTAGATGTTTTCCAGGGTGCATTAAAAAAGCTTTCTTATAAAGCAGCAGTTTATATTGTTTCCTGACCCTTTGAGATGTGTTATGAAATATTAAGGAGTAAAGAAAGTGCATTGATTCCAAAGGAAAAATAAAAGACCAAACTCATTTTGAAAATAGATTTTTTAAATATATTAAGGTCAAGCTTCAATACTGAAAGCAATTTCCTCCATGGCAAATTCAATTGTTTTTTATGATGAGGTTAGCCTGGTAACCTGGTTACTCTAATATCCCTTGAGAGGAGCTTCATTCCTATTTCCTTCCCAAATTTATCCATAGGCTTCTTTGTTACAATACAGAATGATGGCCTTCTGTCATTTTACCCCAACAGAAGTTAAAATAAGAAGTGGGAAGCATTACAATTAGATCAGGTGACCCAAATTTTGCAGCTTCTTAGAGGTTACACAATATTATTCAGTTTGTTGCTACTTTTAAAAATTATTTAGAAATTAATTTATATTTTAGGCATAAATATATTTTAAATAAAATATAATTTATATTTTAAAGATAAACCAATCCATGGGAGTTACGGAACCCTTATTGGAATTTAAAAAAAAAAACCTTATGCATGGGAAAGTACTGGCAACCTGCCATGCCCACAATATTTTCAACAGAATTATAGACTTTTCTTGATTGGTTTAAATTATTTGGCTTAAAAAGCAGAAACTGATTCACTGGCTCAAGCTCTCAAACATTTCGCTTCTCTGAAATTGGCAGTGATGCTGCCCATTGGCTTTGATTATGAAATTGTACACCTGTTCAGAAATAAGCACCAGATTGTTAATGATTCTTGGCCCTCTTGCTATCAGTAATTTTCTACAATATTTCTCTACAAATTGGTGGTGCGTTTTTTTGTGTATCAAAAGTGAAATATTTTCAAGCCTTAATATATAATAACTGGGATAATTCAGATTCACCTAAATTTTTATCTCCCCTTTTCAGTATTTAAGGCAGCAATTCTTCATACACTAGCCCAGAATTTAGCAACATTGAAATAGATCATTGGGGTTTAGATGTGTCTGGTAATGGGAAAGTAATGATATCGAGCAGGTTAGGTGACAGAAAGATGATCCAGATTGTGCACCTTGCAAAAATGCTGCTCACCATCATTGCTTTTGCACCACAGCAAAATATTAGCTACCGACAAACATTACCTTTCTATAAATAATGACTTGGGGGTGTGTGTGTGTGAATGAATTCATTGGGAATATTCTTTATTAGGAAAATGCAGATCAGGGTTATTGATTTGCAAACTTGCCCTAGTCAAAACCAATCTAAAAGATCCTGTTACCAGCAATTTTTCCTCAAGCTTGGTTCTTCCACCAAGTTAATAGAATTTGGGGAAGAAATATTGTATGGGTAATCCTCGATCACAATTAAGCGCAAAATTGCTGTTGCTAAGTGAGATGTTACATGAATTTTGCCCCATTTTGTGATCTTTCTTGTCATAGTTAAGTGAATCACTGAAGTTAATTTAGTAGCACAATTTTTAAGTGAATCTGGCTTTCCCACTAAAGGGGACCACAAGACCCAGGGGCACTACAACCATCATGAGTATGAGTCAGTTGCCAACTGTGTCATGCCCCTATCAGAATCTGATTCAGAGGGAGAGGCCAAGCAACAGACAGGGAGTGGGAGTGTGGCTCTGTTGGCTGTGGAAGAAACTGGGGAACGGCAAAGTCTGGCTGGGCAGAGCAAGGGAGAGGTGATTCAGAGGAGGACCCAGGCCCACCCCCTCTTCATCCTAGGACACGCAGGGAGGAACGGAGAAGGGAGCAATGTGAGTGGCATGGCTTACGGGGAGGAAAGGACCTTGATTCCCTTCATTAGCTGCACCTGGAAACACAGTGTTTAAAAAGGGAAGCTACACACAGCAAATTGTTGGGAGCAAATTGTAAATTATCCAGTTTCGTCGAGGCTTAACTGTGTTCCTGGCATCTTCCCAACTGTGTGTGTGTGTTTGGCTGTGCTTTCCAGTCTGCAATTCCTTCCCCTGCCTTGTCAAGTTAATTACTGCAGTATAGTTTGTTTGGATTTTTAGTTACAGTTTGTATGTACTTTGTTTTTGGACTGAATTTCCTCCACTTAACGACTATTCCTGGGAGGGTTTTTCTGCAGCTGAAGGTAACCTGGACATTGGGGGCAAAGCTGGAGATAATAAAAGGACTCTCCTTGCTTATTTGACTGTGTTGCCT
Organism: Pseudonaja textilis; assembly: GCF_900518735.1. Next base: position 15,177,852 of record NW_020769319.1, read on the forward strand.
TGTGCCACGCTCCGGGTCATCACAAAACATCTGAATTTATATATAATATATAATATATAATATATATATATATATATATATATATATATATATATATATATATTCTTAAGTTTTCACGGGTATTTATATGTATGGTATTCAGCTTTGTTCGGGTATTCTCCCATGTCATTATAGTTGTGCTTTTAAAGTTTTTTAAAGTTGTAACGACGTTTCGGCAGAATCTCATCTGCCATTATCAGGCTTGTGTATTGTGTTTGTCATGTCTGAAAGTATTCTGAATCATCTTTGTCTTTAATTTTTAAAGTTAATCTATCCATTTCAGCACAGTCCCAAATTTTCCTAATTATAGCCTCGTCCAATGGAGTATTCATTCCAGTATTTAGCATATGTAATCCTTGCTGCCGTCAATATGTGTAATACTAAATATGTGGTCACTTTGTCAAGATCCTCTGATAGTATACTTAAAAGGCACATTTCTGGTTTAAACTCAATATTTTGTTCAGTTATTGTTTCCATTTATGACTATTTCTTCCTCCATTTTGTAGTTCGGTAAATAATTGTATATTTTTTAATCCATTTTTCATCTGTCCATATTAAAATTTTATCCAATGCTGTAGGATCTTCATTTACCCCCCATATTCCAACATCGTTCTCATATCTTGACTGAATCAGAAGATATGGACACCAATCTAGATTAACCTCTTGGTCCTGAAGTTGGTGCCTTGATTCACCCGTCTCAGTCAAGATATCTTTATAGAGTACAATTTTTTTTCCAAATTAATGAGATGTGGATATATAAGTGCCTCCATTTGGGAACTCATTGATCACATGATCATAGGGATGCTACAGCACTCATAACTGTGAAAAGTGGTCATACGTTACTTTTTTTCAGTGCTGTTGTAACTTCAAACGATCACTAAATGTACTGTTGTAGGTTGAGGACTACCTATACTTAACACATTTTAAGGTGAAGTTCAGTCACATTCCTAAAATATAGAATTTATCATCTCCTGAAGTGCTTTGGCTCAATTCAATCTGTGGCAAAATAAGGCAGCTAATTCTTTATAACTGGAAAGAAAGTCCTGATATTAAGAAATGGACACCAGGTTTGACCAATTCTGACTATGTGGAATGTAGTAACAAAACTGTAGCCTAGAGACAGCTACTGATGAAGTTGCTGGAGGATACATGCAATTATTAACAATGGTAATGAAATTGGAAGCCCCTTAAAATGGGTACTAGGTGGATTAATCATGAAGATAAATTATATTTCCTCAAACTGTTGTTAAATATTTCATGGCAATTACCAGGAGGCCTCAAAAGAGGAGATATTTCCATTAAATGCCTTTAGCTAAGCAGTACCAGTATTTCTATTTATTCCAGGGAAATAAATGGCCTCTATGTGGTAAGCTGTCCATTTGCCAGCATCAGAAGTACCAGGATAACTTTGTAAAGTTCTTGCAGCAGAGATAATTTGGTTGTCATATAGTCATTTTGGCTGGGAACCTGGCATTTTCCTTTCTATGTTGTTGCAGCTCCTTTCTTGGGTCTTACATATCTAATTAAATCTATTGGAAATGCCCACTAAGCATTGGCATGGATTTAATTGCTGTCCCTTTCCAGAGACCAACTCATCCAAAATCCTTCATCCTCAATTGATTGCAAAAGAATCATAACTGTCAAACCAAATTCTTGAGTTTCTTTAGGAATCTGCTTCTTTATTCTTCCCCAAAATGAAGAAGGCTTGTTTTCCTTTTTTTAAAAAAAAAATCAATAGAAAAATTAGTGATAAAGATAAAGTAAGAAAAAATATGCATGAATCTGTAGAAGACAACTTACTAATATATGTTTGGGTGACAGAATGCTATTTAGAGTTGTAATTGGTTTGATTTAAATGTTACCTTGAATTAATATATGTTAGGATCGGTGGTGGGATTCAAATTCGTTTACCACCAATTCAGTGGGCATGGCTTGGTGGACGTGCTTTCCTACTGCCCTTCTGCTCTCCTACACTCTCCCTGTCTCTTCAACAACTGATGTGCGGCAATCTGCTGTTCCACACGATGCAGCTGAATATCAAAAGCAGGAAATAAAGGTCAGTAGGGACCCAGGGGGCGGGGGGGGACAGCAGCTGATCCTCGGAATGAGCTGGTTCACTCCCAGATGATCTTCAGAGCTACCAGTTCAGCAAAACTGGGCCAAACCAGTAGAATCCCATCCCTGGTTAGGATGGGTTTTAAATACAGGCATATATATATATGTGTGTATGTATGTATATGAATACCAGTTATGTTATTCCTTTAATGGTGGCCGGCACTATAGAAAGTGCTGGCCACAGAGGTGGTATTCAGCAGGTTCTGACCAGTTCTGGAGAACCGGTAGTGGAAATTTTGAGTAGTTTCGGAGAACTGCCAAAAACCACCTCTGACTGGAGATTTTACAGTATCCTTCTCCTGCCACTCCCACCAAGCTATGCCACCATTAAATGGCTGGCCACCATTAAAGAAATACAAAGAAATAAAACACAATAAGAAAAAATAATTGAACAATTTTGAAGAAAAGGAAACAATAATTAAATGTAGCTGACATCAACAACACTAACCATACTTCTTTATACTTTTCTAATGTTGCTTGTATCACATCCATACACTGCATTTTATTGTATAAACTTATCACCTCTCCTGAGGATCTCATCAAATCCAGCCAGCCACAACTTTTTGGACTTTCCCCCTTTTTTATATATAGATTTTGCAGATTTGCAGATTGTCTTTCATTTTCTTTAAATAACCAAACCATCACAATATGCATTGTATTGGTCACTTAATTTTGTATTCATTCCATATTCACTCTTCAACTATTCATTTTTTTTATATAACATGTTTATTTAAATAATTCATTTTCTCTGTACTTAAGTTTCTCCTGACATACCGACAGCCACTTCATAATCAAACTGCATTCAAAGAGAGAGAGAGAGAGAGAGAGAGGGAGGGAGGGAAGGAGGGAGGGAAAGAGATATGATAGTAGATGATAGTAGATGATAGTAAATGATAGTTCATAAAAACTCTAGCAGCACTATTCCTTTTCATGATAGTTGTTGAAACAAGGAAAAATATATTCATTATAAAACTGAACCTCAATTTACATTTATAATGAAGAAGGTGCACATTTAAGATTGGAAAAAAAAACTCCTGAGCCTGTTTGTATTCTTATAGACGTTTAGTTACAAACTAGGTAACATCATCAGCGCACTTGAAATACAGTATATCGTGCAGCAAAATTGCTAGGAGAGAAAAGTATCAAAGCTTTCTCCAGGCAGATGGCAAATGCATATCCCAATTCCTTGGCAAATTATGTTCCTTTCATCTTGTGGTAAGTTATCTCTTTCAATTATACCTCTGCTCCAGCCCAGCTTCACCGATGCACTTCCAAGTATGGAAAACAATAATTCAGCAGGCATGGTAATAACAGTATTCCACACAAAAGGAAAATCCCATCCTTCCCACTAAAACAATTCTATAAAGAATAAGATGCAATGATTAGGGAGATTGGTGTTGTTGAATCTTTTATATGGATCAATTTGTTTTTTTGTTTCCTGTTTGTTTTTTGTTAGAGAATCCAATTGAACAGTGATATATCAGCATTATACTTTTGTTTATGGATTGCAGATGGCAGCTTTAAATAGCTTGTGCAGCTTTAAAGTAGTTGAGAAAATTCAATCACACTTCTGTCTTAATCTCTATTTTCGTCCTTGTGAAAGGGTTCAGTATATCTCCATGCAAATCTAAAGGAATTACATTGAAAAATAAATGATGTTCCTACCTTCTCTATCATCACAAGATTGGGATTAATTATTATTTTATATTAGTTTGAATAAGAACAACAAGGAAGACATGAAAAGTAACCTTTCACTCATTATAAACAGGTAGGAAAAATAGAAAAAGCTATATTTTTTCTAACATTCAATGCTTTTGTAATTAGAGATGTGTATAATCACAATGTCAGGAACTGGTATTCATTGTTGTTGTTGTTGTTAATTGCAAAATCATGTTCGACCCATTGTGACCTCATGGACAATGTTTCTCCAGGCCTTCCTGTCCTCTACCATTTTCTGCTGTCCATTTAAGTTCATACCTACTGCAGTGACTCCATTCAGCCACCTCATTCTCTGTCGTCCCCTTCTTCTATTGCCCTCAATCTTTCTCAACATTATGCTCTTCTCCAGTGAGCCTTAATGAAACTTAATGTCTACATTAATATAATTAATTAATATAATTAATGTATACAGTGAAACTTAATGGTATACATTAAGTTTAATCAAAGACAAAGGACAATATCTAATGATCTATAAAGTAAACCTTTATTTTAATTCAGGGATATTGAGTTGAGAATTCATATCTAATTTATGACATGTAAAGCATGGAAGTTTGTGGGCAATCTTGGGCTATTCACTTACCCTGAATCTAACCCACCTCGTGTGGTTATTGCTGTAGAGAAAATGAGAAAAGGGGCCCCAGGCACATTGACTTGAGTTGTTTAGAAAGGCAGGGTATATAAATCTAACAAATGATGTTCTTTATTCCCCCCCTCAAGTCTGCTGTGCCACTTCATTGTGGCAAGGTTGTGTGCTCCTGAGTGGATTGAGCAATGAATGCTGGTAATCAATGCCAAGAACACAAGCTTACAACAGTGTTTTCCAAGGCATGAAACTCAGGACCTGTACTGGGCAGCAGTGATAAAGGAATATGTTGGAGAGAAATTATCTCTTTAGTAACAATTACAGAGGCATTAGTGTTAAGCTGTTCCTGTATTTTACAAAATAATAATAATAATTCACAAGGATATACAATATAAAGCCAATGTTAATACAGTGCTGCAGGATGGGCTCCTTTAGGACAGATGTTGTAGGATGACCTTGAGGAAAACAATCAAAGAAGTATTCCTTAAGTCCTGGCATATTCCTTAAGTCCTGTTATTATGGCCTATCTCAATAAAGTATAATCCTTGTCTTCCTGTGGTGTCTATTTCCTGATCTGGTATACCCTGAAGGATGACAGATGGCACTCAATATGTTACTGAGGAAGAGCTAAGGGTGTTTTTTTTTTGACAACTAAAGTTGTTTATTATGTCTTTGGTATATAATTTAAAGACTTGGGTATGTTTAGTTGCTGATGTTCCCATGCAGGAAAAGTAATATTAAAGATGTAGAGATTGAATTACAGGGGGAGTGAACATGGACTATAAGAAGCATATACATGGCAAAGCTCAACACGGTGAAATACATATACTAATATAATCAATATGTATCAGCAAATTAATATATTCTAGAAATGGACTTTTAGAACCTCAAGACAATAAAAGCAAAGAAAGATTGGGTGATGCTCTAATAGACAGGAAGATTACAATATTATTGCCTGGATACTATGACCTCGGTGACTGAATAATCTCAGTTAAACTTTGCATGCAGCCCTTTAATAGGATGGTTATCTGAGTTCCTGACAAGGAACCAGAGGCATTGTGGAATAAAATCAAATAAGAGATTAAGGATTAGTGTGAAAAGAAACTGCTAAAGATCAAGAAACAGGGGAAAACAAACAGGTAGGCAGAACAATGCTGGAAATTGCCAAGAAGAAGAAAGAAGCAAAATTCAAGGAACAAAAGATCTCAAAACGGAACTTTAAGAATTTCAGAAAGTTGTTATAAGAGTTTACAACAATTTACAACATCATCTATTGAAATATCAAAGATGGATTGGACATAAAAAAAGTCTTCAAGATTTCAAAACTAAAAAAGGACATTCAATACAACATAATTTATATAGCTACCTATCTCACCAGATGCTAAAGGATGGCAATTAGCTGATGTAACTGATTCAAAGAAGAGCAAACTAAAATGGAAAGTGTGTGGCTATGGGAGAAGAATTGATGGCAGAGTTAAAAGAGGGATCAGCTTAGAATTCATACATAGACACAAATGAACTAAGTCCAACCTCCCTTGAATTCTGTTTACCCTTATCTAACTCCAAGCAGGTGCTGTTAGTTGAAAATATTCCTGTGCATAGGCATGAATACCAACAAAATAGTTTAATTGGAACTTCATATGTGGACCTGATCTTTGTGCCTGGCAGTGCCTTTGAGGCAGTTTTGAATCCTGAAAACTGCCTAGATTAGACCCTGCAGTTTTCTTGGCAAGGTTTTTCAGAAATTATTTTCCATTGCTTGCTTCCTAGAGCTCAGAGAGTGACTGGCATACAGCTATCTCTGTGCCCAAGGTGGGACTAGAATTTTCAATCTCTCAATTTCTAGATTGGTGCATTAACACTACACCACCAAATGGTTCTCAAAACGGAAGAAATATTCTGAAATTCTGTATAGCAGAAATGAAACCATTTAAAATAGTTTAGAATATATTTAATACTTACAATAACCTATAAAGCTAGAAAATGAAGTTATAAAATGGAGGAATTAATGGAATATCTAAAGAAACAAGGCTAGCCTATCAGTTGGTTTAACTTAAAGTCAACAAATTTAGAACCCATAAACAAGAAGAGGTCAATTTATATACCAGAATTGTAGCAATGAATTTTAAGAGAGAGTGGAAACTGTCACACAATATCCTTATTTTCACATGCCAGCAAAATAATGCTGAGGATCATGCCCTATATAAAAAAGGAGATGCCAAATATTCAAGCTGGTTTTGGAATTTCAGAGACCAAGAGATATTACCACTGATGCAAACTGGGTGATCAAAAAAGTCAAAGAATACCAAAAGATATGAGAATGTGGTTTATTAATCATAGAAAGGTCTTCATTGATGTTGATTATATCAGTGTTCTTAGGAAAATTGCTAGGAAAATCTTATCCTCTTAAGAAGCTTGTAAACATGACAGGAAGTAACAGTCATGAATGGAACACTGTGAAATAGACCGACTGTAAATTGGCAAAAGAATAATACAAGGCTGCATAATTTCAACAGTCAAGAAATACACTTCAAAATAGTTGATAAAGCTGTAGTAAAGACCTTCTGGAAGATATTCAGATGCTCTGATATCTTTATACTATATCTAGTATAATATAAAGTTCTGAATCACAATCAGTAGTTTTTCTGTGATAGTTTAGGGAAATAAAAATGGAACTTCAAAGAAGTGGGATAGAAAGTTGAAACTTTTGATTGGAGTAAATTTGTTTGCAACAAACAAATTTAATAAAGAAAATGAAAAGACTCTGGAAAATAGCAATAGTACTTAGACTTATATACCACTCCACAGTGCTTTATAGCACTCTCTGAGCAGTTTACAACATCAGCATATTACCCCCAACAATCTGAGCCCTCATTTTAATGATCTCCGAAGGATGGCAGATTGAGTCAATCTTGAGGCGGTCAGGATTGAACTTCTGCTAGTGGGCAAGTTAATCTGCAATACTGCATTCTAACTCCTGCACCAACACAGCTCCTAACACTATGAATAGTCAGGAAAACCAACAAATGGATAATAAAACAAATCAATCCAGACTTTTCATTCAAAGTACACACAATTGAGTTCACATTATCAAGTTTTGGTCACATTATATGAATACCTAATTCTCCTCAGAAGTTAATAATGCTGGAAACATGAAGGGAAATAGTAAAGCGGGAAAATGGATGGGTGCATCTTGGAAGCCCTGAAGACTGCAGACAGACCATCCTGGAGAAATCTATCCGTTTGATTTTTAAGAGGTAGTAGTGATGTTATGGCATATAATCCATCAAAATGTTTATTATATGAGTTAGCAACAACCTATGCTCTTAATGAGACTGTGAAAATAAGATTTAATATGCAGGTTTTCTGTCAAGTGATTGAATGGCCTGCACACTTGATATACTGTGTTGATTTTCTCACAGTCCAAAATTACAGCTTAAAAAAAATATAAATCAATGTACTTTGACAGTATGGGAGGAAAAACCTCTACATTCTTTAAAAAAAAAGTGAAAAGTTTCCTTTTGTGAAAGCAATCTTCCTTTTTCTTTCTTTCTTGGAAACTGTCTAATAATTTCTGCCTCCCCAAACACAAATACCCCTTGGGAAAGGCAGAAAAGATTTTTCAGATGGTATGGAAGTTGCAAGGGGACTCTTTATTATTCTTTGTTTGAGAACTTTTTTATCATACTTCAGACAAATACGATTTTCTAAAACAATTCATATCAATAAAAAAGAAAAGAACACTGCCTGACTTCTTCTTCTTTTTAATAAAGTTTTATTGAGTTTTAACAAAATAAATAAAACATCTTATTTGAATACAGCATGGTTCTGGGTTATCACATTTCCATACAGACACAATTTCATGTGCATATGCATCTTATGTATTCAACTTTGTATCTTATTACTCTTTTTCCAACTTCTCACAATTTCTTTCTTTACTTCTCTTAATTTTCTTTTATGATTATCTCATTTTCTTCTGATTTAATTGTATTTCTTTTACCTAAATTTCTATATCTTTTTATTCATTATACTTATACTTTCATCTGTCTTGTTTACAATTTCCTTATGTTCTCTTTCAACATTCTTAAAAAGCAAAATTCCCTCTATGATTGCCAATCAGAGTGCAACATCTTTAAGACATTGTTATTATCATATGAAATTTCATTAAACATTAAATTTATGCATTCCAAAATTATAACATTCAAATTTCTAATATCTATTTTATATCATGTAAATCTCATCATTCAGACTCTGCTTGGTACTTCCCCTTAAAAATGTAAAAAGAAAAATTCTAAAAAACATAGCAAAAACAATATAGATAGATAGATAGATAGATAGATAGATAGAGATAGATAGATAGATAGATAGATAGATAGATGTGTGTGTGTGTGTGTGTGTGTGTGTGTGTGTGTGTGTGTATTGACGAACACAATACAGAAGCCTGACGATGGCAGATGAGATTCTGCCGAAACATTACTACAACTTTAAAAGCACAACTATAATGACCTGGGAAATACCCGAACAAAGCTGAATACCATACATGTAAGTACCTGTGAAAACTTAAGAAAACAAATATATTTATATTTATACATATACATATACATATACATATATATATACATACATACATACATACATACATACATACATATATTTAACATTAGTGAACGAAGTAGTTCTTCAAATTCATTCTAGTACTGGTATGAGCCTTGTAAATCTTTCATGTTTCTTTTCAATATTTCTCAATCTTTGAGAATAGTTGAAATGTTTCCCTCCCTTCTTCATTATTACTTAACTGTTAATAAGCATACTACTGGATAATCATACAGCTTTATCTTATAAGTTATTTACTATTAATAAGCAAAATAATTATTCAAATTCATTCTAATAACTGGTATAAATTTCCCTATAAATCTTTCACATTACTTTTCAATATTTTATCAATCTTTAGAAACAATTGCAGTGTTTCCCTCTCTTTTTTATTATTGCATTAATTATAAATAAACATACCATTACACAACAATACAGTTTTATCTCATAGATTATTTACTTATTTCATTTCTAACTCATTACAATATTCTACTGTCACAACACTATCTTTTGTACTTTTGCAGAGTCCTCACTTTTAACTTAATTTAGCCGTTGTCTCTGTTTTCTAGCTGAGCAAATACCTTTAATCCTAATACATTTCCTCTTTTTCTTTATTTCCTGCTTTTGTCCCTCATGAGTTCTTTTCCTTTCTATCTCCCCGCCCCCCTTTTCTCATCCCTTTTTTTAATACCCTTCTCTCTCTAATTTTCCCTTCTGTGATTTTCTTTTCTGCTTCTCCTTGCTGTTTATACTGCCTTTTCAGACTATTTTTCTTTTTGGCTGTTCCCTTTAATGTTAAACTTTAAACCCCTTTCCCCCCTTTTCCCCTTATTACCACACTTTGCATTATTTGATCATTAAAAATGGCTTCTTCTTTGTCCCGCCCTTCTTCTTGCTCTTGAAGCTTTTCCTTTTGCTTTTCATCGTTCAGGATCTCTGTTAAGTTTGGGAAAAAAGAGGCTGAACCAGAGCATGAGTGCAACAATACTTTATTATAACAATAAAGGGCTGACCGTGCTTGCCAAGCCGGGAACTGGCTCGCAGCGATCAGCAACTGGTTGGACCCCGCAGCCTGCTTTTATAGCTGGCTGCTGGGGAGAACCAACCAATGAGTGAAGGGGGAGAACGCCCCCGCAAAGTGAATGGACCTGAGTGAGAACTCCTATGGTTCTCAGAACATAACACCCCTTCCCCCCAGATGCGAACACGCATAGTCTTTGAGGTAGGCAGGGGGTTTATGCTGGCGCCCGGAACGGCGCAGCTCTGGAACGCTGTCTGCCCATTCAGGGTCTGCCTGGGAAGGCAGAGCTGGTAAAGTGTCACCAACGTGCCCCTTGGTTCGGGCAGGTCCGGGACTCGTAAGGTTGGTCACTGGGGACGTGCTCCCGTAGACTGGATCGGACTGGTCAGCTGTCTGGGCGCCGCTGTCCGTGTTCGGGCTTTCTGGAATGGCTGCCGGTGTAAACTGGTCGCCGGGAAGGATGTGGATGTGGGGTTGATGTTGAGGCCTCCCTTCGTTTTGTAATTCTGGGTCCCTGCTAGCGAGGGTGCTGAGACGCCTACGCAGCTGGTCCAGGTGCCTTCTCCAGACACGACCGTCCTCCAGCCTGACTCGATACGACCTGGGTCCGGTGATGGCCACGATCTCGCCCGGGATCCAAAGGGGGTCTCCAGCAAAGTTCCTCGCGAATACTGGCTCCTGTAAGATAAAATGTCTAACCCCCGATGTGGAAGCGAGGGGAGAGTCAGGGCAGTATTGTGGGTGCAGTCTGTCCAATACAGTCCTCAGGCGCCTGCCCATCAGGAGCTCAGCTGGGGACTTATTGGTGACTGAACATGGAGTTGAGTGCTGGCTCATCAGGAAACGTGCGAGTTTGTGGTGCCAATCATCCCTGCTGAACCTCGCCAGGGCTTCTTTAGTGGTCCTGATGGCCCTTTCAGCCAATCCGTTACTGGCAGGATGAAATGGGGCTGTGAAAATGTGGCGGATACCCAGGTTGGCAGCAAAACGGCTGAACTCGGTTGATGCGAACTGTGGGCCATTATCGGAGACAATGGAGTCGGGTAGCCCGTGTGTTACAAACAGGCGAGTTAATACTTTGGTAATTGCTTGTGTGGTAGTCGTGGATAGCTGTGCTACGTCAATCCATTTAGAATAGGAGTCCACGACTACTAGGAACATTTTCCCATGCAAGGGGCTGGCCAGGTCGATGTGAATTCTGGACCACGGAGCGCTGGCGCTCTCCCATTTAGTAGGGGTGGCAATAGGAGGAGCAGGACGGGATTCCTGGCAAATGTTGCAGGAACTTACCCATCTGACGACGTCCTCGTCGAGGCCCGGCCACCATCAAGGGCAGTGATGGGGAGGTCCAGTTGGGTGACCTCAAAAATAGCGTGGACAGGAGCAGGGTCTTCAGCTGGAGCCGGCAAGGGACAGCGGCTGAGAGCGTCAGCGTGGGACAATGTTTTACCTGGGCGGTGTATGAGTCTGTAGGAGTAGGCTGCAAGGAAGAGGGTCCATCTCGTCATTCTAGGAGAAAGGACCTGAGGGGTCTGTTTGTCCCCAGCTAGTAGACCCAGGAGGGGCTTGTGGTCCGTGACCAGCTCGAAAAAATGGCCAAAGAGAAACTCGTGAAATTTTTTCACTGCTGCAACATCTGCTAGAGCTTCCTTATTGATCTGGCTGTAATTGCGCTCTGTTGTAGAGAGCGTCCTGGAGAAAAAAGCAATGGGAGCCTTGGCGCCATTGGGAAGCCTGTGGCTTAATACTGCCCCAATTCCAAAGGGGAATACGTCTGCTGCCAGCACTAAAGGAAGGTTGGGGTCGAATTGAATAAGTACCGCCTCTGACGTGAGTAGTGATTTGACGGCGTGAAAAGCAGCGTCTTCTTTGTGCCCCCAGTGCCAAGGTGATTTTTTATCCAGTAATCTGTGTAGGGGTTCAGCTACTGATGCTTTATGGGGCAAGAAGAAGGCGTAAAAGTTCAATAGCCCCAAGAAGGCCTGTAGTTCAGTTTTGGAGATTGGAGTGGGTGCCTCGTGAATTGCCTTAACTTTGGACTCCAGGGGGTGAATGCCTGAGGCGTCAATTTTATAACCCAGAAAGTCCACCTGTCTAGTGGCAATGGCGCATTTTTCTTTTTTTAATTTGAGGCCATGCTGTCTGAACCTCTCTAACACTGCTCTGACTCTCTGGAAGAGTTGGGGTCTGTCCCTGGCCGAGACTAAGATGTCGTCGAAGTAGGGTACTACACCAGGGAGGCCCTGCAAAATCCGCTCCATGAGGGATTGAAAAATACCTGGGGCAACACTTACGCCAAATTGGAGACGCTTGCATCGGAAAGCACCCCTGTGAGTGACAATGGTCTGGAGTTCCGCTGTTTGGTTGTCAACAGGGAACTGTTGATACGCTTGAGACATGTCCAATTTGGCAAAAATGCTGCCGGGTTCAAAAGTGTGTAATAAATGCTGAATGACGGGCACTGGGTAAGCGCTGACTTGTAGAAACTTATTGATTGTGGTCTTGTAGTCCGAGCAAATTCTCAGGCTACCGTCTTTTTTGAGGGGTGTGACAATGGGCGTCTCCCATTTGGCGAAATCTGTTGGCTCAATGACCCCTTGTTTTAACAGTTTATCCAATTCCGCATCTAGTTTTGGCCGAATAGCGAATGGGACCCTCCGCGGTTTTAGTCTGATTGGGACTGCTTGGGGGTCGACTGAGAATGAGATAGGGGTACCGTTATAACACCCCAGCTCATCGCTGAATACATCTGAGTAATCAGCGAATAAGGAGTCAGTGTCAGAGGTTGAGACAGCATGGACTCCTGTTAGCCCTAGGCCAAGATGGGGAAACCAATCGAGCCCCAATAAAGTAGGGAGATTGCCGTTAACTACCACTAGAGGTAGGTGACCTTTAAAAGCTCTAAAATTGACAAGGAACTTGCCTCTGCCGATTACAGGAATGGTCCTCCCCTGGTAGTCCTTCAGGCTAAACTGGCACTTCTGGAGCCGGCTAGTTGATAGGCTGGGCTGGAGCCTCTTGAGGGTGTTCCACGAGATAATTGAGAGCACTGACCCTGTGTCAACCTCCATGCGGCACGGTTTACCTTCTAAATAAACGGAGAGAGAGATTTTACTAACAGTGTGGCAAGTGTGCTTGGCATGGTGGTGAGTGTGACAGTTCAATACTTGCCTCTGCGGTCCAGAGTGTGAGAAGGGGGGGTGCCTTTGTGCTGAGTTTTGAGGGGCTTGGCAGACTCTTGCGATGTGCCCCCTTTTATGGCAGTTATTGCAGGTGGCTCCTTTGAACTTGCAGGTGGCCCTCAGATGAGATCCACCACAGGCTAGGCACAGGGTGATGTGCTTGGGCGGACCAATGTTTTCTTGTTTGGCTCCTACCTGTGGCCGTCTGGCGTTGGAGAGGCGGTGGACGTCGTTTTCATCACTAGGGGCTTCCTCTGCTACCACCTCCTCGGAGTGGACTGGAACTGTCATTAGCTTTGCAGTCGGGCCATGGATTTCGGTGGCTGAGTGCGCTGCCAGTTCTGCTGCCAAGGCCTCCTCGACGGCTTGCGCTAGGTTGAGGTCCTTTTTAGCGAGAAGTCGCCTCTGAAGGTGGAGGTCCTTGACCCCGCAGACTAGTTGATCGAGGAGCATGTCCTCCAGGTAGGTTCCAAACCCACAATGCAGTGCTGCTGTTCTGAGGGCGGCCATGTATTGATTGATGGTCTCCTTGTCCGATTGCTTCCTCATACGGAAGGTGAATCTCCTGGCAATCTGTGAGGGCCTGGGAGAATAGTGGTTAGTGAGGATTTCAAGTAGTTCAGACCAAGGAACGTTTTTCAACTCACGTGGAGCCACGAGGGCTGTGGCAGTATCGAAAACGATGGCTCCACAGTAGATCAGGAAATACGATTTTTTCCGATGCTCCCCAGCATCAGCCAGCCCGATTGCATCGATATAATGGTTGAAGCGGTTCTTGTATGATTCCCACTTCTCCTCATCCGGTTTGAACGCTGGGAAGACTGGATTGGAATTCATGGTGATGGACCGGTGGAACAACCTGTGGACAAAATCTCTCTGGGGCAGCGGCAAAAGGTTCTAGTGCCTGTGGCAGGCAAGTGATTTCAGCTCTGGAGAGGCTTTTTGCAATCCTCTCTCTCTCTCTGGGCTAGCACACGGTTTGGCTATCAGCCGTTGGCAGCGTTTGAATTCGCGCCTGTGTGGGCGTCAGTGACTTGACTACAGCACCGCGCTGTACCTTTTAGGTTTGAAATTCAAATGACAGCCGTTTGAATTTCGCGCCTAAACAAACGAGCGGCTGCGGCTCGCAGCGCTTCACTTTTCCTGTAGCTGGGCTAACAAGCGGCTACAGACGCTTCTAACTTTCGATTCTGACCGCTCTCTCTGGCTGCGGATCAGCGTTCGCTTCTTAGTGCTTGCTGACCGCTTTCTCTGTCAGCGGATCAGCGTTCGCTCTTTTTGCTTGCTGACCGCTCTATCTGGCTGCGGATCAGCGTTTGCTCTTATCGCCGGCCGATCGCTCTCTCTCTGGCTGCGGATCAGCGGCTAGTGACTCAGCGGTTGCATGGTGCTTCTGGTAGCTATCCCACCTTCGTCGCCAGTGTTAAGTTTGGGAAAAGAGAGGCTGAACCAGAGCATGAGTGCAACAATACTTTATTATAACAATAAAGGGCTGACCGTGCTTGCCAAGCCGGGAACTGGCTCGCAGCGATCAGCAACTGGTTGGACCCTGCAGCCTGCTTTTATAGCTGGCTGCTGGGGAGAACCAACCAATGAGTGAAGGGGGAGAACGCCCCCGCAAAGTGAATGGACCTGAGTGAGAACTCCTATGGTTCTCAGAACATAACAATCTCCATTTCAAGAAATTCAAATACAAAGCCGAAGGATCTTCCTCCCCTTTCTGCATCTTCTTTCTGTTTTTTAAGACTCATCTTCAATTCCTCCAGGAGTGATGCCATTTTAAACACTTTTGAACAACCACCCAATTGACTTTAAATAAAAACAGAAGATGAAAGAAAAGACCAATGGCAAAACCCACCTTTTTTTATATCACCAGATGATCCCAGACTGTTCCTTCTTGTTTCTTTCCTTTTTTTCCTTTCTGTGAGTTACTGTATCCTTTAATAAAGTTTCAGTTACAATGTATCCTTGGAAGTCTTTTCAAAGTTTTGCTGTTAATCCTCTTTATTTTTCCAGGTGGCACTCCATTTTTTCATTATTCCAAGTTCCAGCCTTTTGCTTCCACTCTTCTCCTTCTTAGGGCTTTAAAATGACCAAAGAAAAAATCTTTATTCTTCTTTTGACACTTAAATTTCAGCTTAAAGTTGCCTATTAGCGTCAAAGTAAAGTAGTACAGATTTCTTTCCATATCATTTGTAATTGTCAATATAAAGGTTAAAAAAGGGGGAGTGGGGTTAACATCCGTTTCTCTCTCCTTCACCGCTTAAAAGTCTTCTTTCAGAAGTATCTCTATAAGTACTTTTAGATTCAGGGTACCTTTCTTAGATGTTCTCTGTTGTTTAGCCTGGTCTGTCCTGCTTTCCTCTTTGTCTTCCTCCTGCACAATCTTATCCAGTCGGGTTCTTCTTTGAAGTGGCCATTTCTAACCACCACTGCAACCACCTTCAGGAAAGGGAGCAGTCTCCCTTGGCTAGCAGTCTCCCTCCTCTTCACCACCTCTACGGGTGGCTTCAGCTCCGAACCCAAAGGATTGGGGCTCTCCAGCAGCAAGCACAGATCAAAACTGCACACAATCACGGATTTTGGTCTGTTGCTGAGGAAACCGAAGGTGGAAGGTCAACGCTGCCTGACTTCTGAAGAAAAAAAGAGAAGACATGTGAAGAAATGGAGCATAGAAAAAATGGAAAGACTTTTTTTCAAAATCATAATCAAGTGGTCAGTTTATGTGCTGAGTAGCAATGCTGGTCAATGTTTCCTGAATTCACAGATGAAGGCAAAGCAGAGAACGTTTCATTTTTCAAGGACCAGGACAATTTTCATCAGGAATTCAGTGGTCTATCTAGCAAAGGAGATCAAAGCAAGCTTATAAACAGTCATGTTTACAATCATGTAAACAATCAAGAATCTCTCCACTAATATTATGTTATTGTGGAAAGCAAGGCTTGAAGATTCCCCCAAACTGGTTTCCTAGCCTAATGAATGAGGCCAGAATATAGCACAGAAATGGTAGTCTATCTAAAACCTTCACTAGTTAGTGTGAAAAATGTTTCATGTATGAATGATTCCATGCAAGGCACACATCTAACAGGCATTACATATCTCACAACAAAAAAGCCAGTGCAAATCCACATCATAATATCCTTGTTTTGTTGTTTTTCCATCTTCCATATTTAAAAAAATGCAACAATAGCAATTAAGAAGTTTGGATATCACAGACATGTTATGGTTTTGCTGAAATATCAGAACATAAATTGTGTCCATGTTTATGTTCTAAATTCTATGTCTATTACATGCTTATCATTTGGACCTGGCCTTCTGTTTTAAAGTCACAAAGTTTCAATGTTGTCAAAGTTTATTTTCAACTTTTCTTGTTGTGTTGTGGTGGGAAACTCATATGAAAAGAGCATTCCACCATAATTGGAAATATGAAGAACATTTTGATTCTATAGCTGTGATGGTGAACCTATGGCACAGATGTCACAGGTGGCACGCAGAGCCATTTGTGCAGGCATGCAAGCCCCAGGAAAATTTGCCTCAATGCATATGTGTGCGCCTCCTGGCTAATTTTCGGCCCGTTTGAGGTCTTTTTCGGCCTGCCAGAGGCTAGAGGGAAGCCTCTGCAACCTTTGCAGGCCAAAAAATAATTGCCATTTAAAATAAAAAAAGTTTTCCCTGTGGCATACAGTAGATAGATTCTCTATCCACCAGTGGAACAATATACAATGAATTTAGGATCATGACAAATAGCACAAGTTTCCCAGAAGTTTAAGATATGACATGCATTGGTTTAGAAAAGGCAACCAATTATCCAAGAGGCACAAATCACAAAGATACACACAACTGTTCGCTTTTCTATGTAGTTGTAGAGAAATGGTTAAAACCAGATGTTGATGAAATTTCTGATAGACACTTCTGGACAGAGGAATGTCATATTAAATTCACTGAGCATTTTCAAAATTATTCCAGAATAAAGGTGATAGTTTTTAGTTGAAGTCTTTACTAGCTTCACTGCTTAGCCTCATTTTTACTAACCACTTTCATGGCTTAGCTGAAGTGTTTACTAGCCATAGTTGCAGATAGAAGCCCAGAAGCAATTTTAAGGTGGCTTCATAATAGTTTGACCATTTGGACAGATATTAGAATGGCTTGTTTTCAAAAGATAGCATCTGGTTCTCTTTCATTTCTAGTTAAAAAATACTGATGATGTTAATGAAATTATATGAGCATCATTAACTAACTCCTGCTTCATATAAATATCTTGTATCTGAAGTACATGTTAAATGTCTCTTGGCAAATTCAAGTGCCCTACTTTATTTAGAACCAGTCCAAGCTTGTGCTCAGTGCAGAAATGCAGATCAAAACATTAAAGAGGTGACTGTATAGCCTCCACTTGAACGTATCAGTGAAGGGTAGCCCACTATCTCTCTGTTCCCCGCTATGAAACTCCTCTTAGTTGTAGGGAGGTTTTTCTTACATGCAGTCTGAATCTGCCTTCCTATGACATATAAACCTTCATTCCTTTCTCCCTCCCTCCATCCCTTTCTCTCTCCTTTACTTCTTCCTTCCATTATTGGCCTCAACTTTTTACTTTTACATACTTACTATGTTCTACCTATTTCTATAGCAACAAACCTATCTAATCAGCAAAACTCTTTGGATTTCCTGATTCTAAAGATTAAGAGTACAGATGGGAAAATTAAGACATCCAGAAAGAAACAACTGACACCAGGAGAGGATAAAGATCTATCTTCTAGCCATCTGAAATATTTCCCCTAGTCGCAGGACATTTTTTTCTTTCCTTTCCTTTTTAAAAACTAACAAGAATTTCATTTTAAATAAATAGAACTTTTGTATAACGTTTAATATTTGAAAAAATGTGATATGCTTAGATGGTTTACAATTTGTTCCCTTTTTCTTTTGTTATCAGTTTATTTTTCCTGTATCTTAAATTTATCCTTGCATTTTTCTACATTCTTTTTTTAAAAACCCATTATAACATAAAATAAAAAGCACAACTTTTGTGTCTGATCTAACAATGCACAAGTGAACATATATGAGCTATCACAAACCTCATTGTTTTTATTTTGGGGAAAGGTCATGGGTTTTGTTAATACTATCTTCCCAATTATTTTTTTATCTAGTATCTTTTTAGATGGAAGGAAAAAGAAGACAACCAGCAGGAAGATAGAATATAAAACATAGAATAACAAGGTTGGAGGGGATGTTGAATGTCTTCTAGTCCAACCCCCTGTTCAAGCAGGAGAGCTTACATAATTCCAAGACAAACAGCTATCCAACCTTTTCTTGAAAGCCTCCAGTAAAGGAGCACCCATAACTTCTGAAGGAAAGCTATTTTACAGATTGATTGTTCTTACTATCAAGAAAATAATTCTAGGTAGGATATACATTTAACAATTGTCTGCTTGTTTCCTCTTGTCCTGCCCACAGCTGCTTTGGACAATAGCTGGAACCCCCCTTCTTTTATGTGACAGCCCCTCAAGTAATGGAAGACTGCTTTTATGTAACCCCTAGTCATCCTCTTGGTTAGACTAGACATACCTTATTTCCACAACTGTTCATTGTATGGCTTAACTTCCAGGACCCTTATCATCTTTATTGTTCTTCTCTGCATTCTTTCTCAAGTCTCATGATCTTTTTGTATCATGGTGACTGGAACTAGATAAGTTCAACAATCGTGCCTACCATCCCTGTCTCATTGTCCCCAATTATTAGTTCCTATTTCTTGTATTTAAACTTACGTTTATTCTTGTTTCTGTTGTATTGTAAGCTTTTGACAAATATAAATAAATAAATAAACAAACAAACAAATAAATAAATAAATATAGCAGAATTGCAAGTGTGGTGTTACCAGTGCAGTATAGAGCAGCTTCACATGATCTTGATACCATCCCACGATTGATGCAGCCTAGGACTGCATTGGTGTTTGTTTGTTTGTTTGTTTGTTTGCATTTGTAGCACACTGCTGGATCATAAATAAGTGGTTGTCCACCAAAACACCTAGATTTCAGATATGGTGGAAGCATCATTGTAAAACCTGAAGGACTGGGCTGAGGGCAGATTGTTATAGAAAAAAGTATATCTCTTTAGTAGCTAAGAAATGACATGGGCTTAGTTGACTCATAAGCAATCTATCAGTCGATTAATTAATCAGTCAGACAATCTTTTCAGAAACTTCCTGAATTTAGAAGCATTTCTTATTACTGCTTTCAGGATTGAGTTTTTGCTGTTTAATCTTAACTGCTAGGAAGCCATTTATTCTCTAGTTTTTGTTTTTCCTTTTGAGGTGGTGGAGGTGAGGAAATTGATATCATCCATTTCAAGCTACATTTATTGTTCTTTTAAGTTTTTAAATTAAGAGAGACTGTTCAAAACTGCCTTAGCTTGAACACAGAATCTGTCCATTACTTCTTATACCATTTCAGGTCAGACACAGATTCCATTAAAACTTTCACTTAAATAGGGCATTAAAGTGATAATATATAATACCAACAGAGAATCTATAAAAGGCAGAGTTATGTCGCTGAATATATAGGGCAGACCAAGGAAAAACAAATACCAAAGTCATTCTCTGGCTATTTATTGCATTCAACAAATTCTTAGGAATATAGCAACTGTCAAAAGATGCACTTCAAGTTAACAACATTTCAACCTTTATGGCAGTATCCATACACTTAGTATTTAGGTCTAGCACTGATTCCAGTCCAGGTCTAGCCATCATCATTTGAAAAGGTTAGCACTTACTTAGGTCCAGATAAATGCTTGCTCTGGGCTTCTTTTTATTACTTTTATTCTTTTTTTTATAACTGAATGTCCTGTATCAAGCCATGTGCTCCTCAAACACAAAGAGAAGTTGGCAATCTTTACTAGGAAGTGTTTCAGCAAAAAAACAAGTGGCAAGGAAAGGTATATACAAATGCACCCACACCCACACACAAACACCAACACACCAGAAAACAAGTCTCCAAAAGTCCATAAACTTACCTGTAGAGAAAGTCCAAATCCAAAACAGCAAGCAAAAGAATAGCCAGGCAAAGTGCAAAGGTCCAAATTTCATAGTAGGGTCATCAGTCAGTCCAGGTCCAGACTGTGGTTAAGATTTCAAGATGAGAGGTAAGGCACATGGAATCTAATTTAGTGAACAACTGTTGCCAAGAAAATGACTTGCTGGTCTTCTTAAGAATATTGCTCATTTGGAATGGCAACCTTCCTTTCTTGCAAGAAGCCTTTTAGAGTTCAGAGTCCTCAAATTCCAAGACCAACAACAGCTGTGACTCCTTATTCCTTGGTAGCATAGCCTCCACTGCCCATAGTTGCCTGGCAATAGTTCATTTGGCAATTCTGAATGCTGACTGTTGGTTTCTTCACAAGAGTCTGGGCTGGCCAAGACACCAAGTGCTTTGAGAAATGTTCTTGGAGCTTGTGAGGAATTCTAATGATGGCTAGGGCACTGATGATCAAAAGGTTGTTTCTGATTTTGCCTGCCATGATTCAGGTCAACGTTGTACAGTTCATTGGGTTTGTCTACATCTCCCGAATGAACTGTCGTAAATTGCTGGTAGCAACCTGTTAAGGTACTGAATTCATGCTTTTCTGGTGGCAATTTTTGAATGGCAGATTCAGATGGTTACTTGTCAGCCTCAAAGAATAAACCAGATAGGGATCACAAGAAGATGAGCTAATTGTACTTTGTTGTAAAACTATATTGATAGAATCTTGTTAAGTCTGAAAGTATAACCTTTACCCCACTATCTCCTTTATAGCTAAGATACTAGGGAGGGTCTCTTCTAAGACTCTCGCCCTGAAAAAAAAATCCACTTGCAGGCTATGTCTAGTGGTTAAGGTACCAGGCTAGAAAGCAGGAATCCATTAATTCTAGTCCCACCTTAGCCATGAAAGCCAGCTGGGTGATCTTGGGCCAGTCACTCTTTCTCAGTCAAACTCATTTCACAAAGTTGTTGTTATGGAGAAAATAGGAATATTGGTTATTTGCACTACCTTGACTTATAAAATAACAAGCACAAGCAACCCATTAGAATTGCAGCTAACTGAAGAAGCATAGTTCACAAGCATTTAAGTAATAAAATATCCCAATATGAAACCATTGCTATCTTTTGGATTGGTTCTATGAACCAAGCCAATAAACCATGGCTTAGTGCAATGTGAAAGTATTGGAATGAACTAAAGTTTCTTTTGTGACCAAAGAAAAATTGCAGTTATTCCAAAACAAAATTTAATAAAATGAATGTAATGTATTTTTGTTATCATTTCTGTTTATTAAATTACTAGGTGGCACCACACAACTTGGCATCTATTGATTTATTTTACTAGTGTATGACCCAAAAATAACCCACAGCATTGCTAATATAAAGGCTTCTATATTTCATTTTATTTTTCTAATCTCTGCCTATAAAGGGACCTATTTGTTTCAACTAAGCTCAGAGAAAAATGGATTTTATATTTTGAAAAATAAGGATTTGGTTTATTGTATGTTTGTCCCCAAAATCCCCAAGGCAACCTGGCAGAGCTTAATCTATTTAACTCTCCCTTTCCATCAATAGATGTCCATCAATAGTCAGCTTTTCTTTTTCTTTCTTTTTTAAGTTTTTTTCCATGAATTTTCCATGCTTGAAAGAAAGAATAAGGCAACAAACAGCATGTGTCAAAAGTTGAATTTTTGCTGAAAGATACAAGATTATATTGTACAGCTAAGTATTTATATTGTTACACCAAGCATCAAGTTCATCTCAATGGATTCTGTCTCAAGTAGCCATGGTGGCTTTGAGATATATCATATATGTAGCAAGGGGCCAATAGTTACTATTCTAGGAAAAAGATGCCAATCTAAAACAGGTTGACTTTTAAATGAGAACTTTAGGACTCTATATAGTATCTGCAATTTATATCTACAAATATCTCCTCATCATTATATCCTTGAACTATTAAAATGTATTGGAGGTTTGCCTTACAGTAATTATTTCATCAATTGATTATTCAGTAAATGGGATTAAGTAAATGCTATACATATTTACATTTCTGGGCTCCTCATTATAACCCTGGAACAAGGCATCAGTCTATGGAATACCACATTAACTGAGGGAGGGGCTACTCAACCCATAGATTCAGGCTTTGGGGATTCAGATGTTGTTGTTCACAGAGATTTCCTTTCCTTGAATCTGTTGCCACTATCAGCTCACTGCCATACATTGCAACAGTAAGAACTTTGAAAAAATTATAAAGCAGAGTTTCAAAGCTCAAAAAAGAAATTTTGCCATAATATGAATTCCTAGGCCTTATACTTCATGAGCCACCCAGAGGCAGTTGCAACATTGGATCTCATCATCTTATCCCATCTGTCATATTGGACAGACTTGGAGACATGTGACTTCCAGCCCTTCCCATAATTGAAGGAATATCTTTGAAGGCATCTCTTTGATTTAAATTAAGAGGTGGAATGAACTGTCAGACTCTGGTTGAAGAGACAAGATGTAGGAGATGGCCAAGCTAAGCCATCCGCCCTTCCTTAAATTCCATTGATTCTTTTTTTAAAAGTTTTTATTGGTTTTTAAAAACAAACATAAACAAACAAAACATAAAAACATCAAACCATCTTCCATATATGTACATACAGTGTGCCAGTTGATTTACAAATTGTTTTGTGATTCCATTTCGTAGTCTTCAATTACAATTACATTGCATATAATCTCGTATTTTCAATCAAAAATTAAATACCTTAGTATCATTATTAATTAATCATTTGACTATACTTTTATTCATTCATATTTTACAAGATAATCATAATTTATTTAGTTTGTTTTATAACAGTTCATATTATCATCCCAAATCTATCCTAAAATCATTTTGTAGAGGTAATAAGAAAGAAGTACATCTTTATATATTTATAATTTTCTAAAAGTCTACATATGTCATTACTGTATTTTATTGTCTAACCATTGATAGAATAGATCCCAAATTTTATAAAATTGTTTATCCCCTTGTTCTCTAATTTCAAATGTCAATCTACTCATTTCAGCACATTCCAATATTTTCTTAATGATTTCCTCCTGTGATGGTGTTTTCTCATTTTTCCAGTTTTTGGCAAATACAATCGTAGCCGCTGTTAATACATTTACAATCAGGTATTTCGAGTCATTACTATATATTTCAGGTAAAATTCCCAATAAAAATATCTCTTGTTTCAAGTCTATATGGTTTTTTTTGTCATTTTTTTCCAACCACATGTGGAATTTAGTCCAGTATTTTTTAGCATCCGCACAAGTCCACCACATATGGTAATATGAGCCAGGTGTCTGATGACATTTCCAACATTTTTTGGATTTATTCTTGAACATTCTTGCTATTCTTGTCGGGGGGAAATGCCACCTGTAAAACATCTTATACAAATTTTCTTTATATGCTGTTGACATTGTCATTTTATAATTTTGAGACCACAATTTTTGCCATTTCTCTAAATCAATCCCATATCCAAAATTCTTCCCCCAAGCAATCGTAGTTTCTTTAACTTGTTCTTCCTCTAATTTAATTTCTAATAAATATCCATACAATTTTTAAATCACCTTTTCATCAGTACCTGTCAAAATCTTATCTAAATCAGTCAATTTATCATAGAAACCTTCCATTTTAGTATCTTTATCATACCTTGAATGTATTTGTGCATATGAAAACCAATTCATCTTTATACCTCGTTCCTCTAGTTTTTGTATAGATTTGAGTTTACCCTTTTCATTCAATATTTCACCATATCTAACTGTTTGTTCCTTTTTATATATTATAGGATAAGAAAATGCTTCAATAGTCGATAGCCAGACTGGAATTTTCAAATAACATTGTCTTTTAATCTTCTCCCAGTTTAACCACAGAGACTCCCGTATATAATGTCTTCTAAAATACCCCTGTGTTTTAGTTCCTTTATACCATAGAAAAGCATGCCACCCCAACAACAAATCATTTCCTTCTAATGTCAACAATCTAGTATTTCTTAGTGTTATCCATTCCTTAACCCACATCAGATTTGTAGCTTGATAATACAACTCCCAATTAGGCAAACCAAATCCTCCTCTAATTCTAGCATCTTGCAAAAGTTTTAACTTTATTCTCGCTTTCTTACCTTGCCATATATATTTCAACACAATTTTATTTAAATCTTCAAAGTAATCTTTTCCAAGCCTAATTGGAATTGTTTAAAACAAATATAAAATTCTGGGTAATATATTCATCTTGATTGTTGAAATTCTCCCTATTAGTGACAGTTGTAAATTTTCCCATTTCGCCAGATCTAGAGCTATCTGCTGTTTAAGTTTGATATAATTATTCTCTTTTAATGTACTACGTCTTGCTGTCAAATATATCCCCAAGTACTTGATCTTATTCGTGACCTGAATTTTCAATAGATACGCCAGTTCTTCCTTTTGTCTTAATAGCATATTCTTTGTCAAGATCTTTGTCTTATCTTTATTTATTTTCAAACCAGCCACCTTTCCATATGTCTCTTTTTTCTATCAATTTTGATGCTGTTTCTAAAGGGTCTTCTAAGATGAAAACCAGATCATCTGCAAATGCTTGCAGCTTAAATTCTTCCTTTTTGATTTTCATTCCTTTTATATTCTTTTCATCTCTAATATTTTTGTTTAGCACTTCCAAAATTAACACAAACAACAAAGGTGATAGTGGGCACTCTTGTCTTGTTTCTTTTCTTATATTGATAGAGTCTGTCAGTTCTCCCTCTATCATTACCTTTGCCGTTGGCTTATAGTATATACCTTCTATTGCTTGAATAAATTTTCTAGCAAAACCCATCTGTTCCAATTCACATTATCAAATGTCTTCTGTGCATCTAGAAATATCAGAGCCATTTGTTTTTCAGGATGTGCCTCGTAGTATTCCAAGGTGTCCAAGATTACTCTCATATTGTCTTTAATTTGTCTCTTTGGTAGAAATCCATTTTGATCAGGATGAATAAAATTATTTAAATATTTTTTAAGTCTTTCTGCCAATATTGACGCAAAACTTTTATAATCTGCATTTAGTAGAGAAATGGGTCTATAGTTCTTAATTTGTAATGGATCGGCCTCCTCTTTTGGAATAAGTGTAATATAGGCTTCTGACCATGAATTAGGTATCTTCTTCTTTAACATAACTTCGTTCATAACTTCTAGCAATGGAAGATTCAACAATTCTTATAATGTTTTGTAAAATTCTGCCAGAAGTCCATCTGGGCCTGGTGCCTTTCCATTATTTTGCTTCTTGAGTGCTTCAGTTAACTCCATCATCGTTATATTGCTTTCTAATATTGTTTCAGTCTCTTTAGGTATCTGAGGTAAATTAACATTCTGTAAGTACTGTTTAACTCTTTCCTCATCAATATTCTCTTACATATATAATTTCCCATAGAAGTCTTGAATGATTTCCTTCTTCTCTTTACTACCATAGCAAACTTGGCCTTGGTCATCTGTTAATTGCAATATTTTCCTTGATTTCCTTGATTATTTGACATTTCTGTTTAAAATTGCTGCTTAATCACTTCTGTCAAAACTTTTACAGATTCTTTCTTTTCCTTAGGGTGTCCTTTCAGATCTTAGAATAAAGAAAAAGTTCTCACCAAATTGGCACACACTCTCTTTCCGTTCTCTTTTGTTTCGGAGCTGTCCCAACTTCAGCAGCTTTAATGGCTGCCTCTTTGCCACTGGCAAGAAGAGCTTCTCCTGGATCTACCAGGGACTTTGCAGTAGCCCTGGGATCGACAGGATGCGCTCTTCACTTTCACCATCTCTTCAGGATGGTTTAGATCCACTTGGACCGTCCAGGAGCAAAGATATCAGCTGTGATCTCAGATCTCCAAGGTCGCATGCCGTATCGTCGCAGAACCAGCTCCACCCTCCCAAATTCCATTGATTCTTATCTACCATCAATTTGCCTTGACCATTAGTAGTTCAGATTCTTGTAGAGAGATAGCATGGAATAAACTTATACTCATTTGAATAACTTTGGTTCCTGATTTGTTTTGCCTTACACAAATTTTGGGGTTTGTTCACAACAGCTTTAAGTTGTTTGTCTGTCACCAATAGAGGTGCATAGCAAATGGTAGTGATTATGTGAAAAGGTAAAATATAGGTTAGAAAAGAGTTCATGTCAAGATTTATTTTCCTGTTTCATTTACTCAAATATTCCTATTTAACCCAAATGTAAAAACATTATTTTTCATTCAACATAATAAAGAAAAAAATGGGTTAGAAGACAGGGGGTAGGGGGAGAAGCAAACTCAGTTGTTAAAATTCTATCCTTGTTTTTTAGAGGATGAACTTGAATAGAAACTACACAAAGAAAATACAGAGACATTCAAGGCAAGTTATTTGGCACTGCTGCCTCAGGACTCTTGCTTGGAAAAAAAAATGGAATGGATTCAGAGATGACAATTCAAAGAGAAAAGAAAAGTGTAATCCTGCAGTTTAATGAAGTGACTAGGAAAAAGTGCTTAATGTCTTATAATTATTCCTTCCCATCCATTTCAGATGGATGTTTACACCATTTTATTTTGACAGGTGGTTGACAATTTTTGTAAGGGAGAAAAATTAGCTAATAATGGATAAGTATTTTTAATGAATGCAGAAATTAATTGATGGATAAATGCATTTGCAGTCTGGCCTGGTAGTTTTCGGTTTGTCTTGGATCTGAGGCAGATGAGGCTGTACTGGTGACTGGGATAATATATGTTAAGTTATAAGAAAAATATAGCTCATTCAAAAAATAAAATGTCTCAGAATATTTCCAGTTGACCAGTTTTTCTGTCACTCCCGGAGAGGAAAAAATGCTTCTTTTGTGTGTGTGTGTGTGGTATATTTAACAGCATCTACAGAATAGATACAGATCTTCCAGATGAACATAGTAAAAAAAAAAAAAGGTAGGGTTTTGAGGTTTATGAGGGTTTTTGTTGTTGTTGTTGTTAAAAGAGCAAAACAACATTTTCCAATGTAAAGTTTATGTTAAAGAATAAAGCTGGAAGGGAAACTTTCAGTAACTAAATATGGACAATCCAACAAAACCACAAAGCCCCTTGTTGGATCATCTTGTACAATAGCATCCTTGTAGAGGATACAGAGCTCCTGGAACCCCAAATGCACAAAAAGGAGATAGGAAGAGGTCTATGTAATATGAGAAAGCCATTTTTTTAAAAAAAATCTTCAGCTTTCCCGTGCCCTGTTCTATCTTTAATAGCCTATAATGCTATGTATCTTCTCTTTCATATCCTAAGATGTGTAAAAAGGAAATTTGCATTTTTCTATTTAGCAATGAAAATTAATCTAATATAGAAGAGAATCTGTGACTTGAATACAAAAGAGAAAGTTAATTCTATACAGTTTGCATTGTGCTGAAGAGTTGGAGGGGGAAGGAATGTAGAAAAGGGACAAGGAAGACAGCTTAAGGAAGACTTCCTAACATGCAACAGTTTCAACCACCTATTGGTTCCTAACCACCAATCCCTTCTACTTCAGCTCAACACATGCAAAGAACATTGCTCTTCTGAATCTAGAAGAAACCATATGCTTCAGTGTGTGGCTACTGAGAAGCTGGACAGCACAAGGGAAATTTTGGAGTCACAGTTGTGTTTAATACGTATTGTTCTACCTGCACAGGATATTTATTGTGAATATGGCACTATTCAAATAACTATCCATCTTTTACAGTGCCTTCTGGGACCAACGTGCTCATAGAATCACTTGCTGTTCAGAAATAACCCTGCCATCAACATAGTCCAGCATTGGGCTAGAACTATATCAATCTAGGTTTTTATTAAAGTTTTTAATGTTTAAAAATTTTAATTAATATTTTTTCCTTTCCAGTTCCTGCATTTCTGACAAGAAATGAGATGAGACCTGCACAGTAAAAGAAAAAAAAGAGCAAAGCTTAAGAAAGATACATTGTGGTATGTTGATTGAACCAACCGCTGAATAGAACAATTTTTGTCTTCTATAGAATCACCCCTGATATAGCCCATTTAAAAACTTTTCCATCAATTTCAATAGCTCATTGTACATTTGACTATGTTTGGTTTATTTAAACCATAGTTTGTTGTATAAGCCACAAGTGTCCACCTCCTCATTTCAGTAAGTTGTAAACAATTATTTACAAATCAGTGGCTGAATTCACATGCTGCCTCCTAGGCCAAATTATGGTCTAGCAAGAACTGTGAATCTGTTCTAAATTTCACTCCAATCCATTAATGTATTTTTTGCACTGAAATTCCATTTGACTACATATGGTTAATCATGCATGTGTATGTACATATAAGTACATGTCTACTGACTCTGTTACCATTTCAGTCAATGTCTGAGAGCTCACTATTTCATGTTCTGTCCATCGTCCTCATTTCAGTAAGCTAGGCTGCCAGATACTTATACAGGAATGGAACTCAATTACATGTTTTGTTACCAATCAGTGTGATTTTTTTACTGACAAAGCATTTAGAAATAAAATCAATGAATTGTAGTAACACTGTCGGAGTACGGTTAAAAAGTGGACAAACTTAGTGAGAAATCTGAGCCATCCTTTGACATTCAGAAGAAAGCCCTTATTTTCTTTTTCAAATGATTTTAAAAATAAGTTTGATAATGGCAACATAAATAACATAAACCCTGGGATTTGGCCACTAGGCAAATGTTTAAAATGATCAAGTGCATAATATTCAGAGAGCATACGTTAGTATAATAAAAATATGAAATCCCAGCAGCCAAAAGAACTACTGCAGTTCTAATGTTCTCTTATTCCCCTTCCTGAACTCCGAATAGGTAATGAGAGGAAGAAGGCAAAGGCACATTAATATTTAATTAGTTTTGTTCCTGAGAAGTACTTAATCTTATGCTAATGAACATATTGGAGCCAATTAACAATCTCTCTGGAACCATGCAAGCCAGTACTTCTGACGCAACTCCATAAATCTTTGCCGGTTTTGGTCATGGACTACAGTGTGATCATGTTTTCTGAAGAGATAGAGCCTGTTTTGGGGATAATCCATTGGAATTATACCCCCCAAAAGAGGAACTAGTAGTCTGAATTAAAGGTTGATTTACTCATCTCTGTCTGCTCCTCACTAACAGTCTATCTGATTTGTGTTGATACTGATTCAGTAATGTGCGCTTCAAGCCATATATATTCAAGACTGCATTGTCAGCCTGAGGTCAGGTAGTGGCTACATTGAATAAACAAACAAACAAACAAACAATGTTTGCTGAAACCATTTGCTTTAGTTCATCCCTTCAATAACTATGACAAATGTATATCTGAATCAAAGCTAAGAGAAAATCTATGTAGGCATTCAATTAGCATAGTGATGAAAAGTAGGGTAATGATGAAGCTCTACATGCAGATCCCAAACTCAACATCTTTGCAAGCCTTTTCATTTATAGATCAGCATACAAGGAGACTGTAAATGTAACCTGGCAATGAAAAATTTCTATTCATGGTAAGGCTTGGAAGCAGTGTCAAATGTATTTGTAGCCTTATCATTAGATGTATGAATGTTGGATGAGCAGCTAGGAGCATTTCCAGTTATCATACATATCATCATCATCATCATTATTGTTGTTATTATTGTTATTATTATTATGCCTTTACAGGTGTATGTGAATGATTTTATAGGATTCCCTCTTGCTGTCTCAGTTTTTGCTGGGCCGCCTATTTTAAAATACAGTTCTGAGAAGCTATGTGAGCTTTCTGCTTGCTGGTTTGTTTACTTGCGCATTTATTTATTTACAGGGATTATAGGATGCTGCAGTCATCAGATTCTGCATCGCACTCAATACCCCCAAATCTGTAATTTGGGTCAGAAGAAATCATAAAAATTAAAGCCAGGTATTATAAAACTACAATACAGGTAGTTCTCAAGTTACAAATGTAATGGAGCCTGCCAATTGCATTCATAATGTGAGGATTTGTGAGAGTGAATCATGTAAAATGAATGTGAAAGCTCCCTGCTTTCACCCAGGCATTCGCTAATCAAATGCATAGGTCATTAAGTGCACATGACGTATCTCAGGGTGGGCAAGGCCATGGGAGGGGGGGGGCTATTGATGGAACAAACATCCTGTTTAAGACCCCCATGGCCTCCCCCGACCTATTGAGATACCTCATGCTCCCCACAATTGCTTCTCCTTCTATCCTGCTGTGCTGGGTCACTTACCTTGCAAAATCTCATGAGCTGTCTCCTCTCCAGCCTGTCTGCCATGCCAGAGCATGGCCTCCAAGAGCTTCTAGTTTCAATGCACAAAACATTTGCACACTGACGGGAGCCTTTCGTGCAGCCAAAGAAAATATTCCAATTTCCTTGGAGTTGCTTTCCAGCATTCCATTGGATTGGCAAACACATTTACATGCATAAAGCTTTTATTCCATAAAATCCTGTAATTTCCAGAGTTGAATAAGCTGGCATAAAAGATAATTGACTAGCTAGGATATTGCTTTTATTATTATTAATGACTATTTACTTATCAAGCATATTGTGGTACTGTATACAGCACACAATTTATTTTTTTATTAGGGTACACAGGACACAATTTATTTCTTTATTATGGCATCATCTGCTCCAATGGATTGAGTGAATGAAAGAAGTGTAAAGGAGTTAAAGCTCAATTTAATCATTTTTTTCAGATAAACTAAAAGAAAGCCACTGCATTTTAATAATTGGCATTAGTGATACAGCATCCCCAGCTATAATTCTTGAGGCAGAAAAATAGTTGAAGTAATCATGTTTAATGTTACTGTAATAAGTAACACTCAATTAGTCTATTTTATCAAACTAAATTGGGCTGAATTGTATTTATCCTCTCATATAATACTGTAGGAGGATAATATTGCAGGCAATCTACTAGACTGCAGATAATGTTGTAGAGAATCTACTAGATTTACTTAAATTAAGATAATATAAATTTGGACAATAACTGTGCTTTGTTTCAAATTTCAAATTATGTATTGTATGCATAGTCAAAACAATTTTTATTCTATCACTTATTTTCAATTAATAGTCTCTATGAGGAAAACTCAAAACCTTATTAAACAAAAAACATTTTTATGAGTGGATTAAATGTTAACCTAGTTTCAAAATGAAAATTCATCTTGGTCTCTATGATTAATATCTTCCACACAGATATTTATTAGTCTTTGGAATTGGAATGGTAGAATAAACATTTTAAAAGAACAAATCCATGCCATTGATCATTCTTTTTTTCTTTTTGTTTTAGTAGATGATTTGCACATTAAGGCCAATACATCAATAAATATCAACAACTTTGCTAAACTCATTAGGCAAGTATGCATTTGTGAGCATATATAACAGACTATTTTGTTTCATAAATAGTTGTCTAGTCATATAATCAATATAAAAATAAATGTGGTGAATATTATTGTATTATCAGAATCATGACTAAGCTCAGGAGTGCACTATTAAATTATTTAATGCAAGGAAACTACATGTGCATGGCACTTACATATCCATTTGCCAAGTGTCCAGGAAATCAGAAGATTCAGGCAGTTCAAATGAGTGTAAAGATTTATTGCAAGCTTAAGTTCTCTACAAGATACAGAATTACTAATGGTCAAAGGAGTTTAGAACACAAAGGAATTCAAAGTTGACTGGACTTAGATCTCTTGTGGATGCACAGAGACTCATGACATGTTTAACGCCTCCCTCAGGCTCAGCCTGGTCATCTCCTACACCATTCAACGTCAGTGAAAATCTTCATTATTCAACTAAAGTCATTTCACATGGTCAAGATCAAGATAAGTACATGATGTAAAGGTGCTGTCCAGCCTGCCTCAAATTGAACGCATCCATATGGCGAAAAGAAGGTATCTTAAACATGTAGTATGTACACCTACACAAAATTGCATGCAGATATTTGAATTTTTCCTTAAGTTTTAATCTATTCAGTTTTGGTTTACTTACATAAATATTACAATAAGTAGTCCTTGCTCAATGATGGTAACTGGGACCAGCAATTCCATCATTAAGTGACATGGTTGTAAAATGTGATATCACATGAATGCATCAGCTTACAACAGCAGTTGTACTGGTTTCAGCAGTTCCAGTTGCCATTATGATTGAAGCATCCCATGGTCCTCATTTGCAGTCTCCTGCCAGCTTTCCCACTAAATAGGCTTGTTGGAAGCCAGCAGGAAATGATACTCATGGTGATCATGTGATTGTGAAATGCTGCAACATTGTAATTGCAAGCCATTTGCCAAATGCCAGAATCACAATCACATGACTATGGAGATGCTTAAACAGATACAACTATAAGGAACAAACACAAGTCTCCTCGTTCTGCACTATTGTATCTTTGAAGGATCACCAAAAAAGGTGGTCCTTGAACAAGGACTACCTGTACATGCAGAACACTGTTTGGATCTGTTATTCTTGCATGATCAAGGTGACAGTTGGCCTTATCAATGCCACATGAATTTGTCTTGTTGTCTTGTCTTCTTTTTCTTTCAATGAAATAGTCAGCCAAGATCTTGGGAGAGGATAATATGATAAATCTCCAAGTAAGAGATCAGAGCTCAAGACTCCTGACTTTATTTTGTGTACTTTTAGGGGAAGTTTTAATCAATTCATTGTACCTAATTAAATTAATTAGGCCTATAGCACAAACTAGGGAGTGCATTTGTACTATTGACCCAATATAACTGTTGGTCAGTAAATAAAAAGGAATCAGAAGATTTTGGAATGCAACAAAGTACATCTTCCAAATTTATTTGCAATTTCTAACTGGTATTTTAAATGAAGATTAAATCATATTAAGATCCAATTACATTATATTTAATATACATATATGTAGTGGCAGAGGTTTATATGATAAAGTAAATATTTTTGGTATCAAGCATAAAAGTATTGCAATTTGAGAAAAGAAGCTATAGCTTACATAGAATTGCCACTATACCACAACTCACTGAAAAGCAAAGTTCATTGAAGTCAAGGCTCATTGACTTCAGTGCTGTTATATGAAGTGGTGAATGGAAGTTGATATTTAAATAATTCCACATTTAGCTTCATGAGGTCAGTAGAGTTTTGACACAAGAAAGATTAGTTAAATAATTTGAACAACCAGAATTTATTTTCTGATTTTACACCATGATGTTCTGTTTTTCTCCACTAAATCTTCTTATCATGAAAGGATGTGTTGCTGTTGAAAAATTTGTCTTTTTTATGTGGACATGAAGATAGTATAAGCCTAGGGCTGCTAAGGGGCTTTCATAGCATTATCAAATTAATGAGATAATTTTTATTAACTTCACCATTATTTGACATATTCTGAATTATATGGCTAAGTTCTAATTGCATCTTAAAGGCGATGATCCTAATGTTTTGTACTTTATAATTCACAGTCAAAAATGGTAGAACATGAAATACTAAATTTAAAATGATTATAATTCTTTTTAGAAGAACCTGTTATGAACATATAACTAGTAATGGCACAAAGAGAAAGGAGAAAAATTGTTGAGAGCAGATAGTGAAATTTAAAGTTATATGCCACATTATTTAAAGTCAAAGTGTATCTCTAACTAAGCCTGAAGTTGCAATATATAATTGGTTGTTGTCAATTTATTGATGATACTGGAATCAATGATGTTAACCCATACCTGAACCATTCTCCAAAATGTTTCATGTAGATGGTCAATAAATGGGAAAGTTCCAGAGTCTATGGGACCCTACATTGGAATTTCCCTTGACCTAAGAACTCCTTCTACCAGCCCCCCCCCACCCCTTCATCACTATTGGCTGGAACTATGCATTTAAGTAGAAACAAAGCTATCAAAACACAGTGCACACAACTCACAACATAATATTCTGCAGAATATTATGATCAATGGCAACAAATGATGCCAAGATGTCTTCTAGGATCCACTGGTTAATTTTTCTCACCGTTAAGAAATTTCTCCTGAGTTCTAGTTTGCTTCTGTCCTTAATTTGTTTCTATCCATTGTTTCTTGTATTGCCTTCTAGTGCTTTGAAAAATAGGTTGATCCCTTTTTCTTTGTGGCAATCCTCAAATAATGGAATACTACTATCATGTCAGTCCTTGATAGCGATGTGACAATATTTGAGGGGCTGTCACAAAGAAAAAGGGGGTCAACCTATTTTTTTTTTATTTGTAATGATCTGTAAAAATCTTAATAGTTGGAAATAAATTCATTTCTTTTTTTTCCCTTTTCACTGCCATTATGGTTTTTATTCTTTTCTCCATCATATCACCACATAGTATCCTCATCCTCCAATCTACAATCTGCCTACAGTTCTAAGTTGAGATATGCTTTTATCTTGGAAAAAAAAATATTTAAAGAAGAAAAACAGTAGTAGTTAAAGGATATAACATATGAGATCATATTATTTCAATTATTTAGTTCTTTTCCTCCAAATTTATTCTGTTAAAAGTGGACTGTATAGCATCATTTTAGCATCCGCATAGCTTCTCATTTTTAAAAAACTTCAGGGAGAAAAAGCTACATTGAGCCAAGAGATGCAGGCTCATACATCACTTTGAGAAACTGAATAATTATGGTCTTCCTTTCTGCAGAACCTTCCAGAATTTTAATTAGCTTTAGTTCACAGACAATCTAAAATGTATAGTGGTTTCACAGTTGCCAACTGGCTAAGATAACGAGTTATAATTAACTGTGGTATTTGCAACTGTCACTCTACAGAGAGAATTAGAAGGAAAATCACAACATATCCCAATGAGGTTATTGTTTAACACTCTCCACTTTCCCATATCTGTCTTTTGCAGGGTCAGTTGGAAGGTGTCATAAAAGCACATAGTTACAGTTTCTTTTTTTGCCTTTATCCTAGTGTTTATCACCTGAAGCTAATTAGAGATATAAAATTTCCACATTGCCTCTCCTGGTAAGGTTTATATTTAGGTTCTGAAATGATCACTATTCCCTTCAAATTTTAAAGATTAGTAATTATATTAATTTCAAGCCTACCTATCAAACAGACCAACTCTCCTTGTATGTTCAAGGATCTCACTGGAAAATTGATCATAATATGATGCTTCCAGGGGTGGGTATAGTCCAGGGTGGGGTGGGGGCATATGAAAATATTGGTTTATCTTCTCTGTATCATGTGCAATATATGTAAATAAGAGGTGAAGCTTCATGTATTTCGGGTCATCATCTTCCATTTTATTTCTGAATACATCTTTTAACTTCTTTATTTATTCTACAGCAAGCACACTTATAGTTCTATCCGTAAATTCAATTCATACTGCAAAAAAGAGGACCAAAAAATAAGCAAATGTACAAATTTGATTTACTTGGGACTAGTATTCTCTTCTTGAACTCTCTAAATCCCACTCTGTGCATTTACCTGAAGGTTAAATAACCTGCAGCCCCAAAATGACATACATCTCTGAATCCCTTAAATCCCTGGGTACAGCAAAATTGTTTCCAAATTGCATTTTTTAAATGTGACAGAAGGGAAAATTATGAAGTATGTGGATGTGGTCATATGAACTGAACTTAATTAAACTCGAATTATATTTAAATGTGCCTAATTAAATGAAATTCAGTATTTATCCTTGCTCACTTGCCTTTTAAATTCCAATGCTTTTCTTTTTTTCATAACAGTAATCATTCATTAAAGCATACATCCTGACAGGAAAAGAGTAAGCATATTTTACATTAGTCGAATAGGCTTTCAAAATATCTGACCTAAGCATATCTGAGAAATACATTTGATAACGTGTGGCTTTTTAAACAGCCATTTATTTCATGTTGCATATTTTCCTACAACTTATAAATTATTTCACATTTACAAATTACATATTGGTTGCATTCAGTAAATACGGCTACATCAATCTTCTTCAGTTGGTTACTTCAAGTCAGAAGAAAGTTAAATCGATCAGTGTAAAACTGTGCACTGAAAAATTCAAGTCAGGATATGCATCTCTTGAGAAGGGGCCTGCTAAACTATGCCTTTTTGTTTTATTTGATTTATTTTATAGTTTAAAGTGTTATTTTAATGATAACAATCTGCTTATTTTAGTAAGATTTAGTAAGATTGTTTTAGTGCTTCTTTATAATGATTTTTCTTCCTGGTAAGTTTGTGGATTATTGTGCTGTTATAGGTGAAAATATGGTGCCTGTTATGCCACATAAAATAAGGCAAAGCATCTCCTACTCTAGGTACCTTCTCAAGGGCTTGAGAAACAATAAATCTGGTCATCAAAATTTCCACTACCAGTTCTCCAGAACTGGTCAGAACCTGCTGAATACCATCTCTACTTTGATGCCATTCTTTTCTTTTTCTTTTTGTCTTTCCAAATGCCCACTCTAAATGCCAATTCTATCACTTCCAACCTGGCCACAACTATCTTTCTACTCTGACTCTACTGCTCAGCAATACTTTCCTGCTGTGCAATTACAGCTGTGATCTTTTCTGCCTCTTGGCTTCTGGTTGTGCTCTTTGTAACTAGTGCTAGGCTGCCTACCAAATCTAACCCCCTTCTTTCCTTTCTCACAGCTCTCTCTGCTAACTGGCATCATTGATCTAAGTGCTAGAGCCCACTGTAACTACATAGCCAAAAAGGCATTAAGAGTTGTTAATCTAATCCTACATAGCTTCTTCTCTGGTAATATCACACTACTAACTAGAGCATACAAAACATTTGCTAGACCTATACTTGAATACAGCTCATCAGTCTGGAACTCATATCATGTATCTGATATTAACACAATTGAAAAAGTCCAGAAATATTTCACAAGAAGAGATCTCCGCTCCTCTACTCATTGCAGAATACCTTATGCCACCAGACTTGAAACACTAGACCGAGAAAACCTACACCTATGCCGCCTCCGGTCCAATCTAAATATAGTATATAAAGTCATACATTGCAATGTCCTACCTGCAAATGAATACTTCAGCTTTAATCA
Organism: Pseudonaja textilis; assembly: GCF_900518735.1. The sequence goes on from NW_020769319.1 coordinate 15,215,059, forward strand.
TAACAATACAAGAGCACACAATAGATACAAACTCAAGGTTAACCGCACCAAACTTGACTGCAGAAGATATGACTTCAGCAACAGAGTGGTCAATGTTTAGAATACTCTACCTGACTCTGTGGTTTCTTCCCCAAACCCCAAAAACTTTAACCTTAGACTGTCTACTATTGACCTCAGCCCCTTCCTAAGAGGCCTGTAGGGGGCGTGCATAAGTGCACCAATCGTGCCTATCGTCCCTGTCCTATTGTTTTTTTTATTTTTCTTATAAGTATCTATCTCATGTATTCAAAACTATATTTATTCTTATACCTGTATCTTGTAAGTGATTGACAAATCAAATAAATACTAAAATAATAAATTCCTCATACCTCTTCCTGTCATACTTATTCTTATTTGTCCAACTCCAATCCATCTGCTTCACTCTACTCCTTCCCTTGTGACTAGAGCTTCAAGACTTCCAGATGTTAACACAAGAGGAATATTTCTGGTTCACCCAACTTAAGCTCCCTCTCTTTCTCTTAAACTGACCCGCAACAGAGTATACACAACCTACTCCATGCTTCTCAGTGTACACATATGCAGCAACACACACACAAATGTAACATAAGAGAAGAAGAGAAATACTCACATATATAACATGTTGCTTTCTTACAGAAAAGAAAATATTAACTACTCTTATGGTCATTACTGATAAAAAGCCTGCAAAGGATACTAGAAACCATCTCCAGCATATTTTCCCTTTTACTTTTTCAGATAGAACCAAAATCTCCAACAAGATATGTTTAGCTCTTGTTGTTAACATTTCTATGAGTTTTCTTGGTAACTTGCTTCCAATATGGAAACACATTTGCCCTCAGTTTTTTGAGGGGGTAGTAATAGCTTTGACTTGGCAATCCAGTTATGAGCATTGGAATTTCCTACTGGGCTTTGAACTTGGCAATATAGTTACAAGTTCTGGGATTTGCTACTAATCTCCTGTCCAAGTATTAACTCACTCTGATCCTGCTTAACTTTCTGAAATCAATCTAATAATAAGTTGTCATAAATGCTGATATGTGTGTTTTTAAAATTACGTATTTCCTAATTCAAAATGTCTGGAAACTACCCTCTGATTTTCAGCAATTACAATCAGAAAAGATGGTAAGGTTTGCAGGTGCTTCCAATAAGGCTAACATCTTTTAGACATTCCTCTAAAAGAGAAGAACATACTGCAGCCAACAATTGTCCAGGAATCAAGTAACTGAAATCTCTCTGGAGATTGAGAGATTGTCAGATTACCCACATGCTTTCTGTAAACTGCATTTTGGAAACAGATGGCAGGAACTATGTTTTAGTGGTCATCTTGTGATTGGCTCAGAATTGTGGCATTTCATCATGTTTACTATATAGCTGATAATGTTGTCTATGTGGATTCTGAGCTTGACTAGCTCATCTCTTAATCATTTTTTAAATATATCTTTTGGTTTTCTTCAAATCTTCAGACTGGCAAGTTCTGTTGGTGAATGTCCTTCAATGCTTAAAAATGTATGTAGTTTTTTTAAAATATACAGGAAGATGATGATTATTGTTGGCTTTGGAAAGTTTCACATGGATCAGAGGCTCAGATGGACTTGATTTAAAATTTGGATGTTGACTGAAAGAATCTGCTTTCATGAGAAAAATCTTTGTTTATGCTCTACTGATAAAACAAAACTTTGAAGATTAGACTTTAGTGTACACTAGATGATTACTTTAAAAAAACCTTTGACTTGGGGGACAACAGACTTTTGAACCATTTTACTCTTTATTAGCAATGACTAGTGTAATAACAAAGAAATGCAGATATTATAACTTTCTTTGAGGATTTTTAAGATTGCAGAAAGGAAAAAAATAATACAAATATAAAATTAATCTATTTGACCAAGTTTAAAATAATGAGCTGTATTTGGGGGATGTTTAATGGCTCCTTGATTAAGACTGGATGAAAATGGATATTTATGGTAGCGTTTAATTGTTTTGGGGTTGTGTTTTTTTAAATGGGACTGAATTTAGATTATTTGAAAACAAAAAATGAAGATGAATTCAAATTGGATGCAATAGGTGAATTTAGTAATACTTATGTTGTCATTTTATTTTATGTTGATTATAGTTAATTAGGATGAATGACAGGTTGGGGTCTTTTTTCTTTTTCTATTTTAATCCTTAAGAAATTATTTTAAAAAAGAAAGATGCCAAGGAATGGGAAGAAAAACAACCTAGGCTTGGGGGATGCATATAGCTATGGGGCTTCAGGTTTCAAATAAAATAAATCTAAGACATTTTGAACATTTTAATGTCAACAAAGAGGAATTTCATATATAAGCAAACAATTTAATGGTCACATAAAATAAACACTATCAAATTCATTGGGACTTAATTCTTAGTATATATAAGACTATAAAACTCTTCATTTCACTTAGGTTTAAGTGATTTTTCAAAACTTCAAAAAATCCAAAACTTTGCTTTGTGGTTTGTTTACTGATTATTTTGAGTTTGTAAAAGTATCTCTTTTGCTACAGCATGTTATACACATTGGCTTTCAATAAGAAGCTCTATAATTTTAACTTTCATTGGCATAAAGAAAGCTGGTCTCATGGGCTGAAAAAGGAAGACAAACAGCCCAGGATTCCTTTTGTTTGCAATTAACCTTTAATCCATTAAATCTCTTTACCAGCTGTGAGGCTGCCAACTTAAATTTATATTCCATGGACATCAATGGCTTTCTTAGGTAGAAGTCAGATAATTGAAAATAGCATGAACTGGAATGATTTGGCCTATTTGCTAACAATACAATTGAGGGGAAATGGAGAAATTTTGTTATCCAGAGAAGAATATCCTGAACCTATTCTGCCAATGCTGAGTCTTTTATTTCAAGTTCAGTTCCACCCTGATTGCTCTTAAATAAAACCAAACACCACTACACAGAGAAGCAGAATGTGTGTAGAACAGAGCATTGCTAATCAAAGGTATAAAGTGTCCAATGAACCTTCCAAGATGCTTCCATATCCATTTGCACTATTCAGGTGACCCTGAGGGCACATATAAAACTCCAGGTGGCCTGAATGACCTTCAGAGAGAGTGTTAACAACCAAATGACTGCAAGGAACACCAATGCTTCCATTCTCCACCAATCAGAACTGAAGAAGCTTTTCAGGGAAATATTTTCAAGGAAAAACAAAGAAAGTCCAGATGTCTCTTGAAAAAGAGAACAATGGAACAATGATAGGATAATTTTATATAAAAATTCAGAGCCAGTTCAATAGAAGCTTCAGGTGCTTGGGTTCCCACAAAATCAGCCCTTTTAGACAGGTGAGCAGGTGTATTTCTAGCTCAGTTCAAATGGTGCAAAACGGTAGGTTGCTTTTGAGGTTGTGACTCCATCTCCCATTGAAAAACAAAACAGTTTTTCATCTTTTCTTCTGAATGTTGCATGTGCATTTCTTTAAAGCAAACACCACTTTGATGGCTTTGCAGATTCACTTGGGAGACAAAACAAACAAATAGGAATCATTTTTGACAAGTGTCCCTCCTTCCCCTGCTTTCACTTTCTCTTCAGGAAAGTTTTCCATCGTGACTGATTCCACAATCACACACAGTTTGTTCTGAGAGGAAACAAGGACATTTCTGCTTCTAGGACTGTCACATCCATTCTCATTCTCAGCATTTCACATTAGCAGAAGTGAAAACAATCATGGGTAGCATTCCAAGCATTTCTAAGATTTGAGGGATGAAAACATTGGCAGTAAAAAAGTGTTCTTCTTAAAATAGCACTCTCCTGAGATTAAGCTAGCAACCCTCTTTGGCTTTTTAAAAGATTTTTGAACCCTCTTACTAAGATTGTGAGGTTTTGGATATTCCTATGGCTGCTATTACTTAATTGTGTTTGATTTACAGTGGATTCCATTATAATGTTACATTTTGGTTGTTATTGTTGTAAACTGTTTTGTCCTTTGTTGGGTCGAGTGAGCCATAAACTGGAAACCTGAAGGGAAATTGAAAAATAAAAATGCAGGGTGTATTTACAATGGGCTGAGAGTAGAAGAAAGATAAAGTCATTTGTTCCTGCACTCAGGAAGGACCGAGTAACCTGTTCTGGTACTGTGCCAAGTAGACGGTGACAAGAACCTTCTTTTATGGATATCCCTAAACATCCCTAAAAATATCAATCACAACTCAACATTTAATGTTTTGTCTGCACTCATAAATGTCTGTGTCAAGTAATTTTATAACTCTGTTCTAATGTCTATAAAAATCATTTTTTTTTAAAAAAAAATGGGCTTATACTTTGCCTGAAGGGGTGAAGTGAGATATTTAAAAATAAAAGAAGGAAGCTTACTGCACACATTAGCAACAAGCTCCTGGCTGAGCAGTATACTTTGTCACCATATAAAAATCTCTGTGTCCATTATAATAGTACCATGTGCATCTCTTGGCATCAAAAGAGCAATAAATTTATTTTTTAGTTACTGGCTAGAATCAAGAGCAGTCATATATCTAACTAGTGCAACTTCTTCCATCATCTTGCTTTCTAAGAAACATTGTGCAGAATAGCCAAAGTAGTCCATTATTATCCTTCATAATAAAAAATTCTGGATGTGGTAAATTTTGAAGAAAAATGGCAAGAAAATAGGATTGCTGAGGAAATAGAATTGTTGGCACATTGTAAATTTTTTTTAAAACTTATGTAAACCAGCTGATTGATAAATTAACTTAATAGCCATGGGTATCTGGCAAAAGTTGAGTGCATAGAAAACTGGAAAGAAAGAAAAGGAATGTCCTGCTTCAAAGTTACAAAATGGAAGCTTTCGAAAGAATTAGGGTTATACAGTGCTTTGAGTTCAGATCTGCAAAGCACATAGTCCCTTTTGAAACTTGTTAAAGTAGCTGCCACAAAATCCCAGGAAAAGAGCTTATGTTTTAGTGAGATAAAGGTGCAGGGACAAAAATAGAAAGATTTGGCAATATCTGCAACTGAGGAACGGTTAGTGAAGATGACAGAACTTGCTGAGATGGCTAAATTTACTTCTTTGATTAGACAAAAGACAATATCTACCTTTATTGGTGACTAGAAACCCTTAAAGATGTTTTGAATATTAACTTGTGGTTCATAGTTTTGATGATTAGATGGGGTAGATTATAGAAAGAAGAGAGTTATGATGCAACTTTACAGAGAGAAATTAATTGTATCCACAACTGCTGTGAAGAAATAATTTCTTTATATCTTTCTTCACATCCATATGAAGGTGTAGGAAAAATTAAAACATGTTGGGCTATACATTTTAAGTTAACTTCCAAATGGGAGGATAAAGGATATTTGTCCACTGTTTCTTTTCTATAGCCAATAATCTGTTTCTTTTCAAAGGAAAGATGAAAAAACATTATCTTTAATTTGTTTATTCATCCATGCTTTGAAGCAAAACTGGAAGAGAGAACTAGAGCTAATAGTTACAACTAAAGACTATTTCTGTCTAGCAGTTACATGGTTAACTATCAACTTGCTGGGTACCTCATGATAACCCTACCTGTCACTCTGCAACATTCAATCAGTTACACAAAGAAAACTATAAAAAACAAATCAACACACATTTTAACAGACTTGATTTTTTTAAAAAAGTAGACATGCAGGAAAAATGTTTACACACACACACACACACACACACACACACACACACACACACACACACACACATATATATATATATATATATATATATATATATATATATATATATATATATATATATATATATATATTTATTTGTTTGTTTTCTGAGGTTCTCGCGGGTATTTGTATGTGGATCTTTGGTTGTTCGGGTTTTCTCCTGCGTAAGATTCGAAGTATCTAGGCAACGTTTCGATGAAGTCTCATTCATCATCTTCAGGCTTCTGTCTCCGGCTCTGTGCTTCTCAGAGTGATGTGAGATTGCAGCTGCTTCTTCCTTTTAACTGCTAGTGGGGGTGGGACTTGATTGGGTGGGGGCTTGGCTGTGTTCTGATTGGGTGGGGGTGTGTTCTCATTGGTAGGGGGTTTGGCTGTGTTCTGATTGGTTGGGGGTTGGCCGTGTTCTGATTGGTTGGAGACATGTTCTGTTCAGGTGGGGGCTTGGTTGTGCTCAGGTTAGTCTTAGTTGCTGGGGGATTTGAGTTGGTGAGCTGTGATCTTGCTGTTTGGCTTCGAGTTCGTGGTCGTGCTGCATCTTCATAGTGGGTGTCGGTTTGCTTCATGTATGGCTCGGAGGGGTTTGAAGTGGGTAGTGATGCAGCTGC
>NW_020769319.1:15227070-15239009 GCF_900518735.1 Pseudonaja textilis
TAGAATAGAATAGAATAGAATAGAATAGAATAGAATAGAATAGAATAATAAAGTTGGAAGGGACCTTGGAGGTCTTCTAGTCCAACCCCCTGCCTAGGCAGGAAACCCTACACCAGTTCAGAGAAATGATTATCCAACATCTTTTTAAAACTTCTAGTGTTAGAGCATTCACAACTTCTGGAGGCAAGTTGTTCCGCTGATTAATTGTTCTAACTGTCAGGAAATTTCTCCTTAGTTCTAAGTTGCTTCTCTCCTTGATTAGTTTTCACCCATTGTTTCTTGTCCTACCCTCAGGTGCTTTGGAGAATAGCTTGACCCCTTCTTCTTTGCGGCAGCCCCTCAAATATTGGAATATAGCTATCATGTCTCCCATAGTCCTCCTTTTCATTAGACTAGACATACCCAGTTCCTGCAACTGCTCTTCATATGTTTAGCCTCCGGTCCCCTAATAATCTTTGTTGCACTTCTCTGCACTCTTTCTAGAGTCTCAACATATTTTTTACATTTTGGCGACCAAAACTGAAAGTAAAATTCCAAGTGTGGCCTTACCAAGGCATTATAAAGTAGTATTAACACTTCATGTGATCTTGATTCTATCCCTCTGTTTATGCAGCCTAGAACTGTGTTGGCTTTTTTGGCAGCTGCTGCACACTGCTGGCTCATATTTAAATAGTTGTCCACTAGGACTCCGAGATCCCTCTGACAGTTACTACTACTGAGCAAGGTATCACATATACTGTACTTGTGCGTTTTTCTTGCCTAAATGAAGAACCTTACTTTTTTCAGCATTGAATTACATTTTGTTAGATAGCGCCCAATGTTCAAGTCTGTCAAGATCCTTCTGTATCTTAAGCTTATCTTCTGGAGTATTGGCTGTTCCTGCCAGTTTGGTGTCATCTGCAAATTTGATGAGTTCTCCATGTATTCCCTTGTCCAAGTCATTGATGAAGATGTTGAAGAGTACCGGGCCTAAAAAAACCTACTGGGCCTTTTAAAGTTCTTTAAGAAGCATGTGATGTCCCTCAATAGCATCCATTACATTTGTGAATATTTAAAGAAACCTTGCTAGATGAAGTAATTGAGAGAATAGAACCATGACTGAGTAGAAGCCATTGAAATCTGGTTCTAATGCTAGTGTGTATAAGGGGTTCCAGGTCTCTCTTTTGTACAGCCAAAGTATCTACATGCTTGTGTTCCAGAAAGCTTTTAGATGAACAAATGAGTAATTTGGCTCACTGGAATTTTGTGTTGTAATTCGTCCAAGTTCCATTTAATTGGAGATCGTTTTGAGCACAAGTGCTTTATACTTCTTCAATTCACTCCACCAGACTGCCTCCTGATAGTTGGTGAATTTAGATTTAAGCAGCAAAAGTCAACACCAAAATGTAATTTCCATTCCATGTTTTCAAGCTTTCCTGGACCAAGAACATTAGTTGCTTTCATTTGATACAAATAAAGTATTAAAAACAAGTGGAAATAGAAACTTGTAATGATAAAATTTACTTCTTTTTTCTGGTTTATTACTAATTCTTTAAAAGTTGCATTGCTTTGTACTGCTGTTAATAGTTTAACTAATGTAGAATGTACCTTCAGTATACCTGAATTCATAAATTTGTATGTTTTCTTTTTCATTTCAATCAAGAATATTTAGATGATAAGTAATCATATATGCAAAGAATTATCTGTTCCCAAATAATAACCCCTGCAAATACACATTTGATTAATTTTATTTGTAGCATTTTAAAATTAGATTTGTATTCTTATAAGTTTCAAATAGCCTGTTTCTACTGCCCACAGTAATCTAAAAATTACTGCAATTAGGCTACTCACTGACAACTCAACTGAAGTCATTAAAGTGAAGTCACTCTTGAAATAAACAACATACAGGAAGGCATATATGCTATTTGCACCACATTGAATCTCCCACTGCATTAATGTATTTGTCATTCTTGTTTTCTACTAATACATTAATAAAGCAATTTCCTGGCTATGCTTTGATATTATTTTAATCATTTTAGGTTTTGAGCTAAAGTTGAAGAACCAGCTTAAACAAAATTATGATGATAGAAAAATCAAGTATAATATGGAGATCAAGGCTGCTCTCATAAGTGGAAACATCCTCTTCCTGCTATAATTATACATAATTTTGATTCTGTTGCACCACAAATGAAGCAATTTGCTTCAAGAAATTCCATGGAAGGAGGGATAAATACAAATAGAAATAGCCTTTAGACTTAGACACTGTTTCATAGTGCTTTGCCACCCTCTCTAAGCAGTTCACAGAATGAACATATTGCCCCCAACAATATCTGGGTCTTCACTTTACTCACCTTGGAAGGATGGAAGGCTGCGTCAACCTTGAGCTGGTGACTATAGAACTGCCAAACTGCTGGTAGCTGGCAGTCAGCAGAACTAGCCTGCAATACTGCATTTTAACCATTGCGCGAACACAGCTCATGGTGTATATGTACTGATGTCCTAATAGGGCAAGTAAATTTAGTTAGTTTAATTAGCATTAGTTAATTTGGTTAATTTAATTATCATTCAGTGACAAAACAGTTATATATATTGTCTTCTTGGGCAGTCAGATCCAGCCTGGGAGATCACTAGATGCAAAAAAATTTCTAAAACCAGTAAATGAATATGCCAAGTAGAACATGTAAACAGTTACAAATAAAACAATTGACTAGTGATCAGGAATTCAAATGTGTTATATACTGCTTGAAGGAAACTTCATTAATGTCTGTCTGCCTGTCTATCATCTATATATCTTTATGTTGGAATTCAGAGCTTATGAAGAATAAATTGCAAGCTACAACTTATCAGATTCTTCCAGATTTAATGTATCATAGCTATCTATTAGATGAAATATGGAAGTAAAGGTTCCAGTAGCAAGAAAATGTCCAAGATTCAAATTCCAAATATATCAACTTTATGCTTGATATAAAACTCATTGATAATTGATAATGGTACCAGTGTTCCAACATCATGACTAATCTGGGATGGTTAGAAAATATATTTATTTATCTATTATTTATTACTATAGCTTATATGATATTTCTTTTCTTGAGATTCTGAACAGTTTATAATATAAACTGTAAAAATTATCAATATTATTAATCTGAAATGGGGATATAATGATTTACTTATCCCCAAATATCTATCTAAAAAGCCTTGTTTTTATGACTATCTAAAATATAATAAAGACGGTATGATTCAGATATCTGACAGTAAATTGTTCCAAAGGAGATATGTCATTGTCTTTCTTGTAGAACCTTTGGCTAGGATTCTTCCCAGGTCTTATTGGGTGAGCAAAGGAAGCCCCATGTAGAATGCATTACAATGGTCAGCTATGAAGTGATATGGGTACACCTGATTATGATCAGAAATGGCTACATCTGGCTACATAGCCCTCCTAGTCATGGCTGCCACCTACTGTTCAAACTTGAGTTTAAGTTCAATAGGATTCATGTTTATGGAGATTCTCAGTCATCTAGGTCAGGGGTCACCAACCTTTTGGACCTCAGGGAGCATCAAATTCATAATTTTAAATCCTGCGGACCACTAATATGAATTTTGACTGATGGTGGCTTGCCGACATTGGTGGGAAAGTCGGTCCCATATTCCAGAGCTGCAGTAATCAAAGAACTGGTCCTTTGGTTATCCCGGAAGAGCTCCTCCAGTCCATGGCAGGCCAGTTCACTGGAGTGGAGGAGTAGCTGCTCTAGGATGACCAAAGGGCCACTCCTGTGACTACTGCAGCTCTGGAATATGGGACCGACTTTCCCACTAATGTCAGCAAGCCACCCCGGGGTGGATTTCCCTCCCCCGCCATTGGTCTTACCTTCCAGTTCCAGTTTGCATGACTCAAGGTAAGGTTTGCACTCGGCTGAAAGGTGGGGGTCAATGAGTAGGTGGGCCATGTGGGTGGTGCAGCCTTGTGTTCCCACGTAGCCTGGATTAATTGCTTTGGGGGGTGCTTTGGGGAAGACATTTCTCTGCAGATCTCCAAAATTTTCTCACAGCCCACCAATGGTCCATGGCCCACCAGTTGGTGACCACTGATCTAGGTCATGGTTATCCCAAAGGTGCTTTTTCAAGAGGTAACTGGACTTTCTGGTTTTTCTTTGAAGACGTTTCGCTTCTCATCCAAGAAGCTTCTTCAGCTCTGACTGGATGGTGGGGACAAGCTGAAGAAGCTTCTTGGATGAGAAGCGAAACATCTTCAAAGAAAAACCAGAAGTCCAGTTGCCTCTTGAAAAAGCACCTTTGATTCAGTAGGACTCCCAAGTTGTTGGTTAGCCTCATTTGGGAAAGTTCTGATTTAATCTAATATAACAAATGTTTATTGCTAGAAGTTCTACAAATGTGAAAATTTCATCTCCACCAAACATATTTTAAAAAAATAGCAAATGTTAACCAGCATACCACATAGTCTCTTATTATTTGTGAAATTGAATAAGCTTAAGCCCTGAGACCCTACTAAAAATATTATTCTCATCCAAGAACCTTAATGGGGAACTGAAGAATCTTCTTGGATGAATGAAACATTTTCAAGGGGAAAAAACAAAGAAAGTCCAGTTGCCTTTTTAAAAATACCTTTGGGACACAGGACTTTTGTGGTTATTGTCATTGTGATTGTGTATTGATTTTAATTGATTTGATTTATTATTGTCAACTTCTTGTAGCTTATAAATGTCGACTGCCAAAAGTTGTAAAGTGATGGTATGTATATTTAATAAATAAATGTTCAGTTTTCACATCATGCTATAACATAATTTGAATGGGTTTTATCAAAATGGATTATGTGAATCTATTCATTTATACCTTAGTGTTATGTTCAGGTCATAGAAAAACTAAGTCATATGTATTCTACTCACATATGAATAGAAACTGCAGGTTTAATGTCTTGCTCACAGCACTATGCTTTTCTTTACTGAATAACCACAATTACATGGAAAAGCATTGGAAAATAATCTGAATCCTTTCACTATGATACAGCCCTTTTATTCCCATTGATGATATCCTTAGATATATAGATGAAAACAATATACATGTCCTGTACAATATACATGAGTCTCCTATTAAAAATGCCAACAGGTTCAAGTGAGTCAATTCTGTATTTCAGGCATAATTTTTGCCTATGAATTTTCTGCTAGAGAGAATTTTCATTCCATGTGGGTCATTGGATAAGGATATCTACATTTAATTGTTGATTAAATGCTAATTGGTCAAGAGGAAGATTTATAATTGCATTTAATTTGTCAAGTGCCTCAATGCAATTTATAGATTAACACAGTCCTTGCCATAAGAAGAGGTTATTAATTATAGCACACTAGTTGGGCTGTGGAAATTGCTGTGCCCTTTTATACATTAATGATGTTATAAAAATGCTTTATCTGCTAGACTAATTTCGGCAAAAATGATATTGGCTAGTGAAATACCAGCATGCTTGCAGTTGTGATTTTTTGGCTGAATTATCTGAATAAAACAAAGATGTCAATAATTATTACTATTTTGATTTTAAAAGGATAGATAAAATATTCTCAGTCAGAAGAAAGATTTAAGACAATGACATAGAGAACCCAAAAGTACAATTGGTTCCCACCTTGTGCTTGTCATTGTCAGTGTTCCAGTAACATCCCCAACAGCATTAAAACTCTGAGGCAGGCATCTTCCTTAAAATATAAATGTATTAGCGATGTCATATTGGCACATCTGGGGAAAACCCAGATATGAAAGCCCCACATTCCCCCCCCCCCACAAAGTACAACCAAAGTTCCTTCCCCTTGATGCACATATGTGTCACACGGCCCAATCCGATCACTATCCCAACTTCAGCCACTTTCCAGACACTCCTCCTCAGGTGCTGGTGAGACATCCTTGTCTCCCAAGGGAAAGAATATTGCTATGATAACATACCCCACAACTATCTCTACCTCCCCCTTCCTGTTCCCACAGATTGCTCAGCACCACTGTGGCAGCCCTGAAGACTCCCATTAAAGATGGCTCCAGGCAGTGGTGGGATTCAAATTTTTTTACTACCGGTTCTGTGGGCGTGGCTTGGTGGACGTGGCAGGGGAAGGATACTGTAAAATCATCAATCAGAGGTGGTATTTGCTGGTTCTTTGAACTACTCAAAATTTCCACTACCAGTTCTCCAGAACTGGTCAGAACCTGCTGAATACCACCTCTGGCTCCAGGGCTGACAGTTGTTTTATAACCTTTCTACAATACAAAGGTGTCATTATTGTAAGTCTAATTGTAGATATTGATCAAGATAATAACAGCCTGAACAGTATCAGTTTGCAGTAAACAAGTTTATTTCATCAAGAATCAACATCAGCCTCTTATTAAAAGGGGGATTGAAAGACAAAGAACTTAGCTTTGTGTGTACATAAGTTTTTATTCTAAGTCTTCACTATTTCATTATGTATGCATTTTGACCACCTCACTGAACATGCTCACTCTTCCTGGTCAGATAAGCAGCTGTGCAGGTATATTCATTAAACAGGTCCTGACCATTTGGGACTTGTTTCCCGTAACTTGGAAAGTTCATAGTGATTGAAAAGATCACTTTCATTTTCACCATTTATTCAGTATAGCAAAAGGCATTTTAATCATGAAGGGAAATGTTCTATACAAATGACTTCTAAAATGTATAAACGAATTGTTTAATATATATATCATCATGTAATATAACATAACATAAAAACAATATAATAATTTTATGGGCTTTTCATAAAAGTCCAAAGACTGATTGTTCACACACACACAAAAACGTTGCTTTGATTCTCTTCTATTTTTCCCCATTTCTACCACAAAAGTTTCTTATGCCTACAAATGTGAAAGGTAAAGTTGCCCTTGAGTCACATTTGATTTTTATTCACTATGTAGACCAATGTTTCTCAACCTTAGCAACTTTAAGACTTCAATTCCCAGAATTCTATCTACCATAAAGTTTTTCTGAGTTCCAATTATTTTTGGTTTAAATATCAAATGGCCCACGAAAATGGGAGACCATTGACCTACTTTAAGAAAACTATGTGAAAGAATGTGAAGGAATTTGGTCTACAGAAGTAAATACTGAGAAGTTAGATCAGATTTGCCATTCCTCTGAATAGATTGTCTCTAGTCAAATCATGATTGGTGGTGATTCAGGTGGGTGTAATCTTAAATAGAACAGCAGGGGGTCTATGTGAGGGTGCTTTTTGTAGATTTTAGTTCTGCATTTAACACAATTCTTCCTCATAGACTACTGTCTAAACTTCTGGACCTTGGGCTTTCTTATTCAATCTGCCTTTGGATTATGGATTTACTGTCTGGCTGCTCACAGAGGGTCAGATTAGGTAATCATACCTCTTCAGCCCTCATTCTTAAAACTGGTACACCACAGGGTTGCATGTTGAATCCTTTACTCCAAACTCTTAGTGTGCATGACTGCATTCCCACTCAGGCTAGTAATACTATTGCTTAATTTGCAGATGATACAACAGTGGTGGGACTCATCTCCAGGCAGGATGAGTCTGCCTATCAAGATGAGGTGGACCGTTTGCTTTCTTGGTGTGGAGACAATAACTTGGTCCTCAAAACCAATAAAACCAAGGAGCTTATAGTGGACTATAGAAGGAACAGATCAGACATCAAGCCCTTGTTTATCAATGGAGACCGAGTGGAGCAAGTGGCCAGTTTTAAGTTTCTGAGTGTTACCCTAAAAGAGGACCTGAATTGGGATGCCCACATTGCAACCCTGGTCAAAAGGGCCCAGCAGAGATTATACTACCTGAGACTTCTCAGAAAACAACAACTGAATGAAAAACTGCTGGCGACCTTCTACCGCTGCACCATAGAGAGTATTTTAACTTACTGCACCTCTGTATGGTTTGCCAATTGCACAGTGGCAGATAGGAAAGCACTCCAGAGGGCTAATGTCATTGCCCAGAGGATCATTGGTTGCCCTCTCCCCTCTTTGGAAGAGCTTTATAAATCCTGCTGCTTTAAGAAAGTTCAAAACATTCTCAAAGATCCATCTCATCCTGGGAATCCTTTTTTTGAACTATTACCATCTGGCAGGTGGTACAGAATAATAAAAACAAGGACAAATAGGCTGAAAAACAGCTTCTATCCCAGGGCAGTAGCTCTTTTGAATTCTGCTGTATAGCCAGTATTGGTGCGGTGTTGTGGGGTTTTGGTTCAAAGTGTGGAGAGTGAAGGATGTTTGTTTGTGTTTATTTTCATGGTCATGGTCATGATGTGCACTGAAGATGGTGTTTGATTTCATTATATGAGGTGCAATGACAATAAACTAAACTAAAATAACAATGAACCAAGGAAGAAGTAATCCCTAGTAAGAAAACAAATTAATGAACTAGTCCTTCTAGTCAAGAAATTAAGAGTTTTCATATTTGTTTAAACAATCCTTATGGCTTAAAGAAGCATTATGCTACGTGTATATCAGTGGTGGGATTAAAATTTTTTTACTACTGGTTCTGTGGGCGTGGCTTGGTGGGCATGGCAGGAGAAGGATATTGTAAAATTTCCAGTCAGAGGTGGTATTTGCCGGTTCTCTGAACTACCCAAATTTTCCATTGCCGGTTCTCCAGAACTGGTCAGAACCTGCTGAATACCACTTCTGGTGTATATTAAATAGGGGCAGCAGTTGGAAGCAACTCAAAATGCTGCTGACTGCCCTATATTTAGGCCTTCTTCCCTGCTTCCTCCTTTTCATATGACATAGAACAGGGGTATCACACTCGCGGCCTATGGGCCAGATGCATCATGTGCTGGCCCCACCCCTGTCCAGTTTAGCAATGGGGAAAATAGTCCCAAGACGTCCCAAGACACTGCCATGCTGACATGAGTTTAACACCCCTGACTTAGAGTAAGGCTGCTGAGTAAAGAATTGGAGAGAATTTCAAATATCATATACTCTATATTTTTCCTCTTTACTGGTTGTAAGATTTCCTTTTTCTTTTTGTAAAAGGTTTTTTATTTTTTCACATTTCAAAAAGTCTTGTGAAAGAGCATGATTCCAGATTTTCACATTTCTATACAAACATGACTTTGAATACATATTCATCTTTCATATTTAGTTTCATATCCCATCATTTCTTTACATATTTTCTATTAATTTTCTCAAGTACTTTTCTTAAACTTATTTTATATATTTTCTATTCATTTCTTAACCTCTTTCTTTTATTTTTAAATATTTCTCATATCTTCATATTTATTGTGCTTCATACTTTTATCTGTCAGGTTTGCGATTTCATCGCATATTCTTATTTCATCATTTCAAAAACTCCTTCTCAATTCAAACATTTCAAAAAAGTTTTCCCCACATAGGAAGCAGGCAGAGCCTCCTTGCTGACAGACTGTAGATCGCGACTCTTTGCGGCTATGGTCCATGCTCTTTCGTTGGAGAGCCCCGATCATTATGATTAGGGGCTGAAGCTGCCTTGGAGGGGCGGCGGAGTAAGGGGAAGCTGCAAGCCAGGTTGTGGAGAGCTGCATCTCTCCTCCTGGGCTTGGTTCCCCCCCCCCCAAAGACGACTGTAGCAGTGGTTTAAAATGGCCACCCCAAAGAGGAGGACTCAGCTGGATTAAGCTTTGTGCAGGAGGGAAGAAAGAGGTGGATAACATCTGAACCGGGACAACTGGGCAATACAACTAAACAAAAGTACCCCAGGATTGAGGTAACATGGAATTTTTAAGAAAAGAAAAGTGAGCGGTGAAATTACAAAGGGACAAGAAAAAAAATAAGAAAATATTTTTGACAGCCAAGCAGGGCTTCGAACCGGGAAAGGAAGAAGCTGGAACTAAAGGTTTAACTAAATTGGACTAAAATATTTTGGCAATAAACAGGCATAAAATAAAGCTGGACTTAAGATTGTCAATAATAATAATAATAATAAAGTTTACAAATTGGAGACTGGACTGTGCTGGAATATTGAGGTTTGAAAAACCCTAAACAAAAAAATAGGGGGGAAAGGTGAAGACTATGTATCATGGAAAGTGCCACCTTTTGACAAAAACTTGAGCTCAAACAAAAGGGAAAGCATCCTGTGTCTGAATGAACTTGTGTGGATATAACCTTAAAGAAATATTGAAACAAAGTAAGAATCTTAGAAAGTGAAAGCAGAACCAGAATAAAGAAAAAAGCAAGGAAAGACTGACTGTGGATTGATTGATGTTTTTGGTATAGACCCTGGGCTGGAAAAATTGAGAACTTTAGAAAATTGAAAGAAGAAAGAAGGAAGGTAAAAGTGTTTTTTTTTTACTTTAACGATCATAAAATACAAGAGTGTGTAATGATGATATCTCTTCAGGAATTAAAAATGGAACTTAAAAATATGAGAGAATTATTATAGGAAAGAGGTGAATCACTTTGCTCTGTGTTAGAAAAAATGGCAATGGCAATTAAAGAACAAGAAGAAAGAGCTTCAGAGGAGGAGGAGTCAATTCAAGGAGAAGACATTTTAAATAGACAATTAACACAAAGAACACTACAAGGAAGTGGGGAAAGAAGGAAGGTTAAAAGGTTGAGATTTAAGAAGGCAATCAAAAGATGGAATACCTGTGAAGTCGGGAAAGGCAAAAGACTCGGCAGAAAAGGGGAAAGGAAGATATTAAGAAAGAGAGGGATATAAACTGGAATGAGAAAAGATATGGGGAAAAGAGGGGGAGGAGAAGCAGTAAGAAACAGGTGCATGAAATAAAGAAATAAGGAAATAGTAAAATGTTGAAAAGAAATTGTTTTTTCAGAGATATTGGTTGATGAATTAAAAAGGGGATTCTGCAGGGTGACAAGGGGTAATAAGAATATTTCTGCAATTAATTTTTTTTGAAAATATAGATACTGATAACTTTTATTAAAAATTAAGGGGGGAAAATGTGCTGCAGAATCCAAATGAAAAGATGTAATGATTATTATTGTAACTTCTTAAAAATAATGGTTTATTGGGAATCAAGATGAGGGAATAAAGGTATATTTTAATTGAGGTGTCACACTCAAAGCAGTAAAAGGGAGGAAACCTATACTTGTTTTCTTTAGTGTTAAAATTTGTATTAATCTAGAATTTATAAAAAGTATGTGTAATGGAAAGGGAATATGACAGACTAAAGAACCAACTAAATTAATAACTTAATATAGACTATTAAAAGAAAGGAGAGACATTGGTAACATTATTATTATTATTATTATTATTATTATTATTATTATTATTATTATTATTATGAAAACACGCATTGTTTATCTTTATTTTTAAAATAAATATTAAAGGATTATATTTGAAATAATTGAAATTAAACAAAAAGATGTTTCGATTGAGATTAATGAAAGAGGCTAGAATTAATGTGTTTGTTTCTCTCCTTACTGAAAATTTGGAATGGAAAAGGTAATAATAGAATTAAGTATGCATATATGAATGTATAATTGCTGTCATATTTGTATGTAAAGGTGATGACCCAGAAATATGTTGTCCACTAAAAAGAGATTTTTGTTTTTAATGTGAAAAACTGAATAAAATTTGTTAAAAAAAAAGTTTTCCCCACATTTACTAATTAGAGTGTACCACCCCTATACCTTATATATCATTTGGTTATTTCCCAATAATTATTTAACTTTTTAATTGTCACCTTAGAGATTAATAACAATAATTTCCTAGCAACTACGTAAGACATATACATTTTAAGTCAGATTCTGCATGGCACTTTCCCTTTCAATTATATCAAATCATTTATAATTTCAAAATAAAAATTGATCTATTCAATTAATCATAAAAACTGATATTAATCTCATTATAGCAATCCGCACAATTCATTTCAACTATATTCTTGAAATCATTAAACATAATTAATAAACTTATCATAGTTTCTCTTTTTCACATTTATTCCATCTATCTATCTATCTATCTATCTATCTATCTATCTATCTATCTATC
>NW_020769319.1:15239019-15269320 GCF_900518735.1 Pseudonaja textilis
ATCTATCTATCTATCTATCTATCTATCTATCTATCTATCTATCTATCTATCTATCTATCTATCTATATACAGTAGTTTAACAAAGAACAAATTTTTAATAACAAGAAAGTATCAGTTCCAATCTTTTCATTTTAAAAGTCTATATTTTCCTACTTTCTACATAATTTATTATTTAAAATACATTAATGCTACACACATCACCTTGCAGAATCCCCTTTCTTAATCCTTATTTAACCATTATCTCTATGTCTTTTACATAGACAATTCCATATTCCTTTATTTCCTGGTTCTTTTTCTTATTACTTCTTTCTTATTTCATTTTTTCCCTCCTCTTCTTAGTCCAATTTTTATCCCACTCCCTCTTTAAAACTTCCTTCTGTAATTCCCTTTTCTGCTGTTTCCTTTTACTTTGTTTGGCTTTCAAAACATTCCCCTTTTTCCTTGCCTCCTTGAATCTCCAGGTTTTAATTCCCATTCTTTCCCCCCTTTGCTTTAATATTCGTTGCTCCAATTGTTCATTGAAGATGGGCTCTTCTTTAATCAGCTCCTCCCCTTCTGGCACTCCTTGTTTTTCTTCATATTCTAAAATTGCCATTTCTAAACATTGTAAGGCAGAGCAGCACGACTCACCTCTTTCATGTAACATTTCTTTCGTATTTCTTAGTTCCATTTTTAATCCTAAAAAAGTTCTGCCATTTTTAAACACTTCTGCTGTAATTTCTATATATATATGTCATCTCTTTCTTTACTTTTTAAGTCCATGATTATCCAGTACTGTCTTTAAAATTTATTTCCAACAATCAGCTTTTATTAATTCCTCTTTAAGTTTTTCCCAGATTCATCAGATAGTCCAACATCCATAAGTTCAAGTTTGTCCCAAGATCACCAAACAGTTCCAAAGTAATTTCTTCTTGCTTCTTTCTTTTATTTTAATGTTCTATATTTCCACTTTCCAGGGTCTCTGTTTCATTATAACAAGGTTTCAACTACTTTGTATCAAATTCCACTTTTAGAAGAACTAGGCATTTTTAAAGAGCCACAAAAAAATGTTTTACCATTAGATGGCACTAAAAAAAAATTTTTTCACTTCCTCTGGTTGCTGCTTTTATTTTCTTTCTTAAAAATTTCTTAAAATTTTAATTCTGGGGTACCTTTATGTTTAAATGTTGTGCCTGATTAGCCTGATTTTCATGCTGTCTTCTTCTTCACTGGTCCAGCACAATTTTGTCCCGGTTAGCTCTTCCTCTTCAGGGTGGCCATATTTGACCACTGCTATAGCTGTCTTGAGAGGGGAGTAATGCCTAGCCAAGGAGTGGAGATGCGACTCCCCTCAACCCAGCTGGTGGTCTCCCCCTTCTTCACCACCCCTACAGGGTGGTTCTGGCCACAAAAGCAGATGCTTGGGACCCTATGACGGGAGAACATGGATCGAAGCCACGGACGATCGTGGTGTCTGGTCTGTCGGTGAGGAAGACACCACCAGAAGTCACCCAGTAGTTGTAAGATTTTTAAATATCAATTTATCTCTAGATCTAGCTTCTCACTCAAAATACAAGATGATAGCACAGTTTCTTCCCTATGACAGAAATGTATTGATGTTCAAGGCCTTCAGTAGGATTTTATTTTTAGGAAATTGTCTTCTTATAGCTGTACCCAAATACAACAAAGACTTCAGAGGAAAAAAACTCAAAAAATCTCCTGACTTGAAATCAGTTCTGTAATATTGAATAACCTTCCAATGCTTCCTAATTTTTTTCATGGAACTTGGAGTAAATGGAATTATAAGATTCTAGTCATCCCTCCACGTCACCACTTCTCATCTCGATTGCGACAGTAGATAATGCACACAACCCCACTGTACTACACTTTTACCTTTTTTGTTAAAGAGTAAGCATGATGTACTGCTCTTGGCAGATTATAATATTTGCCTATTCTTGATCTATAGACCCACCTTTGCTGTTTCTTTGCTAGCCATATAGATATTTTTTAAAGGTCTGTAATGCATTATATCTGAACTGGAGTGCAAGATGTCTTCAGCAAATCACATGTTAATTATGTGGTTTTAAGCAAAGTAGCTCTCAAAGTTATTATACAGATATTTTGCATAATATGCAGAGCATTGTAAAATCAAATAGTTTCAGCCCTGACAAAAGGAACGGTCTTTTTATTTTACAGGGCTCTTCTCCTCCCACAATGCTCTTTTCATTATGATAAATATTTTATTCCACATTAGAAGACATTCCATTTGTACTGCAAAATTTATCATAACAGTAAAAAAAAAAGGAAAACATACCGCTAATGTTTGATCTCAGTGGTCAGATGCCTGATTATGCATTCTGTGCAGCCTGCATAAAGAAGGATGGAATTTTCAGCACTTAATTGCTTTTACCAGATGCCATCTGTTCATTGATTTTTGACCTTCTCTTCTAACGTCAGTCTAAATGCAGTAATCTCAGGTGAGCCAATTAGAACATAGATGTTTCATGCTGACAAAACAACCTATGTCTTCATGTCTGCCTGCAGAAATCAACTGGGAAAAGTTAATAATGATGATGATGTTCTGGCCCATGATAAATTGAATTATTATTTTTGATGTATCATGTATGCAACCATAATGAAAACAGCTGATATTTCCAAGTAGTCATGAAAAATAGCCTGGGCCTTCTCGTAAATACTTGCAAGTACTTATTTAAGAGCCTGAAGACCGGACTCTGCCAGATGGCCTGATGACCTAATGGGACACTACCACAATGGAAGTGACTACTAGATTGTTAGCCCAGCTCAGGGATGGTGCTCCACTGTTCAGCCCAGTTTGGCCAAACCAGTAGCTCTGAGGATCATCTGTGAGTGAATCAGTTCACTCCGATGATCAGCTGCTGGGTCCGCCCACCTGCCCCAGCTCTATACTGATCTTTATTTCCTGGTTTTGAAGCTCAGTTGCTTCACACAGCACAGTGGATTGCCACACATCAGCTTTTGAACTCACAGGGAGAATGCAGGATTGCAGGAGAAGGTCGGTAGCAAACCCTCTGCGCTTGCACAAAGCACACTCACCAAGCCATGCCCATAGACCCGGTGGTAAAAACAAAGTTGGATCCAGCCACTGTCCTCACTCCCTTCTTACCCACCCACCCACCTTTTATTCTCATATCACTGTATCATTATTTTCTTTTTATTATTTATTCTATTATTCCACTATTTTACTGTTATTGTGTTTACATTTCTTTTCATTTCTCCATTTTTATTGTTGTAAGCCAACAAGAGTAGCCTCGTGGTGGGATAGGCAGCAAATAAATGTACGAAATAAATAAATAAACTTATTTACCTTAATTTTTGTCTCATTATACTAAACTCTTCATTTTTTAAAAAATAACATTTGTTACACTATAATAATAATTTCATAATTGTTTCTGGAGTCCTTGATGCTTTCTGAACTTGATGTTCATTGGCAGACATTTTGTGACCAGATTCTTCAAGCAAGCATGCAAGGTCAGAGAGCACTGAGAACTCCAAGTTCAATACAGAGCTACATATTATCTCTTCTATTGGTTTATAATTTTCCCCAATTTTTTTTTGCTCCCATTTATTACTGGGGACCTATTTCTAAGCACAACTGAAGTTTCTAGCAGTGTTTTCTCATCTGTTAGCTCTATTTCCATTCATTGTGAAACTTGAAATACATTTTAAAATACAGACAATTGGAAAAGAAACACAATCTTTGAACAAGTATTAGTTTGATCAAAGATTTGTATGGAATGTAAATTCAGAGGATCACACACACAATGGGACAAAGTCCAACATTTTCATCTCTGCCTGTCATTCTGTTGTAAGTGGGAAGATTCTCAACAGAGCTTTCTGTCTACCCTGTTAAGCAAACTTGAATAAGAAACAGACATTCTGTACATCTAAAATGACTTTCATTAGAATATAGTAAAAGAATCTTACATGTCTGAATGTTCTTTTCCTGAGAATGAAAATCTTAATGAGAATTGGATGGGGAATGCTGCCTGAGGCCTTTTCCCAAATATTTTCTTAGCCTAGTGGCATATATGTTGGGATTTCTATTCACACAGAACGCCTAATCAGTTCTTTAGAAACCTACTCTGAAAATACGTCAAGTTTATGCTTGGTAGAGAGCCAATTTGGAGTGGCAGTTAAGGCCAGGCTAGAAATCAGGAGTTCATGAGTTCTAATCCCACCTTGGACACAAAACCAGCTGGATTATCTTGGACCAGTCATTCTCGGTCCTAGGAAACAGGAAAGGACATACCCCTTCTGAAAACATTTCCAAGAAAACAGCAGGGAGTAGCCCAGGCAATCTCTGAGAATCAAGCGCAATGGCACAAAAGAAAAAAAAATCTTGGTGGTCAAATGGAACCTAAAAATTAAGGTATAACTTACAATGTACACATACATGTTTGTAAAGATAGGAATCTGTATTTGCTTAGAGGTTGGCTGGAAGCTTAAGGCCTTCTAAATAAAAAATTTAAATTAAGCACGCACACACACAATGTTGTAACAATCTTTAATCAATTGTAATTTATCAATTTACTATTAAGATTTCTAATCCTGTACCTAACTAATAATTAGGTAACTAATAATGAATTAATAAACAGAAGTCACAATAATGTTTATAGTATGTATACAATGTACACAATTTATAATTCCTAAATTCAGATAACAGTTATTCCAATTTCTCCAAGAAGCTGTGTAACCAAATCTAAAGTGCCTCCAGTTAAGCTGTAAATAAACAATAACAACTGCAACATCAACAAATTTTCAAATCTTTCTGGAATTTGAGATAAGAGTTTAAAATGTTTAATAGAATCTCATTTAGTCTTTTTATCTATATTGCAAAAAGCCAGATCTTCAATTGAACATGGTGTGTTTTTAAACAGAGTAAAAATACATCCATTAAAATAAAATAAAATTCTAGGGAAGTTATGCCTATTAATGTGTTTTTATATTTAACAATATACTGAATATATTACATTTGTGACAGTGCTGTTCTTGTTAAAATCTTGGTATTTCCCTTCTCTCCATATTTTGAATTCAAAATGAATTAATGTGTCCTTTTTCCTCTTAAAAATCCTTTTAGTGCCCCTGAAAATGAAAACATTCCATTTTGCCAAAAGACTTTTGAAGGAACACATGTAGTCATCATATAATTCTTTATTTTCGTGCTTTGTTCTCAAATTTATCAGTAGTTTTTTGGAATTCAATAGTAGTTTAAATATAAAGAGAGCCAAAGTTTTTGATTAAGTATATTTTAATGGAGTAATGGTACAATAAAAATAATGATTCAAGATTTTCATAACCAGATATTAAAAGAAAGTAGGAAGAAACTCTGTAACTATTGAATGTACTTGCTTCTTCAAAAAAATTGTTCAAAGCAAGAAAATCTGTGGATATCTATCTTCACAACATACTGTATTTGTTGTTCAAATTTCTGTTAAATATGTTGTAATCCTAAATGAATATACAATACAAACTATGTATACCTATTGTACAATACAAAGTATGAAGCAGGCATGGATGAGTACTTCATCTATCTTCTGGACAGTAGAAAGGATAACACATAGCCAAGTGAAAAAAATTTAATGCACAGAAAACTTAAACGTTCTTCAGGACCAGGACTAAATTTTGAATTAAAATCAATGAAGGAAAACATGATCACTTTGTGTTTGAAATTTATTTTATCTGGAAAAATATTATTAGGTTCTTTGCCGCAGTCATATTTTTAAAAGCTTATATTACATTCCATTTAAACATTTTAGAAAACTAGAGGTAGAACCTATATCCTATCAACATGTCCATCGTTCCAAAGAGCAACAACATGCAATTGAACTATATTTGCAGTTAATGACATCTGCATTAATTCCACATTTTATCTTGTTACCAGCATATGTGTTCATTTGAAATTTATGCTAATGATTAAACAGCCATAATTCACTTTCATTATCACCTCACACAACCATTTTCCCTGGAGAGACTTCAATAAAACAAATTTTATTGAAAGAATATTTACACTCTGCATATCTTTAAACCATACCTCTGAATATATAAATTTATCATTGCTGAAAGAAGATTTGACTACACTGTATCACTGGACATATAGATAATAGTTTGAATAAATCAATAAAATAAAAAATACAGGAATGTTCAAACAATAATCCCTCTATGTCTGAGTCAATAATGGGTGCAGTGATGATGACCTCAGCAAATTTTCCTAGAGACAAAAAAAAAAATCTAGATCACTCCCATTCTCAGCTAAGAAATGTTTTCATTTCTCACTGAGAAAATAAAGTTGTGAAAAATTTAAAAATCTATAACTAAAATTATTTTAAACCAGCAATGCTCACTATAATTCTCAATATCTTACTTTCACCATGTCCATCTACTCCTCATACATTGCCTTTTGTTCTTCACATTAATAGCTCAGTCTTCTCAAGAATTTCATCAAGTCCATCCAACCATTTTTTTGGTCTTCTCCTCCGCCAAAATCCATTAATTCTTCATATAATTGTTCTAACATTCAGCCCCCTCATGTATTCTCTTTATAGGATTGGTGTCGGTGTAGCTTTTCATAGAAATCACTCTGTTTTATTTAGTTCATATACATTAAACAAGCATTCATTCTTGACTCTTGCTGTAGCCATACGCTGGCTCACTTAAAGCAACCAAATCACTTTGAAGATAAAGCACAATTTGCATGCATACAAGCAATAAAACAGTATATACTGGAAGTCCAGTAAACTGACAGTGCTAAATGAACATGAGCAAAAGCAGAACCTTAAATATCTTTCATTCACTCCATTGCAAGAAAAGAAAGATAAAGGCAAAACGAAGAAAAAAAAGCAAATTACAGCATGACATTGGAGTATTTTAGATAAACCCAACTGTGTGATTTTATTATTTATTCCTTCCTGCGAGGTAAGTATATTTGCATACTATCTCTTCAGATATGGTTAGTGAATAAAAACATTTTGGTATATCAGGCCACAGGTCCTGACTCAGCCTTCTTCCTGTTTTATTGAGGATCAAGTCAGTTTGCTGTGAATGTTTTCTTTAAGGACACTTTCAGCAAATCATTACTTTAACATCTACTCTGTCTCTTCTTTAACCCCACGCCCATTTTTATTGCATTTGTCTTTTATATTTGTCTCAGCATAACTAATTTTTGCACCCATATAATACACCAGCCAGAAATATGCACTAATATACGGACATTTTCGCTTCTTTGGGAGGGAAGTGGTTGACTCAGTGGTTAAAGTTGTTGAGCTTGTCAGCTGGAAATCTGACAGCCTGGGTTTGAGACTTGAGCACTGCGAGGGGAGGTCCCATCTTTGCCTCAGCTCCTGCCAATCTAGCAGTTCGAAAGCATGCAAATGCTAGTAGATAAATAGGTATCACTTTGGTGGGAGGGTAACAGTGTTCCATGTTCCTTGGTATATAGTCGTGCTGGCCACATGACCACAGGAGGGCCTTCAGACAACCCTGGCTCCCTCAGCTAAGAAACAGGTGAGCACCACCCCATAAAGTTGGATATAACTGGAGAGGAGAAACCTTTATCTTTACCTTTTTTAGCTGCTTTGGTAAAGCATTCATATATCATCAGAAACCACATATTTCCACTAACATTTGCACATCTTGGAATTTCCACATTTTCCAACCTTTGGTAAATCTTAGACCAAAGTACACAAATTCATCTGCTTCCTCTAATGCTTCATTATGTATGTTTAACTTGCAGATTCTCTCTGTTTCCCAGTCAAAGAACTGTCTTGGTCTTTGATATATTAATTTTGAGATCCACACAGTTTCTAACGTTGCTGCAAGACATTTGGGTACTCAGCCAACCACCTGGCATCATCTGCATAAACAGGTATACACATATTCACATACCAACCAACACAACTCGAACATCATCACAAACATTTCTTATATATTTATCCACAAACACATTAAACAACCAAGGAATCACCACATGCTCTGCTTATACCCTGCCTCATTCACTAAACAGTCAATTTATTCTCATGTGTGCTTTATGTCCATCATATACTGTTCCTACTGTTTTCAGTAACATACTTTCATTTTTCTTCTCTGATGTTCCTATTCAGCACTTCCAGTGTTAACACAAACAACAGAGGCAACAGTGGACAGCCTTGTCTGGTCCCTTTTCTTATATCTATAAAGTCTGTTAATTCTCCATTTATCATAACCTTTGCAGTTTGTGTATATCGTTTCGATGGCTTGAGTAAATTTTTTACCAAAGCCCATTTGGTCCAATTGTAACAGCATAAAACGCCTATTCACATTATCAAAGGCTTTTTGTGCATCTATAAACATCAGAGCCATTTGTTTTTCAGGATGTGCCTCATAGTATTCCAGTGTATCTAAAATTATTTTCATATTATCTTTAATCTGTCTCTTTGGGAGAAATCCATTTTGGACAGGATGAATAAAATTGTTTAAGTATCTTTTCAGTTTTTCTGCCAGAATTGAATCAAAAATTTTATAATCTGAATTTAATAGTGATATAGGTCTATAATTTTTAACTTGCTGTGGGTCTGTGTTCTCCTTTGGTACAGGTGTGATATACGCTTCTGACCATGTTCCGGGTATTCTCTTCTTTGTCATAACTTCATTCATAATTTCTAATAAGTAAAGATTCAATGTTTCCTGGAATGTCTTATAAAATTCCACTGGCAAACCGTCTGGACCTGGTGCTTTCCTAATGTTTTGCTTTTTTAAAGCGTCTGTTAATTCCATCATTGTTATATTACTTTCTAACATTGTTTCAATATCTTTGGGTATCTGGGGCAAATTTGCTTCCTATAAGTATTGTTGAATTCTTTCTTCTTGAACATTCTCTTGATGGTACAGTGGTAGAGTTTTCCATAGTAGTCTTGAATATTTTTTTTCTTTTCCGCATTTCCATAGCATACATGTCCTTGTTCATTTATCAATTGATTTATTCTTCTTAAGTCTCTTTCCTTTCTCAATTTATATGCTAGCCATCTGCCTGGTTTGTTTGTATCTTCAAAATAGTTCTGCTTAGCATTTTTAATTTTTTGTGATATTTCTTATTTTCCCATTAGCCCCATTTTATGCTTAGTTATGTCCATTTTAATTTTAATGTCCTTTTTTATGGGAATTTGGGTAGTTCTTTTTCCAACTTCTTGTAGTCATCTTCCAATATTTTAAATATTTTTTTCTGTTTTATATTTCTTTTCCTTGTATAGTCCATTATCAAACATCTTGTACAAGCCTTCATCGTGTCCCAGAGGTTCTATAATGATGTATCCTCTTTTGTATTTTCTTTAAAGAAAAAACTCCATTCTCTCTCAATTTTCTGTTTAAAGTCTTTTTCCTTTAATGTCGTATTATTTAAAGCCCATCTAGATCTCCTTTTTGTCCTTTCCATACAAGCATTATTGAGTTGTGATCTGCTCAGGTACTTGCTTCTATTTCAATATCTTGTATGTTAGAAAGCAATTCTGTTGACATCCATATCATATCTATTCTAGACCATGATGCATGTCTATTTGAATAAAAGGTATATTGTTTATTTTCCACATTTCTCTCTCTCCATGCATCTTTTAAGTTTATCTCATCTACCATTCAAAAGAAGGATTTTGGCAATGTCTTTCTAGTTTTCTTTGCTGTTTTTTATGTTTTATAATCCAGTTTGTTATTCATTATTCCATTAAAATCTCCCATCAAACAGATATTAGCATAGTCCAGTTCAATTATTTTCTTATGTAATTTCCTGTAAAAATCTTCTTGATTATCATTTGGGGCATAAATTACTATTAAAGGTGTCTTTAGATTATTGTCCATTATCTCCACCATCAACATCCTTCCATCATCATCTGTATATATTTGTTCTGCAGGGATTGTATCTCTGATGTATAACACCACTCCTCTCTTTTTAAAGCGTGTGAACTCTGTGAATAATTTCCCTAATTTTTGTTGTTTCAATATATAATCATGTTGTTTTTTAATATGTACTTCTTGTAGGCAGATTATATCAAATTTTATTTTCTCTAACTTATGAAATACTTTTCTTCTTTTAATTGCTGAATTAAGCCCATTTATATTAATTGTAATCAGTTTTTTCTCATCCATTTTAGACTTTATAAGAAGGATTTGTTGCTCTAGTAGATCTTGGTTCTTGTTGTTTTCTGGGTACACCACCTACGGCTCCTTCTTCTTTTTCAATTACTGCTATGCATTCCTCTTGAAATTAAATTAACGGCTCTTCTTTTCTTGTATCTTCCTCCCTTCCTCTAAAATATTCCAGATAGAATAACTCAGCTTTTTCAACTGTATCAATTCTGTGTCTTTGTTCCTGCCAGGTAAACATGAGAACTTTGGGTATCAGCCATCTGTAATTTATTCCTCTCTTATGTAACTCTTTGGTCAAAAATAAATATTCTCTTCTTATCTTTCTCACTCTTCTCGATACCTGTTTCAGTACCACTATTTCTTTATCTTTGTACTTTAGTATTTTTTCTCTTGCTGCCTGTAGTATTTGTGATTTAATTATTTTCTTAGTAAATCTGATATGAACTTCTCTTGGCAGTTTATTTCTCATTGCATATCTTGTATAAACACAAAAACCCTCATCCATTCCATCCATCATCTTCTCTTTAGTTACCTCTCATGCTTCTTCCAGGATTTCTGTCATCATTTCAGCAAGGTTTTCACCCTTTTCTTCTTCTATATTTTGAAATCTAAGATAGAATTCTGATCTATCAATTTCCCATCCCAATGATTGCAGAGATCTGCCCTTATCTTTTTCCACTTCACTCAATCGGGTATCCATATCTCCAATCTTCTTATCTCTTTGTACATCTTGTTCTTCAATTTTCTTAATTTTGTCCTCATATTGCATCATCATCTGTTGAATATTTTCATTTTTTTCATCTGTCTGTTCCGTTCTTTACTCAATATTCTCCGTTCTCTTTTCAATATTATCTATTTTTACTTGTATCTTTTGAATTCCTTGCATAATCATCTGCAGTGTCACTTCTTTCTCCTTCTCTTGTTGTAACATCACCTATATTGATCATTGTCCTCCAGATGGTGAGGAAGAAGAAGTAGGGATTGAAAAAACTGAGGCTGGTATTTTTCTGCTCATCTTAGAGTACAATAGAAAAATTGAAAAGAAAAAGCAGGAGCAGCCAATTGCCCCTCCAGTAAAAAATATATATAATTAAATAAAATTATATTTATTAAATATAAATTTTATTTAATTAATTAAATAATTAAATAAAAGCAAAAGATAAAAATAAAAAGGGAAGGGAAAAAATCTTCAGGCTCTTGTTTTCATGTAGGGCAATGACATTCTCATGGCACATGTTTTGTTCGTATGTTTGTTGTAAAAAAAACAACACTTTTTTTTTAGTAACATACTTTCAGCTCTTTATACACACAAAATGATCTATAACTGAAGCCTAATCACTCTACCATGAGCTTTCTCTAAATGAACAAACACAAAATAAATTTCTCTTTCTCTTGTGCCTCCAAATAGTGCAATATCTGTTTCTGTACTGATTATCACTACTTACTTCAACATAACATGTAATTATCACCAACCTATGATTTACTATTTTCTTATGTACCTACTTGATTAAACATTTAGCATATTTTTTTATTTATCATGAAAAAATCACCTTCACTTTCCTGTGTGAATTCATCTTCTGCTATAAAAGATCAGAGGATCTTCATTTAGACCTATTACATCTTTTCTTTTTGTACATAGTTTCAAAAACACAACTTGACTATTTACTTTTCATTCCATTTATTAATCCTTGCTGCTTACATTTACAACTGCTGCATTTACAACTGTTAAATTTTAATATGCAATCTTTTATATGACATTGTGGTCATCAGATGGGTGCATAAACACTGACATTGACCATCCACCATTATTATCACCCCACTTATTAAAAGGCTTTCATATAATGTTTTGATTGATTGTGTGTCATCAAGTTATTTTTTTATTCCTAGCAACCACATAACAGATCTCCATGACAATGTATTGTAATGGGGCACTCATATCAATGTAACTGAGTCCATCTACCTTGCTGCTAGTTGTACTCTTCTTCTCTTTCCTTCTACATTTCTCAGCATTAGAGCCTTTTCTGGAGAGCTATGCCCTTGCATAAAGTGTCCCAAATAAGATAATTTTATTTTAGTCATTGGCACCTTGAGTGAGAACTCTGTGTTAATTTGTTCAATTATTTGTTGGTTTGTTTTCTTGGCTGTCCACACTATTCACAGGAGTCTTCTCTAACAGCAGAGTTCAAACACATCATTACTCTTTCTATCTCACATCCTCAAATGCCAACTTTCTTTGTCACAGCAAATATCATTGCCTATAACGTCCTGAACTTTTGGTCTTGGCCTTTGAATATCTTTTACAAGGTCTTCATGGCTGCTATGAAGTGCTAATCCTAGTCTGTGATGTATTTCTTGACTATTTCTTGACTATTACTGAGCCACAGTGAGGTAGTGGTTAGAGTGCAGTACTGCAGACTACTTCTGACTGTCGGCTGCCTGCAATTTGGCAGTTCAAATCTCTGACTTAGCCTTCCATCCTTTCGAGGTGGGTAAACTGAGAACCCAGATTACTGGGGGCAATATGCTGACTCTATAAACTTCTTAGAGAGAACTGTAAAGCACTGTGAAGTGGTATATAAGTCTAAGTGCTATTGCTATTTGTTGCTAAGTGAACCTAAGAGGCAGAAACTGTCCACTACTATGTTATCATAATTGCTAATTGTAAGACTGGCTTTATACTGGTACTTCCTGTTAGTTTGGTCTTCTTTATACTTCATGACCATGCTAGTGGTAAGGAAAATAATGGTCAGTAATGATATTTTTAGGTAGTATGTCACAATTGTAACTAAGGGAGACTTTTCTCTAAGCATGGATATTATATTATATTCAAGCCAGGATAGAATTAGAAACCACATTGCAAGCTACTCTATTTTTGCCTAGATAGCATCAACTAAGAGATATATCAGTGATCTGGCACAATATAGGGATGCCTGAAAGCTGTTTTTTTGTTTCTTCCAATAGCTTACAGCAACATATATCTTACATTCTCCTCCAATTTCTGTCCTTCAAACTATCTGTTGATGTGGGTTAAACTGAGAGATGGTGAATGATCAAAAATATCCAGTGACTTTCTATAGCACAGAAGGAAAATAAAAATTAGTACCTCTAGTCTTAGTCCAATTTCAACTCCCTTATTTATAGTTCTTCTGAGAGGGAAAATTCATGTTGTCGGGTATAAATACATGATTGTGGGGCTTGAATGCTCTGAGAAAGATGAAAGCTAAGGTTCAACCATACTGGACAGGTCTCATCAGAGGAGCCAGATGAAAATAAACAATATGGTGAGATATATTTTACAGAAACACATCCTGGATAGGTCATTGCCCAGATCAACGAAGATAGTGTTAGGTATTGCTGTTCCTGGAGTCTGGTGATACACAGACTACATGACCCAACAACTGCAAGTTCATTGGAAGAAAATTTGCTTACTCAACACAAATATTTTTGAAAATAATCATCATCATCATCATCATCATCATCATCATCATCATCATCTGTTATTACAAATCAAGTACACCAAAAAGAGAACATTTGAAAATCATGGAGTGGCTCTCTGTTGGGGCCATAAAATAGACAATTAATAGATAACGAAGAAGGTAAAGTGCTCTTGAACTTTAAAACACAAACAACCAACTGCCACATTTTTGTTTTCAATCAGAAAGACAAAAAAGTGTTGATAATGGACAATGCAGTGCCTGGAGACAGTAGAAGAGAAGAGAAAGAACTGGAGGAAATCTGAAAAAGACCAAGATATATATATATATATATATATATATATACATATACATATAAAGATATATATAAAATAGAAGTAGATACTATCAATAGTAATAGCCACATTGGGTGCAATTCCAAAACATCTAAAGGACAACTTGAGCACAAGGCAGTTTTACTTTATATTGTATGACAGTACCTTTAACACTATCAAACAACAAATCTCTATATCCCAAGTGGTGGCTAAAAATGCAAAATCCAGTCTAAGCACCTGGCTGACTGTGTGACCAACCTTCAGTATAATCACCATCTTTTTCCTTTTCCTTTTCCTCTTCCTCTTCCTCTTCCTCTCCCTCTCCCTCCTCCTCCTCCTCCTCTCCTTCCTCCTCCTCCTCCTCCTCCTCCTACTACTACTACTACTACTTCACCACCACCACCATCATCATCCTGTGTAACTAACCATGATGTTGACAATTCAGAAAAAGTAAAGTGATGGAAATAGAGCTTTGATCTAGGCAAGTAACTAACTTTCCACCCTATTAGAATACCCCATTTCCACCCATGACAAAAACGAGAGCTAGATCTGGTCATTGAGGTAACAAAAAAACTATGCTTTGAAGTAATATGAGGGGAGCCCAGCATCAGAATGTTGCAAGGAGATATTTAAAGAGTTATCTTCAAAACATTTAAAAGAAAGCTTTTCTATAGAATGAAGAGATATTTTTGCCCTTCTAAGTGTTCAGCCATATATGTTTTGGAAAATGTGAGCCCATGCAAAGCTATTAGAACAGAACTCACTCATGTGTATCAAAGTTAAACAACATTGTCTTGATCCTATGTGGAATCTCAGTTTTTCAGGCTCATTCAGTCTACTACATCATTTAAAAAAACTGGTTCCCATCATCTACAAACTCACCAGCATTGAGATGTTTATAGCACCATAACACAAATACTTTCATACTGATAACCTTTTTGTTCAATATGCATTCATTCTTGAAAATTCAGCCTTTTCTTTTTAAAATGTAGCATACCCACCCAATACTATATAACACCACTTTCTAAAAACGTTAGCTAATTTTAGAATGCTTTTAGAATGCTGTTAGTTCCTTAAGGGAAGTATGTTTTAAAGAGCAGCATATACTTTTTAAGTAAAATGTTTGTCCTAAATTTCTATTATAATGACGGCACACATCTTTCAGGTGAAAACTTTTTAGTTTTGATGTGAATCGTACAAGCATTATAGCAACAATTGCCTACAATGTGTTTTCTTCATAGAGACCTAATTAGAAAATACTTCTCACCAACCTAATACTGAAACTACTTTTAAATAGTGAAAACTCATCTATATTATATGATATCTACCTGAAAGTTTCATGCTACAAAATTAGCAATTACAGAATCCTAGTCTCAGGAAGATGAGATATATAATATTGTAGTTGACTTGTTATCAGAGACTCCTATTTCTGATATAATCTAGTGCCAAGAAAAGGAAAAAGTGATAAAGAGCATGAGATTCTTACAAATACATTCAGGTTTCAGATTTTACATATTGTGTAACAGTGTAATTTTATGCATGTTAATTCACAAGAAAGCTCTATGTTTGCAGAATTTCTCCAAAGTCAATGTGTATCCGATTGCTGCCTTAGCTTATATATATAGATAAAATCTCTCCTGAGCTGGCATCTTCTCAACATATGGAAAGTGCAGAAAGATTGGCTACTAAGATTACCAAACAGGGCCCCACAATTCCTCAATCTATTGGTATTTAGGTGAAATCAAATCAGATCAGATCTAAGTAAAAACCTTTTCAAGAAGTCTGCCAGTGACACTTAACATCTGTATTTAAACCTGTGGTGGGATTCAAATGTTTTTACTACCGGTTCCATAGGCGTGGCTTGGTGGGCATGGCAGGGGAAGAATACTGTAAAATCTTCATTCCCACCCCACTCCAGGGGAAGGATATGGCAAAATCTCCATTCTCTCCATACCCCACTAACCTGCTTTCCAACTCCGTTCTCCTATGCAGGGCAACAAAAGAAGATCCAGCCAATCATCTGGGACTTGGGAGGCAGAGAATAGATGGGGGAGGGGCCAGTCAGAAAGGTGGAATTTGCCAGTTCTCTGAACTATTCAAAATTTCCACTACCGGTTCTCCACAACTGGTCAGAACATGCTGAATACCACCTCTGACTTAAACCCACTTCTTTGATATTCATGAAAGCAATTGGAGACTCATATGCATTTTTATGCAGTTGGCTGGAATAGTTCTCAACTTTTTTCTTGATTATCAAAGACAAAAGGAGTTCTGGAGGCATAACATTTAGAGCACGTTTTATATACATAGGAAACACTTCATTTAATATCAGAGATGTTCTTGGGACCTTCTAAGGACTGACCAAGAAAGAATATAATAAAGTTTCATGACTCTTCCAGAGACTGGGAGTTGTTTTCGGGGTGGGAAAATGATTCCCTGTCTTTTACCTCCCTGACACCTATGCTTGCACACTGTTTTTGATTTACGAATCTGTTCCTGCCAGATGCTGATTATTTCCTGTCTTCCAGTGAGAAAAATGTGCCATGGAATCAGCTGGCAGTTTATTGAAGTACAGGAAGTAAAGGAAGCTGCAGTTGCCCTCCAAAAGAAAGGATTCATCCAGACATGTAGACCTGTTAAAAAAGGGGGAGGGATCTCAATCAGCAAATAATGATTGTACATGTAAACTTTTGATTTGAAATTCTGAGCTTTATAAAATGTGGAATTTAGTTAAGAGCCTTCACTTCCTTTAGAAAGGGTCTTTCGTTGTCATTCTCATCTCTTCCTTTTAATGATGGCCTCTAAATTTCCTGGTATCACTAATAGTTGAGTTATGCCACTGTATTGCTAATGTGCAGCTATAAACAACAGCAAAGCTTGCCGAAAGTCAGTTGTGCTGAGTTGTCATGCAGTGCCACTGCTGATGAAATATACAGTAAAATATAACAGTATTTATGATGGGGGGAGTTTCCTCTCATATTCCATTATAATATTTAATGCCTCAGTTTCTTACTCTGAGGATTTCTTTCACAACTGTGTATGTGTTTCAGAATTCACATTGTTTATGGCATGCTTTACATCTCAAAGTTTGAGGATTGTTAATCTGGGGTGCTAGCTGTCAACCCACTTGAACTAAAAATGGGTTCTCTGAGGTCAGATAACATATCTGTCCTTAGGTGGTAAAGCGGTGTGCACAGCAATCATTTTTAGGGATGCTAGCACACAGTTGCTAGATTTCTCAATAAGAAACTCTTTTTTAACATTTTGAAATCTCTACTGCTGCATTACAAATCCGAACATTATCACTTGCCAGTAGTGAAAATGGTAGGAGTTGTGATTTAGGAATATTTGGGTGGGTTGGGGGGATGACAAGTTTGATGTCTCTGTTTTAAAAGGAATTTTGGAATTGTTTGGATATTATGTGAGCTTTCATGATAGCATCAGGCCACAGTTAGCATGTGGCATGCTGAGGACCATCTATCAGAGGTAATGTTGAAAGGAGTGGTATTTATTTATTTATTTATGAAATTTATATTGCCACCTATTCACACATGGCTTACAAAAATATACAAACCTCATATAAAAAACAATAAAACTAATAAAAGAGAGAATCATATAATAAATTAATAATAAAATAAAATAAAATAACAAACTGGGCTTTAACAGCAACCATCATTTTCTATATCAGGGATGTCCAATCTCGGCATATTTAAGACTTCTGGCTGGGGAATTCTGAAAGTCGAGATCCACAAGTCTTAAAATTGCTAAGGATAGATGCCCCTGCTGTATAACCTTTTCTTCCTCAACACTTTTGGGCTTTACATTTAATCCTGAAATCCCCATTCAGTTCATCTCCATAAATCCATATCACAATCTTGCAAAGCTGTTGGTTTCCAGGAACAGCTACTACAATTTTGACCCTGCTTCTTGTTCCAGCTTGCCTCTCTACCCAACAAAAATCCCATAGAGATTTATAGAATGTAGTTATTGAATTAAAGTCTAAAATTAACATTCAATACCAATAAAACTTTTTATCTCTTGCTGAGACAAACCTGTTTGCAAATATGAGGCGAAAATGTTGGTCACTTTTAAATTGTTCTGAGGCTAAGCATGAAAATGAAAAAAATGTTGATTTATTGGGTAATTTAGGATTACTTCATAAATAAATGAAATCCATCTTAGAAGGCTTCAAGAAAACAAATGACTAATAGAGGAATGCACTTGTATGTCTTATAGTGGCATTTTGGAGACTAATGGGGAGATTCACATGGAAGAATAGATATGTAAATTGGAAACAAAACAATCTCTCCTGTGATGCATGTTGGAGAGAAGACTGCCTCCAGTTATATACACAATCATAAGAAATGCTTTGCTAAATTAAACCAAAGATCCATTTTAGTCTAACATCTTAATTTGCACAATGGCCAAACATCTGCTTCTCATAAACACAAATAAGACACAAGACAATATTTTTCTATCTTGGTACCACTATGAATTTAAGAACTGGACCACAATAGGGAATATGTGGGTTTTGTGTTAGGTTTTATTGATTGATTAGGCATGCCTGAAATGTTATATTGTCACTTGATTACTTTGGACTGCCTGTATATACTGTAATTCCAGACTTCCAGAAGGTTCAGTCAAGCAACTGAAAAAAATGCCTTCCTGACTCCAGTGTCCTTTTTGATCAGTAAAAAAGGCACAGCAATATCGACAAAGGAAGATTTCTAAAAAGAAAAAGAAATCTTAACAAGTTGTTCATTTTCTCCAGCAAAGGAGAAAAACCATTTGAACAAATAAATAAATGAAGAATAATGGTAAACTGGTTACAATGAGTAAAGACACAAGAGCAGGTGACAGGTGTCATAAATGTGGACATTCAATTAGGGAGACGTGAACAATTCTTGATGAAAATGTGATGTTGAAACAAAGATGCCTATTTACCAATCAGCTCTTTATTACAGTCATAGATCAGCATATGGAAAATGGGATACAAACAGTTAATAATTTTTAAAAAGCTATAAAATATAAAAATGAAAGTTTCACAAGGTTAAAAAATGGTGCCTGTTTGCTGTGGGATATAGAAAACATTCAGCTTGTTGAGATGCTTAACTGCTGCCCAAAAAACTTTGCAATACAGCTTTTCCAATGTAGTAAATTCAGTGTGGAAACCTTTAGTTCCCAAACCAAATTGATTTTAGTTTAGTATGTGCAAACTAAAAGACAAAGAGTATCCACTGCAATAACTGCTGTTGATAAAAAGCTGTCTGAACATTTGAAAAAATGATGAAATTTCACTGCAGTGAAAGGTCAGGTAGTCTGGAATTCTGGAAAAAAAACTAAAAATAAAAAATATTGTTTATGGAGCATTTGAAATTGTTGTCCATAGGAATTGTTATCTCCATGGAAACTGCTGCTAGAAATATGATAGAGCTGCAGTCAGGAGTAAAAACAAATGAAAATAAGCTTGCAATAACATACAGACAGAGAGGTACAGGCTGAAATGAACTGTATTATGATTGTGGCAAAGATTCACATACATCAACTCAATGTGGATTTAAACGAAAAACCTGTAGAAAATGCAGCATAATGAGGTATAATACAAAAGAACAAATGGATAGCAAGCAATTAAAACAACAAGGTCTATGCCATTGGTGGAGAATGTGATAATAAAGCTGAAAGGAAGATGCAAGTTTTAAATCTATAGCATAAAAAGTAAATCGCAAAGCCATATCAAGGCAATTGATCACTGGTTCACAGCAGGAATTTGAGCAGCATTTCTGAGCTGTGAAACTAAAGCTGTCAGAAATCCACTTAAAAACTTACACAGGAGAAAAGACTATTCACATTGAAAAAAATGCTTTTAAGTGGAAAATACAATAATCAACAAGGCGTATTTGAGCTTAGATGTTGTGAAAATAGTTGGCAAGCACTATGAGATCGTGTCTGGCTGAGGAAGCTGCTGCAAGATTATTGTCAAATAACAACTTGTGGCTACATTTCCTATCATGGAGGCTACAGAGAATAAATTGAATAAAGATATTGGATGGGACATTCAAACACATCAAAGATATGATAATGTTATAGGAAAATGTTACACCCAAGCATATTCCATTTGGCAGATGCAGAAACAGTAGAATCCAAGCAGAGGGAATTCTTCCAAAAGCTTATTGAAATCCATGGACTCTACCTGCGATTGCATCAACTAAAAAGAACAAATCCATCAGGATTTATGGTGATTTCAAAGTTATTGAATTTCAAGCTCAGTAGGCTGATTATTTTGCAAAAATGGAAATATACGAACATTCCAAAATGTTTATTTCCATAACTATATACAAAGAGTTATATTATTATAATTCATTTGTAGAATAGCATCTTGGTCAGAGGGCCATGGAACAAATGCTACAAGATTGTCCAGATATTAAATGAGATCACTAATGCCAGAGAAAATTTTGATGCACATATGGGAAACCTTCAAGATAGCATTGCAGAGCTCAGATAACTTTGGCCTTTGAACACCATGCAACATATATGAGTTCTGTAAAGTTTGCATTACCCAATGTAGACATGCTATTAATGAGCAACACTTACTGTAGCATTATGAATGCTCCACTGCTCAAATACTTCGCAGAAAATGGGTTGGTTACAGCAATGGACAAAATGGTGCAAAATCATCAAATATGGTGCTGGCACATTATAACCTACATTTACTGTAAGTGAGTCTGACTTGTAATGCTTCACAATAGGGCAATGACATTCTCATGGCACACTTCATTGAGGATGGTAGTACACGCATAATAGCTTTTGCATTACCCTCAAAACTGCTGAAAAAATATGTACAATAAAAAGTTTGCTTTAGAGGGTTAAATGTTTCCTCCACTAGTATGGAAGGAGTGTACTTTCATCAATAATTATCAGCCAGTACTGTCACTCTTTCAGCTACAAAAAGGGATTCTGTTTATAGCAGCTGCCCAAGTGCAGCTTTTGCCTTCATTCCTTGGCACGTGCAGGTATAAACAGAATTCAAAAGGACGTGTAATCATGCCAATGTGGGTAGATTGTCTTGTTTTCCTCTAGAGAGTAAACAGTCTGAAAATCCATGTCAGATAGGGATTTCTTTGACATGTTGTCTTTTACAGAGATGAATGGTCTTTCTATCAAAGCTAGAATCAAAATGATTCAAAGAGAAATTAGAAGAGACACAACAGTGTCAAGTCTACACAGCAACCTAGAATAGATAGAGTATAGTACACAGCAAAAATCTCTGTTGAGTTTTACTTCACAACTGTGGGCCTGACATCATACAACAAACAGCCCAAGCTATGTAAGCCTTAGATTTTGAGGTAAACAGACAGAAGGCTGGTGAGCTTTAACTAACCTACTGTAAATCTTTTAGCAGTAACTGTAGCAAAAGTAAGAGCAAGCATTAGACAGGCTTGAAAATATAAAAGTCTGAGTTCTTCCTGTGTAAACTATGTCAGCAGAGCAAGGTTTTTTGCTTGAAAAAATTGCAGGCAGGAAAACTTGGATCATATAAGAACAGGCCATGTGTGTAGAGCTAGAGGACTCTCCAAAATCCAATTGAGAAATGAAGCTAGATGTTTGTTCACAAAGCAAGAGATAATATATCACTGGAAATAAGACGGTTGTTTTCAATGAGGGATGAGGTCTTGAAAATCTCTTATGTAGCCAGAATCCCTGAGTTTCCTTAGTTAGAAAGGAGTGGTGCCAATGTCTGCTGTTAAAAGCGATGTGATTTAGGGCTTGGACTCTCCCAAGGACAGGCTTTGATTCCTTGCCATCTGATCAGCAGCCATCAGCATTGAATCTGACTCATCAGTCAAAGGTAGCTTGGAATGTTGCTTAATGGCCAGGAATAAGTGAAGAAGTTGCCCACATGTTTAAAAGATATCTCAAATTGCACCACTTCTTCAGTGTCACAGGTCATAGAGGTTTTGCAGGAACATTTATGTACACAGTAGTTTTGTTTCTGTGGATACATGTTGAGGTGATGTAAGGTATTTTCAGTGATATCTACAATAGACGTGCATATCGTAGATGTGGTGAGAGAATTATTTGCAAAACGGTATTCCAAAAAATATAGTAAGCATCTGATTATCTGAGGACCAGTGACCCAAGAGTACCTAGAATGTCTCAAACATTAGCTATTCCACCACAGCAGGGCTGTCAAATTTCCAGCTCGTGGCCGGATGCATCACACGCTGGCCACATCCATACCCGGTTTAGCAAAAGGAGAAAAAGTCCGGCTACATCATGTGATGCCGCCATGATGACATGAGTTTGATACCCCCGCACCACAGAGTTGTAGCTGATGTCACACTCAGAGGGGAACAATTCTGAAGGAAGCCTTTCCCTATCTCTATGTTCAACCAAGGTTTTTTTAATTCCTACAAAAGCTCAGTTCTCTCATCTACAATTAAATCATGGAAAAGGCAAGCTTAACTACAGAACAATTCAGTATTAAGGGGAAGCAGTTTTTTGCTCCATGCTCATCAGAACATACTGAGCATACCTATGTATTTATTTTTTATGTTGTTCCTCATTATTTAAAACTTTACATAGGGTTGTGGTGGAATGACTAATGTTTGAGAGATTTACATACAAGAGTGGCAATGTGTGGGATCTGCTTGATTGAAAATGTATATGTTGCCCTTCCAAAACAAGATAGATTTTGCGGAGGAGGAAAAGACATGCAGAAAATTAATGTGAACTAAACTATACAACAGTTTCAATGAATAAACTGCTAAGTTATCAGTAATACACTTATGCAAGTAAGTAATATTTCTTATTTAAATTTCAGGTTCACATCCATATTACCACAGAGCTACAGTAAGTCTACCATTAGGCAGAGTGGGACAACTGGACGCCATGTCCACATTTACCTTTTCAGCTGCTCTTGTCCAGGGTTCATGGTAGCTGTAGTCTAAACTGGCTTAAGAAAAACATGTCTGGGCTGAGTTTCCTTGGAACAACTTGCAAAGAATTCAGTCTGAAGTACATGCTACCTTCCACTGGGCTGTTCCCCAGTTGCTCTGCCACCACCCTAGGTCAGTAGCTGTCAACTGCTTTCCTTCCTGTGGGTGAATCTTCTGGATATATATAATTTTATACACAGTTATATGTGTTCACGGATAGCAGCATATTTAAAGTTAAATTTATATTTACAAAGTTAAAGCATCAAAGTTCTCTTGCACTCTTAATAACTTCTAAATTCTCTCTCATTTGTGTTAATTATTGCTTTCTTTCCTTCGTTTATCTAGCTTTCCTAACTAAGAACTACTTGGAGGAGAAGGAGGAGGAGAGGGAAGAGGAGGAATTATTATTATTATTATTATTATTATTATTATTATTATTTGGAAAAACTATTTTGAAACCACAGGAGGAAAATGTGTTTGGGGTTCACATGTGCAAAACGGAGGGAGTTGTCATCTCTTTCCACCCTCAAAAGTGACTGCTGTCTTATTCTGGTGACAGGGGATTATACAGCAAGAGAAATTCTGGCTCAGATTTAATGCAGAATGCTCTCTCAGTCAGATGTCCAGTTAGCTTCTGTGTATGAAATGGGAAGACAATTTTGTATCTTTTTGCCTCTAGTAGCAAAATATTTTGACCCAATATTGTGAAGCCTGAAACAGTATGTATGCATGGCATCATGTCAGGCTTTGACTAAAAAAAATCTACATTTATCTTTATCTTTTTCCTCCTAGGACCTTGTTTGAGGGCATTGCTTCCATAACTTGAAATCTCCACATACTGTGTGGCGAACATTGGATGGCCTTAATTAAGTGTGCTGTTTTGCTATTGCTGAGAATTCTATTATAATAGAACAAGAGTAAGGAAACTTTTTTTCAGCTAGGAGGCAGAATTCCAATTTAAAATAATCCAGGGTGGTTTATTCCCCTGGAGTTGGAGGCCAAGGTCAAAGCAGACATCTCTAATGAGATGGTAGATTTATCTTTTCTTACACAAGCAACTGAAAGACCAGGACAAGTGCAATTCAAAACCCAATCCCTATGCAAATTTACAAGAGGAAACTATTTGTAACAATTAAAGACAGTGAGAGATAAGTAAAATATCAGACAGAGGCATTGCCTTGACAGCAAGAAGCAAATGCTGTCCATTGGAAGATTCCAGCAATCCTTGAAGAGCTCTTGAATAATTAAAATACCAAGCAAACCTTGGAAAAACAATTTTTGAAGATCCCAACACAATCTGAAACTTTGAAGCACCCTCCAGAGATTAGTAAGTCTCTACAGTGTTCCTTGCACTTACAAAGCAAAGAGCAAAGATTAGAAGGTCAAAGAAAGACTGGAGTTAGATTCTCAAGGCAATTTAACACAACAAAAAAAGACAAGTGAGAAATCAGAAATTTTAAAAAGAATATGAAATCCCTTTACAGCCCTACTTTTCCAAATACTTCAGAGGTATTAGGGATAAGAACAGGGAAAAGGTTCACCAAAAAAGGGAAGTAAATCAGACTAGATAAGATACCGGAGACCAATAAATGAGCCAATTATTGATTATTGATCAATAGTATTATTGGTTCTTATTGTATTTATTTA
This sequence comes from Pseudonaja textilis, assembly GCF_900518735.1. The sequence continues at coordinate 15,263,479 of NW_020769319.1, forward strand.
CAATCATTTTTACAGACAGCCAATATATCTTAACTAACCTCAGGAGTGCAGACATATTAAAGTAAAAAAATATAACAAATAATGTTTACATATCTTTTTTCAGTGTCAGGTGAATAAAATTAGCTTGAGTTAAATCATTCATTTATCTTATAGTACTTATATAATACCTTAAAGTACTATATAACTTATAGTACTTATCACCCTACATAGTGGATGCTATATAACATCAAAACAAAACAAAACAAAAATTAAAAGCATGACAATATACAGCTAAGTCCAGAACAGAATGAAAACTAGAAATAACTAGCAAAGAAAGCAAAGGAAAAAATTTAACCAGACATTAACATGTCTTTATTGTAAGGATTTCCACCTTGTTTGGGGAAGACTTGAGAAGAAATACAGTGTTTATCTCCCCAAAATGGTGAATGGTTAAGTGACCTAAGGATTTGTGCTTTCCTTTCATTCTGTTGTCTTCCAAATGGCAACTAACTACATCAGAAACTTTTTGAATTTGGAAGGCAGTCTTTCAAATAATATCAATTTGTAGTTTCTACAAGAGTTAATTTCTTAACTATTTTATACGAAGTGCAACAGAAGCTTATTGTGGTACTTATAAACTGTGTAATCGGAATTACTATTCCACTGAAAGTTTTCACCAACTATCTCTTAATGTTATCAATAAGGCTAAACTTTTGAATACTTCTCAAAATATATGAGGCACTACAAACCAGTAGGACAGTTATCTAGATTTATGAAACTGCTTATTATTACTACTTTTATAGCCACTGAAATCTTGTTGTTGAATAATTTTTCCTGTAGTATATTTCATTCTAAACATAAAGCTAAAGCATCTCATTTAATTTTATAATGATTCAGTCTCTTCTGGAAAATACAATATTAAGCAAAAACTGGTGCTATGAAAAAAATGAGATGAAATGCAATCATCTACTTCTTTTTGAAATAGGAAATATTTCAAAAATGACAATACAGTTTTTGCATACATACACACACAAAGAGAGACACAGAGAGAAACATGTGGGGGGAGTTAACCAGATGATTTATACAAAACAATATCAACCATAAAAGTAATGATACTTCAACATAAGAATAAATGTTTGGTGTTTTTTTAAAGATATGGGGGTGTGATGGTTGAGAGATATGAAAGTCTGTTGGTTGCCTTTTATCGAAGCTCTATAGAGAGCATTTTATCTTATTGCCTCTGTGTGTGGTTTAGGAGTTGTACAGAGGCGGAGAAAAGGGCACTCCAAAGAGTGATAAAAAGGGCACAAAAGATCAGCGGATGTCCTCTTCCCTCATTGGAGGATTTGTATAACATGGGATGTAGAAGGAAGATACAAAAGATCTTGAGAGACCCTTCGCATCCAGGCCACTCGTTGTTTGAGATCCTACCATCAGGAAGACGATACAGAGTGCTGAAAGCCAGGGCAAGTAGATTTAAACATAGCTTTTACCCAAGTGCTGTGATCAGGTTAAATGCAGAGTTATGAATCTGGTGGTCTTAACATAAATATATCCTGGTTGTACAGTTTTTAACTGTTATTTGTTTTAATTTCTTTTACATTATTATTTGTATATGTCTTTTGGTGTTGTTCAGTTGTATGTTATGGAAGAGCACCTTATTTCGTTGTTCTCAGGTTTCTGAGTATAATGACAATAAATTTATCTAATCTAATCTAATGGCTCAGTAGTTAAAAACTGCTGAGTTAAATTCAAGACTTGAGCACCATATGATGGAGTGAGCTTCTATTACTTGCTCCAGCTCAGATAACAGATAATCAGAGTTGGAAGGGACCTTGTAGGTCATCTACTCCAACCCCCACACCCACCCAAGCGTGAGACCCTACAACATTTCTGACAAATGGCAGTCCAATTTCTTCTTGAAAGCCTCAAGTGATGATGCTCCCACAACTTCCAAGGGCAAGCAGTTCCATTGGTTAATTGTTCTCACTGTCAGAAAGTTTCTCCTTATTTCCAGGTTAAATCTCTCCTTGTTCAGTTTCCATCCATTATACCTTGTCTGGCCTACAGGTGCTTTAGAAAATAGCTTGACCCCCCTCTTCTCTGTGGCAGCCCCTCAAATATTGGAAGACTGCTATCATGTCTCCCCTGGTCCTTCTCTTCACTAGTCTAGCCATGCCCAGTTCCTGTAACTGTTCTTCATGTTTTAGTCTCCAGTCCCCGAATCATCCTGGTTACTCTTCTCTGTACTTTTTCTAGAGTCTCAACCTCTTTTTTATAAGGTGGTGACCAAAACTGAATGCAGTACTCTAGGTGTGGTCTTACTAAGGCTTTATAGAGTGGTATTAGTACCTCACTTGATCTTGATTGCATCCCTCTGTTAATGCAACTTGGGATTGCATTAGCTTTTTTGGCTGCTGCTGCACACTTCAGGCTCATATTTAGCTGGTTGTCCACTAAGACTTCAAGATCCCTCTTACAGTTACTGCTATTGACTCTGGTTTCACCCAGTCTATATATGTACTTTTGGTTTTTCTTGCCTAAGTGTAGGACTTTACTTTTCTCTACATTGAATTTAATTTTGTTACATACGTCCCAGTGTTCTAGTCTGTCAGGATCCATCTGGATCTTGAGCCTATCTTTTGGGGTGTTAGCAATTCCTGCCAGTTTAGTATCAGCTGCAAATTTGGTAAGTTCCCCTTCTATTCCCTCATCTAAGTCATTAATGAAGATATTGAAGAGTACTAGACCTAAGACCTTATGGCACCCCACTGCTTACTTCCCTCCATGTAGACTTGACCCATTAAGGATTACTCATTAAGTACATCTAGCAGTTTGAAAGCATGCAAATGTGAGTAGATAAATAGGTACCACTTCAGTGGTTAAGGTAACAGCATTCCATGTGCCTCGGCATATAGTCATGCTGGCCACATGACTATGGAAATGTCTTCGGATTATGCTGGCTCCCTCAGCTAAGAAATAGAAATAAGTACTACTCCTTAGAGTTAAACATGTCTGGACAGGGGAAATCTTTACCTTTACCTTTTAAGATATACTTTTCATTGTCAACTCTACTATCTTCCTCTTTTCCTTCTATAAATTGTTCCATTTTCTGCTTCATCTTTTCTCCTTATACTATATGAGACCTAATCCTGACACTCAAAGGGTTTAGAAGACTACAATTTGAAGCAGTAAACCTTCCCAATGGCTGGTTTTTATCACAGCAACAGAAGCTAACAAGCACAAAACAACAACTGTTATCACTGCCAGTTTATTGGAAGCCACCATTTTCATGTTTTAGTATCTCCTAAACTTGGGAGAACTTAGGAAAAATAAACAGGTAGCATGGATAAGAGTACTGGGAACAATTAATCTGATAGTCAGTCTAATGGATACAATTGTCCTAAAAGCTTTTTTTATCATACCAAGGTTAGGTCTGTATAGCGCAGGATTTCTCAATTTCAGAGCCTTTAAAGGATATGGACTACAACTCCCAGAATTCACCAGCCAACATAAGTCTGTGTGTGTGTGTGTGTGTGTGTGTGTCTGTCTGTCTGTCTGTCTGTCTGTCTCTGTCTCTCTCCATATGATAAAATCTAGAATAGAGTAATAAAATGTTACAGCTAAACAAAAATCCTGAAATATTCCCCCATCCACAAACCTGGAAAATGGAGAAAAAATTTATAATGCACCCTTACTCATATCATTACTGTCCAATGCTACAAATAGTATCAGTACAACAGTGCAAGCTTATGAGTCACAATAAACTGACAGTGAGTTACAACCAATTCAGTAGACATTCCTAATATGTCACCTAGATAAACATGACAATACTTTACTATTCTGTTCTGGCTCTTGATAGCACTACTAACTCAGAAAAAAAAGTTTAAGGTTATACTTTCTATCACATGGCTCAGAACATCTGCAATTCCTCTGTAGCTTGTTTATGACTGAGTCCACTCAAATGATAAAAGCTAGATATAACTTGGGCTGTTGGAGATGCTTATTAGCATTCATCTATGATTATATCTGTCTCTTCCACCCCAGTAGACCCATTTACATATATTAATCTAGTGGAGTTACAGATGGCAAGCTCAGTGGTTAGAAATTGCTCTGACATTTAAACTTATCTGTTCTTAATTGCCATGCTTGAAAATCCTGCACATAGCACCTAACACAATTTTCTGTGCTCTTATGACCTTACCAGAAGCTGGAGGGTACAAGGTTGGAGAAATTAAGTAATGTCTTTTTAAAAATACTTTTTAAAATGGCAACTAATCACCCAAAAAACAAAACAAAATCAGAGAATGCTGGAAGGTACAGCTTCAAGAAACTCTGATACAATAATTTCAATATTCCTAGTTAGATTGTAATCATATACCAAACATGATTACAGTTTTTCAGGTCATATGGTTTAACCATCCTTCCCTATTTAATACATCATGTACTTACAATATGGTTACCTTGCCCTTAACTCTGCCTAGCCCTGGCTGTAATACCTACTTGCCTATAGTACAAGAACAGAGGCACAAGTTTGATCATACATACATATACCATTCTGAAAGTTGTTTTCTTTTTTCAAAGCAGCAACTGAGACTAAGAAGAAGTATCATTTTTCTAGATGAAATCATGCCAGAGATGAAAGCTAACTAGTTTTTAAGCTATTTTATTGGAAATAACAATAGACCCAATCTTCTGTAGTGGTATCAGGCTAGAAACCAGAGAATATGAATTCTAGTTCTTCCCTTAGCCAACTGGGTAATTTTGGGCCAGTCATCTCTCTCAACCCTAGGAAGCAAGACTCTAAAATTTTGCCAAGAAAAATGCAAGGTTTTGTCCATATTCTTGCTTGGAATTTAAAAAATGACTCAAAGGCCCATTAAAGAAATGGAAACACCAGCTTAGAATAACAGTAATAATAACAACAGGACAATAAATATGATTCTGAAATATGATTCATATTGGATTCTGAATTGGATGTTACTTTTCAGAATATGTATTGACAACATACAGATAAAGCATCTTAATTGATTTTTTTGAAGAAAAAAAACAAGTTATTTATAGTGTAAACTCAATCTTTAAATTATTGGTTATAACTTTCAGAATAGAGCCAGGGTATTTCAGGAAAGGCCGTTCCCATAGAATTATTCCTATGAATTAGTCTCATGTTTTTGATCAGGAGTGTTTTGTTTTCAAGTCTAGCTCTTTCTGTATTTATATTGGATATACCAGGCCAGATAGGGCAAGTTGAAGAGGCAGCATGACCAAAGCACTATACCATCTCCCATATTGTATTAAGCATTCTCCCAGTGGTGGGATTCAAATTTTTTTACCACCGGTTCTGTGGGCATGGCAGGGGAAGGATACTGTAAAATCTCTAGTCGGAGGGGGTATTTGCCACTTCTCTGAACTACTCAAAATTTCCACTACTGGTTCTCCAGAACTGGTCAGAACCTGCTGAATACCACCTCTGTTTTGTACATGCATGCAATATTGATGCAAGTTCACAGCCACTATCTTGGTGTTTTTCTCTCTCTCTTTTTCTGCCCTCTGTTGATACTGTTAATTATTGAAGGAAATATAAAATCATTTTTAATTATTCTCTTTCCCTGTAAAGTTCCTGAAAATATCTAATCTGGAAGGTGAGAATGCTTAATACAATATGGGAGATGGGTTTATTATATCCCAAGGACAAAGGAAATTGATGAAAATTCTTCTTTCTTCCTTCTTCATGTGGCAGTCTCTCTGGATCCCAAACAATTCCTTACCAAGGAAGCCTTCTAATCAGGGATGGGATTCAAATTTTTTAACAACTGTGTTGGGTATAACATTGATACACCAACTAAGTTTGGGTGAATAAATA
>NW_020769319.1:15269330-15306711 GCF_900518735.1 Pseudonaja textilis
AAACTACAAAAACAGTGTTTGTCATCAGTGTGTGTAAACTCTAGGGCTCTTCCTCTCTCATTTGGCTGCCTGGCTTGACTGCTGCTGCATATTCTGTTTTGGGGGTTTGTCCCCAATCACTAACAAACTGGTTCTGTGGCCGTGGCTTAGGTGGTGGGTGTGGCTTGGTGGTAATGTGACTGGGTGGACATGGCTTGGTGGTCATGTTATTGGCTGGGCGTGGCCAATTCAATATCACTCATATCGAGGCACGCATCTCCTCGCCTGGCCTCTCATGACTGTGGGGATGCTGCAACAGTCGTAAGTGTGAAAAATGGTCATGTCACTTTTTTCAGTGTCATTTTAACTTTCAATGGTCACTCCACACAAGCAAAGTACCAGCAAAGGAAGGAAAAAAACTCCAGTGAAGTTCCTGAGACAGGAAGTCTAGTCCTGCCAAGAATGTAATAAGAGTTAATGGAGAGGCAGTTTCTGTAAGCAACACCAGATTGTTTCCTTCCTGCCTTCCTTACAGGATTAGGCCAGTAATTTCTTCTAACAACCGGTTCTCCAAACTACTTAGAATGTTAACAACCAGTTCTAGTGAATAGGTGCGAACTGGTAGAATCCCACCCCTGCTTCTACTTAATGTATGCAAATTCTTTACCACACTTAAATAAAATAAACACTGAATTTGACTCTCTCTCTTATGAAAGAATTTGAGTTTAATTTCAACCATTATAAAGTTACCTTACAGAAGGCTTAAAGGATTTCCATTTTCACCTCAAAAGAACACATTTCTTTTTATAGTATATACAAGTGAGAGAATTTGTACAAAATGTCATTCCTAGTCTTCTGTAATGAAGTAAATAATGAAGTTACTTTAAAACGAACATAAATTGAGAACAATTAAATACACATTACATCGTTCAGCCCAACAGTAGTACAAGGGGGTAATTAATGTAAGGACACTTTTAAAAACTGAGCAAAAAGAATAAAACCAGTTTATCATGCCTCATAAACTGAGTTTCAGTTTTAAGCAATGACAATAATTTAAAGTATAAACTTCTAATGAACAGCCAGGGGAAGATTTTATTATTCAAAGAGAAGTTAGAGATTATTTATGATTCTGTGAGAAAGGGGTAGAGAATTAGAGCACTACCTTTTCCAAAAAAAGTTGTAGTACTGGATGTATGTAAGAGTATGAATTATGTAAATAATTTCATGCTACCTTTTCAGGGGTCCTTGTCACTGGAACACATGTATTATTGCCAGTGTAAATGGTAAATATGCTTAGTATTCAGATATTTGCACTATGATGATATCTTTTTTTTTGTTATCCATTACCCCAATTCCTGCCTGCCTGCCTCTTCTTTCTTTCTTTCTTTCTTTCTTTCTTTCTTTCTTTCTTTCTTTCTTTCTTTCTTTCTTTCTTTCTTTCTTTCTTTCTTTCCTTCCTTCCTTCCTTCCTTCCTTCCTTCCTTCCTTCCTTCCTTCTTTCTTTCTTTCTTTCTTTCTTTCTTTCTTTCTTTCTTTCTCTGTCTTTCCTTCCTCCCTCCCTCCCTCCCTCCCTTCCTTCCTTCCTTCCTTCCTTCCTTCCTTCCTTCCTTCCTTCTCTTCTTTTTCTGATCATAGCCACTAATTTATTGAATAGCCATGTCTTTAGAAGTTTTAGAATTTCTTTTCAAGCTCTGCATTTTTCTTTATCTCACAATGTACAATGACTTCATTACCAAAACTGCAAATGCTCCGTTATAATCTACTATACTTCCTCCAAGCAGCAGCCCAAAAATACCCAATAACACATTGTCTGTGTCTCAATTCTTTCACTCAGCTGTTCATCTTATAGAGAAGGGAAAGTGTCTGTATGAAATTCATATATTTTGAACCTACATGACAGTGACAAGCTCCCATGATGGATGATTGTGAAGCATCCTGCCACAGTCTCCACAGGAACTCAGACTTCCAAAAAGAAGTCTATCTTTCAACTTAGGTTAGTGAAGCTGGAAGAAGTCCCTTACCCTGGTATGTGTATTTTTAAGCTTTGAAAAAGACTTTTTTTAACCTTGAAGAAGGCATCTTTCCAATCATCTGACTTGGAAAATAATATTTAAAAATCATTCCAAAATATTCTGAAAGTTACAGTATTTGCAGTTGCAGAGCCATCAGACTGATAGCTGCAATTGGCCTTTGATTTATATATTGGGAGCTGTACAAAGCAAAGGGAGGCTAAGTTAAAAATGTAATGTGTAATGTCTTCTAATTTAATTAACATTTAATCTAATTGCAATTCATACGATTGTTGCTTAAATCTATCTGTGGTCATATTAAAAATGATATTTTGATGGATTTCTGTATTGAGAAATCCACAGGATCTCCTTGCTTTTGTCAAAAGGAGGACTGCAGCATTCTGCTGTAAGCACATTCCCTTCCATACCTATATGAAAAGCAATTATGCATGCGGGGGGGGGGGGGGTGTTGCATTGCAATACCATGAAGCTCTTTCATGATTTTAATTTTTTTTTCCTCTCTGGATACAAGTGATTTTATGGGCTGTGTCCAGAGCTTTATGGATCCCAGAGAAGCCTGACAGTATGCAGCATAATCTCTCTGAAAATAGGAATTATAAAAGAAAGCTATGTTATTCTGTTATCACTTTCGTTTTTGCCTCCTTGAAAAAGAGACAATTCCAGATGAAAAAAAGAACAGTAAATGCAATGGGTAAAAAAAGAATTTTATTTCATTTCTTCATATAGTAATACCATGGTGCGTGTATCTCTGCAGTATCAAAACTTCAAAAAGAAAGTACCTATGTTGTTCTTTAGTAATTAATCAGTAATTTTGCAAGCAAATATTGTTTATTCAATAGTCTGAAATATTTTGCCGCTGCTCCCCATATTATGTGGATCATCTGTGCTAAGAATAATTCATGTTGCTGTTACAAGACAAATTTAATTAATGAGATCTGACTGTGCAACATTAACTTCCATTTGATGTAGATTCTTCTTTATTTGAATTGTTTGGTTAAAAATGCTGCTGGTTTAATACCTGCATTTGGAAATATTAACACTAACAAAGCAATGTTTTCACTGGAGGAGCACAGAGCATGATTCCATTCATCCCTTACAGGTGAAATAAGGCTAATGAAATGGGACACAAAAATATGAAATACAACTAGGCAAGCCATGGCCTGGTTATTGTACAGGGCTTTAATAAACTCAGTTTGGGGCAGAATGTCTGTGTAGCATATAGTGTTTCACACTACTAAGTTGGTTCTAGGGTAACATTCGTATAAATTGGATTTAACAAAAGCAGTAATAGTGACTAATTTGTGTCTCTGAAGCCCATGGAAATTTCCAAATGAAATACCTGAAGGACACCACACACACACACACACACACACACACACACACACACACACACACATATACGGACGGACACACGTATATGCATATGTATGTATGTGTGCAAGTATATATTTATGTATGTATATAGCATGTGTTCATGTGTGTTATGTAAGTGTTTGGATAGATATATACAGTATATTACCTTGAGAGCAGGCAAAAGAATTTCATTTTTAATGTGGGCCAGTGTGCTCACAGTAAAAACAATTACAATCAGGTTATCTTACCTATCATGACTAATGCATTAATGCTATATATTAACTAACAACAGCCACAAAAACAGGAATAATATTTAATACTTTTAATATGAAAATTGCATGGCTATAATGCTTGAACAGCTATCTTTATATTCAGAGTAGGAGAAAAAAGAAACAATAATTTAGCTATATTCAGGGGTGGGCTTAAAAAATTTAATAAAGGGTTCTCTGCCTGGTTGCTGGGTGAACATGGCCATGGTAGACATGACCTAGTCGACCTCCTGCACCATTATGTGTGTGTGTGTGGGGGTGCTCTTCCTGGGCTCCAGAGGGTATCTTGAGACTCCAGGAAAATGGCCTCACCGGGCTTCCGAGGTTCTCTGGAAGCTGGAAACAGGCCCATTTCCACCCTTCCCGAATTTCCAGGAGGCCCGTGTTTTGGCCTCTCCGAACCTCTGTGTGTAACCTGCACTTACCTGCATCCAAAACGGGCCATGTGGAGATTCCTGGGAGGGGTGGGATGGGTTAGGTGGGGCCAGCCAGGAGTGGGATTTGTGGGTTCTCTGAACTGCACAGAATCTTAGCAAAGGGCTGTCCCGAACCCTTGTGAACCCCCAACAGCCCAACCCTGGCTATATCTCTCTAAATTCAGGGAGAATGAGACAAATAGATGAACTTTTCTATACTTTTACTGCTGTTTTGATATGGAGTAGGGAAAATAGGAAACTACAAATCATAAGAGCTGAATTCATAGATCACACTTGAGATTTCTTTTGATATACTTTGTAAATCAGAAGTTATATTTCAGCTTGGTGTTTGAACTCAGCCAGTGATGATTTGATTCATGACTAATCACTGCTTCCGTGCAATACAGCTAAAGAATGTGCTGTTAAATGCCATACAAAGGTTGTGCGAGACTGACCTTACAGTGGTTTATGCCCAGTTTAACTTATTTCTATGATGCTACCTATATGGGGGAAATTTAATGTTCATTGTATCAAGAAAGTATCATTGGCATAATTTTCAAACAGATCATATAAAAGCTAACCCTAATGGAAAACACTACATTTGAAAGAAAATATAAAGGAATTGCAACCAATCAAATAGTTTCAAAAGGGTATGTTTTTTTACATAAATAAATGTATATGTGCAATGTCCATTTCAATGTCTTCAGCTATAATGTTTGTGTTGTTCTTTTAATGGAAAAGTAACATACTTTTTGCATTAATGTAACAAGATCACATCCCGTGTCCATAAAGGAGCTTATCATGTATGCAAAGACCTTTATGTCATTAAATTTTGAACTGAGTTCTATATTACAAGTATGATTTAAAAGTTCACTGAAGGTTGCCACTGAGGATGAAATGTGTTAGCAACCTAGCCTTTGTAGTTTGACTTATAGGCATTATTTCTTAATGTACTGGACTTAAATAAAAGCTGTAAATGAATAAATATTTTACAGCAGTGGCCATTATATTCCCAGAATATTTTAAATGAGGTTCCCACTGCACATTTATAACAGAGCTGTATAATAAATATTCCCCCTAAAGAAATAAGAAATGGGAAGCCATCATGTTAAAGTAACATTTATATGGAATTACATCAGCTTTAAAAAGATGTATGTGCATTCATCATATTTAAACAGTGATTTCCATGACTCAAGCAAGCCTCAAAATGGTGAAGCTCATGCAGAGTTAACCTTCTGGTTTAAATCAATGGGATAAACATCTAGAAGCCTTTCTAGCTGCAGCTCATTTCTATTGCACTGGCAATAGAAATCCTTTCTTGGAAAATGAATCTGAACCTTGCAGTTACTCCCATTTGGAGTTTAAAGATTCAATTGTGCAGGACAGCTCTATCACTAAGCAAAATTAAATTAGCACTCCTGGCTGCTGATTCTGGAGGATATAGAAGGAAGCAGATTGACAGTTGAGTAATTAGTTAGTTATGACATTTTTATTGCCTAGGATAAGAAAATATACTACTTATGAGATGTTCCATCTCATATGACAATATATGTTGGCTGATTATGGACATATTGACAGGAGAGGTGACTTGACACAGTGCAGCATTTAAGCAGCAAGTATCTTCAGCCAGTCTTTTAATAGGAGCCAAAAGAGACTGGTTATTTTTGTATAATTTAAAGGTTATGTACTATTGATCAACTTTGGATCAAAGAAACATCTGGTGCAAACTTTCTGACATTGCATTTCCATTCTGCTAGAGTCATCATCATCATCATTAGGTCCTGTGCAGAGAACATTGGGCACCAAATGTTTTCCAACAGTTTCAGCCATTTGCAGAATCTTCGGCATCGTCCCAAGGGACATTAATAATCTTAAGATCTTCCTTAAGTGTTTGGCACCAGGTTTTTTGAAGTCAGCCTCATTTTCTCTGTCCTTCAGAAGGTATCCAACATAGTGCAACTTTTGGATGCTGGTCTTTAGGCATATGTAAGGTATGGCCAATAAGCCACATTCAACATTCATTTAATAAACTCTGGTAAAATAGAGCTTGTCATATGTCTGTAGGACATAATCTGAAGAAAAAAAAACCCAAGAATTCTGCTGACCTAAATATTTACTTCATTGAAACAAAAACAGGAATATGGACAGGATGAAGACATTGAAAACTTATGAATAATATGCATGTGTAGCTTATCTTGAAGGCACTGTTGAAAATGACCTCAGGTGTCTGTTGGTGGATCATTTAAATCACTAAAAAAGAATTTCTGCCTCATGTTAGTCCTATTTTGACAGAATTAGCAAGTTTTAAGATGGCAACAAAACAATACAAACTATTTCACTGTAACATGACTCTTCCAGTATATCACAAGATGCTATACAGTATTTTATTGAAGGGCCATTTTACATTCCCTAATTAAGAGCAAAAGGAGCTGTTGAATAAAGGAATATCAGCTGAAGACCATAGACTTTCCTGATGAAAAGCCTGCAAGCTGTCAGGATTCCAATTGATGCTCTATTTAAATCATGAGCCTCAGACAAGCTTCAAAAGAAATCCAGTTATTTATTAGGAGCATCATGTTGGCACGGACCAAATGAAGCCAATTCTGACCTCACTTAATCCATGCTTTGGCTCTGACCTTGTTTCCCCCTCCCCCCAAGATGTGTCATCAGTCACATTCCCCAACGAAGCAATTTCGCAGGTTGCAGAACTGTGGGTCTCCATGGAAATGACCTTAATATTGCTGGCTGGAAACTGATTTGTTTTGACTGAAATGCAAGTTCACGATGCAGCTGTGAGGTTCAATTCCCCAACCCCATTGCCTATGGCAAATCGAGAGCAGGTCAGGAATGCTTCGCGAGTTGACCCATGCCTTACAGGTAAGCAGTTGTTGGGAAGGGGCTGATGGCTGATACGTTTTAACTTTTTTGTAACATCTAATTAGGCATTATTTTTTTCTTTAGAACCTTTCCTCACCTCATTCAATTTTTGGATCATACCCATTGTTTCTTCCAGGACCTCAAACTGGTTTAAATAGAACTTTCTCCCTCCAAAACTCATTTCCATCTAGTTTGGTCCATGTGAGAATAGAATGTACATGTAGATAGAGCTCAATTGATTTTATAAAAGGAGTACCTTATTCTATAGGCAATGCATTTTAAGTAATATATGTTAAATCATTTTATGTGGGTATGCCTTCAGGGAGGTATGAATTTATGCATTTTACAAAAGAAATTGGTTTTAGCTGGAGTTGGCAAACTTCTATTATGCAGGTGTTATGCAGGATTTCCCCTCTCCCCGCCCCCACTAGTCCTGGTCTACCCTTGTTTTCTATCTTTTTTTGGAAATTATATTACATTTGAGGTTAAGTAAATAATAAATGTGTATATTAAGATTAAAAAGGTTTTCCAGCAAAATTACATGATGCCCTTTTCAAGTAATGTCTGAAAATGATAGATTGTGGAGAAATGTTTATGTTAGCAAAACACTTTTAAAAGCACTGATTTTTGCGGGCAAAGTAGATTTGGAAGTTCTTCCAAGAAATATCAATACCTCATTCTGTTGATTTATGGAAATTGTTATCAGTGTAAGTGTGCCTTTATTGACCATTTGTTCTGGTGTAGTCCTAACAAAGTGGACAGTATATACCTGATGTAGCAGTCTATGTTCCATTTCTTCAAGTAATTTAATTTAACCAGCTCTTCTCACATTTGTTGACTTTAGACTCTGCGAAGTTGGATTGGAAGCATATACATTTGCATGTATACATCCAACTGCATTTTATAAGGCAGTGATTTTTATGTTGGTGGACTTTGAAAAACATTTTAGTCAATTAAAAAGTGAATAGTTAGAAAAAAAATATATAAATTAGATTGTTAAACCCCGTGGTACTATAATATGTCATATGTTATATGATATATAAGCCACTTTCCATTATATAGTATCTTAAGCCATATTGAATCTGGGGACCAAATATATCCAGGAGCATCGGGTGTAGTGCGTGGATGATGGGGAGGCAGAAGGAATTGGGAAGTATGTACATTAAATGTCACTGATTCTTATATGGAATCAAGAGAATATGTAGAGAATAAAGCATTAACTAAATAATATTTAATGACTCACAGTGTGAAATGGACACAGAATTTGTAATGTTTTTAAGAAATCAGCATCTTCTTAAGATGCAGGCATCCAAGGACCCAGATATCCAATAGCAATAGCACTTAGGCTTATATACCACTTCACAGTGCTTTATAGTCCTCTCTAAGTAGTTTACAGAGTCAGCATATTGTCTCCCAACAATCTGGGTCCTAATAAATAGGTTTATTATAAATATTTTAAAAGCCTAAGGTGGTTTTTGCAAAAGAACTCATGTGACTGATATGTATCAAATGCAAACCACATTTATACTGAAATAAAGATGGAAAATATTGAGTGTTTTTCTGCCATTCACAGAGTGTGATGCTAGTAATAAACTAGCCTCATTTCAGACTGTTATTTCTAATCTTGTTCAATAGCCTCTCACAGTTGGTGAGGTTCTACAGAGAAAAGATTCCTTCATCTCTCTTTTCTTACCATTTAACACGTCTGGTTTAAGAATTTAACTTCTTATGTAATGAGAAATAAAAATATATGGGTAATCTGTGCACTTTCTAAGACAGTACTGGACAAATTATATGATAACAGTGATAAAAAATGCATGTTTAAGCATAATAAAAATAAAAAAGATTACATAGGAATTTTCATTTTTGATTTCATTTCATATCTATCTCAAACAGCTGAATCATATTTCATGGATGGGAGAGATAATATATTCTCAAACATAAGATACTCTAAGATGTCAGGAAAATCTATTTGAATAAAATGTTGCTTTATCTGGGTTACACATAAAAAGATATTGTGTTTTTTTTTTAATAAACATCAGGTACCTAATAAAACAAGAAATACAGCAGCATTAGCTTTTTAAAGGGAATTTTTGAAGTAATAGCATATTCCAAAAAATTATGCATTGGGTATTTACATTTATATTTCAATGATACATGTATACTTTATTTTTCCATGTTTAAAATAAGCAATGTCTTAAACCAACTAATGTAACTTGCTTCCTCAAGTGCAATGGTAGATGCCAATCTAGCTCTTTCCATACAATGTAGTATGTTATCCTTGCTCTGGAGAGCAAAATATGTCAGAGAACCCCTGCTTGTTGTAGCAGTTCAAAATGAATGTAATCATGGTCTTCAATGTATTCATACTTATAGTTCTAAATTGTGCAGTCATTTAAGGTTTTAGATTTCACAGATGAGACTTTTGATAGCTTAAAGGTAAATATTTCCTAATACACAAGGGAACTGAATATTTATCATAACATTTTATTCTGTTTTAAGTGCCTTAAGATCTCAAATTTAAATTTAAGCATTTAAAAATGGACTAAATATACAGTATTACCAGAAGACCATGGCTTTGCAATTGCACATGTGCAAAAATACCCTAAGGGTTATTTGTTTGTTAATTTAGAATTCTACGGACTGTCCAAGTCTTTTATGACTCTGAGTGTTATGCAGAATAAAAACCAAAATATAAACATTGAACAAAACAGAAAAGGAAGGTGAGTCTCCTGATGGCACAAGCATTCATTAAACATCTGTAAAGCCACTCACTGAGGGATTCTATATCCCACCTTAGCCTAAAGTGCAGGAGTGTTGGAGCTTCATGGTTCTTTTGAAAACAAGATTGGACCATTATTTTTTAGCCTACCCATCTTCTCAACAACATTCGGTAAAAGGAGAGGTTGGAGACTAGATGGGAGTTATCCAAGACTGTTGAGTCCCAACCACGGCTTTTTGAATACAATGACCATCACCTTCTTCAAAGTTGGTGGGATCATTCCCTCATTCAGTGATGAATTCACTACCATCAATCACACTCCCCGAAGGCCTTTACCAACCAGGAAAGAGCTGGTTCTAATAAATAGATGGATGGCTTAATAGTTCCAAGGACTCTGTAGATGTTCCTTGGATCATCTCTTCCCAGTTGGGAATGAGTCATTTTATAAGGGGCTATTGGTTGGCTATCTGCAGATACAATAAAAAAATAGTCATGCTTTGTTGCTCTTTTTGCCAGGATATAATTCCTAATATATACTCTTACTAAATGTGGAACAGCAATATGTGGTTGCAAAAAAACACACCTTAATATGACTTTAGATGGCTTCATCTGAAATATTGCTTCCATATTATCATAAATAATAATTCTACTTTATTCCATGGATGTCAAATCTTATAAAAAGTTCATGAAAATTAAAAAGCTGTCACAATTGTTTAGCTTAATAAAGATTTTATTTTATTTTTTAAAAATCACAGGTTAATTAGTTAACAAATCTTCTGCCTTGAAAATGTCATTTTCCCACCCCTGCCAAATCTCTCAAGGTCATTATATCATTTTGATTTAATGTGCAAATTCTGCTTACTTTAGTGATATGCCTAAGAGAAAAGGCCTTGTTTATATCTGAAGTTGGAAGTCCAATGTGGCGGATAGTGTTGGAAGGTAAATTGTCACTTGAAGGGAGCAGATAATCCAACAAGATAGGTAGGGCAAACTATTTCATTAAAGTTTTCAGAAGACCTGCAAGCAACATTGCCTTCTCTTCTGCTGCAAACAAGTTTGTTTTGCATTAGAAATACACATGTAGGGAAACAGGGAAGAAATAGTGCAGGAAGGTCTAAATGAAATGTAATGTTTTGGACTTCAGGGCTTGGTTTATCTAGTGATGAATGTGCTTTCTGGGATTAGATTTCTGAACTTAACAATGTACTGGAGGCATATATTAATGATCAGGTAAAACACCTCCTGTTGTGTCTCATTGCTGGATTTGGAAAGACTGTGTTGTGTTCACATTCTTTTTTAAAATCTCCAAAATTATTAAGAATGTGTTAACCTTGAAAAGAATCCTTAATCAAAAGCAGCTGTTTATACCTGCTTTTAAAATAAACAGTAACTCCTTCTGTCTAATTTTCTATTTATTTCTGATGAAACACAAGTCTTTTCTATAGCACTGTATACCACGGTTTTCATTTTTCAGTGAAGAGCTGAAATACATGTTAAAAGTAATGCAATTTTATATTGTTGTTTCATATGATTAGTGTCATGATATGTACGGAATAACCCTTGAGTAACAAGGATATGCACATGGAAACATTTATGAGAGTAGTTATGAATAATTATTCAACCACATACAGTTACACTGAATTGAGTTAAAGTTTACTTTAAGAAATGGTACAGTCCAGTAAACAGTCCAGGTCATATACGTTTTACAGTCCAAATAATATCCAATTACAAAATCTTCTTACCAGTTGCCTTTGTCATTTACAGTAAACAAAGATATCAAAGTATAAGAACAGCTTAGATAGCAACAGAATGTCAGAGAAACAGAATGTCAAAGATACAGAATGTCAGAGAGAGCAAGCCATGATCTCTAGCTCCCTCTTATGGCAATTCACAATAGAATCCAGAGGTGCTATTCAACCGGTATTCGGGTGAACCGGTAGCGGTTATTTGGCATGGGTCACTGAACCGGTGGGAATCCCTGGCTGGCCACGCTCCCAACCCGGTTGCCCAGCTGCTCACTTGCGATCGCTCTCCTAGCTTTCCGTTCCCCATGTCCTCTTTCTCCCTGGGAAAAAGAAAGAAAGGAATGATGCTCCAAGTATCACTTTCCCCTTGTGAGTTAAAGTGCTGGAGTGAGAAGGAGTGGGGTCCGACAGAGGGGGTGCGGGTGAATCGAGCCTTGGAGCACTTTTGCAACGTAAAAGAAATGCATTTTGGAAGCAGGTCTTTTAAAAACTTCTCCAAGATGGACGCTGCAAGTATCGCTTTCCCTGTATGAGTTAAAGTGCTAGAGTGAGAAGGAGTGCTTTCTCAAGCCTTGGAGAAATTTAAAGGAGCTGCTTCCAAAATGCTTGTCTATTAAGTGCTCTGTGTGTGTGTGTGTGTGTGTGTGAGAGAGAGAGAGAGAGAGAGAGAGAGACAGAGACAGAGACAGAGACAGAGACAGAGACAGAGACAGAGAGACAGAGACAGAGACAGAGGAAGGTAGAGAAAGAAAGAAAAAAATAGGAAGAGAGAGAGATAAAACTGCTATTATTTTTAATTGTTCCATTATTTATCATGTGTTAATATTTTTTTTTGTAAGTTTTATTGCTTTTTAAAGACAAACAAAAACAAACATAACATAAAAACATCCAACTTTCTTTATAAGTGTACAAGCAGTGTGTCGGTTGGTTTACAAATTTTCTGTGCATCCATTTCATAGTCTCAATTACAGTCACGTTACATAATAACTCATATTATTAATCCAAAAAATTGAATACTCTAGTATCATTATTAATCAATCATTTGACTATAATTTTGTTCATACATACTTTGTGAGATAACCATAATTTACTTAGTTTATTTTATAATAATTCATATAATTCTCTCAAATCTATCCTTAAAATATTTTATAGATATAATAATAATAAAAAAGAAAAAAAGTACATATTTATATATTCATTATTTTCTAAAATTCTAGATATTCCATTATTGTATTTTATTATCTAACCATTGATAGAAAAGATCCCAAATTTTGTAAAATTGTTTATCCTCTTGTTCTCTAATTTCAAATGTCAATCTACTCATTTCAGCACATTCCAATATTTCCTTAATGGTTTCCTCCTGCAATGGTATTTTCTCATTTTTCCAATTTTTAGCAAATACAATCCTAGCCGCTGTTAATATATTTACAACCAAATATTTTAAATCTTTACTGTATATATCAGGTAGAATTCCCAATAAAAATATCTCTGGTTTCAGATCTATATGTTTTTTTGTCATTTTTTCCAACCACGTGTGGATTTTAGTCCAGTATTTTCTTGCATCCGCACAAGTCTACCACATATGATAGTATGAGCCAAGTGTCTGATGACATTTCCAACATTTTTCAGATTTATTCTTGAACATTCTTGCTATTCTTGTCGGAGGAAAGTGCCACCTGTAAAACATCTTATACAAAATTTCTTTAAATGCTGTTGACATTGTCATTTTATAATTTTGAGACCACAATTTTTGCCATTTCTCTTAATCAATCCCATATCCAAAATTCTTCCCCCAAGCAATCATAGTTTCTTTAACTTGTTCTTCTTCTAGTTTGATTTCTAATAGATATCCATACAATTTTTTAATCACCTTTTCATCAGTACCTGTCAAGATCTTATCTAAGTCAGTCAATTTATCATAAAAACCTTCTGTTTTAAAATCTTTATTTGCACATATGAAAACCAATTCATCTTTATACCTTGTTCCTCTAGTTTTTGCATAGATTTAAGTTCACCCTTTTCATTCAAAATTTCCCCATATCTAACTGTTTGTTCTGTCTTGTATATTATAAGATAAGAAAATGCTTCAATAGTTGATAACCAGACTGGAATTTTCAAGTAGCATTGTCTTTTAATCTTCTCACAATTTAACCATAGAGACTCCTGTATATGATGTCTTCTAAAATAGCCCTGTGGTTTGGTTCCCTTATACCATAAAAAAGCATGCGACCTCAACAACAGATCATGTCCTTCTAATGTCAGCAATCTAGTATTTCTTAATGTTATCCATTCCTTAGCCCACATCAAGTTTATAGCTTGGTAGGACAACTCCCAATTAGCCAAACCAAATCCTCCTCTAATTCTAGCATCTTGCAAGAGTTTTAGCTTTATTCTCGCTTCCTTACCTTGCCATATATATTTCAACACAATTTTATTTAAATCTTCAAAGTAGTCCTTTCCTAGCCTAATTGGTGTTGTTTGAAACAAATATAAAATTCTAGGTAGTATAATCATCTTGATTGTTGAAATTCTCCCTATTAATGACAGTTGTAGATTTTCCCATTTCATCAAATCTGACGCTATCTGCTGTTTAAGTTTAATGTAATTGTTCTCTTTTAATGTACTACATCTTGCTGTTAAGTGTATCCCCAAGTACTTGATCTTATTCGTAACTTGAATTTTCAATAGGTCTGCCAATTCCTCTTTTTGTCTTGATGGTATATTTTTTGTTAAAATCTTTGTCTTATCTCTGTTTATTTTCAAACCAGCCACCTTGCCATATGCTTCTATCTTTTCCAATAATTTTGGTGCTGTTTCTAAAGGATCTTCTAAAATAAAGGCCAAGTCATCCATGAAAGCTTGCAATTTAAATTCTTCCTTTTTAATTTCCATCCCTTTTATACTCTTTTCGTCTCTAATATTTCTATTTAACACTTCCAAAGTTAGTACAAATAGCAAAGGTGATAGTGGGCATCCTTGTCTTGTACCTTTTCTTATATTGATGGAGTCTGTCAATTCTCCCTCTATCATTACTTTTGCCATTTGCTTGTAATATATGGCTTCTATTGCTTGAATAAAGTAGAAAGAATCAAGGAAAATATTGCAGTTAATAGACGATCAAGGTCAAGTTTGCCATGGTAACAAAGAGAAGAAGGAAATTATATGAGATTTTTATGGGAAATTATATAAGCAAGAGAACATTGTTGAGGAAAGACTCAAACAGTATTTATAGAATGCTAATTTACCTAAGATACCTAAAGAGACTGAAAAAATGTTAGAAAGCAATATAACAATGATGGAGTTAACTGAAGCACTTAAGAAGCAAAACAATGGAAAGGCACCAGGCCCAGATGGACTTCCGGCAGAATTCTACAAACATTACAAGAATTGTTGAACCTTCCATTGCTAGAAGTCATGAATGAAGTTATGTTAAAGAAGAAGATACCTAAAACATGGTCAGAAGCCTATATCACACTTATTCCAAAAGAAGAGGCTGATCCATTGCAAATTAAGAATTACAGACCCATTTCTTTACTAAATGCAGATTATAAAATTTTCACTTCAATATTGGCAGAAAGACTTAAAAAATATTTAAACAACTTTATTCATCCTGACCAAAATGGATTGCTGCCAAAGAGACAAATTAAAGATAACGTGAGAGCAATTTTGGACACTTTGGAATATTATGAGGCACATCCTGAAAAACAAATGGCTTTGATATTTTTAGATGCACAAAAAGCATTTGACAATGTGAATTGGAGATTCATGTTATTATTACTGGAACAGATGGGTTTCACCAGAAAATGTATTCAAGCATCATGTGTTAATATTTTACACTGCCCCTACACCTAGAGTTATTTTTCTGCCTTTCTTTTGCCCAGGGCTACCACATATTTTTCAGGGTTTACATGCATTCAATGTCAATAGTCCAGAGCATAAAATACACATGTGCTTAACAAGAGTTGAAAGGGACCTTGGAAATCTTCTAGTCCAACCCCCAGCTCAGGCAAGAAAACTGAGGATGCCAAAATCTGAGTAGAAATCCTGGGAAAGGTGTCAGAATAATACTTAGAAGGAACCTTGGGGTGAACCCTATACCGTTTCTGAGAAATGGCTGTCCAGTCTTTTTTTAAAAACTTCCAGTGATTGAGCACCAAGAACTTCTGGAGACAGGCAGTTCCACTGGTTAATTGTTCTCACTGTCAGGAAGTTTCTCCTTAGTTTTAGGTTGCTTCTCTCTGTTCAGTTTCCATCCACTGCTTCTTGTTTGCATTCTGCTTCTTTGGAAAATACATTGTTCCCCTTTCTTTGTGGCAGCCCCTTAAAAGCCTGCTGCCTATCACACTCTTGAGTAAAGCATGTGAGCCATTTCCTCCTTTCAGTGGTCCATGAAAGTACGTCTATAGTATGCAGATAATAAAGTCAAAAAAGGTGAACAACATTTTTACAGAACTATAGATAAGTTGAGGCTGGGTGACAAGGAATGACTGGGAGGGGAGATGCCCTGCCCAGCTACCTGAGTTATTCTTTGTTGTATACAGTTTTATTTCATTGAAGTTAGAAGGTTCTGTATTAACCTGACATACAATGCTTGCTTGAAATCTGTCAGGTGGATGTCTCTCCTTAGTTGACCTCCTAGGCAACTCAGTACATGTTGTTGGCATGTCCTCTTCCTTTACTTCCCCTATCAAATCCTCGTCTTCTACAGTCATAGAGGGTTCTTCTATTGATGATTCCTCCATTGAGGATTCCTCCACTATCTTATCATCAATATTATTATCATTAGGATTATCGGTAAACAATGGAGTCTCAACAACAACACTATCCTGTACCTTATTATATTCCTGTTCAAGCTTTCTCCAGCCAACATGTTCCAGAAATTTAGCACTTGCACTGCAATATACATTAGTAGTACCGGGCTCCCAAAATCTAAATGATCTATGATTAGCTTCATAACCTACAAAATATAAATTTCTCGCTCTATGTTGTCCCTTTCACCCTACTTGCGTGGGAATATGAACCCATGCTGGGCTTCCAAATGTATGTAAATAACTGAGATCTGGCCCTTTTCCATTTCAACGAGTATATGGTAATTCACCAGTCGTTCAATTCACTACATTATTCAAAACCAGAATCCGAAATCATTGTCCTAGCCATAGTCTGTAATGTTTGTCCTCTATGTTCAATATATGAGTTATGTTGTGATCTATAAGGAGCAGAACACTTATGTTCAATGCCAGCTTTCTGTAACATGGCTTCAAATTTTCTATTGGTAAATTCAGTACCATTATCTCTTACTAAGCTAATAACTTTCTGTTTCTTTTTCCTTTCAGCAAATTTTAGCCAGTTTAAAAAATGCTGGTATGTTTCTTTCTTCATTTTCATTAAATAACAGAAACCATATCTGGAAAAATGATCCATTATATTTAATATGCAACAGGCGTCACCTAAACTAGGTTTTATAGGTCCAATAATATCAGCAAAAACAACCTCTAATCATTCACTGGTTTTGAATCCATTTACCCTATTTGCAGGAGTTACCTTGCTTTTTTCTTGATTGCAAGCATTACAATTTAATACTTTGTACAAAGTTTTAATTTTATACCATTAGATAACTCAACAGTTTTTTTTAGCATTTTGAAATTTATATGTCCCATACGTCTATGGAGCAGATGAATACATTCATCATGAGGCTTTATATTCTCATAAACTGAGTTAGCATTAATTAATGGATTATCATGTATAATAAACAAACCATTATCCAATCTTGCGGTAATGCTTTTACCCTGTTTTTCAATTAAACATTTATCTCCTTGAAAGGTTACAACAAATCCTGCTTTTACCATTGCTCTTACAGATGGCAAGTTAAATATCAGTCTAGGAACATATAACATCGGTAAATGTTCATTAATACATGAACAATATGCAGTACCTTCTCCAGATGCTCTCAATTTCCATTCATTAGCTAATGATTCATGCTGTTTTCTCTTTGTCATGTTAACAAACCTCTCTTTACTTTTAGTTATACACTGCGATGCTCCACTGTCAACTATCCATATATCATAGTTTACAGTTGTAGTTGTACTTGATATGGCTAAACTAACATCTTTATAAGCTCTCTGTATATTAATAGCATTCTGTTTCTTACCCTTTTTACAGTATCTGACTATATGACCTTTTGCCCCACGAGAAAAACATTTCCTAACTATATAGGCAGTTGAAGACAGTTTTTCTTCCTGAAGTTGTCTTTCTCTCAGTTGATTTCTATCTTGCATTCTTCATGACTCTTCTAACAGTCTTCCAGTTATGCCAGTCAATGTAAGTTCATCTCTGTTTAAAACTTCCAGTGAAGACACATAATCATTATAAATTTCATCCAAAGAAGAAAGAATGATGTAAACTGAGAAAATCAGCTTCTTTTCATGTAGCTCTTGTAAACTCCTTTTCATAAACTCCAAATGAGCTAACATATCACCACCTTTTATAAGACAGGCTCTAAACAGTTTACGTGTAAGGTGTATGTGTGCACCCACACTATCTTGAACATAAATCCTCTTCAAAATGTCCCAACACCTAGCAGCAGATTCTTCACCACGAATATGGACTAACTGCTGATCACTCAGTGTCAGTCCCATTATACTAAGAGCCTTTTCATTATCCCGGTTAAAGTCAGCTATTTTCTTTTTATCTTCATTATTCAATGGGTCTCAAGTTGTTACATCCAGTGGACTATTAACTACAGTCCATAATCCGTCTTTACGCAGAAGTAGGCTGCACTTCATAGACCAGGAAACATAGTTTGTTCCATCCAACTGGGTTATCTGGGATATACTGGTTGACTGTTCTTGTGCCATTTGTAGTTTAGCAATAAACCACAATCAGCTGGCTGAATATGAAACTGTATATTCACACTGATTCTCAATATCTCTCTGGGCCCATAATGAATGTTATGATATGTATAGAATAACCCTTGAGTAACAAGGAAATTACCTGGACTGTTTATTGAACTGTGCTATTTCTTAAAGTAAACTTTAACTTAATTCAGTGTATCTGTGTGTGGCTGAATAATTATTCATAACTATTCTCATAAACGTTTCCATGTGCATATCCTTGTTACTCAAGGGTTATTCTGTACATATCATAACAATTAGCATTTTAGTGCAGCCACAAAATTTAAAAAAATAAACTTATGTTTCGTTTAACTTTTCAATTGTAATGCAATTTTGTTGCAATCCTAAACATTTTTCTTACATTCCACATTATTATTCCACAATATTATACAAGTTAGATAGTGTACTTATACTTGGGTTCTTTTACAAACAGCGGCTACCATTTCCTAATAAATACATATTAGCATATTGAAAAAGCAGCTGGCTTTGTAACTTGCATGGTTTCAGCAAATTAATATCTTCTTGAGAAACACACTGCAAACTAACATGGCTAGCTTGTTGGACCTATCATTCACAGAGCAAGGCACTTATCGATAAAAGATTTGGAAAAGGAAATTAGGACAGATAATTTTTTAAAAGTAGGACTGTGTGCTCCATATAATCTCCTCTGCAGTCTTAAAATATTTTTTCCCACCCTACTATTTATACAGTCTCTAAAACAGGGGTAGGGAACCTTGGGCCTTTTATGACTTGTGGACTTCCGCTCCCAGAATTCCTGAGCCAGCCACACTGACTCAGGAATTCTGGGAGTTGAATGCCACAAGTCATAAAAGGATGAAAGTTCTCCATCCCCATTCTAAAATAATGAGTTTGAAAGTCCTGTTTTGATAAACCAGCAGAGCATCACATTAAATACTAGGAAATTGTATCCAAGACCTTGTAATTAAGTAAATACAACATCAAGAACAAGAACAAAATATGCTTAAGCATTGGACACCACATAAAATGTTTAATAAACATATATAGTTGCAGTCACCTTACTCTTGGAGATAGAATTTAGGAATTGGAACAATAATTAATATGATTTGAATTCTTATCCTAATATTGTCACAATTTAGGACAACATCCTTAGGATTGTTATTTTGACTTGGGATCAATTGCTGTGTTAAAATGCATATGTATTCTTGATTATTTTCCTAGGAACTGGAATCTATCAAGATACTGTATCAAGTACAGTCACTGGCTGTGTCATAAGAGCTGGCTAAAAAGGACTACTACTATACAATACTGCAAGGAAAAAGTATACCTAACTTGCAGCAATGGGTACACATTCTTCCACTCTATCATCATGATTCTTATTAATAAAGGATGACATAGAAAGAAAATTAAGATCATTGATTGCTGCAATGAGTAGTAATTCAATCATATCTGTAATCTGTAATTGGCTGACAAACCATAATCAACAAGTAGTCTTTAATGGTACTACATCTACATGGAGGGAAGTAAGCAGTGGGGCACCACAAGGTTCTGTCCTAGGTCCAGTACTCTTCAATATCTTCATAAATGACTTAGATGAGGGAATAGAAGGGGAATTTACCAAACTTGTGGATGATATTAAACTGGCAGGAATAGCCAACACACTAGATGATAGGCTCAAGGTCCAGATGGATCTTGACAGACTTGAACACTGGGCCATATCTAACAAAATAAAATTCAATGTAAAGAAAAGTAGAGTCTTACATTTAGGCAAGAAAAACCAGAAGTACACATATAGACTGGGAGAAGCCAAGCTCAATAGCAGTAACTGTGAAAGGGTTCTTGGATTCTTAGTGGACAACCAATTAAATATGAGCCAACAATGTGCTGCTGCAACCAAAAAAGCCAATGCAATCCTAAGTTGCATTAACAGAGGGATATAATCAAGATCAAGGGAGGTACTAATACCACTCTATAAAACCTTAATAAGACCACACCTATATTACTGCATCCAGGTTTGGTCACCACACTATAAAAATGATGTTGAGACTCTAGAAAGAGTGCAGAGAAGAGCAACAAAAATAATAGAATAGAATAGAATTCTTTATTGGCCAAGTGTGATTGGACACACAAGGAATTTGTCTTGGTGCAAATGCTTTCAGTGTACATAAACCAGAGGTGGTATTCAGCAGGTTCTGACCAGTTCTGGAGAACCAGTAGCGGAAATTTTAAGTAGTTCGGAGAACCAGCAAATACCACTTCTGACTGCAGATTTTACAGTATCCTTCCCCTGCCATACCCCCCAAGCTACACCCACAGAATTGGTAGTAAAAAAAATTGAATCCCACCACTGACATAAACGAAAAGATACATTTGTCAAGAGTCAAGAATCATCAGGTACAATACTTAATAATACAATAAGCAATCAAATCATACTAGGAAACAGTCAATATAAACCGTAAGGATACAAGTGACAACGTTACAGTCATACAGTCACAAGTGGGAGGGGATGAGCAATAAGGAGTGCTGAGAAGATTAATAGTAATAATAAAGCAGACTTTGTAAATAGTTGGACAGTGTTGGGGAATTATTTGTTTAGCAGAGTGATGGCGTTCAGGGAAAAACTGTCCTTGTGTCTAGTTGTTCTGTGTGCAGTGCTCTATAGCATCGGTTTGAGGTAGGAGTGTTGTTTTGAGGGTAGTTTATGTCCGGGTTGTGAGGGGTCTGTAAATATTTTCACAGCCCTCTTTTTGGTTCATGCAGTATACAAGTCCTCGATTGAAGGCAGGTTGGTAGTAATTGTTTTTTCTGCAGTCCGAATTACTTTCTGGAATCTGCGTCTGTCTTGTTGGGGGACAGAACCAAACCAGATTAGGGGACTGCAGGCTAAAACATATGAAGAACAGTTGCAGGAAATGGGCAGGCTAGTCTAGTGAAGAAAAGGACCAGGGGAGACATGAGAGCAGTCTTCCAATATTTGAGGGGCTGCCACAAGGAGGAAGGGGTCAAGCTATTTTCCAAAGCAGCTGAAGGCCAGACAAGGAATAATGGATGGAAACTGAACAAGGAGAGATTCAATCTGGAAATAAGGAGAAATTTTCTGACAGTGAGAACAATCAACCAATGGAAGAGCTTGCCTTCAGAAGTTGTGGGAACTTCATCACTGGAGGCTTTCAAGAAGAGACTGGACTGCCACCTGTCAAAAATAATGTAGGGTCTCTTGTTTGAGTGGGGGGTTGGACTAGATGACCTTCCAACTCTGTTAATCTGTTAATAAGTTGGTTGTTAAGCTAGAAAAGAAACTATTTTTCTGAAGGACAGCCTCTCTTGTTATGAGAAGTCCATTAAAGTGATCTGATAAACTACTTAAGTACATCCATGGCATTGTAATTTTTGTGCCATAGAACTGAGTTTTTGTAGTCCCAATGCCAGTAAGGCAGCAGCCCACATGGATAATTATAAATGTATCCTCATAAGTTAGAAAACCAATACCTCAAGATATTAAAACAAATGTTAAACTAATGGAGTATTGTTATCAGAAACTTTCCATATCTTGCAAATAAATATGATTACTATAGTAGTCTCCTTCTTTGGATTGCGGTGAAATATTTGCAGGTATCACTAACTGAAATTGAGATGCAAGAGGAGTTTTAAGAAAACATGTTAAGAAAGCAGTTGGTGGGTAAAACTACTCCATCAAACCTATTACCATCTGTAAAATTGGGAAACTGAAACTTTGCACACCCCACTTGAAATATGCACTGCAGAACTGTAGCAATGGCCTGTCACAACTTTTGACTCAGCAGGTGTAGTTAGGTAATTTATACATATTTATGGGAATGAAATGGTCTAATAATCTTCTATGATATTTATAAAACTGATCCAAAATAAAATTCAGGTCCGTGTCTTGCTGAAAACAGAACAGACCTCCAGCTGCATGACAAAATTTATGAATCCCTAATGGTGCTCAGTGGGCCTTTTTTTAACCTTTATGGACCTGAGAACATTTTCACCTGCTGTTGTGTGCTTGAGTGCTAATGAGCCGTGATTATAAGGGGATGGGATGATGCGTATGTCACATTCAAATGCATAATTTTCTATAAATATATAAGAACTGCAACAAAGGAGAAGAGTGGAACAGAAAGAAAGCTGGGACGTGGGGTGGCGTGGGAGTGGAAAAATACATATAACTTTGAAAGGGTAAAAAAGAGCAAGGAAATTTTAGCTTTCAATTTGCAAGTCCTTCTTAAATGAATCTGGCACGTGTGGCAATCGCAACAGTTTGGAATCCAGGCTGAAACAGTTAGTCATTTAACTTCCGACATACTTTGTGAAGCGTGTGTTTATCTATTTGTGTTTTAATTTAAATTGGCACAAATGTATGTTGTAACATTTTCTGTTGCATATAAAATAATCGCCACCATTCCCCAACTTTATTACTGAAATTTTATGAGATTTTATAAATTCCTCCAGCCTCTTACATTCATATGGCTATATTTTACTTAAATGGAATTCCACTCAGATTCTTCCCATTGGCTACTTCTGGGGAAGACTGGTGGATTGAAGACAGCACCAAGTAATATATCAGTGGCCCCCAACCTTTTGGGCACCAGGGACCTGTTGTGTGGAGGATGGTTTTCCATGGATCAGGGGATGTGGTATAGTGCACTGCCTGGATCCCTCATGTGGGCTGATGGAGATTTTCTTGTTTGGTGGGCCATGGACCAGTGGTTAGTCTGACGCTTGGGAGCTGGAATATATATACTTGTGATCCAAGAGCAAAGTTGCTTTCTTAGGGTTTTTTTCTTTCTACTTTTTCTTTCTTTTTTCTTTTCTTGCAGTTTTTATTCATTTTTTTCAATTTTTCCTTTCTTTTTAATTGATATTATCTGTTACTATTGTAATTAAAAGTTTAGTGACATTATTTGTAAAAAAAAGATTCTTCCCACCAGCAAAAAGAAATGAAAAGGAAATAGAAAATGAATTGTCATCAAACTTTGCCTTCCTGAGATCATCTTAAATTTCTTACAATTCTGAAGAGTCCTCCAATTTCTAAAGCTGAGTATTCTGACATTACTACATTTCCAATGTGTAAACTTCAGCGTCCAATATCATCAGCTCTAACTCGGCTGGCAGGGATTTCTTCTCATGAGTGGATATATACCCAACATAGAAAAATTACTCTGGAGCCTATTTTGGAATGGCATGGGTGACAGGAAGAGATGTTCCAACAAGAATTGTCAACTCTTCCATTTCACGGGCAGGATTTCTTGACTGGATCAGAAACTTTCTGTAGACAAATTTACTTTCTAACTGCCTAAAGCATATGATATATATTTTTTTCCTTTTGTACTTTCTCTGCACTCTTTTGAGTAATGAAAAGTAATAAAACTGCTGTTGGTAATAACGTGCCAGATAAGTTTGCTCCCTCTGCACCCCTTTCATGGCTATTCTAAGATTATTTTTGATACCTGAGTTGCTCTCTTCCCATCATAATGAAAGTGTTGGTTACGCTGATTAAATTCTGGCATCTGAAATTAAAAAACAAACAAACCCAGAAGCTCTACTTCCTTGATCTGAAAAGATACATTTAACAAAAAAATAAATAAAAATAAAGATAGGTTTGGGGTTTTTTTGCTTTTTTTTTTTTTTTTTTTTTTTTTGCAGGGGTGCCTTTCCATGACATTCAAAATGTGCTGCCTCATTTTTCCTTTATCCCAAACATTATTTTTAACCCTAAAATATTTGCATGTGAATATTTAGCACAGTCCTATATGTGAAATATCTGTTGCAGCATTGGAAAATCGTTATAAATATATAAAATGTAATTTTTATGCTAATTTCTTTTAGTTGCCCATGGAAAGCTAACTAGCTGGGCCATAGTGATTAATGATAAGTGCTGCCTGATTAAGTTCACTCCCTCTGAAGAACTTTTAAAGATTTATGTAGCATTTATTATATAATAAGGGACTCTTCCATGTTAGCCCTTGGCATGTGCATATGCACATAACACACAAAGCTTTCTCAGTATGATTGCTTCATTTATATCTTATAAACAAAACCTCATTTCCTAATGCCATGAGTTGCATTTACATATTATTATCTTTCCAATTATTTCCTATTTTCTTCTGATCGACAAGTTTGGCAATATAATTAGAGACTGAACGCATGAATCATGTACAGTTTTCCATCCATTCTTCACTCAGGAGCAAAAGCTTTGCTATAGATGTCAACCTGTATATTTCAAACGAAAAAAAAAAAAAGAATGAGAAGCTGTGAAAAAAAATCTGTTTATATTCTAATTCAACTACCAAAATATCAGCATTCTCTCTCTTCGCTCAGCAAATTGACTGCTGACCTTATTAAAATATGAAAGGAAATGGAGTCAGGAGGCCATTAATTTAAAACAATCAAGTATAAAATGAACAAATATAAAAATGGGAGATGATAGGTAAAGGGTAATGTATCCCACAGTCATAAATGATCAATTTAGAATCTGTAGCAACTATTATATAATCTGGTAATATCACAAGGCTAGAGAACAATACTTTCATGGAAAGTACTTGAATATAATGCCTTTTGGAATATAATGAAAAACTTGCAGGAATGAATCCATCTCAAATAAACAAAATCCAGTTTTGACTGGCATTTTGGTAGGAATATAATATTGAAATTGGTCACTTTTTTGGGTGACCTATGGTGAAAATGGATTAGGGAGTTTGGTCCTGTTAATTCTTCTAGATTTCTCATTGGGTTTTAGTATCCTCAACTATAGTGTCAATCTGGCCTGGCTAGTGAAATTGGAATTTAGATTTTGAGTCCTTCTAATCAGGATGTATCCAAATGTTGGTTGTGGGACACCATTTCTATAGAACACTAACTTATGATGTCCCATAGAATTTGATTTATTTCTCATGTTGTTCAACTTCTAAGTAAAAAAAAAACCTAGAAAAAAATGTCAGAATTTTAGAGCAGAGTGCTATCAGCATGTTATTCCTCCTCACCATACAAATCCAAGGAATTATTTGTACCCTTGAATATTACCTAAGTTCTATTATATGGCTTTTCCATAATTTAATTCTCAGCTAGCACAGATGATTTTTCCCCAAAACACTTTTCTTTCTTACTGTTAGTAGGTAGACTCTTTATTCTCAGAGACTTTGTTCTTGTGGTTCTAGCAAGGTGAAAGCTCTTGCCTATGTATTTCCTTTTCTACGATATCCCAACATATACTTTGCTTTCCCCAACTGAGGATCATACAAGAAAAGTTTATTATCTTTTAAAGGAAGCTATCCCCTCACTTCAATTCTAAGTTGCAAAATAGCTCTACAAAATGCAAATTGTAAAAATACGAAATACACAACTGAACAAAACTCTGATTAGATGTATTCTTCTTATTATAAGCAGTTTTTCCTTCTTTACTTATGGATGTTGGTCAAAACCCATACCAAACATGTATGTATTATGTGTATGCATGCATGTATGCTTAACTTTAATAATGAGCTGAATAGGAGAAAACAGGTGAAATCAAATCCAGGCAAATCCAATAAATTGGAAGCTAAGTTTCCCAAGTACTAAGTTTTCCAAGTTTCCAAGTTCATGTTGCTTTTGATGGAGTTGCAATTATCTTGAAAAACATCTTTAAGTCTAGGATTTATTTGAGATCTGGAGCTGTAATACAGATAGCAAATGTGGTGAGGAAGTTGTTATGTAATTACACCCAATGCAGCAACTGTGAGCTTTCCTGAGCTGCTTCAGTTTTAACTGAGATTATCCACATCTTCATTACCGACTCCTTTCACTACAAAATGTTTCACAACATACTGACAATGCTGGACCACTTTTCAAAGTGCCTGAAAGTTGTTACTGATGTAAAATAAGTTGGGGCTGTTCACAGTGCAAACTATAATGATCCTATAGATAATTATATTGAAGATAGCATGTTAGCAAATTGTTTATCTAGCACAGTTTTAGGTACAGTATTACTGTAAGAAGACACACACACCCCTTGCCCAGATTAAAATATTCTTTATTCTTAATATTAAAAAGAGGAAGGATAGAATATTCCTCTAAAGGAGAAATGGAGAATAATCTTAAAGGGAGAAAGCAACCCCTGACTTCCTGCTATAGGAAAACAGCCTCAAGCAGAAGCATGAAATGGCCAGTCTTTAGATTCTGTATCCATTCAGAAAGATTGGGTCACTCTATTCATAAGCACAGAGCCAAAGATGACAAGATTTACAAGATTAGCTCAAACACCTAAGATCCTTTTACCTGTACAACCAGGCATGACTCCTACATGACTGCATAGGAATCTGGCAACAGCCATTAGAATATTAAAGGACATGTTCTTACACAGGATCAGGCATCTCAAACATGAGGTCCTAAGGAATGTATAAAAGCTGACTTATCTCAGCCACCCCAGAAACATGCTGCTGTCACTGAAGTTTCTGGCATTCCTTGCAGGCAGCCTCCATTTTATTTCCAGCATCTTTCTCCCGGCTTGGAACTGGACGGGATCTTTATTCCAACATTACTATTAATCTTTAAGTTTAGGAACTCACTATTTAAAGGAACTGCATCTGGCATTACAGATATATCATTATTATTTCCACCCATCACCAAACATTCTGGTTGCTCTGGTTCTTTTTATCTCAGGTTGCTACTATCAGATCAATCCGCTAGTACTTCAATGATTACAGCCAAATACTGTTCCATAGTTTGTTAAATATACAGTAATTTCTCTTCAAATATTAGATATTTTCTGTTGTGAAATAATTAAGCTTTAGTTTCTACTTTTTCTAATGTTTTTTAATCTCCACTATTAGCTCAATATTACTTCAGTTTTAATTTCACTAGCTGCCAATATAGAAAATAATCACTATAATGAGATTCTAACTTTTAGTTTTGAAACCATAATCATTCCCTATGCATTACCTTTCTTTATATATTATATCACTGTATTTTTCTAGATTTAATAACAATTAACATTTCCATCTTTTAATATAATAATAGTTCTATATATATATATATTACTATTTTGTTATTCAAAACAATTATTTGGCTGCCCTATATAAATTGTATCATACTTTACTATATACATTTTAATGTCCCAAACTCTTAAATTTTAATTTACAATTTTATTTACTTAAATCTTATATAATTTCATAGCTTGTTTTACTCCAATCAACTGGGACTCTTTTGTTTTTCTTTTCTGGTCAGTGTTCAAAATAAAATGACTGATTGACCAGTTGACCAACTGATTTTCATACTCCTTCAAATCTTGCTTTTAAACATTGCACAGTATTCAAGGCTCATACGTTTTCTCATCTGAGGAACAAATGAGGGACAATTCAATTTTTATATGATCATAGAGAATGCCACAGATATCCCTTTTCATTAAAAATGTATTAAAGGATTGTTAACTCAGTGTGATAGTCGTCATAGCTCATTTAAAGATGAATACTGATAGGACTATACATTCCTTTCTTTAAGGAGTAACTTCTATAAGCATGTGGACAACCCCACCAAAAACTTCTCTCTCATAGCAATCAGCCTGTTGACCTAATATAGTTCTTTGCTGTCTTCTTGCAAGGAAACATTGTATTACATAATCTTTTCAATTTTCACCAGATCCCACAATCCAGATAACAATATTTTCTTAGAACAAAAATACTTGCAAGCAAATCTGATGTAGGTATAGAAATGTTACCATAAAGGAATTGAGAATAATTCCACTTTTTTGTTATGAACTTGTCCAGTTTTTAAGGTCCACAATAGACGCCCTTCTGAAGATATTCCTGCTTTTGGGCACTTGTTTGTCCAAAATGGGGTGGGGGATTTTTTTTCTGAATAATTCTTAGATTAGGAAATGCTTTCCCTTAAAAGTGGTGTTTGGCCTTTATTCTTTCTGATTTCAGAAATGCAATTAAAACACATCTCTTTCACCAGCCTTTTGTTACTTAATGTTTGCATTTATTTACATTTGCATCTTTGATTTTTTTTTAAATTGTACTTTGCATTTATTAGCTATCATCTGCTTTAAGCATTAGAAAGTAATGACTGAAATAAAAATAAATATATAAACAATCACTAAAAGAAATTTCACTCACGAACTTTGAAACATATCAACTTGGTATAGAAAATATTTAAAGTAGGGATACCTAGAAACCTTCTTTATGATTTCAAAAATGTACCCATGAAATAGAGATGGGGACACACACCCCAGCATTTTGCTACTGAATTTCAGAAATTTGATTTTAGAGATTCTGGAAAGGTTGTGGTACAAGGAACTGAGCATGCCAGATGTTTTCCTTTCCTTTAAATAGAACAAATTGGGGTTTTCAGAAGTCCTACCAGTTAAAAATATCTTTAATATCACCTCATTTTTCATAAACATATAAATGTACCGGAGAAAATATTTCATATGTAGAACTAATTTGCTTAAATGATTGCATTCTCCCTGGTTTTTACTAGGTCTGGGTTTCAAAAATCCAGATAGCTAGTGTACAGCAGCAATGGGATGCAGAAGACACTTTTATATCCTATGATCATTTGGATTTCTCCAGCTAGATCAGTTAGATCCATTTTAAAGCTTCCTGAACAAATCTTCTTACTTCCTGAACAAATCTTCTTGCTGCTCATTACATTTGGTGGCAACATATAAGTAAAAGCATTCTACATGGATCTAAAACTTGGCACCTAAAGAAGACATGGTAGCTCTGTGTTCCCTAAGTAATAACAGATTTGTAGCATCTACACTGACTTTCTGCTGAAGCCCCTAACACTGTTTATTTACTGATTTTGACCTAAATAAAAAGGGAAAAATGATATTTTAATGCAGTGGATGAGTTCTATTTTTCTATGGCTATGTTCTAACCCATTTGCTTTATTGTTTCAACTGTAATTGTACATATTATCATGGTTGGCCACCTTGAAGCTTATCTGTAGGGAAAAGATGAAAAATTTTATATATTTTAAGTAAAACAAAATAGCTAAAACAGACATACACTGTAAGCAAGGACAAAGCTTTGACAAGGAGGAGATCCAAAGCAAAGGTAATTTAGAATAGAATAAAATTCTTTATTGGCCAAATGTGATTGGACACAAAGGAATTTGTCACCAGTGCATAAGCTCTCAGTGTACATACAAACAACAACTAAGTGATAAGTTACAGATCATAAATCATAAGGTACAATCATAAGTCATAAGATACAAACAACAATTGATAACTCACAATATACCAAAACATACCAATTCGTAAAAGGTAACAAAAAAGATGAGGAGGTGAGAAGATGGGAAAGATGATAAGATGACAAGGACAATAGCAATAAAGTCTATACATGGGTAAATATCTTTAGGCATAAGACAGTGCTGTGGGAGTTAGGTATTTAGCAGAGTGGTGGCATGGGGGAAGAAACTATATTTAGGTCTAGTTGTTTTGGCATGCAAAGCTCTATAGTGGTGTCTTGAGGAGAGAAGTCGAAAAAGTTTATTATTACCTTTATTGTCAGAGTAAAACATGTGTACAATGAGATTGGCTGAGACTCCCTTCGTGCACCACCCCCTCCCATGCGAGTCACAGTGAGGACAGAAGTCCCTAACCCAGTCCCAATCTTATTAATCTATGTGACCTTGTTGCACAACACACCATATTCATGATATGAGGGGTATGTAAGTACTTTCTCAACCCTCTTTCTGGTTCAGGCAACATACAGGTCCTCATAGAAGACAGGCAGGTTGCAATTGCTTTTTCTGCAGCCCTAACTACCTGTTGAAGTGTGTACTTGTTCTGAATGATCCTATCAGAATGCAAATGCAAAATGAAGTGACACAGCATTTTTTTTTGGGGGGGGGGCGATTGGAACAGACATGCTACTTCAAGTTGTTTGCTTCTTTGGCCCCTCAGTGTTCTTTTGTACAATGGCAATGCACCCACAAAAGCCAAAGCAAAGCAGCTCATCAAAGCAAATTGGTTCCACCAGAATGCTTAAGACGGAGTGCCATGCATTTGATGGTTTTCTTTGGGGACTAAGTCACATTGCAGCACTGCAGATTCCCAGAATGAAATATTGAGATAGATTGTACCTGTTTTTTTAAAGCCCAATAAATGGATAATGCAGAAGGAACATCTTATTTCTTCTATACATTTTTCTTAGCCTTTTCAAAATATTTTATCTTAGGATTGTTGGAAAAATAATTATCTCTAAAGCTGCCTTAAGTTGCAATGCAATTAAAGACAGTTTTGTTTAACTGATGGAGAGCTTGGAGATGTTTCATGAAGGGAACTATTATGCACTCATGCATGCATCAAATCAAAACAATAAAATTAGGACTTAATTGTCAAAGGAAGAAACATCTCAGCTTTTCTACATCTGTAGATTCTGTATGAATTTTTGATGAAGCTTCCAATACGGCTTTAATTTCATTTTGTTACCATAGTGAACAGTGCCGATAGTCTTGCTGAGCAAACCTACTCAATTCAATGAAGCTCAAATTCATTGAGATATGGATCAATTCAATGAATATAATGTTGGGCTTCTAAGATAACTGATTCATTGGATTTTGATCAGTCATATGCTTTAGATTATGCTATCGAATCATCATCTTTTCCATTAGGGGTATTCATCTTCATATACGTGTAGAGGCACAAGGGCAGCAGACATATACTTATTTCCTTGCTCCTCAACATTATATGTTCCATTGGACTCCCCTTTAATAACCAGTGTGTGGTATTTATATAGAAAAACTATATTGTATTGCATAGACTTGATGTAGTTCAGTGCATCTGGAAGAGACAAGATAAGTAAAAGCTAGTAAGAGCTTATTTCTGATAGCCCACAATGTTATTAATCAATGCTTTGTGATAGAAGACAATCTCTTGTCCTTGGAGAACTTTTTACTTAATTGTACATTTTTTCAAAGTGCAAAGTTTTCCTGACCTTGACAGAATTCTCATCCCCTGACATTCATATGGAGAAGGCTTTGATAATTTGGATGAAAGATTCTTGGATTTAATCTAAATTTCAAGATCTCTCTTTAATACTAGTGCACAAAAAGAAGAGCTGCCCCCCAATATATAAAACCAGCATCATTCAGGATTGCCTACTAATTATTTGGTAATTTTCAATCACCCTAAGAACTTGCTATGAGCTTTGTATACATTCTGGAAATAAGTAAATAAAACCTGTCAGAACCTAATGTAGGCTTAATTTTAATTTGTGACCTGCACTTTGATTTGCTTTTTTTAATATATTCTGTATATATTCTGTTTTTATATTCTTGTTTTGTATAACTGCTTCGTGAGTTAGTGATCAAAGATATGGTTTTTTCAGCCAGATTCAGGGTTTCTTCCATGGAATATAAAATTATGCAGAAAGGATTCCTCAAACATTCATCTTTTAATTAGGAGAGAGGTTGCTATTATTTTGTACATTCTTATATAAAAGCTATTTTCCTGATAGCAGAATGACCCAGGCTTTCTTCCCTATAGTTTCGAGAACGAAGCATGCAATCTATGCATACTTATTTGGATGTAATTAAGTCCACTGAATGAATGGGATTTACTTTTGAATAAACACCACATGAATTTTATTGGGTACGACAGTTATTATTAGCATAACTGTAGAGGTAAAACTCCTCAATATTACACGGTAAACTCTAAGAGTCTAAAGGTAAAATTCTGACAATAATTTCTTTAAATAAACTATTCTAAACCTAAAACTTCTGAATGTAAAGTAGTGGCTTGAGGCCATATAGGTATGTTGGAATTCTGCTCCCATAACTGTGCTGATCTTCAACTTCTCTGAAGGACACCATCCTGAAAAAGGATGGCATTGCTTCCTAGGGCATTTCATCTTTTTTTAATGATTTCTGTTTTATACAGACATCTTCTTACACCATTGTAAGAAGAAGAAAATAACGACCACCCTTTCTGTTATCTGTTTGCATTTCTACTGATGTGTAAAACCATCCCAGTTTTCCAAGTCTGGTCAACTGGCCAAAAGACAGTTCCCAGAGCCATAGTCCAGACTTGAGATGGGAAGAAATGACTTGCTAGGCCCACGAGCTTGGTCAGCTAGTGGGGGAGAGAGCAAGCGAGGGAGAGAGAGTGGTGGGTGAGAGTAACAGAGGGAGTGAGTGTGAGAGAGAGAGAGAAAGAATAAATAAAAGGGAAAGGTGCGCTCGGGCATGAAGAGCAAGGCTGACATTTTCCCAGCCACCCTTCTCGCGGGGCGAGATGCGCCTTGATGGGGAAGACGGCGAAACAAGGTGGAAACGTGCGGGAAGCCCTCCTCCCTCCTCCCTTTTTCTCCTTCGCGCTGGAAGGAAGCTGCTGCGGCGAGGGCAGCTCCAGAGCCTCTGGGTGCCGGAGGAGCGACGCTGGCTGCGGAGGGGAGGAGGGAAGCTGCGGGAAGAGCCGGGGAAACAGCTTCTTCTTCTGCGCTTCAGGCAATGGTGGCGCGGCGAGTGCCTCCTCCCTCTTGGTAACGTTTGGAGCCGCTGAGGTCCAAGCAGCCGCTCGTTTCGTTTAGGGCGTCCGGGAAGGTTCCTTGAGCGCTGAGCGCGACGCCCCGCAAGCGGAGTGGGCGGGCTGCGCTGGGCCGGTGTGTGCCCGGCGCGCGCCTGAGGTCCCGCACAGCCGCCGCTGCCGCCTGGATGCCAGAGGCTCCCCGGGAGCCGGCGGCCAAGGCCACTCAGCGGCAGCTGGAGGAGGAAGAAGACGAAGAGGAGGAGGAGGAGGAGGAAGAAGAAGAAGATCCCGGGCGCGGAGCGGGGGGCCTTTCCGGGGCAAGCTGGTCCTGGCCATGGCCTCCAACTTTAACGACATAGTCAAGCAAGGCTACGTGAAAATCCGCAGCAGGAAGCTCGGGGTGAGTGAGAAGAGGGAGCCGAGCGCTTTGTTTCTCCTCTCCCCCCCCCCCCCCGTCATCTCCCGGGCTGGGTGGCGGCGGTGGAAAAGCGGGCAATCTTCGGGACTAGGAGACGTTGGGTCTGACTTGGCGGGGCGTGGAGCGGGGGGGCTTGTCAGGCTGGTCTGGTGCGGGAGCCGAGGCTCGCGCTTGCCTCAGGTTCCCCGGATCGCTCGCCTCGGAGCTGCTCGCTCTTGACTTCGGCGTGCCTGGTTTCTCTCTCTCTCGCCCCCCCTCCGCCACCTCGTCCCTTGCGCGCCTGCCTTGCCCGCTTCCTGCGAGTAAGGCAGCGCGCGGTGTTGGCCATCTCGCGTGCGGGCAGGCATCGGGGTTTGCTCGGGGAGGAAGCGCCGCGGATGTCAGTCGGAATTGAGCTCAAAGTGTGG
Source organism: Pseudonaja textilis (assembly GCF_900518735.1). Next base: position 15,302,886 of record NW_020769319.1, read on the forward strand.
CTAGGACTGCGGCTCAGTTGCCGCGGCGGGCATGAGACGCCGCTGGGCTGTGTTTTGCCTAGAAATCTGACTAAATTCATCCGGGAGGATTGTCCTTTTCTCTCAACCTGGGGTTTTTTTGGAGAGGGGGGCAGGTACACGTTTTTTTTTTCTCTCTCGCTTGAGTGGGATCGGCCACGTATTTAAACTTACTCTCTCTTTCTCTCTCTTTCTCTCTGAAAAAAAAAAAGACACCCTTTTTAAAAGGCTGAAATCCTAAACGATTTTGATCAGGGAATAAATCACCCCAGAAGATAACTGGGGTTTCAGGAGAAAGATTGTACAGGACTGAGCAGTGAAAAAATAAAAGCCTCGATGAAATTAGAAGCAGAGAGGACCAAACCCCCCCCCCCCCCTTTAGGTTTTTCTCTCTGGTTCAGATAGTTGCCATTAACAGGTTGGAGTGTGGCTGGGTCAAAGGTCAGGAGTTGTAAACTTTGTGCAGAAACATTTCCTCCTCCTCCTCCTCCTCCTCCAGCCACCAGGGTAAAGCTTGGCAGAGATGATATTTCAACTTGAACAGCTCCTGTGAGAAGGCAAGCGGGAGCGGTGGAGAACAGGAAAGAGAAAAATGCACAAAAGCGGCTCCTGGGTGGAGCAGTCTGATACTGGATTGATAGGACAACAGGGGAACCCCTGTTAGCTAAGGTTCTCGGCAGGTGGCAGCACCTGGTTGACCTTGGAAAAGCTTAGAAGATAAGCAGGGTTGAATCTACTTATGCTTTGAATGAGAATCCACTAGGCAATTCCTGGATTCTATACTGGAAAAAAAATTAAAAACAACCATGGGAGGAAGCACAGCAAATTGCATTTTTGTTGCCAAAAATGTACTGTCCCTGGATGTAGTTAGGTGTAGAATGCAATTTAAAGGCTTTTACCTTTACTCAGGTAGTTAAGGCTCAACATCTCTGGTGGAAAACATGCAGGATTCAGATGCACAGGGCAGATGGTCTAGAGAATTGGCAGGTGGCAGTTTGCTTTCTCTTCACTTCAGCTGAAAGATTGTATAGGCTTGCAAAGGGAAGATTTATGGCTTTAAAGAAAACATTACTGTCACTTAGAATAATGATAAGTAATGAAAAGGGATTCACCTAATTTTTGGCACTATCCTCCGCTTCTGAATTTGGCTAGCTATCAGCAGTCAAAAAAAGGCTGTAGCTCTTACTGAATGCTGTCATCATACTTACCCAGAATAGAAAGTTCTTTAGGAATTTGTTAGGAAATATGGCTGTTCTGAGAGTATTTGACAGGTTGAAGGCAAATACTATACAATGTCTTGTGTATAACCAGATGGAGCTATTTGCTCTTGTTGCGTGTTACAAGAATTTTATCCTGCTACAAGTCAAATAAATGTTTATTATTGTAACCTGACCAATTACTAAATGTTTTTAATGATAAAAGATACAAAATAGTCAATAAATACTATTTTCAATTTAAAAATTGTTACGATTCTTGGGAAATTATTGTTTGCTTTGCATAGTAATCTGCTACTTTCTGTGAACTGTATAATTTACACCTTACTTGTCAAACAATATCAGAACCAGATTGTCTCCAATTAGTTGCTGTATACATACTTGAAAACGCTATACATAATTGAAAAGTGAGTACAAAATTGCTGCTGATTATCATGATGTACTTGTATTTGTTTTAATGATGATCAAGATTGTTTCTTTGTTTGGAAAAGGTGTTCTTTTGCAAATCACATGTTAAATTCTTTTACATCCCTCAAACCCCTCATATCTTTAATGTGGAAAAGGTAATAAGCATTTTTAAGGAGTTGTCTAAAATTCTGCCTCTTGCTTACAAGGCTAACAAATTTTGAAGATAGGCCACAATTATTAAAAATGACAATTCTTTTTTTAAAAAAATATGTTTGAAAAATAAACATAGTTGCCATAAAAACAGAATAGTTACATATATCTGCTTATCCATAACCATCATATTCTTTTTTGGAACAAACAATGCTATGGAAAGGGTAGGAAAGGAGTAAGAAATAGTTAGCCAGCATATTAAAGAATCATGAATGGGAGGAAAAAAGGAAACCTAGTCAATTTTAATTTACTTAACCATGATACCATTCCATATCATTTGGTTTTGCAAAGTATCCTTGCTGCCTCCAGAACCATATACTACTTAATACATTTTGTTCTTTAAGCTTCTCGTCTCTGTTTTTCATGAACTTCATCCAACCAATAATTGTCTCAGTTATCCTTGACTCATTCAGTCTTCCTTTGTTTATTTGTTTTCTGATTTAGTCTTATATAATTCTCTTTATATAAACAAAAGTACCCAATCCACATTCATTCTTGACCCTATTTCTTCTTTCAGTTAAAGTTTTTAAATTTGAAGATGTAACTATATCATTTTTAAAAAAAAAACTCATATAAAATTGATGTAAGTGTTGCTTAAAGGCAAACAATTTATAGGCTAAACAAATGCCTAAATATTATATATATATTTTTCATGCTAATATATTTGAATTGTTTTCAACAGATAATATTTTGTATGGAAAAAGCAACTTTCTAGACCTTCTCTATTTAACCTGGTTTATTATCTAACTCGGTTTATCTAACCTGGTTTTTAGCATGATAGTTAGCAAAGGATTCTTCAACATTGGAAAGATAGCACAAGATAAGATTGGACATATGTAGGATTGCCACTAAATCCAATAATGACGTAGGAATTATTTAGAAATTTTGTGTCATGCTCCATTTAATACAATATATTTTTCTTTGTTTAAGTGAGTTAGCATGGGAAATGATTAATGTGAAATATTTTTCCAACTCACCCCATTGATATAGTGCAGTGGTATGTACACTGATGCTTTCCAGATTTTTGCTCAATTCATTCAGTCCCTTTCCATGTAAGCTGAAGTAGATAGTACTTGATCTAAAACAAAACAATCAACCAGCACCTGATTACTTATCATTCTTTATATCACAGGTGTCAAACTCGCCACATCACATTGCCATCAAATGATGTTTTATGACGTTTTCTCCCTTCGCAGAACTGGGGTGGGGATAGCCTGTGCGCGATGCATCCGGCCAGTGGGCCACCAGTTTCACAACCCCTGCATTATATGATACATATTTTCATTTTAAGATTATGTAAGTGAATTTTAAGTATTTAATAATAATGGCTACAAAGTTACAAAAAGTTACTTCCTTTTGAAAAACAATAGATAAATGGATTTTTTGCCAAAATGTACAGAATCAATGCGCTAGTTAGATTTTGCCAGATATATTACTAAATTGGAGTTGGAACGTATTTAATAATCCCAGCAACCAGCATTTATTGATCTGTTGTACCTTATAGTTTTGATTGTTCATGTTGATCTGTGGAACATTATTGGCTGGATTGACTTTCCCTGATAAAATTATTGAGCTAAGTGATCCTCTCTCTAGTATCTCTTTAATGTTTATTGTTATGCACAATAAAGCCTCCACCAGTTTTAGGCCTTAAGGTGTTTCTGGAAATGTATATCGTTTGAAATGGTTGAACTGGACAACCTATTATGTTTAATAAATTCACCAAAGAAAGAAAAAAATATATATCTGGAGAGGAACTACACTTGGTAGACCATTACATATACCTTGGGCAATGGATCTCAGTGGATGGTGATACAATAAAAGAAATTGAATGGCATGTTAAATATGGTTGGCAGGCATTCATCAAGCTAAGCACAATTTTCAAGAACTTTCCTCCCCCTGTGCCTGATGAGAAAAATTTTTGATCAGTGTTGTTGGGTATATGGATACACCAACCAGGTTTGGGTTGAATAAATATG
>NW_020769319.1:15316711-15353250 GCF_900518735.1 Pseudonaja textilis
CACACACACACACACACACACACACACACACACACACACATATGTTTTAAGTTTTTGTGGGTACTTACATGTATTCAACTTTGTTCAGGTATTTTCCCATGTCATTATAGTTATGCTTTTAAAGTTGTAGCAATGTTTCAGCAGAATCTCATCTGCCATCATCAGACTTCTGTATTGTGTTTGTCTGCTTTTAAAAGCACAACTATAATGACATGGGAAAATGCCCGAACAAAGCTGAATACCATACATATATATACCCGCAGAAACTTAAGAAAACGTGTGTGTGTGTGTATTTTACATTTTGCACGCGCATGTATATCATCATCATCTCACTGCCTGGACAGCTGTGCGGTATACTTTTTTCCTGCTTTTTCAAACGCAGCTGTTGTGCAAAGAAATAAAGGTCAGATAAGAGCCCGGGCTGGCAAGTAGGCCAAAACAGCAGCAGACAGAACCGGTTCTATGTATGCCCTCTGTTTGCTGCTTTTCAGAGCAACCAGTTTGACAGAAGTAGACAGAACCGGTAGAATCTCACCCCTGGATATGATGCTTCTTCCAAAAAACAAACAAAAAGTTAGACAATGGGAGGCTTCTAAAAGACAAATCACTTCCATTTCCAATGTTTTAGCCTCCACAAACATTGCCTGAGATTGTGCCCTGAAAATTGGCATTTTTCAGCCCAATCATAGTGTGTGAACTCAGTCATGAGGTTAATTGAACACTGCCACTATCTAGCTGGAACACAAATTAGCTGACTGAATAGCTAACTTTTCTGTGGGTGATGTCATTTAAGGATATAAAGCCAGAAAAAGATGCATGGATGTTGTAACATGTCTTCCTTCTAGTAAACTAGTCAAGCATTTAATCAGATAGCTAAATGAAAATATATTTGAGTGAAGGTGTAGCAATAATGTAGTTCTGAGTTAAATTGTCTTGGTAATTTACAATATGGTTTTGCTTAAAGGCAGAGCTTGTGATATCTTTGTACCAATGCCCTGGACACGAATGAAATTACTATCAATCAAGAAATATATTTTTATTACCTATTGTTATAAGCCTAAACAATACAGAACACTATACTGACAGATAAATCAGTGCTTTTGATCATATGTTATGTACTATTTATGAACACAAATAGTACATGGAGTTACAAATATCTCTAAAAAGAAAAGTAATGTTTCACTGCCATCTGATAATTTTAAAATATTTTGCACTTCCTTCTTTTCTTAGAAACTGGCATATTCACATGTTAATCATGTGATTTTATTTAAAACGGTTTCATAATTCTGAGCATGTATGCGTGTATATGTATTGTACACACATCCATATGTACATACTGTGCCTGATTTAATGATATTTCAATTGGCATTTATGCATTAGTGTCTTAAATATTTGGTTATTTAATCTAACTAGTATTCTCAAGATTGAATTTTAATTGAACACTTTATAAGCAAATCTTGTAAAAATAACTGCATTGGTCTCTAACAATAATTAGCTTCAGTTGCAGATGAAATGATTAGTATTTTTCATAAATATTTTTTATTCTTGCCATATTAACATAATTTCAAGAATTGGTTGGTTTTCACTGCAACTGTTCCAGAACAAAAACAAATGAGCTGAGGAATGTTTTGTCTGCGGTGGAACAGCTGAACATTATGTGGTACTGAGCAGTCCCAGTATGTTTTAACCCTGCCCTAGATGGACCCAATCTTAGAGCAAATGCTTTATTTATCTTGGCAGGAGCTATATCAAACTATGATGGCCTTATCATTATTTTTTAACAGTCTGCTGATACAGATGGCAGCTGCTGTATTATGAGTATTATGAGCTTGCATGTCATGCCTTTGGAGCTGCCCATCAGCTACATAAAACTTCTCACATATCAATAGTATTCCAGCAATATCACATTATGACAGTACTCTTCCAACATCTGTTCCTTTCTCAGGAAAATAATTTAACCAGTGTTAAATAGACAGCCCTCTCCAGTGTGTCAACATTAATTATGCTTGCATGCTTTTATCAAAAACTGGCTTTTGTTAGTATGGTTTGCTAGCTCAGAGTGGATGTTACACTATGACAACTAGAAATAGAAATACAAATACTGTACTATAGATTTATTACATAAGAGGTATCATCATCATCATCATCATCATCATCATCATCACTTTACCAATTGTCTATCCACTGCAAGATGAAGACCTCTTCTGCATGCAATACTTGCTGATGTCATTGATCCATCTTGATTTAGGTCTCTTTCATGGACGATTTTTATCAAATGGAATCCATAAAAGGGATATAAGTTCAGATTCCATGGCTCCACTAAGAGACTTTTATATAAAAATAACAAGATTGCTTTTGAAAAAGGAGAATACTCTTGACGTTTTATTTCTTGTACTTTTGTAGTTGACATGGAAACATGTAGATTGTTTATGGCAAAACCAAAAGATGGGCTTATCTTGATATGAATATTTTTCTTAAATAAGTTCTTTATAATTTTATTCTGATTCTCTTTAGCTATAAAAAAGATTATGGAGTGTCAGTCAGAAGCCAACTAAGTATATTTAATATAAACAGAATATACACGCACACACACTAGATTTTAGGCTAGGATTTATCAACATGTATGAATCTTTATTTTGGGTGTAAAAAGAAGTAACTTTTAGAATAAATTAGTTCTCCAAAATGATCCAAGTCCTTGGATTTATTTTTGAAAAACAAAAGCAAAACAAAACATTATCTTAAATGATATGACGTTGGTTCACACATAATGGAAAAATGGGAGTCCAATTTACTCCTTCTGAAGTGTTTCTGTGATGGGTTAAGGGGAGGTGAATGATGAAACCAGCATTGTACTCACTTAGGTTCTGCCTCCTTTGTATGTGTATTGTGGATCTGATGGTATGATGCTGTTTTGGGAGTTTGACAAAGAAATCACATCATAGAGGTTGGGTTACACATTTATCAAACCAAAATGAAACAAATTGTGTTACCTCTTAATGTAATGCATAAATCTATGGAGGTACTAATTTCTTCCATCTCTTTTCCAAAACTAGAACTGTTATCAGATGATTTACTGTCAGATTTTGATTAATGGTCTTAAGGGCACCAGGGATTGAAAAGAAGATTTGAGATTTTTTTTTAAGTAACTCTGCTTTTAGTTTTTATAATTCATGCTTAATAATATTGTTCACAGAGCATAGCCTAGAATGGAAAGTTCCATCTGAATTCTTCTCCAGTTTTTTTGCTGTAAAGCTAGTCTTCTTGCATGCACTAATTTACAGACACTATATTTCTTGAGAAATATAAATTGGAATTAATTGCATCTGAATTGCATCTGAAAGGAATACTGTACAGTACAGATGTTAGAGTACAGTACAGTTCAGATCTGCATTATTTGTTCTTAAGTCATTTGTTCTGACTTAAGGAAATTCTTCAACTGGTTCACTAGTTCACAGTACAGTATCTTTGGGACTTAGTTGCCTAATCAAAAGAAAATCAATTAAGTCTTAAATTAAATGGATTAAATAGTAAATTAATTAGAAGCCTTGGTTATTGCAGTGTTTCAGATTCAGTTACTTTTAATAGTGTACGTTTCTACTCATTTACAGGAGCAAAAACCATCCCTTGGAATTTGAATTTTTTTGGTGCTGCTATATTGGAAAGATCTGTGAAAAGCTTTTCACAGATGCTCAGATTATTTCTACTCTGCACATCAAAGGCGTATTATATGCATGCATAATTTTATTAACAAATCAACATTGTTAATGTCTTGTGCTGTAAAGAATTGTAAAGTGCAAAATATAATGTAATTGTGCTTAGAAAATACTTTTCCCTGAACAGTGCTTCAGCCAACTCCATAAAAGAAAGATAGCTACTTGTTTGCTTTTTTTTATGTTTTGTATTTTGTTCTGTTTGAAAGAGATCTAGAGCCTGCAGCTAATTGATGATTCTTAACTTAGTCATCTACTGACTAGTTGGCTACAATTCTTTTATAGCCAAGTTGCTCTGTTATTGTTACAGGCAAGATAGGATTTGAGGAAGTGAGAAGTGAAAAATGGATTTCAGAAAGATCTATGTTTCCCATTTAATCTTGTTTGGGGTCCTGAAAGCAGCAGAAAACTTTAGAAACACGTGTTTTCTTAGCGAGCCTAGGTTTGAGAACTTAATCCAGTGAATTAAAGTAGGCAGGAACATACACTATAGTCAAAGATACCAGTGAAATTTTTCTTCTTTTCACCATATATTTGTTAAGCAGCAGTTAAAAATATTTATTTTATTTATTTATTTATTTATTTTATTTATTTTTGTCAATTGTTTACAAGATAATAGATATGTAAAAACATAGTTATGAATACATGGATGCATATAAGACAAATAAAAAATAAATAAAAGAAACAATAGGACAGGGATGGTAGGCATGTTGGTGAGCTTATGCACGCCCCCTACAGACCTCTTAGGAAAGGGATGAGGTCAATAGTTGGCAGTCTAAGCTTAAAGTTTTTGGGGTTTAGGGAAGAAACCGCAGAGTCAGGTAGAGTATTCCAGACATTGACCACTCTGTGGCTGAAGTTGTATTTCCTGCAATCAAGTTTGGTGCAGTTTACCTTGAGTTTTTATCTATTGTGTGCTCTTGTATTGTTATGGTTGAAGCTTAAGTATTCATTGACAGATAGGATATTGCAATACATAATTTTATGTACGATACTTAGATCGGACCGAAGGCGGCGTAGCTTTAGGTTTTTTAGGTCTAGAATTTTGAGTCTGGTGGCATAAGGTATTCTGCAATGAGTAGAGGAGAACTAGTCTTGTGAAATATTTCTGGACTTTCTCAACTGTGTTAATATCAGATATGTAGTGTGGATTCCAGACTGATGAGCTGTATTTAAGTATTGGTCTAGCAAATGTTTTGTATGCTCTAGTTATTAGTGTAATATTACCGGAGAAAAAGCTACGCAGTATTTGGTTAACAACTCTTAACTCCTTTTTGGCTATATAGTTACAGTGGGCTCTAGCAGTTAGGTCATTAGAGGTGAGTACTCCAAGATCCTTGACAGAGTTTGGATCATCAACAAGGTCTGGACTATTCAGCCTGTATTTTATTTTCTGATTATTTTTTTTGCCAATATGTAAGACAGAGCATTTATTTGTTGAGATTTGAAGTTGCCATTTGTTTGACCATTCTGATAACATAATCAAGGTCTTTTTGAAAGGTAGCAGTATTGTCTGTGGTGTTGAATAGCTTAACATCATCAGCGAAGAGAACGCAGTTACTCTTGATATGATCACAGAGGTTATTTATGTAGAATATGAAAAGAGTTGGTCCTAGAACACTGCCTTGGGGGCCACCACTGTTGACAGGTACAGAATTTGATGGGATGTTCCTAAATTTGACCATTTGTTGTCTGTTTGGCAGGAATGCTTCTATCCAGTTATGCAGGTGTACAGAGATACCATAAGATTTTAGTTTTAGGAGTAGTGTGTCATGTACCACTGAATCAAAAGCTTTACAGAGGTCTATGTAGATTGTGTCTATTGCTTTGCCCTGAACGAATTGTGTAGTTCATATGTTTTTGCAGTGTAAGAGTTGCAGATTACATGATAGTTTTTTTCCTGAAAACAAATTGTTTATTAGAGAGTAGGTTGTTTTTTTCTAAGTGGAGGATGATGGATTGGTTAATAATTGATTCCATGACTTTTCAGGTGACACAGCATAAATAGATTGGCCTGTAATTTTCAACTAGGCCGGGGTCTCCCTTTTTGAAGATGGGGATGACTGTGGCGTGTGACCATAGTTTTGGCAAGGAGCTAGTCCTGAAAGATTTTTCAAAGATTATGCTTAGAGGTTCGGCTATGGCAGTGGATAGCTTTTTTAAGAAGTAGGCACATATTCTGTCTGGTCCAATAGATAGAGATGGTTTTAGATTGCGTAGTGCTTTTTCAACATTGTCTTCTGTAAAATTGATATGTATTAGATCATTGTAATTGTCTATGATTTGACTAGGAAATACTGGGCATGATCCATTGCTGTTTACAAATACCGAGCCAAAGAATGTGTTAAAGAGGTTGGCTTTAATAGTGTCATCATTGCAGTCTTTACCATTAGGTCCTTTCAGGGGTGGGATGGACCTTGAGTCTTTTAGTTTGTTGTTTACAAAATTGTAGAAAGTGTGGGTGGAATTGGTGGGTAGAAGGTTTTCTTCTTGTTTAATGTGATAATTGGTGCATTCAGTTTTTATCTGATGGCATAAATTTTTGTATTGGTTTTTGAAGTTGGCAATGTGACCAGATTTGTTTTTCCGCCAAAGTGATTTCTTTTTGGATTGAAGCTTCCTTATTGTAATTTGTTTTTTCTGGTTTTGGGAGTTGTTACTGGTACATATAGTTTGATGACTCTTTTGACTTCAAGTGAAAATATGTTGTAATGGTCTTCTACAGTATTGCATCCAGAGAATAGAAATTGCCAATCAAGGGATGAGAGATCGTTGTTTATAAGATCATAGTTGCCTTTTTTGAAGTTATAATTGGGGATTCCATCGTTGTGATGATTTTTGTGTGGACGTAAGTTGAGACAAAAGTGAATCATGTTGTGATCACTGTTGGAAAAGGGTTCTTTAATTTGTATTCCATAAATTAAATTCAAACTATTGCAGAAGATGAGATCGAGGCAGTTGTTAAGTCTAGTGTTGTTGGTTACTAGTTGTTCTAGTCCCAGATTTGTTACTGCATTGTAGAAGGTTGCATGTGTGGGTTTAATTGTACATTCGTTAAAGGTCCAGTTAATATGAGGTAGGTTGAAGTCAATATGCTTCTACAGATGATGGAACAATACTTTATACCAAGCCAGGAACTATGATAATTGAAAACAGAAGGGAAGGGGGAAATTGCTTATTTTGAACTTTGATAAATCTTTGTTTTCTGTGATCTTTATTCCAGTGAAAGTGGTTTATTTTCTTTCTAAAATAGCAGGCCAAGTATAAGCCTGTTTCTCAGTTGGAATACTGTATGTCAGGTAAATTAGTGATTACAAGTGAAAGGCTTAACAAAGGGAAAAAATTAGAACTTTATATTGCTAAGAGAATTTCTAAGATTACAGAGATTTTGAGTCATTTGTGTCCCCTATTCCATTTCTGCAACATCTCAGCAATGAGAATTTTAATACTGTAAAAACCTGCCTTTTCTTTGTAAAATGTATAAAAATGATAGGACAGGAAACCAGCATTAAACCAAAACTAAAAATTATTTGCTATATCGTTAGAAGACCCAGGATTGAACTGTAGGGTCCTGGGTGAGTAGTTTGGTTGTTTTCTTACAGACATTTCATTATCAAACTAGGTAACATCATCAGTTCTAGGAGAGAGTGGGGTTTGGTCTTTAGTAGCTTGCCCTGTCAGTGTTGATGGGAATTGTCTTGCTGGTTCTTTGATTGGGCTGTTGTTCACTGTTAGCTTGTTTGGCAGTTCCTTGATTGGGGTGTTGTTTGCTTCTTCTAACATTGATCTTACTGTCAATCTCTGCTTAACTGAATGTTGATTGCTATCTGGGAACTGTTTTGGTCTTTTTGTTTTCTTTATGGCTTTTTGATTATCTTTTTTGAACGCTATTTAAATATTATTTATTATGGCTGTTGGCCAATTTATCAGAGTGCCAGACTTCCAAGAATTTTCTAGTGGATATTTTTGGACTTAGCTTCCTTTAAGATGTGCATAGCTTCCCTGTTGAAACGATGGTTATGTCCATATGATATTTAATTAAAGAGTTTTCAGTATGTTCTTACTGCTAGTTGGATATTTATGAATTACAACACATCTTACACCTATATACTGTTCCAAGATCGTAATAAATTTGCTTGCTTGCTTGCTTTTTATTTTTAACTATTTAGCCTGGTAAAGAATTTTAAGAAACACAAAAATCACCGAATTGAAATGCAAAATCCTATGTTTGTTATTATATCCTTTAAATTATTTGGATAATAATCAGATAATTGATAAAATCCTTATACAGATACTCCAGCTGCAAATACAAGGCTATTTTGAATGTGTAATTAATGAAGTTTTATTCATAGTTTCAACTGCTGCTGAGTGTGGCACTTCCTGCTTGCATGTGTGTATTCATATTTAAATCTCAGGGTTACCAGTCTAAGTTGATTCTTCTTCCCACCATCATTATTAATAATAAGGTAGTTTAAAGGAATCTGAGTTGCTTCATTACTTCCAAAATAAAAATACTTGAATATAGTTCAGCATTTAATTACTGTCAAGAAAAAATCTTAACAGCAAATAATTGTAGAGACCAAGTTTTTCCAGATTTGATTTGTAACATACTTTGATGAGAAGTATATATTTTTCTGTTGCCAGGATACAGAAATTTAAGCAGATGTGTTCTGGTGATATAAGAAATTGCCTTTAAGCAAACTGTTGCTACAACAACAACAAAAGTTATACACCCTGTATACTTCTTTTTTGGAATTAAACATGAACTATTTCTGTGATATATTTACACTGATAATTTATGAATCATATAGCCTTTATCAAATTGTCGCAATAACTATCTTATTTTTTTTTATTTCTATATTCTTGAAACAAGTTTTGTTACTTGTTGCAGGATTGGTACTCTCAAAACCACCACCAGATGGACTCGCATCTGGCTGGCAAATTGTACTCCATGAATAGTCCTTAATGGGTCTAAGTCTACATGGAGGGAAGTAAGCAGTGGGGTGCCACAAGGTTCCGTTTTAGGCCCAGTACTCTTCAATATCTTCATTAACGACTTAGATAATGGAATAGAAGGGGAACTTACCAAATTTGCAGATGATACTATGCTGGCAGGAATAGCTAACACCCAAGAAGATAGGCTCAAGATCCAGATGGATCTTGACAGACTAGAACACTGGGCCATATCTAACAAAATGAAATTCAATGTAGAGAAAAGTAAAGTCCTTCACTTAGGCAAGAAAAACCAAAAGTACGCATATAGACTGGGTGTAACCATGCTCAATAGCAATAACTGTGAGAGAGATCTTGGAGTCTTAGTGGCTAAGTATGAGCCAACAGTGTGCAGCAGCCACCAAAATAGCTAATGCAATCCTAAGTTGTATTAACAGAGGGATACAATAAGATCAAGGGAAATACTAATACCACTCTATAATGCCTTAGTAAGACCACACCTAGAGTACTGCATCCAGTTTTGTTCACCACAGTATGAAAAGATGTTGAGACTCTAGAAAAAGTGCAGAGAAGAGCAACCAGGATGATTAGGGGACTGGAGGCTAAAACATACAATGAATGGTTGCAGGAACTGGGCTTGGCTAGTCTAGTGAAGAGAAGGACCAGGGGAGACATGATAGCAGTCTTCCAATATTTGAGGGGCTGCCACAGGGAGGAAGGGGTCAAGCTATTTTCTAAAACACCTGTAGGCCAGACGATGAATAATCGATGGAAACTGAACAAGGAGAGATTTAACCTGGAAATAAGGGTAACAGTGAGAACAATCAGCAGTGAGAACAATCAGCCAATGGAACAGCTTGCCCTCAAAGTCATGGGAGCGCAATCACTTGAGACTTTCAAGAAGAGATTGGACTGCCATTTGTCAGAAATGTTGTAGGGTCTTCTGCTTGGGCAGGTGGTTGGACTAGATGATCTACAAAGTCCCTTCCAACTCTGATTATCTGTTATCTGTTAAAATTATGTCATCAGAAATAAAAGAAAAAATTCTTTTTCAAATGCTATGATCCAGAATGCTTTTTTTCCTCTGAAATTTCTTATTCAATTCAGAATATGATTATTATGCATCCTGTGTTGGAAGCAGAGCTTCTTATTCTAGTATATAAAAATTCCAAGTTCAGTTCCTGGTTTCTCCAAGTTGAAAGAAGATGACCCAGACTTAGAAGACCTTATCAAAGGGTCATTCTGCCTTATCATTTGTCTTATTGCTGTCTTTAGCATGACAATAGCCAGTATTTAATGTTGCTTTTGTTTGATGAGATTTGCTGTCTTTGAATAAGTAGAGAATGTGTAATTTAGCATGTGTATATATATTTATTTATTTATTTCTGAGGTTCTCGTGGGTATTTGTATGTGGATCTTTGGTTATTTGGGTTTTCTCCCGTGTAAAATTGGAAGTATCTAGGCAACGTTTCAATGAAGTCTCATTCATCATCTTCAGGCTTGTGTCTTCAGCTCTGTGCTTCTCAGAGTAATGAGTTTCTCATTTCTCATTCTCATTATACTTTCCTTCTGATAGTATGTTATACATTGTTATAATAACTCCTTCATCCTTTTAGGCTTTATGTATGCATACATATAATTTATTTACAATTGTTTACACATCACCCTTATTTTCCAAATGTTACCAAGTCATCAGATGTCACCTTTTCTTTCGCCAGTCATACCAGATACCCCATGTTTTGTAATATTCACTGTCTTGATTATCTTTTAGCAATTTGGTTGATCCATCTCGGCACATTCATGTATTTTATTAATTAACATGTTTTCTGTAAATATAGATTCTTAATGCTTATTTATACTAGCAGAGGGATTTCAGAACTTTTGGTATCGTACTCCTTTTTACGTTTTTTATATATCCTTACCTACCTCCCCTGTCCATATCTATTAAATGAATCCATCATTTTGCACATACCTTCACAGTCTACCATAATTCCATTAATTTGCTCAGTTCAGTCTTCACACTGCTTCTCTCTGTCTCACCCATTCATAGCAATTTCCCAGTTTTTAGGTCTTCATTTGAATATTACTTTGATGCATTTATACTAAAAAAATTAAAAATTAAAAGAAACCATATTCATTTCCCTATTCCTGCCACCTGTGTTTTTCAATCTGGGAATATTTCCAGTAGCCTTTCTTACTGATTCTGCGATTCCTGGCTATTGTTTTTCTTAACCTCATGATGACTGTTGTTTTTAAAAGTTATCAAAGTATATTGATTTCCAGTGAGGGTGGAAATGGTTTCAAAACCATAGAAATAGTTTTATAATATTTTTTCCTCAAATTCTCCTTTGAGAAGAATTTGGAACTCTTTTTCTGTCTCAAACCCTAGCACATTTTTTCTATCTACACCACCATTTCCAACATCTTCAGTTGTTTTAACTAAGAGAGAGCTGGGGCTAGGATGTGAAGGCTGCCTGCCTGCCTGCTCATGATCAGGAATGAAGCTACTGTTAAATTTTCTTTGACTTTCATATAGGAATCTGATGGTTTTTGTGAAATAAGTATGTCATGAAATAATGCTTCAGCAATGCAACATAAATCAGCAAAAGTTAGAGATCAGTACAACCTGTAACATATTTATTAATATTAATAAGTAATATATTGTTAAGTTTGCATTTCTGCAATTGCAGAAATAAAAATGCAGTAAAGGATGGTGCCTATTTATTCCTTTGTTGTTGTGGTGATGATGATAGAATGGAATAGAGTGAATGAGCTGGATAGGCCAGTTATCTCCACATTTTCCAATCTTGCATTACTTTTCTCTGTTGTTCAGATAATAATTCAAAATCTTATGAAATTTATCTAATGACACCAATATATAGTGATGTGTGACATTATTATAAAAACAGTTGTAGCTGAGTTACATTAATTAATAGATGCTCAAAGCAAAGCTTTTATTTGGGGAAAAACTAAGAAATATGTTTCAGAAATCTGTTTCAGTGTAGGTTCAACTTTTATTGGCTGAGAGAATTCTTAGTCATCACATTGATATATGGAATTAGAAATGAAGTGAAAAAGAAATTGCTCTCAATGAGAATCAATGCAGCAAGTATTGAAAAGGAGGAGAGTTGTATTCTGTTATGTATTTTAATGTATTTTGGCATGGGTACACATAGACACACTGTAGCACACTGGTAATAGCCAGTGTGCTGCAGTGGTTAAGGTACTGCACTAGAAGTGAATAAGTGTGGGAACTAGTTTTCTCTTGGGCTCAGAGCTTATTTGGATGAGTTTGGGGCCTGCCCACTCTCAGGTCCATACTGGAAAATTGAAAAAGCCTCAGAGTTCTTCATTACAAAGGGCATTATACTGCTGTGGATTGATTTTTGGCTGATAATGGTAATGGTGAAGGCACCAGGCTAGACTGAATTCTAGTCCTGCTTTAGGCATGAAAGCCAACTGATCACTTTCTCACCCCAGCTCATCACACAGGGTTGTTGTTATGGGGCAGGAGGGGGGAGTTTAACTATGTTTGCTGCCTTCAATCATTTATAAATATAATAAATAAAAGAATCTTTAAAAACCATACACATGATATGGACATATATACGTAGCTCAATGGCCTAGAAATGGAGAAGAGCATTGCTCTCTAAAGTTGACTACAACTAGCAGAGTAAAATCCATATGGACTCCTTTATCTTTACTTTTTACATAATCAGAGGCATACAGAAATGAGTTTATCTGATGTGGGAAAGCAGTTGGAGGATTTCCCATATCAGATAGATTTGTAATGTTGGATTCTTGGTTTCTGAACAATTTTTCTGCTTAAAAAAGTGGTTTCGATGTGCATCCTGCTGGGATATGAAGTAAGGCAAAAAGGTGATGTGTGATAAAGAGCTTAAATATCTTCTGGGAACTAACCATCTGGGACATGTCTGAAAGTGTGATTAAAACATCCTTAAAAATACCAAGTGGAGCTTCACTGAAGAAGGTAAGACCAAGAAAGTAACTGAAAAACTGGAAAAGATCGGGAAAAGAAGGATTATATCCTGAATTTAATCAAAAGGACCAAATATGCATGGAGCAAATATGATTATATTTTAAAAAGTAATTTCTCTGCTGCTCTTCAATTTTCTTAAATTGAAGTAATATATAATATAAAAACTCTCAGAGGGATCATCACAAGTGCCTGTTATTGCTGTGCCATTGCATTTTGAAGCAACTACAATTTCCAGATGATCTTCAAAGGTAGTCCCATGTTCAGCACGTTGCAAATCCAATCACAAGGACTTTGGGTTAGTATCTTAAATCAGAGATTTGATGTATATGAGTAGTTCTGGAAGGCAGGCTGCCTAAACCAATTATTCTTTTCTTACATTTTGTCATTTAATGTCATCTTGTTTTCAAGAAACTGCAAATATTTTGGAAGCCAAGAATCCTGTATTTCAATATTGTTGCTATCTCCTTCAGATTTGTCATTTAAGTTGGTCTTGAACTTTTAGTATTTTTAAAACATTTCAGTCCGCCAAGTGTAAACAATTGTTTGGTATTAGCAAGCAAATAAGCATTTATATGCCAAAATATATTATCTATCCCTGTTCTTACATAGAAATAAGACAGTTGTTGCAGTGAGGTATTTGTGCTTAGGGTATAGTTTAGGGTTACAGATTTATTCCATATTAAGATTCTACCATAGTCATTTGAATACCATACTTAACCAGTAATATATTGACATATGATTATAAATAATCAACCAACTATATTTTTAAAAAGAGAATAGCAATAGTAAATTAACTCCAGAAAAATGGCATCTTCTGACAACATTATTGCTTGTACACTATGCCTGTATTCTTAAATGTACATTTTCAGTATAAATTGTCAATTGACCTTTGAAAATTGAAAATATCTCATAAGTCTATTCACAATTTGTCTCAAGATTAAATGTAAATAGAGAAAAATATGTACACAGTTAGACTACAATATTCCAGAAACAGATATTTCAGAAAAATGTAACATTATTCATAATTTAACTCTATACTTGGGCACTGTTTTTAAGACTCATCCGTTTTGGAGTCCTCCCCCCCCCCCAACGCGATAGATCAGGAGATACATGAATAGGAAAAGGAAGCAAGAAAAAGAAATGCAAACATTGTTATTGATTGGTGGCAAATTTCCAGGTTTTTTTTTCCCCTCAAAACTACATCCACTGAAAACATTTGACTTCTGCTATGTTTCCCTGGAAATAAGACCCAACCAGAAATAAGCCCTAGCATGATTTTTCAGGTGTGTGTGTGTGTGTATGTGTGTGTGTGTATACACACACACATACACAGACACACTTGGCGGAGTAAGTTGTTTTACTGAGTGGCATGCCCAATTCAATATAATTATATTAAAAACTCCTTTTAATGTAGTATGGTAAAAGGAGAGTGAAGGATAATTTATTGATTATCAAGGCCTCTCCTCCCGCTCAACTACAAAGAGAAGGACAATAGACTCCTATTTGGATGCCTACTCAGTCAAAATGATGCAAATTAGGATGGGACTTTGCTAAAACAAGTTGTCTCTGATGCCTAATATTTGAAACAAAACATAAGTGCCATTCAATAAGCAGAGGAGGGGGAAGAAATGATATACTTTTCCATTTCTCCTTTATTCCCTCCATACCAGGTATTGTCGGAATGGGAAAGCATTAATAGATAGTCAGCAAATGGACTAAAGATGTGGATTTTAAAATTCTAAAAAAATGATCTAAATCAAAATTCAGTGTCTGGGTCTTTTAAAATCTAAACATTAATTAAGGGGGTAGATAATGAACTGCCTTGGGATTGATGGAACAATAGCTAATTTATTATCCCATTGCTCCTTTAGTCTAGAAGGGAGCAAAGAGAGGTATTATAAAGCTAGACTTGCTGAGTGTTCTTTCCATCCCTTTGCACTTTCTGAAGATGTAAAAAAAAGACATTTTTGTAGCCTCTGAGACTAAATGAGACTATTCCTGAATGTAACTACCTATTATTGATTGCTATACCATGGTCTGCCCACAAAGTTAATGTGTAAATTACATTACATTCTTCCAGTCATAAGAGATAGAGCCTTGTAATACTAAGCTTAAATTATAAGTGGCCTCTATATTGGTAAACCTGTGGGTAAGGGTTTTAGTTCTTGTGTCATTATTGACAGGTCTTTAACAATAGCCCTTAAGTGCATCTTATAGTTTTTAAAATTAATGATACTTCTTCAGATATAAATTGCTGGAACTGGAAGAGGACATTCAAAACAGGCAACCACTGTTTGGGGAGTACACAAACATGATTTCATTTGAAGTTAGTGATAAATTTTGACAATTGGGTTTGACACTAAAATGTTGCTGGTCATCATAAGATGCAGATTATTGGAAAAGCGAAATAGAAATGAATAGAAGATCACATTAATGTATAGTTCACTTTTATAAGTTATAGTTCATTAGAATCATTTTTAGGAACCACAGCATGGTTTCAATTTTCATGTACATAACAAACATCTATAATTTTTTATTTCGTTGCCCATTCTCATTTAATGAAACAAATGACAGCTGAGAAGTTTTATGTGGCTTTGCATAACTATAATTTATAAATAATGGTATATGACAGAGCACATTGTGGTTTGCAAATTTATTTATTTATTTTTGTTTTGTCAAGCGATTATAAGATAACAGGTATAAGTATAAACATAGTTATGAATACATGAAATGGATACATATAAGAAAAAAAAAACAATAGGACGGGGACGGTAGGCACCTTGGTGCACTTATGCATGCCCCCTACAGACCTCTTAGGAAAGGGGTGAAGTCAATAGTAGACAGTCTAAGGTTAAAGTTTTTGGGGTTTGGGGAAGAAACCAGAGTCAGGTAGAGTATTCCAGACATTGACCACTCTGTTGCTGAAGTCATATTTCCTGCAATCAAGTTTGGTGTGGTTTACCTTGAGTTTGTATCTATTGTGTGCTCTTGTGTTGTTATGGTTGAAACTTAAGTATTCATTGACAGGTAGGACATTGCAATATATAATTTTATGTACTATACTTAGATCAGACTGAAGGCAGCATAGTTCTAGGTTGTCTAGGTCTAAAATTTCGAGTCTGGTGGCATAAGGTATTCTGCAATGAGTAGAGGAGTGGAGAACTCTTCTTGTGAAATATTTCTGGACTTTCTCAGTTGTATTAATATCAGATACATAATGCGGGTTCCAGACTGATGAGCTGTGTTCAAGTATTGGTCTAGCAAATGTTTTGTATGCTCTGGTTAGTAGTGTGATATTACCGGAGAAAAAGCTACTCAGGATTAGGTTAACAACTCTTAACGCCTTTTTGGCTTTGTAGTTATAGTGGGCTCTAGCAGTTAGATCATTAGAGATGAGTACTCCAAGACCCTTGACAGAGTTTGGATCATCAACAAGGTCTTGACTATTCAGCTTGTATTTTATTTTTGGATTATTATTTCTTTTTGCCAATATGTAGGACAGAGCATTTATTTGTTGAGATTTGAAGTTGCCACTTGTTTGACCATTCTGATACATAGTCAAGGTCTTTTTAAAGGGTAGCAGTATTGTCGGTGGTGTTGAATAGCTTAACATCATCAGCAAAGAGAACGCAGTTGCTCTTGATATGATCACAGAGGTCATTTATGTAGAGTATGAAAAGGGTCCTAGAACACTGCCTTGGGGGACACCACTGTTGACAGGTACAGAATTTGATAGGATGCTCCCAATTTTGACCATTTGTTGTCTGTTTGACAGGAATGGTTCTATCCAGTTATGCAGGTGTACAGAGATACCATAAGATTTTATTTTTAGGAATAGTTTGTCATGTACCACTGAATCAAAGGCTTTACAGAAGTCTATGTAAATTGTGCCTATTGCTTTGCCCTGATCGAGTGGTGTAGTCCATATGTTTTTGCAGTGTAAGAGTTGCAGATAACAGGAT
Source organism: Pseudonaja textilis (assembly GCF_900518735.1). The sequence goes on from NW_020769319.1 coordinate 15,333,337, forward strand.
AGTTTTTTTCTGAAACCAAATTGTTTATTAGAGAGTAGGTTGTTTGTCTCTAAGAGGAGGATAATGGATTGTTTAATAATTGATTCCCTGACTTTACAGGTGATGCAACATAAAGAGATTGGTCTGTAATTTTCAACTAGATGGGGATGACCGTGGCTAGTGACCATAGGTTTGGCAAGGAGCTGGTCCTGAAAGATTTTTCTTAGAGGTTCAGCAATGGCAGTGGATACCTTTTTTTTAAGCCTCAGGTGGACAGTTTTAGAGTTATAGGTTCATATATTAAAAGAATACTGTGAGGTCTGTGTGAAATAAGCCCTTTATTCATCTTCTAGCTGAATTTTCAAAAGCTGTATAATGATTTGTTTCAGTATGTTTGCTTTCCCATGTCACTCCTGTTGTTACTGACTCAGCAGTTTACATACCCATAATCCATATAGAACATCAAAACAATAATAGCTATAGAAAAAAAGCATAATAGCAGTAATGCTTCAGACAAACATTTAGACTGCGGGAAAAATCTATCTCATAAATTATCAGCCTCCAAGGCCTACTGACCTGCTGAAGCAGCTAGGTTTTAATGGCTTTTCTAAGTCCCAGTAGGATTTGGATTCATGGAAAATTCTACTTCAAAGAAAAAGAAGTTGAATTAGGAAGACCTGACTGCTGTCTTCTCTGCTGACATTCCTTGAAATAAGGAACAGGTGGATATTATGGATGATATGAAGTGGGGTCTCCAACCTTGGCAACGTTAAGACTTGTGGACTACAACTCCCAGAGATCCTCAGCCAGCAAAGGTTGGAGACCCCTGATCTGAAGAGTTGCTGGAAGAATGAAGAATATATAAATTAAATGCTTGAATGGAAAAATTGCAGAGGGCTAATCACATTCATCAGGAATTGAATAGAATATTGGTAGTTCAGAGCTGAACTGTGGAACTCATGGTACTTTGTGATTAAATCATGAGGAATGGTTCGTATGTATGTATGTATGTATGTATGTATGGTATCACACAGCAAGGCAAACTAAGAATATGGTTTTTGAAGAAAAAGAGAAACTTTTTTTTAAAAAGCTATAGAATGACCCAAGTAGAAATGATAAACAATTGCAGATATGCAAACCATACTCAAACAATAAGGGAAGGAAGCCTACTAGAGTGTCCTTTATTTTATCTAGTTATAAAAATGGATTTTTAAATAACTATTACTTATGTATGCATATGTGTTCTTTCCCTTTCCTTTTTCTTCTTTTTTGCATGTTTTATTTTTAAAAAGATGTTAAAAAAATAAGAAATTGAAATTAAAAATTATGTAGCAGATTTTAATCCTGCTATATTTGTTTCATTGGAGAATCAATATGAACCAATGCTTAAGACACCAAGTTAGAAACCAGCAGACTGTAAGTTCTAATTCCACTTTAGGAATGAAAGCAGTTAGGTGATGTTGGGCTAGTCATCCTCTCTCAGCCCATGGCATCAGACTCAGGTGTCAGTGAATTCCTTTGTAAACAATTGATCTAACACTTGAGCCAGATAAGCACTCAGTTTGACTCTTGGTTGCAAAACAAAAGTGGACCCTGCACTTAAATGAAAAACTCTAGGAAAAAAATTGTTTTATTGCACAGAAATGGAAGAATTTAAATGTAGTCCATGATTTGAGAGAAAATTCATCTTTTTAGCAGAACAACAACAAAAAATCTGAAGGTCTTTTACAATATTTATCTAAAATAATATAATTGATTTAATTTGTAACTGCTCAAATTTTGATTACATAAACAGGGACACTTCAGCAGTTATAAATGTGGGTGTTTGACATAAAATTACTTCAAACATTTGCTAAACAGGACAGGTTTTGAGCGAGGTCTACCTATGCAGATATCATGCCAGACTGTTTACCAAAGTAAATGGTATTTCATTCTTTTACCTCAGATGCAACTAGATCCAGTATTCAGGTCTTTTATCTAAATTTAATTTTCCAATTAAGATATATTTTTTTTAAAGAAAAGCATCAGTCTTCAGAAGTCATTCTGTAAATTACTGTATCATTTGCATTTCTCTCCACATGAATTCCCATATGTTTGACCAGCTCAAAAGCAGATTTAATTATTATTATTATTTATAATATATATTTTTATTTTTTTATGTACAATAAATCAATTCCATTTCAACCATGTGTCGATTAGGTACATATTTCATATGCTTACAGTTTGTAATCAATATTCTTCTTATCAATATACCAATATACCAATAATCACATTTTTGTATAAGTAATATCCAATGTATCTATTTTACATTCTTCTCTTATTGCTTTGTATATACCTCTAATCCATTTTAATTTGTTTTATTTTCTAACCATTGGTAAAATAAATCGCATACTATGTAATATTCAGATTCTTCTTCTTCTTTAATTTCCAGTATTCATTTCTGCACATTCCAATATTTTTTCGATTACTTTTCCCTCTATCAATATCTTGTCACTTTTCCAATTCTGAGCAAATACAGTTCTAGCTGCTGTTAATGCATGTATGATTAAATATGTTTTTTTCTTTACTGTAACCTTCAGGTACCATTACTAATAAAAATTCAGGTTTCAAATGTATATGTTTTTTAATCATTTTTCTAACCATGTGTGTATTTTTGTAAGGTGACCAATCGTCCTCCTTTAGGGAGAACAGTCTTTTTGTGAGTTCTGTCCTCTCTTGAAAAGTGTCCTCCTACATGTCCTCCTTTTTGATATTTGAAGACTAATCTGTAAATCTCCCTATTTAATCGGAGCCGATCCGATCTGTTGTGTATGATGTGACATATTTGTATTTGACATGACGATTCGTCAAGGCTCGGTACAATGCAGTGAGATGTGATTATGAGATGCATGCGCTCCACACAGGAGAATTGTTTTGAGAGAGTGTGCCACGCACAAGAGTGCGCCACACACGAGTGTGCCATGTGCAAGAGTGCGCCGCGCACAAGAGTGTGCTGTGCACAAGTGGCTTTGTTTTTTTTCTTCAATTTATTTGTGTCCTCCTTCTCATTGTAAAAAAGTTGGTCATCTTAATTTTTGTCCAATATCTTTTAGCTTCTATACAAGACCACCACATACGGTAACATGTTAAAAGCAGATTTAATTATATAGACTTTTTTTTTAAGAAGGAGGTTTTGGGTTTTTGATGCAATTACATTTGTCAGAGAAGAAAATTCATTAAGATGGTTTACTGTGATCCAGGCAGGAAACTTGATTACACTGAGCTGCAATCCTTTCCAGAGAAAATACTATTGAATATCTTGGTGTGGGCTATATCCTAAAAGAACCTATACCAAATGAATCTGGGAAGAAACTGAAGAAATGGAATTATGGAAGGAAAAAATATTAAAGAATTGTTATTTTCTTTTTAAAAACAAAGACCCCCGAAGCAAATTTTAAAGGAAGAACTTTATAAAGCAGAATGTATGACAACAAAGGCATATACTGCAAAGGAGCATTTTCATAAAGATTGTATGGGGATTTGGCATCAAGATTGGGTCACGGAAATAGGAATATATTCCAAAGTTGATGGAGAAAACAGCAAAGGGTTTCAATGTTATATCTCACTTATCTGAATTCAAACGTTCTGATTGTATTCGATGGAACGCACTCTGAGCGAGGTACTTACTATACACATTAAAAACACGAAAATTTGTAGACTTACCCTGAGGTAATTTTATGGATACTATTCTGAAAAGACAGCTGGATAGTTTTTTCCCCTTAATCTTTACAAATAATTTTTCAAAATATATTTTCACATACGTTCCCCAAAATAAAAATGAAAAGTTACAAGTAACTTTTGCAGAGTAAGCCATATATATTAGGAAGACAGACTAAGACAATGGAGAAGCATATCATACAACAGTCACATAATTACATTCAAAAGAATACAGTGAAATTGAGAAAACAATTTCATTTACTGCAAAATAAAATCATGTTACATGGAGCAAGCCTTATGCATAGAGATATTTATCCTCTTCAAAAAACAAAGCAACCCTCTTGTCTTCAATATATTAGTCCCAATGCCACCATCTCTTAAATCTATTTACTGCTAAAACTCTCGTGTCTGTTTGATTGTTTATAGCCTTCAATTTGAGTGAATTACTCCATCAAAGGGCAACAATTTTTGAATCAATGTATCTCAAATGGGCTCGCTTACAGAATGTATCTAAAATCCTATAGGGAAGTCAATGCGGAAACTGGCAGGAATTTGGAAGTCATCCACTCCTCCCACTGCCTTTTGTCTGTGGGGTCATTCTCTTTCTCTGTTTAGATAAGGAATTATCTCTTAAATAGTGATCCAATGAATAACATGATTGTCTACTGTCTTTTAAAATTTTAATCTTTATATGATTACCCATGTAGTATGGCTGCTTTACTATTATCCTTGTCATCTGTTCCACTACATACTATTATTGTGTTACTACTATTATTATTACTTTTTTATTATGATTATTATTATTTGGTGGTTTTGCATGTACACCACATAACTTATGCACCAGAGACAAATTTCTTGTGTGTCTAATCGCACTTGGCAAATAAAGTATTCTATTCTATTCTCTCTCTGAAACATTTAATCAATTTTTAAATTTATTTTATTCTGAGCAGTGATTGGGATTTAGGGATGACTAAACTACTTTGGAATTTTTTTTCTTTATATCATTCTGGTACTTTTTAAAAATGCATATTTTGGATTCCTACTTGAGTCTAAAGATTTACTCGTTACAATACAATAGTGTTTCAGCATGTCACAGAGAACACATTTAAAGAACAGGGATATTTTTTCAATATATTTTGGGAAGGTCTCTACTAGATTTTTGTTTATTCAGTCTAATGTGTTGTTGGGAGAGGGTATATATTTTTATTATTTTTAAAATTAAAATAGACATTGAAAGCTGAGTTTTGAGATCATATCTGTATTTTGATTGAATAATACACATTCTCCTCCATGCTGCAGTGAGACCCCAGGATGGGTAGACTCCCTTTTATGATGTCATTAAGCTGAGTCTGTACTTGTATATAAAAAGCCAGCCCCTGGGACAATCCCCAGCTTTGACTCAGCTTCTTTAAGTCACAAGCTGTGTCTTTGAAAGCATTTTATTCAGTGATTTTCTACAGAAGTTACCCTTGCTTCAATCAGCTCCCAGGGATTTGGGCAGCTGCAACTTCAGGAGAGCGGGGCTCTGTTCTATTGCAACGTTGGGATAAACATTTTCCCAAATGCTGCTAGGCATGCAGGGAAGCATCCAAGATCTTCCCCATAGCCGCAGTTTGTCCAATTGTAAAATTGATCGGCAAACTGATAATAGAGCCAGGCATCTCTTCCTTCTCTGGCTGATCTGATCGCTCGGGGCTTGCAATAGCCTAAGGAGCAAAATTCACCTTGGAGCCATCAATGAGCAGCAGCCATCTTTGAGTGCAGTCTCTTCAGACACAAGGTGAGTGGCCATTTTAAGTGGCCTGGTGGCCATTTTCAAGGCTCCAAAGACCCAATTCCATCCTCTGCCATCCATAAGCACTTTTGAGAGCCATTCTCTCAATGCTTGAGCCTTGCTTATTTTAAAATGGATCAGGACAGTGCTCATGCAGAGCTTTCCCCCACAGTGGAACAGGCCCTCCAACCCACTAAAAGGAAAAGATTCAGACAGCGTACTGCTCAGAGGGAAGTGGCTGCAAAAATCAGAGCTAAGGCTCTATTTAGCCTCTAAGAAGACAAGCTGAGTTGAAGGCAGAGAAACGCAGACATGCGGCTCTAGAGAGACAATTTAACAAGACTATTCAACAAATGAGAGGACAACTGCAACAGGTTTCCCAGCCAGCCGAACATCAGGGTTTCCAGGGAAACACCTCCAGGGGAGGGGAAGTTGTTTATGGAGCCTTTGGACACCCCCGTCTGGTCCCCTGAGGCATTTGAGGAACAACCTCAGGATTTCAGCAGGTCTGGGCCATATTTCCAGCCCCTATGCCCCCTCTCTTCCCTCCAGAGTTCAGGCCTCCCATATCAGGCTGGAAGCCACCTTCGCACCCACTGCAGCTGGCCTTCGGCCCTCCACTACCTTTGATAACAGGCCCAGGGAGATCCAAGATGTTGTTTGCTTAGCCATTAGGCAGGGTTTGGCTGAAGGTTTTTAACAGATTCTTTGGCCTCTGGAAAGGGTTCAGGCCCTTCTCCCTTTTCAGACTATGGCTTCCTTACCTCTGCAATGAGATTTCCACAGACCCCAAGACCTCAGGGTCCATTCTTCACAGGTAGAATGGGAGGAGTATGAAGGGGAAGAGGGTGCCTCCCCATCTGAACACAGTTGCTCCTCTCTTTCAGAGCGTGAAGAGGGCGAAATTAGTGATCGCAATCTTTCAGAGGAAGAAGACTCTCATCCAGATCAGCCCTCCTCTGCATTAGTCTTTAAACCAGCCCTCTTTAAACCCATACTTAGCAAGGCCCTGGTCACTGCCAAGCTGTCACCAGGGGAAGCAGCACCTGAACCACAAGGGGAACCCTCCGGGCAAGGAGACGTGCTCTTCTCCAAGCCAATAGTACACATGGAAGTTTTGCCTTCTCCCCTTTTGTTTCTTGACATAGTCAAGGAACAGTGTTCTTCCTCTTCGGCAGGTCCTCATCCATCATCTTTGGACAAGCAGTTCTACAATGTTAGCACATCCCTAGCCAACGCCCTTGCAGTGCTCTCAGTAGACACTCCAGTTGTGGCATCATTCTCCTCTTCTGACACTCCCACTGAGCCAGAGGATGTCCTTAAACCAGAGGACAAGCATTCCGAACAGACCCTCAAACGTAACCACCAAGCAGCTGCGTGGGCTATTCGGGCTTCGACTGCTGCATTGTTTTTCACAAGGGCAATTCTACAATGGCTGCATCAACTGCAGGATCGATTGCCTGCCTCTAACCTCAGGTTTCATCAGGACCTTAACAAAATTATAGCAGCGGCAGAATTCACTGCGGATGCCACCCTCAATTCCGCCAAATTTGCATCAAAGGCCATAGCATCTTCGGTGGTGGCAAGAAGGCTTCTGTGGCTCCAAAATTGGCAGGTGGAGTCATGCCACAAATGGAAGCTGGCCTCTGCCCCCTGCGCAGAAGACAAGCTTTTCAGCGAGGCTTATCTCATCGAGACCAGAGATAAACGTAAAATTCTTTCCTCCTCAGGAAAAAAAAACTGACTATCTCCCAGCTCCTTATCACCCACCTGCCTTTCAGGCGGAGTCCACCTCCTGCTTTCCTTGGCCACAGAGGGTGTATTCTCAGCGCCAAGACCAGCGTCACGAACCACCTGGCAGACAACAACCTTCTGCTGGTAAATGGCCCTTTCGGTAGGAGGGGGTCATGCCTTCCGTCGCTCTAAGTAATACCTCATTTTCCCCACCCATCAGAGGTCACTTAGCCTTCTTTGCCTCCAAATGGGAGGAGTCAACACTGTTAGCTCAGGGCTACAATTGGAATTTCTATCGTCACCCCCAGAAAATTTTTTGATTTGTCCCGTTTCACGGGACATTTCAAAAAGAGCCCTTATGAATTCGGCCATTCAACACCTACTCGACATAAGGGCTATTCAGCCAGTTCCCACCTTACAACGGTGGCATGGATTTTATTCTTGTCTTTTTGTTCTTCCCAAAGCCTAGGGGGGGTGGCAAGCCATCCTTGACCTAAAATTTCTCAATCAATTTGTCAAATACAGGTGATTCAAAATGCAGACACTGCATTCTATCTTAGAGAGCGTTCGGGAGGGCGACCTCCTCTCTTCCATTGATTTCATGGAGGCTTACCTCACATCCCCATCTGGCCTCATCATCGCCAGTTTCTCCGTTTCTGTTACCAGAATGCCCACTTCCAGTATCGAGCCCTTCCCTTCAGCCTCTCATCGGCTCCAAGGGTCTTCACAAAGATTCTAGCAGCATTGGTGGCTTCACTCCGTTCTGTTCCAGTGAGAATCCAATGCTACTTGGACGACATGTTGATACTGTCCTCCTCCATCCACTTGGCCCATTGGGACTTACAAATTACCCTGTCTTGCCTCCAAAGCCACGGGTTTTCCATCAACACCAAGAAGAGCCATCTCTCACCCACGACCAAACTGCTACACTTGGAGCAGTCATCGACACGACTTTGTGCCAGGTTTTCCTGTCTCCAGATCATGGAAAAAGCCTTGCAGAGATCATCAGCCAGTTTCAACAACAATAGACTGTTCCACTCTCGCTGCTGTCCAAACTACTGAGGAAGATGGTCTCCTGTATTGGCATCATCCTGTGGGCACTGCTTCACTCCCGATCGCTCCAATGGTTCCTGCTGCCCTTTCAATGAGCAGGAACCAGCCACTCATCAATCAAGGTCCTGCTCTCTCAATAGGCCTTGTGGTCCCTCAATTGGTGGTTTTCCCCATCCCTCTGGATGGGGCTCCAATTCAAGGAACCAAACAGGCTAGTAATCACAGATGTCAGCCTTCTGGGTTGGGGCTCCCATATGGAAGGTCAGATAGCTCAAGGGGTTTGCTCCAGATCAGACAGTACCCATCCCATAAATTGGTTAGAGCTCAGAGCTATCTCTCTGGCTCTCAAGCATTTCAGAACCTTGGTGACCGGCTTCGATTTTCTCGTGTTGATGGACAATATGGCCCCAAAGGCACACGTCAACAGATGGGGGACCAAGATCCAAGGCACTTATGAGGGAGGCAGAACATTTGGGGTTATGGGCAGAGAAATACCTGCTGTCAATTTCAGCAGATCACATTTCCGGACTCAATAATTCCCAAGCCGACTGGCTGAGCAGGAGTTTAGTTGACCAGGCAGAATGGTCCATTCCTCTGTCCCTATTCAGGGATCTTTCCCTCAGATTCAGAACTCCAGAGGTGGATCTCTTTTCCACTCCTCAAAATGCCCAAGTCAACAGATTCTTCAACAGGTTTCCTTGCCAGAGAGTGGAGGGGACCAATGCTCTTCATTGCAAATGGCCCACGGGTCTCCTCTATGCCTTTCCCCCTTTTCCCATCATTCCAGTGGTCATATGAAAACTGTTGGCGGAACAAGCAGAGCTAATTCTCCTGGCACCCTATTGGCCAAGGAGGCCCTGGTTTGCAGACTTGGTCAACCTGTCTGTGGCTTCCCCTTGGAGGATCCCGGCCCATTTCATCTCCCTGCACCAAGGGGCCCTGATCCATCCGGAGCCCCAGTGGCTCAAGCTGACCATGTGTCACTTGAGCGGCAGCAGCTAAGGGAGGCTAATCTCTCAGAGGGGATTATCTCACCATCCAGGCGTCTCACAAACCTTCTATGAGGCGCCTCTATGATGCCACCTAGAGGGTTTTCTCCCAATGATGCCTCAAGGAGGGTCTCTCTCCTTCCTCAGCCCAGTTGGCAGAGGTTCTTAGATTCCTTCAGGATGGCTTGGAGAAAGGTTTAGCCCCCAATACCTTATGTTGCCAGGCAGCGGTTCTCTCCTCAGTTTTTTCGCTTCCTTCCTTGTCCCATCAGCCCTCGGTCAGGAGATTTTTGAAAGGGGCTTCCAACCTACACCCTCCTGTGGTGCACAGGTATCCTTCATGGGACCTTCACTTGGTTCTTAATGCCCTTACAAAGCCCCCCCTTTGAACCCCCTAGAACAGTGCCTCTTCAGTTCCTAACTCTAAAGGTAGTTTTCCTTGTTTCTATCACTTCGGCCAGAAGGGTGTCAGAACTGGCCGCCCTTTCTACCAGGTAGGATCTTTGCATCTTTCACAATGATAGGGTTGTTCTCTGTCTGGACCCCTCCTTTATCCCAAAGGTTAACACTTGGTTCCATCAGTCCCAAGACATTGTGTTACCTGATTTCTGTCCCTTTCCACACCATGACTTAGAGCGCACGTGGCATACTCTAGATGTCAGAAGGGCTCTTAGAATTTACATCAAGCGCACTTCCCCTTTTAGAAAGACAGAAGCCATGTTTGTCTCCTTTTTACCTTCTCACTTGGGGAGCAAGGATTCTTCCCCTACTATTAGCAGGTGGGTCAGGACGTGCATCACACAAGCCTTCAAAGCGGTGGTTCTTCCGGTACCCTGTAGTCTAATGGTGCATTCTACCAGAAGTGTGGCCACTTCAGCCACCTGGGCCACACAGGCATCCTTGGAAGAGATTTGCAGAGCGGCCACGTGGACATCCCCGTCTCCCTTCATCAGACACTACTATCTGGATTCCTTTGCCTCAGCGACGGCAGCCTTCGGCAGATGGGTTCTTCAGTGAGTGGTTCCACCATCGAAGTGATTGGCCGGATGAGGACCCACCTGTGGACATGCAAGCTTTGGTATGTCCCATCCTGGGCTCTTGCTACAGCATGAAGGAGAATGGGCGTTGGTAAATTTACCTGTGAACGCCCTTTCTATCTATCCTGCGAGAGAGCCCAGCCCCTCCCTTAGTTCGTCCGGAGATGGTAAGGCATGTTAATGTATTGGATTGTTTGCTTTCAAAGACACTTCTTCAGTCTGTCAAGTATCTTCACCAAAGCTGGGGATTCTCCCGGGGGCTGGCTTTTTATATACAAGTACAGACTCAGCTTAATGATGTCATAAGAAGGATCCTACCCATCCTGGGCTCTCTTGCAGCATAGATAGAAAGGGCGTTCACAGGTAAATTTACCAACTCCCTTTTCCTTTTCAGTGCTGTATGGTATTTTTCCTTCTTAAACTGTAAATATAACAAATTGATTACGCACAAATGCTTTGCAGACAGATAATGTTTATCTATACTTTGATTATAAATAATTTAACCTGCCTTTTTTGACAGTTTATTTATACACCAAGCTATAAGACATAAAAGATGCAATTCTTTCCAGTCCCATAAAATTATATGTATTGAGTTTTATAAATACTGCAGATTCAAAAATACATTGAAACAAATTGTGTTTGATTTTGGATTTTCTAGAAATGATTTTCTCCTTTCTATTGCAGTTTCATAGTATTATCAGGAAAGATATATTATATGTTAAAACTACACATTCACTATATCACACTTATTTTCTGACTTGTGAATGATCCCGGACAGATGTAGGTCTATCAGATAAGTCCAGATTCACAGTATAGAAGTGTAGGCTATGTAAACAACTAATAGTTGTTCAGCTTCAAGGCCATGAAATGTAAGGCTGAAAAGCTGGAAGAAAAAATGAATTTAAATTAGTATGGCTATAAGTGGGAAACTACATTTTCATTAAAAGAGGACTATTAATTGTTCACTAGGACTTCATTCTAGTTTTCAATTAAGTTCCTTATTAGAAGTGTATAATTCTTGAATCTGAAGCAGGCAAGGGTGCTTCAAATATGGTATGTGCACTCTCTGTCTGTTGTCACATCATATTATCCACAACACATTTTAGTCCATCTTTGTGCTTAAAGCCAATATATACTTAAAATTGCACATTGAGAAACTATATAACCATGAGTTTTGTAAAAACTGCTTCCAGCTGAAAATATGTGAGCTCTCAATTTTAAATCCTCCCACTGTGTATTTTTCTACTGTCTTCTCCCCCCACACATTATTTCATATGTTATTGCTATAACTTATTTGACATTCCATCGTTCTCCTATAGACTACCTCTATTCTTTTTTCTTTGTCCCCAAAGAGAATATTGCAGCAGTTTGGTTTAAATATATACTGTTATTCTATAGCAGGGGGCTGCATCAGGGTTGTGTTTGACCTTGGGGGGGGGGGGATGAAGTTGGTGTGGCCGGGGTGGGCATGGCCAGGATGAGATCACTTGTGTCGGGAGAGGCTGTGGTGGCCCAAGCACTCTGTCAGCAAAAACGGGCTCCCGAACTCTGTTTTCGGCTGCAATAGCCTCCTTCAACCCTCTGCCAGCGAAAACAGTTTGGGAGGGCTGCATGCGACCCTCATGAGCTCCATTTTTGCTGGCAGAGGCACCATGGACCGGTCCTTCACTATTTCCAGGGCGGCCAAATCTAAGCACCCTGTGGGCCAGATCTGACCCTTGGGCCTTGAGTTTGACACCCCTATTCTATAGCATTGTGTTATGAGAATTAAAAAAAAAACCAACAAAATTTATGTATGCTCTGTGTTTCTAGTATTACTATCTCCTTTTTGACTTTGTCAGAGCAATAGTTTGTCTTGCAGATTTTGCAAAGCAATTTAGAACATCCATTATCTTATCAGTGTTCTGACAGATAATAACTGCAGTCTTCTAATATCCTTTCTGTTTTTACTCCAAAAGATTTTGTAGATGATTGCTTAAGTAAACTTGATTGAAGGAATGTTATCTGGAAAAAGTATATAAATAATTGAATACCTCAGGGAAGTCATTAACTAAATGCAGCTTGGAGTAATTACAAGGTACAATACGTTGATCTCAAACAATAAGGACAGAAAATACTTTCCCCATTTTTTTGTGGGGGGAAGTGTCAGCATCAGAGGAGAAGCTCTGTGATTGGCAGGTTTATATAGAAGAGGAACCTCAAATGGTGATTTATAGGCAACAGATGTTTAAACTATTTCTAGAAATGATTGAGTATGCACATTATTTTCAATAACAATAATGCTTCATCAAAATACAATGTTTTGTGATGGACTAAAATTGTTATTTTGTGAAAAGGAATTATTACAGGTGTTAATATTGAAGCAAGATTTAGTAGTTTTTTAGACATTTATTCCGCCTCTATTATTTCTTTTATAAATAATTTTAGGCACTGAACGTACATAAAACTCATTCCTCCTCTTCCTATTATCCCCACAACAGTAAACCTGTGAGGTGGGCTGGGCTGGGGGAGTGCATGGTGTCAAACTTGCCATGTCACATTGCCATCACATGATATTTCATGATATTTTTCCCATTTGTGAAGCCGGGGTGGGCATTGCCTGTGTGTGATGCATCTGGACCACAGGCCACCAATTTGATACCCCTGGTCTAGTGCATGGTCACTCAGCCAGCTTTCATGCCTTTAAGGCAGGACTAGAACTCACAGTCTCCTGGTTTTTCTTAACAGTAAGATCCATATAACAGTCAGTCTATGGAGTTTGTGGATTCTCTACCACCAATAGTTTTTACGAAAAGTCTGGCTAGCTATCTCTGTGTAATTCCATTCAATATTATTGTTCTGACCCAGGCTTCAACAAACTTAATAAAACACAAACTGATTTTAAAAATAAAACCTATTTTAATGCAATGCTTGGAATTACTTGCATTCCCAGCCAAAACTAATTATATACAGTTTCTCCAAATAAGAGCAGCTTTTCAGTGCTGTAGAATGCTGCCAAAAAAACAGAAATCCAATTAAGGCTAACATAAACCAACCCAAAAACCCAGAAAAAAATGACCAGAGTACAGAGCTTCAAGAAGGACTCGGAAATTACTGAACTGCTTTGCTTCCTGCAAAGCTTTTCATCATTGAGGTCTGTCTTTTATCCCTTATGGGAGGGGCAATAACCTCCCAGCCTTACTCCTGAGTCACCCTTTCTGCTTCAGCTGCTCTTGCATTCTAGCAGTTTTGCACACACGCGCACTGGGAACATGCTCCCCTGGGTCCTCTGCTTCTCTGGTGCCAGATTCTGAAGGCTCCAAAGGCAGCACCCCACTCTTTGATGATCCTGGCCCCATCCCTACATCAGATGCAGGACACTCGTCCAAGTCCTCTCCAAACTGTTTGACTGGTTCCCTTTTATCCTCACTGTCCAATACCTCTGCCGTCTGCCCCAGCTGCCAGTGAACCACAACAATTATGATGACACTGAGCAAATGGCAGTTACAACCAATCCTCGAAATTCTGTCCCCCATGATCAAATTTGGTTGCCTGGCAACTGGCCTGAATTTATATTTTACTTAACAACCACTTTGCTTAGCAATAGAAATTTCATTTCCAGTTTGTCTTCAGAAAATAAACTTTTCCAATCTTAATTTTAGTAGTTGAAAATTAAGTGTAGCTTATCTAAACATTCAAAATGAACAGAATAATACACGATAGATTCCAGTTTGGACCATTTGTTTGATGTTCCTCATCCTGTAAAGTATGCTTCACCTTTATTGTGGATTTACTAATTACTAATAAATTTATAACTTTGCTTCTATGACATTGATGCTTAATATGGATTGTACACACAAATGCTATATGGTTTAGAATTGTAATAAAATTAATGAGAGATTGAAGTGTCAACTGACACTTGTTTTGTTTAATGAGTGTTAATTATATTTCATCTTAGTAATGATTTTCTTTATAGATTTTCTTTTCAATGACAGAAATGGTATTAGAGATAGCTTAATAATTAATATTACTGTATATGGCATAATAGATATAATAATTCATTAAAGCTCTTCAAGTTTGCCCCAGAAGCACATTATTGTTTATGTGGCAGAAAAATATTACATAATTGATATATATAAGTAATGGATATGTATAAAAATGTGTATATCCTGAAATTAGCTTATTTCCTAAACCCTTTATTTATTATTCTCATGTGACGTATTTGCTGTCACATAGCTATGACAGCTTAGAACTGATGGCTTCACTTCTTCTTCAATATTAGTCAAGCATTAAATCTTGTTGACCTTCAACAATACATGTGTATATTCTGGAGAATTCTTACATTAAATCTTTTTTAAGAAGAATTAATGAAAGTTGTTTGTGACATTGCTTTGTAAATCCTTCCAGGAAAAGACATTTATGTTTAATTCTTCATCAACCATGTATTATTGGCATTTTTCCCTTTTTTAGTCATATCCTAGTTGTACATTGAAAATGGATGCAGAGTACATAAAGGCTTCTAACGTTTATGCAATATACAATGTAATAAAGTATTGTAGCATGGGATGTTCAGTTTTTTATTTATATATTACATTCCCACAAATTAACATAATTATACTTTTCAACCCCCTTTTCTAACAGTCAGATACCCAATTTTCTTGGAATCTGTCAGCTATCTGATCATGAACTCTCTTCATATGCTATTCACTTGCTTTGTATTTATTTATTTATAAAATATCCCTTACTATCTGAAACTAGACAGGCTCCAAGTGACTTACCAAGTTTACATGTTAAAAACAGGGTACAAATCAGAAATAAAGTTATTTCAATAGTAACTGGGAATATAAAACTTGGAAGTTAAATAGAACTGTAAATAATGATATTGCTACATACAGCTAATCCCCACGGGCTTTTCAGAAGAGTTGTTGATTTCCTCTTCCAAAAGGTCATGAAGGTGGGGAATCATCTGCACTTCAGAGGTAAGCCATTCCAGAGGAAGGGAGTGACTACATCCACCATTGTAACTGTTGTAGTTCGCCGGCAGCCGGTGCAGGCGGCAGAGGTATCAGACAGTGAGGACAAAAAGGATCCAGTCAGGGGGTTTGGAAAGGACTTGGACGAGGGTCCTGCCTCGGATGCAGGGACGGGGCCAGGGCCATCTGGGAGTGGGGTGCTGCCTTTGGAGCTTTTGGAGTCTGGTAGCACCAAAGCAGAGCCTGTTCCCAGTGCGCGTGTCTGCAGAGCTGCTAGAATGCGAGAGCAGCTGAAGCAGAAGGGGCAACTCAGAAGTAAGGCTGTGAGGTGATTGCCCCTCCTATAAGAGATAAAAGTCAGACTTCAATGACGAATGCTTTGCAGGAATCAAAACAGTTCAATTAGATTCTGAATCCTTCTTGAAGCTCTGTACTCTGGTCATTTTTTTCTGGGACTTTGGTTGGTTTATGTTATAATTTATTGGACTTCTGTTTTTTGACAGCATTCTACAGCACTGAAAGGCATGCTCTTATTGGGGGAACGGTTTATAAATAGTTCTGGCTGGGAATGCAAGTAATTCCCAGCATTGCATTAAAATAAGTTTTGCTTTTAAAATAAGTTTGTGTTTCATTAAGTTTGACAAAGCCTGGGTCAGAACAGTAACACTTATGGAATATCTCCAGCTGGATGGGGATTGTTAGCAGACATTTGAGTAGGATTGGCAAAGATTACTCACAAAAGGTAGTCCCAAAGTTACCCAACTCCAAACCATATAAGATTTTATGGATAGTGACTACCACTTTGAATGGCATGCTAGGTACAACTCATGTGTGACAGTGCAGTTTGAATAACAAAAATGACCAGCACGGCATATGCAATATAAATGTAATGTGACACTATAACACATATGCTATGCATTCTGGACTGGCTAAAGTTTCCAGGTGGTCATATGGATTATAGTGATCTGATTTTTAATCTATATTGGTCTAATTTAGAGATGACAAGGACCTGGGCGACCATCTTTACTGTGTCCTGTTTAGATAAGGACAGAGCTCACCCATTAGCTGAAGTTTTGCAAAAGCCATCTTGGTCGTGGTCCTGATCTTCAAACTGAAGCTTTGATTTAGAATAACCTCCAGATTACAAAGTGCTCATTTTGAGAGGCACAACTTGATCAAGAGTCAGAGATGGTACTGTCTTGGCATACAGTAAGTTGGACTTTGAATCAATATCCACCATGGCATTTATGAATTCAGTTTGAGTCTGTTTTTACCAACTAAACACAGCCAGTAGACACTCAGTCATGACTTCCATTGTAATTTCCAGCAGGATCAGGATGAAGATAAAAAAATTGAGTAACTTTTCCATATTGATGATACTTTACCTGGAAATGAAAATCTCTCCCATGATTTTATTAAATGATGAACTGAATAGATCTGAAAGAGAATTGAATCCTGAGGCACTCTATATAAAGGACCGAGGGCCCAAACTCTCTTTCCCACAACCGTTTTGTGACCTGCCTGCCCAGGTAGGAGTAGAAACCATTGTAACAGTATGCCTCAATCTCTAAGCCTTACAGGTAGTCCAGAACAATATTCTGATAATCAGTATCAAAAGAATGCTGAAAGAATTAGTGCTGCCGTTTAAGCACTAACAAAACTAATAAGAGTGTATATATTTCTGTGAAAAATATTTGTTTTTATAATTATACCAGTATAGTTGAATTTATTGTTGTTACTTCTGCATTATAGAAAACAGTTTGGACTGAGTCTTACAAGTCAGCAAGGCAAGGGAATTAAATGGTTTCCCAGTATTTTGGATCTCTGTTCTATCAATCAAAACTCGCATCACCCTAAAGCCAGGGGAAATCACAATCTAAAACAATTGAATGTCAATATACCGTCTACCCCAAGGTGACAATTCTCATGGCTCATTTTCATAGGAGATTCTTCTTGCACGATATCTACCAGGGAGAGAAACATACCTCTGGGAATCTGGGAAGGCATAATAGAAGCATGACTGGATTAATTCACAGAGTATATTAAGAGACTCTTAGAGTTCATTTAATGGATTGTATGAACATAGTGCGCCTTTCCATTAGAGTGTGATTAAAATAAACTCCGCTTCAATGTTACATATAAACTCAGAGTTACTCTTCTATGTTTTGCCTTTAAAAAAACCACCACATTGATGTAACAAAAAAGAAGCAGCATGGGAAGCTTAATTAGAAGCCTGTTTTTTTATCCCCAAATCTTCTTATTCCAAATCACCTTAAACGTTGTTGTGCAACAGCTTGTTCCAATGCTACTGTAAGTTGGCAGTTTCTGATTAATTAATGGTGTATCATTTTTCCTATTGCTAATAGTAATAGCGCTTAGACTTATATACTGCTTTATAGTCCTTTACAGTCCTCTCTAAGTGATTTACAAAGTCAGCATATTACCCCCAACAATCTGAGTCCTCGATTTACTGACCTTGGAAGGATGGAAGGCTGAATTAACCTTGAGCTGGTAAGAAGAGAATGTACTATTAAGAGGAGAAATGAAAAAACATCATATTTAACTTCAACATAATGATTATTTACCTATCCAGTATATGCATGTTAGTATATGCATATGCATACATCTTCATCGTAAGTCTGAAGAGGAGTATTTCCAAAAGACTAATTATAGGGGTAAAGAAAGTTGAGTCATAATAAATAGTATTTTTTTTTATTTGGCATCCTCCAATCTCAAAAGACTATGGTATCGTGCTTTGAAAAGAGGCCCTAAAACAGCATTCAGTTGCATCTAAAAAGGCCAATTCGAGAGTGGCAATCCCTGCCACACTAAGGACAGATACCCTGTTCCCCTGTCCAGTCCTCAGATTTCTCTGGTTCCAGGACTGCCTCTTTGCCTCAGCCTGCCGAACAAGTGTCTCTTTGAATTGGAGAAGGCCATGCTGCATCTTTAGTAATTTATTTTTATTATCCAAAAATTATTTGTGGGATATATTGTTCATAGTATTTTGTTTCCCAAGCTTCTCCTATGATTTAACTCTATAAACTTGCAGGTCCAAAAAGCTTGGTGTAGTAAGAGTTTATATATCTTGAGAAAATAATGGCAGGTGTAGAAGCTGTTCCTTTCAGCCCTTTAAATTAAATTCCATTCAAGTGTCCCCTAAAGAGCTCTTCTTAAGCATATTTTTGCGACAGAGAAACTGCTACAGAGAAGATCAAGATGATTTACTGTGATTAATTCTGAGTATATGATTTTCTTAAAACAGGATGCCAGCAATTTTTTTGCAACTGAATTTACTCAGTGGGATGATTTCATTGTACAGACTGTGGTAGCTAATTAATTTAGTTGTTGAAAGATTAAAAGGATATTAGAATGTATTAATACAGTAACTTCTGTTAATGATCTGTTTCCTGCTTACGTATCACCATTGTTATTGCTGCTTTTGAAAAATTTAAGCAAATTTATGGTGGTATTCTAGACATCTTTAATTATACTTTGTATTACATACACAACGAGTAATAGAGTATTACGATTAACAAAAAAACAAGCATCCTTTTCAAATTCAGTTATGTAGTTTAACTTAATGGGATATGTTATCAATGGAGAATGTAGAAAACTTAATTATACCATGCACAGTTTATAGGTGGCCCTTGAGTTACAACCATTCATTCAGCAACTCTTTAACTTACAATGAGAGTTTGCTTAGCAGTGGAAATTCCAGGCCCAATTTGGGTTAGGTTTAGTCATCCAAGGACTATTCATAGAATAAAAAATACTGTGTTTTAATATAAGTTTTTTTTTAATGAATATCAATCTTCTGAGGATATTATTTGAGGATTAGTTCTATAATTTATATAGGATTTATGTAGGATTTTTAAAGAAAATAATTACTTTTCAGTTCATTACATTATTATTAGTTGTATTAAATAGGAATGAAATTATGTTGCAAAGTTCTTCATTGTGTAGAAAATGAGCGCTGCTACTAAAGCTGATGAGAATTTAATTTTTTTAAGAAAATTGCACACAGATTCTTATACTCTTTATGATGACAGTCTAGACAACTTTAATTATGCTTTGTATTGTATACACCAGTGTAATTAAGTATTAGTTACTATAAAACTTTTTCTTACATTTTTGTCCTTTCATTTAAACCAAATGCAAATTATATTAAGTACTGATGTCTGGATTTAGCTAGCAATAGCCATTTGTTTTGAATTTCAGTGATCTTATGTGAAGAATAAGAATTGTTTCAATACATTGGAATTCAAGATCAAAACTATCTTCAGATAGTGTACATATAGTCAGTCAGTGGTCTTGTTCCAGCTAGTACAGTTTCAGCATGTTCTGAAATACAAAAAACTAGATGTAAAAATACATAAATTAGGTACCAATTAAAATTTAATGCCACTGACTACTGTAGCTTGATGAAAAAGAAAAGTATTCAGCTGATGAACTGGCAGCAACATCTTTTTATCAAATTTAGGTGAATAGACATATTCCTAGCAATTTAGATTTTAATCGGCAGACTTTTTAAAGCAACAAAATTCTACTACTGTTTACAAGTAGATCCTTAACTTCCTGAAACTTTAGCCCTCTTTTTTAATATGCTTATCACTGTTTTGGATTGCTTTCACTTATGATAAATGTAACAAGGATAGATAGATAGATAGATAGATAGATAGATAGATAGATAGATAGAT
>NW_020769319.1:15357893-15418203 GCF_900518735.1 Pseudonaja textilis
ATGATGAATGAGACTTCATCGAAACGTTGCCTAGACACTTTGAATCTTACGCGGGAGAAAACCCGAACAACCAAAGATCCACATATATATATATATACATACACACACACACACACACACATACACACACACACACACATATACACACACTCACACATACATACATATTTACATGAATTCTTGCAAAACATTTTAATAGATGCTAATACAGAATCACTGTGTTAGCTGATGTTGCCTAGATCTTGCTCTACAAATTATTGTGTATTTTGGAGTTAATCACATGAATGCATCTGTGACACTAAAGTACCATGCAATAATAGTGTACACAATGATTAAAATAGTAATACTAGCCTACATATTTTATTTTATTTTATTTTTCTTTCCTCCTCCTCCTCCTCCTCCTCCTCCTCCTCCTCCTCCTCCTCCTCCTTATTCTTCCCACCCTCTCCTCTTTCTTTCTCACACTTCTTAATTATCCATCTCCCTCAGAGCTTCCCTGCCTGCCTGCCTGGATGGGACAGACTGATGTAATGGGGCTGATGTTGAAATTATATTTCAAGCTCCAAATACTCCCAAAATTATCAAAAGAATCAAGCTAAGATATAGTACAGCTATTTTCCCCTTAAAACAATGGATTTCCACATCTCTGTAATAAGCTGCTTCTGCAAACATCTTGATTATTGCTTACTATTTAGAAACTTTACTCCAGAGAAGTGCATGAGAAGACCTCTGTTTACAGCAAAACATTTTAGTATTCAATTCTTTTTAATAATTATTTCCCTCCAGCCTGTTGCAAGCTAAAACTGCCCCGGAGTGTGATTTTATTTCAGGTTTAAACAGACATTCTTGACTATATTAAACATTATGGTACAAAACAGAGCATTTCAACATGTTCTAATAACTGTAAAAACATCTTTATGGTCAAATAGAAATACAGGGAAGTGCAAATATTTTAAATGGATGGATCTAAAAAAGATGCAACCCCCATTCCCTCTCAGCACAAATAGTTATATAATATATACATATGAATTCATTTGGCTACCGAGTATACCAGACTTCAGTGAGATTTACTCCAGGTTTAACTTTCTGTGTCAGCACTCACACTACCCATATTTTTTTCCTAAGAGAAAAACATTTCTTATCAAAATAAAAATGTGGCAGAGTTTTCATCAGACAAATAGGGGACTCATCAGCCTTTCTCTGACAGTAAATAATGCATGGAACTTTATTCTCTACCAGATGTTCTGGTCTTCGACTACATAGACTTTGATTCCATAGAGGAGATGATGCCTCGTGTGATATTCCCTGCCAGGGCTCTCACTGGCAACAGACATTATGTAGGGCACCATATCTCACCAAGAGATCTCCAGAGGATTGTAGTCAATCTTCCTGAGTCCCAGGGAAAAGAAAAGGTTTCTGTACATCATTTACGACCTAGCCAGATGCTCAGCATTGCATCTTCTGTTCTGATGAGCCCTTTGTCACCTGCTGTGGAACACTGACCCATCAAGTTAGTTTGATTGGGAATTAGGATGGACTAGTATGAAGAAGGAAAGGCAGATACAGTAGGGTTTTAGATAATATTTTTTTTTCAAATGAACCAGTGGAGAAAATACGTATTTGAGGATGAATTTTTTTTTAAAAAAAGAAAGAAAATTCAATTACTTAGTGTGCAAATAATTT
The DNA here is from genome assembly GCF_900518735.1 of Pseudonaja textilis. The sequence goes on from NW_020769319.1 coordinate 15,359,577, forward strand.
ATTATTTGCAGTTGCAGTACATAAAATTTAGCCTTTTTTAGAAGTGAGATTACTGCTTTCCTATGTAATCAATTCTCAGAAACCCCTAAAGAAGTAAAATTCTTATTGATAGCTTTGGTTTTCAGAAACCACCTGGTACTTCCTTAGCATTATCAACTGGCTCAGTTATGTAATTTTATTTTATTTTTTTATTTACTTTACATTATTTGCTATGTTTTACTTGTTATTGGTCTTGGACTATAAATAAATCAATAGTATCCTCATTGTTAGAAAAAAACCCCCATCAAATTATTTAGAGGTATTTTGTCTCTTTCCTGCAATCCAATGGTAGGTGCCTTTATTTCTGCAGAACAGACACAACTGCCATCAGGGATCTGAATATGCTTTCTGTTACTAAGTTTTCTGATGTTCAATCTGTCACTTTGTTAGGGACATATAAATGAGTAGATTCATATCTTTGCAAAATTATATTTCAAGATTAAAAACTGCAGAATCTGAAAGCTTTTGAAAAACCTTGCCTTCTCTCTGACTGCTGCACTTTCACTCCCTTCTCATTTCAAAGCTGTTTTGTTCTGTTAGCAACAAATATTGACTGCAGCTGAATCTGATGGTGTTGTATATTTCTGTCTAGTCATTCTGGCCATTTTCCTATGCTGTTCAGATAGAAGTAGCAGTTTCTAAATAAACTGCTAGGAATATTTTACAACAGTTTTGTAAATCTGAACATATTTAATCATTTTCAAATGCAATTGAACCTAAGTAATGTTTACTTATATTTCCTATTTTTATCTGTTTCTCTCTAGCCATTGAGCAAAGATCTCATTGTCTGATGTCTTACTAACAAATACATAGGAGATTACATGTGATGGGGCTGAATCTATATTATTAAAGAGAGGTTATCAGTATTAATTCCATTACATTTAATGTAATTTGTGTCCCATAATAGCATATTTCTTAAAAGGGAGACCAGAGTGTGGCAGTGATTAAATCTTTTGTGAACAAAACTGCTTTGAGGTATATTGTGCATTTAATTTTTAATCAAGGCAACCATTACAAATGTTAACAAAAGCTAGTGAATATTAAACAGATAACCCTTGACATTTATTTGATTAATTTCTTGTTAAGCTTTGGAATTTGAAGGGCTTCACTAATAAACAGCTCTCCTTTGGAAATTTCAGTCATTCGACTGCCTCGCTGGGTAGACCAGACTATAAAATCAGCTCCATAGGACAGTGGTGGCTAAGCTTTTTGGGGCTCCTGTGCCGAAAATTGTGCATGCATTTGGCTCGCTCACTTGCATGCCATAACCGAGAAGGCAGTGCACATGAGGCACCCATGCCCCCTGCGCATGCATGTGTGACAACCCCCTGTGTGCACCACATGTCCCTGCACATGTGCGTGTGATCCCCCATACACGCCATGTATCTCTGCACATGTGCACGAGACCCCGTGCATATCTGCGCATGCACGTGCATCTCCCATGCACCCCCAATCAGCTGTTGGGTGGGCGGCACGAGCATGCGCAGTGGGGCTCTTCCGGGTGACCTCTCGCGTGCCAGCAGAAGTGGCTCTGAGTGCCACTTCCGGCACGTATGCCATAGGTTCGCTATCACAGCCAAGGATGTCTAGAAAAGCTTATATTGATATTGGCTATAAAAATCTCCATCAAGGCCGTTTCCCTTATTCTCTATACTAGATCTCTTTCATAAATTCCAAATCTTTTTCGAGTTTAAGAGTCTACTCTACAGCCTTGTTTGTGCCCTTGGTTTCAATAGGCTAGAAGGTATTATCAACCTTTGCTTTTCCTACTTGCTTTTCCATTTATTTAGCTGCAATTGCTTTAGCATTGCTTGGGCTGGAGTTTGACTTTACTTGCGACATAATGAGTCATAATAATAACTTGAGGTACATTATTTTGAGAAATGAAATGATCATGTTGAACCAACAATTTGGGTCCTTATAGGTGATCAGAAACTTTTTCTGATACCTATCTTGTTAGTGAAAGAAAAAGAAACAAATAGGAATGTGGAGCTCGTACTGGCTTTTGTTTTACCTCAAGATATCAGCATTAACACAATGGAACCAAAATACGACAAATTTTTTTATCCTTAGGATCATAACATGGAGTTTAAGATGATCTCTGTGAGCTATAGATCTTTTCTATTTTTGCCAACAAAGGGAGAACAGATTATATGCTTTCTTCCAGCATTGCCTTTACAGTCCAATTCAGGTCCAGTTAAGAAACCACATTTTTAGTATTAGAATTAGAATAACAGAGTTGGAAGAGACCTTGGAGGTCTTCTAGTCCAACCCCCTGCCTAGGTAGGAAACCGTACACCACTTCAGACAAATGGGAACTCATCAAATTTGCAGATGACACCAAGCTGGCAGGAATAGCCAACACTTCAGAAGATAAGTTTAAGATACAGAAGGATCTTGACAGACTTCAACATTGGGCGCTATCTAACAAAATGAAATTCAATGCTGAAAAAGGTAAGGTTCTACATTTAGCCAAGAAAAATCAAATGTACAGGTACAGTATATGTGGTACCTTGCTCAATAGTAGTAATTGTGAGAGGGATCTCAGAGTCCTAGTGGACAACTATTTAAATATGAGCCAGCAGTGTGTAGCAGCTGCCAAAAATGCCAACACAGTTCTAGGCTGCATAGAAGAGGGATAGAATCAAGATCATGTGAAGTGTTAATACTAGTTTATAATGTGTGTCTTTTTAGTCGAACAGGTTGAACACATGCACGCATGCACACACGTACACATTCAAGAGAAAACATGAAAAAAGAGTAAGTACAACATGTATAAATAAAATACAGGTTTTTAAAATGTCATAGTTGTAACTTTGTTAAATATAATAACTTGTACTGTTACAATTATGCAGTTAAGAATCATTGTAGAACTTAAGCCAAAAATGTCTATAAAAACTATGGTCTATACTATTTGAATTACCAAACAGAATTGTACACTATATTAAGATCAGACCATATTACTAAAGATTTATTCTGTGTAATGTATTTATTTAATTATTCATTTATTTGTGTACTTGAGTCAGGGTTGATTCCTGCCAAGTGCCTAAATTAGATTTTTTTGGCAAGATTTTCAGAAGTGATTTGCTATTTGCCTTTTTCCTACACTGGAGAGTGAGCAATTGATACTAAGCCAGCTGCTGACTTTGGGCCAGTCACAGTCTCTCAGCCCCAGCAAGGAGGAAATGGCATTCTGAAATCTTGCCAACAAAGCTGCAGGGATTTGTCCAGTTGCCAGGAGTCAAAACTAACTCGGAGGTGTGCTCTGTGTATGTGTGTGTGTGCTTGTGTATGTGTCTTTAAACAGTGGTGTCCTCTCTCTCTCTCTCTCTCTCTCTCCAGTGGTGTCCATTTATTCTTGAACTTGATTCTCAAATCCAGTCATATTAGCTATGAGAATTAGATCAAAGTGCACAGGTTTACAGTACCCTCAAAACAAAGGACCAGATTGAAAATATCAGTTTCGCAGTACAGTACTTGTACAGAGAGTGAGAATGTTTAGGATCAAAATATATTTGAAAAGCAAATGTTGTTCAGCTTGCCTGTACATTTTTGAAGTTTTTTAACTGTTTATATTTTGAAGAAGAATCTCAGCAGGCTTTGCCGTCTGGGGTTATAGAATCTAATGTGCCACAGCAGTGACTCAGTGTCTGAAAAGGTCATGGAGCTTTGAGCATTGTTTTGTTCTATGTTTTGGGTGAGTACAAGTCTTCAGACAGCACAGACAGCCTGAGTCATTTAAGATCTTTTATTTTCAATTAATTTTGCAGCACCATTGCTAGACAAACCCTTTTGAAGTGAGGTTTCTTTCCTTGATAGTTGGGCTGTTAAAGATCTGGTTGCTGATCAAGAATTTCTCGTGATTCTGAACTTAGTTTGAAACTGGAACAATATATATTTGTACTTTATAATCCCTCCCATCCAAATCCAACATTTTTTTTAAAGTAATTGCTTTAATTTTAAGAAGAAACATTCAGTTCTAAATGAAACAGCAACAAGGCAATATCTTGTTATGGTATCTTATGAAACAGTGAAAAGGCAAAATAAGAATATTTATGCAAATGAACTGCAAGACAAAATGGGAAAAATGCCTTGTCACATCACCACCTCCCTTCACATGAGCTTTATAATTTGAACTCTGTCTTTAGATTCAGCTCTCTGATTCAGTTTTTATATACCTATTTTATTTATTTGAGTTTGAATGGCATGGTGGCCTAGAGGTGGAGCTCTCGCCTCACAATCAGGAACTGTGAGTTCCATCCTGGATCGCAGCACTTATTTTTCTCTCTCTGAGCACAAAGAGAAAATATTTGCTGTGAAATCTGCATAGGCGTCAGAAAGGGCATCTGGCCAGTAAATGCTCAGCTCCATTCAGTCGCCCTGACTCTATCCCAAAGTATAGAGTCATTAAAAGAGCAAAGTATAGAGGGTCATTAAAAGAAAGAAAAATATTTATTTGAGTTATATATCCTATATTTATTTAGTACAGCACATGATGAGGTTCATATTCTTCCCTGTCCCTATTTTCTTCACAACAATAATCTTGTGAAGTGGGATGGACTGAAAGAAAGTGTGCCCAACTGTATTGAGCTGGATTTAATGCCTAGAGGAGGTTTGTTAATTGTCCATGATTCTAATCATTAAACCAAACGAGCCCCCAATAATATGTGGTATCTATCTATAATATTTAACAAAATTAATATATTCCACACATTTATATTTCTTATATGGCAAAGAAAACCTCAGAACAAATAGGAAGCTCAGGTGACATGAAATTTTAGTATTCACATGTGTGCTAATTTTAGGTATGACTGCAAAAATAAATATTTGTATACCTAGAAGATTTTACAGCAATAAGAAAATTATCACCTTTCAACATTTTAAAATGATTCAAAATTAACTGTCTTGCTTGTAAAACATATTTAATTTACTCCTGGCCTCCAGGGCTGAAAGATTCTAATCAATATCTTTGTAGAATTCAGTGCTAATTGATTTATTGTTCAATAAGAGGAATGGGACATAGTGTGAAAACTCAATATTGTTTTGCTAGATAGAGGGAAATGGTTGGAGTTCAGTGAAGATTGTCAATTAGATCCTATTGGCAGTATGGTATGAATGGTTCTAGCTTTATAGTTTTAGTTTATTGCTATAGATTTAATATGCTGTTCAAAAAGAACATGGATGAGTTTGAACAAAAACGTATATCAAAAGAGTAGGAGCTTTATCATATGTAGACATGTATCTGTTGGACAGATCAATGAGTATAAGCCATAAATCTATATAGTACCTCTTTACTTGGATCTATATAGATCTGAGTATGAGGTATTAGCATAATGTGAATTGGTTAGATTAGCCTTCTCCAACTTTATCCCATATAAATATGTTAGGACTAACATGTCCAGAATTTCCAGTCACCTTCAAGACTTCTTGTACAAAAAAAATTCTTGTGTTGTATCAGAAGAAGTTGGCTTGCAATTTGGGGATTGAGCACAGATACAATAATAAGTAGAAGGGCTTTGCTCCAATGTTTCTGGTGTAGCACAAGCTGTCTTATAGTATGGTAGGCAGTTCAGTAATTCAGCAATGCAAGTTCTCAATTAGTTTACTACAATACCTTCTACATTAAGCTTCCTGTGAAGACTACTCAGAAACCAGAGCAGCTGATGTGTTAAGCAGTATCTGCCAGACTTCCACAGTAGATTCAACAGAAAACCAAAGTCAAACTTAATATTACTTTTATTATAAAGTTATGGTAACAGATTTTTGCAAGTTTCCCTCCCTTTATCTTCATGAGAACTAGGCGGGTCATGTCTGAAATGTTTTCTCAATTTAAATTTCTGCCTCAGTCTCGTATTTCTTTTACCTGATTGTTGTGTTGTGGTAGCAGCTCCTTCTCTTGATGCTTGAGATTTTCTCTTTTTCCCATTACATTATCGGACATTAAGAACATACAATACTGACATTGTGAGCTTTTGATTGCTAGTTAATTTATGGGCACAGCTTAAAGTATGGATCTGACTTATAAAGCTGTTTTATATCTTGATGTCTGACAGTGAGAACAATCAACCAATGGAACAGCTTGCCTTCAGAAGTCGTGAGAACTTCATCACTTGAGACATTCAAAAAGAGATTGGACTGCCATTTGTCAGAAATGGTGTAGGGTCTCCTGCTTGGATAGGGGGGGTTAGACTGGATTACCTACAAGGTCCCTTCCAACTCTGTTAATCTAATTTAATCTAATCTATTTGCTGGACTGCCTGCTCCAACCCCAATCAGCTCAACTTGCTAGATCACATAGGGAGATGGTCCTACAATTTGAAAAGCAATTGAAACTAAGGGAATAACAATAGCACTTAGAGTTATATACTGCTTCACAGTGCTTTACTGCCCTCTCTAAGCAGTTTACAGAGTCAGCATATTTCCCCCAACAATCTTGGTCGTCATTTTACTGATCTCGGAAGGATGGAAGGCTGAGTCAACCTTGAGCCAATCAGGATTGAACTGCTGGCAGTTGACAGAATTAGCATGCAATACTGCCTTCTAACCACTGCGCCACCACAGCTCACAGGAAGATTCTTTTCAGTGACAATGGTACTTTGGAATAGTATCTGCAGGGAGATCAGAGTAGGGTCCCCTTCCCCCATTAATGTGTGAGTGTATAATTGTGCTGTCTTTTCTGTCTTTGTCTAAAAATACTAAATTTAGATTCTAAATGGCCAACAACATCGAAGCTATATTAGATGATAGTGCTAGATCTTAAAGATGACTTTCCAGAAATAATAATAATAATAACCTTCTTTGTGGAGGCCTTTGAATAGCAGTTCAAAACTGCTGTTGCTGTGTGCGCAAGAATATATTTATACCAAGTGTGATGAACCAGATGAAAGAAACCAGCATTTGTCACAAACATACTCCAGGTGTTTCTTATCCATGTATGCTATTTTCAGTCTTTCATAATTTACACTGAAAATCTATTCTTGCGACTTTCTCATAATGCAGAAACCATAATGTTCACATTAATTCATTTCATTTCAGTTTTAGCTACTACCCGCTCAGCTTTGCTAATGCCATCTTTTAATATCAGTTTTTCACGCAATGGAAATTGTATACAGTAGTGACAGCATTTAGACTTATATACCACTCCATAGAGCTATACAGCACTTTCTAGGTGGTGTATTATGTCAGCATTAGTTACATGTTGTCCCCCAACAATCTGGATTTTCATTTTACAACCTTAGAAGGATGGAAGGCTGAGTCAACCTTGAGCCTATTGGGATTGAACTCCAGGCTGTGGGCAGAGTTTGCCTGCAGTACTGCAGTTTATCACTGTGCCACCAGGGCTCCTGTAAGACCAAACATAGTGTACTCACTGCTATATAATGTTGTCATTGAGGTATAACCCAAATTTGTGCAGTATGTTCTATTTAAGGTGGCTAAGAAGGTTCTGCTAAAATAGGAATTATTTTCAAGGAAATAGTTATATATGTTTGTATTTCATGTTCTGATAAATCTGTAAGTTTGTCAAATACATTTCTGATGGAAATAGCTTGCTCAGCTGTTTCCTGTTATCAAGAGCAGTAATTAATTAACATTAATTAATCAGAGGAACTGCTTACCTTTAAAATTTATGGGTGCTTCATTACTAGAGGATTTTAAGAAGAGATTGGACAGCCATTTGTCTGAAATGGTATAGGGCTTCCTGCTGGAGCAGAGGGTTAGACTAGAAGACCTCCAAGATCCCTTCCAACTATGTATTCTGTGTATTCCCTTCTTACATTTTACTGTTAAATTATAAAATACTAATTGTCCTGATTCTAGAAATAATAATGCTGGCATAGAAGTGAGAGCTACTGTCATATAATCCAAAACTTCTTCACTAGTGGGAAGGCACTAGTGGAAAGTCACTCCTACTACCATTAAAATGTATAAAGAGAAACTCAACTGTGATTGCCTGCTTTTGTGTTCATGATGTCCTTGTGATGTGCATCACACTGTATTAAGTGGTTGTTCTCTAATCCAGTTCTTAGTTGATTAGGGCAGCAAAGCTTGGCTGCACATACTAAGTTTCTTCAAGTGGATTATTTGTTGCAGCTAAAATTATAGAAAAAGAGAGTCATGTAAAATAACGTAAAGAATGTTTATATAGATAAAAATTGTTAGATTAACAGTCTTTTAAAATTCAAATGAACAGAAAGTTTGGCCCACAGTTTTTTTTTTGTTTAGAACCTTACATATTTCTTTAAAATTCACAGAAACTGGAAAATAAACTGTCTACTTCTTTTTATTAAAAAGAAAATGAAACAATATCCTTCCATCTCCATACTTAAGGCTGATTCAGTCCAGTCAACTTCATTTACCAGATAATAGTAATGATAACTGGATTGTTTGAATTCTAATGCCTTAATGCAATGGCCCTGTGCAGCATTAGATAATTCATAAACAATTCATTGAAGAGAAGCAGAAAACTGTATTGTTGAATTATTGAAAAGAAAAACTATCATAGAAAGAAAGAAAGAATTGCTAGAAAAGCTTCTTTTTTGAATGTGTTTTTCTCGTCTCTCTAGGGCCTAACCCAGCTCCTAGATCTTCTGCTACAAGTAGTATTAGCCAAGGCCTGCTAATGTTGCTTGTGGGTAATTTAAAACAAAATCTCATTAATATTAGTATTGCTTAAACATTTTGCATATTTAATCATTCTATCTGTGTAGTTGAATTTATAAATAAAAGAACATCAAAAGACTTGGGCAAATGCTGTTGTTTGATTTTCTTTTTTATTGGTCCTTTTATTTGCTTTTTGTCATCTCGTTTTGAAAAATTGTGTCAGAAAACATTCTGAATATATTCACATTGTTTCGCTTGAAAAACATCCTTGATTCTGAAGAAGCAACAAGTCCTTCAGGAATTAAGATAAATGTCTTAAACCCTTGTTGCCGTTTTAATATTGCAACCTGGTACTGAACAAGGATTTTGTAAGGAAGTCAGTTCTGTCTTGTGGTAATCACCTTTTTATTTAATAGTAGAAGAAACAATATATTAGAGATTAAACAAAATTCAGTTGAGAAAAATAGATTTTTTTTATTGAGATGTTTCATATTGTTAAAAAATTTCAAGGCCTTTTCCAAAAGGCTACAATTGTATCTTTATATAATTGTCATAGTAAATGCGATCACAGTACAATTAATGTATTAACTGTTGCAGTAATCGTTATTGTTGTTACCTAAGTTGTCATTTCTTTCTCCAATGACTTAAGGCAAAAATGTTGAATGATTTGGGACATGGCTGCAGGGTTCTTCCACACAGCATATGAATGTATATTTTTCTAGTCTGAATTGGTGGGAAATTGCCAGCATAATATACAATGATCCCACACCAAAGGTCTAATCAGCCTCATAATGTGACTTTTCTCCTTGCAGCTCTGAAAGACAGAGATTGGTAAAACTTTCCCCTGTCTTTGTTTCCATATCAGCAAACATCAGGAAAAAGTACCTTCAGTTGTTTTCCTTGAAGTAGGAGCAGACTTGGGTGGTTGCTTGAGTTAGATAGAAGCTTTAGGCAAATTGTTCCACTGATAGGACACTGACATAGAAATGATACATATCAATCAAAAGAATGGGCTATTTCTGGAAACATGTGTATTGGGTTTTTTTTAAAAAAATACTAGCAGACCTTACTCAAAAATAGTTTAACTCGGTGGAATAGAGGCTAGGTACAGGATGAAGTGAGAAGGAATTGATACAATGTTTGTAAGACTGCTGCCATTTCATCCTCCAGCCCATTATTTCATTAGCTGGGCTGCTTGTGGATAGAGAGTTACTAATTTTATATAAGACTGGTGAATAAGTTTACTTTCTTATCAACTGAAATGGAAGAACTTCGTCAGTTGAAGACCAATTGCAAACAATCTCAACTAAATAAGAAAACTCTTAATGGGAACAAATCATAAGGGCATCTCTTTGCCAATTTAAATTAAATAGCAGTCTTCACTCCCCCTCTCCCTTTTTGTTTTGTTTCATCACAGTAGACAAGCCTATTGGTCTTTCAAAAGACTGTAGAACACCTACTTAATAATAGATTGTGTAGTCTTCCAGAAGACTAATATGCCATTGTATACAGTATAAGGAGCCCAAAGCATGGGCAGATCTAGTTTAGTTTAGTTTACTTTATTGTCATTGCACCTCGTACAACAAAATCAAACACCATCTTCAGTGCGCATAATGACCATGACCATGAAAATAAACACAAATACACATTGAACCGGAAACCCCCAACACCACACAAACACTGCACTATACAGCAGAATTCAAAAGAGCTACTGCTCTGCGATAGAAGCTGTTTTTCAACCTATTTGTCCTTGTTTTTATGATACTGTACCATCTGCCAGATGGCAATAGTTCAAAAAGAGGGTTCCCAGGATGAGAGATGGATCTTTGAGGATGTTTTAAACTTTCTTAAAGCAGCGGGATTTATAAAGCTCTTCCAAAGAGGGGAGAGCACAACCGATGATCCTCTGGGCAATGACATTAACCCTCTGGAGTGCTTTCCTATCTGCCACTGTGTAATTGGCAAACCATACAGATGTTAAAATGCTCTCTATGGTGCAGCAGTAGAAGGTCACCAGCAGTTTTTGATTCAGTTGTTGTTTTCTGAAAAGTCTCAGGTAGTATAATCCCTGCTGGTCCTTTTGACCAGGGCTACAATGTGGGCACCCCAGGTCAGGTCCTCTTTTAGGGTAACACCCAGAAACTTAAAACTGGCCACTTGCTCCACTCGGTCTCCATTGATAAGCCATATCCTCACAGAAATATACAGAATTAAAATTATTTGCTATCCTATGTTGAAAAATAATGCAATATTAACATTCTTTCAAAAAGTCTTGCAATGCAGTAATGGCAATGAATGCATCTTAATTTTTAATACAAGAAATATAACCCAAATAAACAAAAGTTATTTTAGGGTCCTTCATAATTTTTTAAAGTAGGAAAGGGTCCTGAGAGTGGAAAAAAAGGTTTAAGAATTATTGTTTTAGGTGACTTTTATTTATGGTACACATATGTTTTCAACTTGGAAACATAATTTCCATAATGTTTATGACAAATGTGTTTGCTGTGACTCCAGTAAACTTTGGCCTAACAGCACACAGCATAAACACTACAAAACAAACTAAGAAACACTAAGAAATAAATTTATTTAGATACAGAGCCTAAGGCTGATAATTTTGGAATGATAAATTACTCAAGTAATTTTTCAAGTCATTTCCCTAATTTTAGCAGAGAAAATGTGTATATCCTCTATGCAGACAGAGTACAAATATTCTGGTGAACCTGGAAATAAATCACTGACATCAGACTCTGGGTGGGCATTCATTTATTTATTAATTTTTATCAAGTACATTTTATTCTTTTATATCTATTATGTTTATGTCTATTAAATAAAAAAAATTTTTTTGAGAAATTCTCACCAAAAAGTGTGTTCTTGGGGGGTAAAAAAGGAAATGCTTACTGAAATTATTCATAGGGAATTCCACAATCATTTGAGATAAATCAAATTATAAGTTTGAGTCTGCTGTACACTTATGGCCTGTATCAATAGCTGAAAACCTATCACAGATGTGTAGCCTTACAAACAGGTTGTTCTATGTCTTATGTGATATAGAATGCATATTATTCTATACTTGGATCTGGGTTTAATTATAAAGAATCTTGAATTTTAATTAATATTATTTCATTATGATTTTCAGTCTTATAAATACATTCATGCAGAATATACTGTATGTAAATTTTTTTTAAAATATCAGGAATACTTGAGTGATACAAGCTGTTGCAACACTGAACAGTTTAATAGAAATATATTAAATTTACATGTTGTATACTAGAAAATAATCCTTTCAAATTTTATGTGATTTTTGGAGCAAGATTGGATTGAGAGAATTATTGATTTCTGTTACAATCAGCCTTGGTCATACATAATCTAAAAGCACAATGAAAAGTAAATTGTAATTTCTTCATTGGCTTAAAATTATTGTTCTTGAAAGAAAATATTTTAAATACTCAAAACATAAATAAATAAAAATCTGCAAATTTCAGATATTTTTTCCCTATATCCTATTTTTGTTATATAAGTGTCTAGCATAGTCCATACCCTCAAAGTCGTATCTAATCCAAATGTATTAGACACAACTTCTGGGATATTCAGTGTGTTATGAATGATGAATTTTATATTTCAATTTATCTAAGAGATAAAGTTGAGAAAAGTTGATATCCAAGTAATTAGTTGTTGCATTCCGTTCTATTTTTACTTATTCGAAATTATTGAAGAAGTGATAGAGTTTATACATTAACAAGTAACAGGTTAGAGCTAGTTCAAAGTGGCTACTGTCAATTAAACATGACAGTGCTGATAATCCAGATAACATCATGATGAAAATTTGCTCCCCCAACATCTCATGCACATATACAAGCCTCAGTGCTTGTGTGATGACCACACAGTCCATTTATTTACTTAAATAATGAAGTCATCTGATTCCAAATAGCTCTGGGTAACTTGCATTTTAAAAGCAAGGGGGAAAAAAATAGAGAAATAAACCCAGCACATCCAAAAGGTAAAACTGTACATAACAGGAAAGAACAACATACAGAGGCTCAGCCACTTACTTACCTAAATATTTTCTGAACATCATCAGGACATAAATTCATGAATCTTTGAGGAGGAGATCGCTATTTCAAAGGACAGGTTTTGGGGACGGAGAAGGCATGCCTCCTCAATCACAACAGATGACATTATTTAACTGAGGTGCTTTGGAGCATATCCACTTTGCCTGATCTTACCAAATAGGCACAAACAATCTTATGACCAGGGTCTTAAATTACACCTTGATGCCCACTGGAGGCCAGTGCAGCTCATCGAACAGTAATGTCACTGCAAGGCCATGTCATTTTGGATCAGCTTCATGTAGAGCAATGTAATAATCCAATATTTTATAAGTTCCTCCCCTTTTCACATGTCTTTCTATTTATGTCTGAGTTTTTGTGTCATGGGATTTTTAATGTTGCTTATGGTTATAAATCTGATTTGTCCTCATCACTTCTTATAATTCAGAATTATTGGTTTTTCTTCTGATAAATAGCATCAGCATTTAGTTTATATACCACTTCACAGTGCTTTACAGCCCTCTCTAAGTGGTTTACAAAGTTAGCATATTTCCCCCAAGAATCTGGGTCCTCATTTTACCGACCTTGGAAGGGTGGAAGGCTGAGTCAGCCTTGAGCCTGGTTGGATTCGAACTGCTAAATTGCAAACAGCTGGCAGTCAGCAGAAGTAACCCGCAGTACTGCATTCTAACCAATGTGCCACCATGGCTCATAAGTATTTTATGGTCACACCCACAATAACAATACCCTTGACACGTTTTTTTAACATTAAACAGGCCTACTATTCAAAAAGGGAGGCCTTGAGCTTAAGGCACAAACTGTGCAGAGAAGGGTTTGGGGTGATGATCTACTACTTCTTCCTTAAAGAATCCCTTCAGGAAAGCCAACTGTGAAACAGTGCGATCCATTTGGGAAAAGAAGCATTAAAAAAATTTAGATGAAAGAAAATGTGACAACTATCATTATGTGTTTCTAAAATATTTATATATGCATCCTTTCTTCTTCCTTCTAAACATCAGAAATATAAAGAAACACTTATTTTCATTTTGAAAAGGAGTATTAAAGAAGGGAAATTAAATTGCTGGGATGCATTTATTTAGGGAACCATTTGTATTTTATTGGGAAGAATTTCCACCCAATTTAACAAAATAATTTTCTTTACAGAATTGTAAATGGCAATTAAAATTGTGTTGGATAGACACTAATACACATTTCCTGCATAAACAGAGCCAGGGAAATAGACTTAGCTGAGATAATCTAAGTGCCATTGCATGGAGTGTTCAAATGTCAGTCTTATGGTCTTCATAGAAAATAATGGGGAAATAAGGTTATAGCTTTCAAATAATTGGCCTAGTTAGGGTGGAGGCACTGCTAGCAAGAACTTAATCAAAATTTGAAATAAAATAACCTCATTGGCACAGTTTCATGGAGTGTAAACAACTAGATTATTTTGATTTGATAAACAACACAGTCTGTGGCATTTTATTTCAAATGACTTCAAGTGAAGGGGTAAAACATTTGCCAATTTCATTTTCTGTTATCTAAGCTGAAAAGAGAATGACCCCTTTACAAGAAAGCAAAAGTATTAGCTTGAAAGATATTAGGATATTTATACTAATGCATCCTTTTAATTCTAATTAGAAATGGGAGAAACGTCAGTTCCATCTTTACCTGTTAAATGTAGAATAGTTTGTCACAACTGCTAAAACCAAATCAGTATTCTTTATTCCTAATTAGTTATTAGGTTATTGTTGTTAGAGCAGTGTCTTTTGGTGAGCATAAATTTTCTTCAGGTAGTCCTGAATTTACAATTAGTTGTTTAATTGTTTAATTGCCATAACAATGGCCTTAACCATAAGCACTTCCAGCCAGCATAAAATGTCGCACCTGAGGTCACATGACCATATTTCAGAAGCATGGCAGTTTCCATTTACAACTAGTTGCCAACTCTTCTATGTTCACATGATTGCGATTTGCAATTTCCAGCTCAATGGCTAAGCTTGCAGGCAAAGTTTTCATTAGACCAGACGTATTTGAGGTCTGTTCCTCCATGTGATGAGAGATTTTCCCTCCATCAAATGTGGGATAATTACCAATTTAGATGTTTTACCAAACACATGATGGTAATACCTATTAACATTTATTCCTCATGATGGCTAATTACTTCTCTTTGCATTTGACTGCTGAGAAGTGGCAGTGAAAAAGTGTTACCTACTTTCTTTTTGTCCTTGTGAACTGTACAAGTGCATCTAGCTTAATATGGGTTGCTATAATTGGATATTGCACGAGAGAGTTAAAACATTGTTACTCTAATGAAGGGCCAACTTTCCACCTTTATGTTGGAATACTGTTTTTATATGATGTAGCTACTATAATAGCCACATGCTCCATATAGTTACATATGTACATACATATATACATATTTTTGTAAAACATCTTCCAATACGACTTACTATGAGTATGGATATGTTTTGGCAAACGAGAAAAAGAAAGAAAGAAAGAAAGAAAGAAAGAAAGAAAGAAAGAAAGAAAGGAGGGAGGGAGGGAGGGAGGGAGGGAGGGAGGGAGGGAAAAAGTATATGTGCTGATAAAGTAGGTTATCTAAGGAATTGAACCTTAGATTACAAAATTAAAAATTCAAACATGGCATTTCTCACACACACACACACACACACACACACACACACAGAATATAAAGCATTATAATACTGACAGATCCTGACACTCCTCACACATCGTGCTTAATGCTCACTATTTTCTCCTAGTCTATCTGTGCAATTAAGTATGGCCCTAGGCCAGTCCATAGTGGCCCACTATATCTCTACTGGCTAAAGTTTACAACTTGATAATTTATGTACAAGGCTTTTAATATTTGAAAGCAATATAAATGCAATAAAAGCTGGAGTACAAATGAAGTACAACAGGATTACATTTTGTTAGTACCGTACTTGGAGACTACCATGTCTAGACTGAGAAAAACATCCTGAAAAAAGGAATGATAAGGTTTGTTGTCTGGAAAACAATCTGAATGAGGTCTATAGAGTCACCAAGAGTTGACTTCAACTTGAGGGGTACTTTACTATTCCAACATATCTAAAGGATATCAAGATGTGGAAATCTGAGCTCTATTAGTATGCTCGATAAACATAACTGTACTTATATGAAGAAATAGGGCAACATATTGGTAAATTTGATCAGAATGCTGTGTCAGCAAGTGCCCTGAGCAGCCATTTGAATCATAAAACTGAAAAATTTGTGTACTGCTGTTTAAAATTCAGTGAGGTACAAAACGTAACTTACATAATTTACTTTTCTATTTAAATATGAATACATTATAAACTTTCAGGCTCATGGTTTTCATATTGTTAATATTTGTGGTGAATAGTGCTAAGAACACATATTTTTACAAGTTGTAAATAATTTATTCCTAGTTATAGACAAGTAATCTTTAATTATAATACCTTGATGTTATGCATATAGTTATAGTGATTAAGCATTTAAAATTGTAATTAAATCTTTCTCAATATATTCAGGTTAGGATATAATATTCCACTATTTATATTTGTTCTCAAACATTTTGATCTCAAACAAAATGAGATCTCAAACATTTTAATATGAAAATGTTAAAGTTAGACCAAAACAAAGAAACAGAAAGGGTACTTTATTCTATCATCAAACACATTTTCTCCATATGCCAGTGAATTAAAAATGCTAGCTAAAGGAAGCCAATGTTGAGTTAATTTATAGTAACATGACTACCAGATCAAAATGTGAATTGGGCAGTTACGTAACCTTAAGCAAGATCTGCATTTTTTCCCCAATGCACCAGAGGAAAAAAAATCCTCAAGAAGATTCAGATGTGTAAAATATGGGTATGCAATAATATTACAGCTTTGTGACCCCCCCTTCATAGATTTTATCTACAATATTTATTTATTTATTTGATTTGATTTGATTTGTCAATTGCTCACAAAATAAACTTAGTTATGAATACAAGAAATGAGTACATATAAGAAAAATAAAAGAAATAGGACAGGGACAGTAGATTTTGCTATTAACTCAAGTGCTAAAAGGTATCCGGGCTGTCTCATTTTTGTAATTCTGCCACTGAGATTCAAGGGACCCAAGATCCTTGTATTACCCTACCTTCTACGTCCTACTTTATCATAGCAGGGATATAGGTGTGTGTTCTTGGATGAGTCAAGAAGGTTGGAAGTATAAAGCAAGAATATAATTCCCAGCAAGATCACCGAAAATGTGAAGATCATCCTGCTATTCAGCTAAAAGCAAACAGGCACTTTTATTGGGTAGTAGTGATATGCTGGAGACAGATTATCACTTCAGTTACAATGGCAAAAGCATCAACGTGTAGTTAATATAAATTACTCCTGTATTTTTACCAAGAAAGATGTGGATATAAAATATAAAATGTAGAATGATTGACAATATAATGTTAGATGATAAGCCCATCAAGTTGGATGGCACTCAACATGCTACTGACAAGAAGATCTTTTGGAATACTAATGGTGTTTATGATGTGGCTAGATGAAAGTCTTGGCTCCTTATAATGAATGTATTTCTATTTGCAGAGCCTTAGAGATAGAAGACATAATGCATATAGTATATTTGAATATCAGTTGTTTAAGAAAGAGAAAGTTCAGTATCTTGGACCATATGCCACGCAAACATGGTCAGAATTAGAAAATTATATATAATACAATCCTTTAATTAAACAA
This sequence comes from Pseudonaja textilis, assembly GCF_900518735.1. Next base: position 15,376,999 of record NW_020769319.1, read on the forward strand.
GGTACAGTTGAGAACAGTGTATGTAGATCTGTTTGGATAACTTGTAGAGGTGACATACAATATGATTTGCTTTTTTCCTATTTCTTTTATTGTATTTTAATGTATGATATCACTGTTCTCTGTGTTATATATTATATTCTAATATGGCCTAATGGCTACCAAATAAAATATAATTAAAGCCTTTGAGATACCTAATTTTTGATGTTCCCATAAAGAAAAAGGAAGTCTGAAGCTGCAAAGTTAGAATTACAATAGGAATATGCAATGGATGAAGTTTGAACATGGCAAATTTCAATATATTGACAGGATAAATGTGAAAAGAGACTGCCAAAAATGAAGAAACAAAAGAAAACAAACTGGACATTGGAACTGTGGAAACTGCCAAAAAGACAAGTCAAAAAGAGAAAAGAAGCCAAACCAAGAAATACAAATAGTTCAGGAAAAAATTTAATAGAGTTTCAGATAATAGCAGAAGATACTGTAAAGACATCAAATATGAAAACAGGTATGGGAAAACAAGGAAAGTTCACACAAAAGATATCTGAACTCAGAAGGAGATTCTAACTTTGAATTGGTATGCTGAAGGCAACCAAACAGTAACTGATTCAAAAAAATATAAAAAATATATAGAAGTATACAGAAATATCTCATCAAGATATTTAGAAGATGTTCCATATTAAAAAGAATCTATAGTAATAGATGAAATTAGGTAATCACTCTGATCATTACCAAGTCAGAAGACTACAGTAACTGATAGAATATCAGGCATTGTACTCATAAAAACAAGGAAGCTACAATGGACAGAACATGAAGAAACACACTGGCTCCAGATTGGCAAAGGAGTGAGACAAGGAGTGTACACTCTCCCCTTACTTATTCAATCTATTATATATATATATATAATTCAGGTTATATGCGGTTGATGTATCTTTCTCCCATTTTAAAACCGCATCCATCTTCTTCCAACCCATCTTCCATATATATATTATAATAATATATATATGGAAGATGGGTTGGAAGAAGATGGGGGTGGTTTTAACCCTTGATCCTCCCCCACAGTCTTCCCTCAGCGATTTCGGCCGCCATGATCATAAAGATCGCATTGGCTATAACTGTGCCTCTCAGCTGATCGTTAAAACCATGGTTTTTCCCTTTAATGCTGATTCGCCATTCGGGGCTGTTTACAGCCTAAGGAGCGATTTAACACATGTGTAGCCTGTAGCTCTTGCGAGCGGCCATTTTGGAGGTTTCTTCTTCAACTGCACATGGCAAGCAGACATTTTGAAAGCTTCTTCTTCTAAAACAAGTGGCAAGCGAACATTTTAGGTGGCATCATCCCCCAAAGGCCGGCTTCTACCATTCATAAGCCCCTATTCAGGCTACTGCATAGGCAACACATAGTGAAGATGGCTTCCAGCACCTTTTGTGTCTGTTTATGCATATAATGGATCAAGACAAGGTCCACACAGTGCCTTCAGGCCTGATCTCTCAAGGCCCCCAAGCTGCCAAAAGAAAGAGAAGGAGACAACGCTCCCAGTCTGTTCAAAGGGAGGTGGCAGCGAAGATTAGGGCCAAAGCTTTGGGCCCTAAGAAAACATCCCAGGCCAAATTAAAGGCAAACAAATGAAGACATGTGGCCTTAGAAAGGCAGTTCACCAAAACTATTGAACAAATGAGGGGTCAACTACAACAGGCTTCCCAGCCAGCCAATCCTCTAGTTGTTCAGCCAGCTACTTCTAGGGAGATGGAAGATACCTCAGCTCCTCTTAGCCACCTCCAATCCTGGTCCCCAGAGCGACTTGAAATCCAAGCAGGGCCTCAAGACTTGAGCAGATCAGGTCCCAACTTCACCCAGACTCCTTGGGATCTTTCTTCTTTCTCTATCCCATCCATGGCCCAAAGCAGCTCTCGATCAAGACCAGAGGCCATTACACCAACAGCAGCAGGTCTTTGGTCCCCAGATCCTCCATCAAGAGGCAGATCTTCTGACATCAATGAAGTAGTCTCCATAGCCATCAGACAGGGTCTGGCAGAAGGGCTTCAACACATCTTCAGGCCTTCAGACAGACCTCATCCTTCTTTTCCGGCTTTACCTCTAGCTCAGATTCCCCAAAGGGGACTACCTCACTGTGTGGAACAAAGGGCCCATCTTACCTATGTGGAAGGAGTGGACCTCACTCAGGGAGATTATGCGGAATCATCTGAGTACAACCCCTCCCCTGATTCTGATCTGGAAGAGGGAGAAATCTGGGATACCAACCTCTCGGAGGAAGAGGAAGATCTGAGGCCTGATCAACCTCCTTCGGCTTCTGTATTCAAATCCGCATTATTCAAACCTCTCCTACAAAAGGCACTGGTCACAGCCCAGTTGTCAGCAGAGGAAATTGCCCCTGAGCCTCAAGTGGTACAATCGGGGCATGGGGATTCTCTCTTCTCCAAACCCATTGTTCATTTGGAGGTCCTTCCTTTCCCCATCATCTTTCTTGACTTAGTCAAGGAACAATTTGCCTTTCCCAGTGCATGCCCCCACCCATCGTCCCAAGACGATACAACGTGGGTCCTTCCTTAACTACAGCTCTGTCAGTTTCTCCAATAGACGCCCCAGTTGTGGCCTCCTTCTCCTCAAGCACTCCAATTGAGCCTGAGGATGTACTTAAGGCAGAGGACAAATGCTCCGAACAAACGTTGAAGCATAACCATCAAGCCTTGGCTTGGGCCATCCAGGCCTCGACTGCTGCATCATTTTTTACAAGGTCTTCCATCCACTGGCTACGCCAACTTCAAGACCGCATACTTCCATCAGACTGTAGGTTGCATCAAGACCTCAATAAGATCATAGCAGCAGCAGAGTTCTCAGCGGATGCCACCCTCAATTCCACCAAGCTCTCTTCCAGGGCCTTGGCTTCATCAGTGGCAGCTAGGAGAATGCTATGGCTATGAAATTGGCAAGCGGAGCCTCGAAGGAACTGGAAACTAGCTTCTGCCCCATGTACCAGTGAGAAGCTGTTTGGCGATGCTCTTGACCCATTTGTTGTTGAAAGAAAAAACAAAAGAAAGTCCTTTCATCAACAAGAAAGAGGGCAGACTTCCGCCCTACTCCATACCGGCCTCCCTCATTCAGTCCCAAAACGCTTCTCACTTCTCCAGACCTCAGAGAGCATATTCTCAGCATCAAGATCAATGCCATGAGGCTACTGTTGAGGTATTCCCCATTAGGAGAATGAGTGCACTCAGGGAAACGTAGTGAGAGTGGTGAGGAATAACACACAACCAGCACATAGATACAATGAATAGTAAAATGTAGGTTTTACTTCCAGTAAATGGGTAAACAAAGCCCAAACAACAGTCCAAATCATACAAGGTTAAAGCAGTTAGTAACAGTCCGGGGATCAACCAAAAATGAAGTCAAGTATCATAAACAGAGTTCAGTAAATGGAGTTTGCTAACAGTTGCAAGACTCACAGCAATCCAAGCAGAACGACGATCAGGCAACTCAGCAAAACAGGAAATACAAGAACAAACCAGGTTTCTGGCTCCATCTTATGGCTGTTGAAGGAACCTCAGTCAATTACAATTACAGCATTCTCTTAAAGATACAGTATTAAATGACTATCCTGGTTTATATATTTCCAATGCAACTGTTAGGTGACTATCATTCCTAACAGCTACCGGCAGACAACAAGCTGCCGGTAAACGGCCCTTTCATGGGGGAGGGGGTCACTCCTTCCATTGCTCTAAATAATCTCTCATTCTCCCCTCCCATCAGAGGTCGTTTGGCCTCCTTTGCTTCCAGATGGGAGGAGTCAATGACAGACGCCTGGGTACTCAATACAGTAAGGTCGGGGTTACACTTAGAATTTCTATCACCACCCCCAGAAACATTTCTGTTCTGCCCCGTTTCCTGAGACAGTTCATGGAGGGCCCTTATGGAATTGGCCATTGGTCACTTGGTCAATATAAGGGCCATTCAACCAGTCCCCCAAAAACAACATGGACATGGGCTTTATTCTTGGCTTTTTGTGGTCCCTAAGGCCTCGGGGGGAGGTTGGCAAGCCATTCTCAACCTAAAATTTCTGAATGAGTTTATCCCATATAGGCACTTCAAAATGCAGACTCTGCATTCTATTCTGGAGAGCATTCAGGAGGGCGATCTCCTCTCTTCCATTGATTTCATGGAAGCTTTCTTCCACATTCCCATCTGGCCTCATCATCACCAGTTTCTCTGTTTCTGTTTCCAGAATTCCCACTTCCAGTATCGGGCCCTTCCTTTCGGGCTCTCATCTGCTCCAAGAGTCTTCACAAAGATACTGGCGGCATTGGTGGCTTTGCTGCAGTCTGTTCCAGTGAGAATCCAATGCTACTTGGACGACATCTTGATCCTGTCATCCTCCACCCACTCTCCCTCAGGTTCAGGACCCCGGAGGTAGACCTCTTCACCTCCCCCCAAAACACTCAAGTGAACAGGTTTTTCACCAGGTTTCCTTGTCAGGGAGTGGAGGGGACCAATGTACTTTGGAGCAGCGGTCTCCTCTATGCCTTTCCCCCTCTTCCCATCATTCCAGCGGTCATTCGGAAGATGTTGGAGGAATGGGCAGAGCTGATTCTCCTAGCCCCCCCCCCCCATTGGCCCTGGTTTGCAGATCTGATGAACCTGTCTGTAGCCACTCCCTGGAGGGTTTCAGACCACATGATCTCCCTGCATCAGGGGACCCTGCTCCACCCAGATCCCGAGTGGTTAAATTGACCGTGCTTGAGCGGCAACTGTTAAGAGAAGCCAATCTCCCAGACAAGGTGTCTCGTAAATCATCTACAATGCCACCTGGAAGGTTTTTTGTTATTGGTGTCACAGGGAAGGTCTCTCCTACAGTAGCGGGGTGCCACAAGTCCTCCGTTTCCTCCAGGATGGCCTAGACAAAGGTCTGCCTCCTAACACTTTATGCTGTCAAGTAGCAGCTCTTGCTTCAGTCATCTCCTGGGATTCCTTTCCTTCCTTGTCCCATCAACCTTCAGTTCAGAGATTCTTAAAAGGGGCTTCCAATCTCCGCCCTCTTGTGGTTCATAGGTTCCCATTCTGGAACCTTCACAAGGTCCTCCAGGCCCTAACAGAACCTCCCTTCGAAACCCTCAGAAAGGTGTCCCTTCAAGTCTTCACCCTGAAGGTGATTTTCTTAATAGCTAAGCACTTCAGCTAGAAGGGTGTCAGAATTGGCTGCTCTATCTATATGGCAGGACCTCTGCACCTTTCACAATAAAGTTGTTCTTTGTTTAGACCCTACCTTTGTACCCAAAATAAATTCTGTATTCCACAGATCCCAAGACATAGTAGTACCTGATTTTTGTTCCCGTCCACACCATGTCCTAGAGGGCAAGTGGCACACCTTAGAAGTTAGAAGGGCTCTTAGAATTTATATCAAATGCACTTCAACGTTTAGGAAGACAGAGGCTGTGTTTGTATCCTTTTCCCCTTCCCACTAGAGGAACAAGGCCTCTCCTGCTTAACATAAGCAGGTGGATCGGGTCTTGCATCACAGAGGCCTACAAAGCCAAAGCTCTGCCAGTACCACACGGCTTGACAGCACACTCTACTAGAAGTGCTGCAACTTCGCTGTCTGGGCCACCCTTGAGGAGATTTGCAGAGCAGCTACATGGACATCCCTGTCTCTGTTCATCAGAGACTACTGCCTGGATTCGCCTCCACAAGCACAGCTTTTAGCAGCGAGTGGTGCCTACTTTGGAGTGAGAGACAGGATGAGGACCCTCCCGAGGACATGAAGGCTTGGTATGTCCCATCCTGGGCTCTCGCAGCAGCATGGAGGAGAATGGGCGTTGATAAATTTACCTGAGAATGCCCTTTCTATCTATGCTGCTAGAGAGCCCAGCCCCTCCCTCATTGCGTCCGGATTGTGGTAAGGTATCTTATGGTTCACGATTCTATTTTGGCTTTCAGAGACACTCACTGTCTGTCAAGTATCATCGCCAAAGGTTTCTCCCACAGGTTGCTACTTTTATACTAGACGGACTCAGCTTGATGATGTCATCAGGAGGAGTCATACCCATCCTGGGCTCTCTAGCAGCATAGAGAGAAAGGGCATTCTCAGATAAATTTACCAACGCCCATTCCATTTTTTTCTCCTTTAGAATGAGTAATTGCTAACATTTTGAGGGCAGATTGAGAGAAAACTGTAATTTGGGTTATTTTAAGTTCTTGGCCACCTATTAAGTCTTTGGTTATTTTTCTAAGTTTTATGAACATGGATTTCTCTCTGTTTATTCTTCTGAACTTTAGAATCTATAGCATAATTTCATTCCAAAACATAGTTTATTGTGAGTGATTGTGTAAAATCATAATATTGTAGAGTTATAAGGGACCACTGACCTTTCCTTCCCCCAACTTAGAGTATATCAACCTTGTATGTCTCTCTCTTGTTTGTAGCTGCAGAGAACCAAAAAACCCAAAAGTTGGCTTTGGGTTCCTGTTCTTGATACTTTTTTTAAGGGACTAGTATGTACTGATAGGGAGAATTAGCTCAGCAGAAATCCTTCACCTTATAATCACTCATTTAGCGATTGTTCAGAGTTACAGTGGCACTGAAAAAGTGACTTATGACCAGTTCTCACGCTTACATCCATTGCAGTATCTCCATAGTCACATGATCAGAATTTGGGCATTTGGCAAACAGCATGTATTTACAATGGTTGTAGCAACTTGGGATCCTGGGAAAGTTATTTGCAACTTTCTTAGGGAGCTTCTGACAAGGAAAGTCAATGAGAGAAGCTAGATTCGCTTAATATTTCATAGTTCACTTAACTGCAGTGATTCATTTAACAACCATAGCAAGAAAGGTCGTGACTCAATTAACAGCTGCCTTGCTTAGCAGCAATAATTTTGGGATCAATTGTGGTTGTAAGTCAAGGACTACCTATACTGAATCCTGTGAGTTGTGTTCAAAATTTATCCTGTTGCTCATTCTGTTCTGAATGGAACAGATAAAAGGTATTCTAGTATAAAAGGAATATAATTAGAGGGAACGGTTAGCTCAAAGGATTAGTCATGGAATATTGAACACTTAAATTTAGGCTGCGGGAAATCTTCCAGAACACAATTTTGTATTGAAAAAGAATGTATTCATTTTTCATGCCAATTCTGTGTTTCTACCACGCTTCTTACAGTGTTAATAGTCAACCTTGATGCCATTTGTTGTATACCTGTATTTTTATTGTAGGGTCCCTAAACCTAATGCATACATGCAGAAGCATAATGACTACTTATGTGTATCAGGGAAGAGTGATTTAATTAGTTGTGATTCTCTCTGCTTTCTAAGCTATGTACTTCACATCCATGTTTTACATTTTGAAAATTGGCATGGAAAACTAACTAAGGCTCTGCAACGATTTGGATTCAGTCTCCATAGAGTGGTCTGGAGCATGGAAGAGCACAAAAGTGACACCTATGTGTAATATCTTAAAACAGGCTTCTTAGGATGATGCCAAGCTCGGTGGTATTTGCAATTCCATGTGCTCCAAAGCAAGGTGCAATCCATACAGTGAGTTTTATTTACCGGTTTTCTAGTTCAGTTTAACTGGTTACTATAGTAGGGTTTTTTCTTGGAACACTGAAACTTTTTCTATTCTCTGTTGCAAGAAACTGTATTTTAATGGGTTCTTGCATGGCTACTGCCATATGGAACTATGTATACTTTACTGCAGGGGGTAAATATAATGTGTGGCTTTCCTTTTATTGTTAATACTCGAATCCTCTGCTGATGGACTTGATGAGACACATTAAGGTAGATTTATCAAAAATAAAAATAAACCAATTTAAAGCAATTTTTAAAGCTTCAGCCAAAGAAATTCATTTATATTGTGTCCTTTGTGCAAGCAGATTTGTTTTTTTTTCTTTATTGATGCTCTTACATAAGTTGGTTGTCAGTTGGTAATGCTTTTCACATAGGATAGTTGATTGTAAAATGAAGATTAAGTAGCATGCTATTTAAAATAGATAATGAACAATTAGTGTCTTAAAACATAAGGTCACATACTGGAGGTAATCCTTTACTTACAACCAATCACTTAATGACAGTTTGGAATTACAACAGCTTTACATAGCATCCTTTATGGCCCATAAAGAATTTGTAGACACCATACAATGTTGTGCCACCCCTGAGGGTGACATGGCTGAATTTCAGTTGCTTGGCAGCCAGATCATATTTAGACTAGTTGCAGTGTTTCATGGTCATGTAATTACAATTCGAAAGATTTTTGCCAATGTTTGAGGGCTTTTTGCCAGTTTCTAACAAAAACACCAATTTGAATGAATGAATTTGGACAACTGCTTTTATTTGAATTCTACCCATTGTCCATCTGATAATCTTCTTTCCTGAGTATGGGAGTATATGCGCTACCATTAGATTATTCCAGATAACATGATCTGAGCAATTTTAGTATTCATGAAAGTGACTATTTGAGAATATCTATAATTCCATATCAATACACTATAATTGTCTTGGATTATATTTGGCCATAAACACAAAGCTGAATATATCTTAGCTATTATTTTCAGCAACATCCTGGGCTAGTGAAGGCATTACTTTTGTCATGGACTTGTCATGGATAGATTATACTCTGATCTATTTTGGACTGTTTTGTGTCAAGTAATGTCCAGTTAAAATGGACTATTTTAGTAGCCTGGAGGGTTTAACTGATTTCTTGAAAATGTATAGGGAGGTTTCTAACTGTTATGCCAACAGTATTCAAGAAATTCTGGCTGAATTATAGAATGTAAAAAAGGCCTAATTAATTGACTTTTTTATTCCCAAACTTTTTGGGAATAACTTGGTCTTCTACCTAAGTTAGTTAATTGATGCTAGTATTGGTGAATTATAACCAAAGGAGCAGTTATAGAAAACTGTAGATGAACCAGATTGTAATAGAATCTGTTTGTCAGAAGAATTGTATTAAACTAGAGTATACTTGGTGATGAGGGGAATAAAGAAAGTTACAACTTATTGCCATATGAATACAAAATAGATGGCAATTCAGTACAAGATTTTCACTGTTAAGTACTGTAGTCAGAGATTCAGTCTAACAAACTGTTCTTTTCTTTGCTGCTAAAATTACTGAGATATAGTTCAGTTTCAAATGCCTCCCAGAATTGCTCAGCATAAAATTCCTTGTATTATCTGTAATTTGGCAAGCTTTATTTCTTCATAGGGAACAAGTTTGCCTGCAAGTTTCATCTAGTTACATCAAATATTCACATACAAATTCAGTATTTGTAGGCATTTTTCTTTCAAAACATAAATAAATAAAACATATATAAAGTAGCATTTACTCTGTCAAGTTACATAAAAGTTAAATAAAATTGTTTTGCTGATTTTCTTTAATAATTTGAAACAGTTAAAACTTTTTTAAAGCTTATTTTGGATTGTACTTCAAATTAACTTGAAATTATATCAATCTTTTTTTAAATTGGTAAATCAATTGCACAAAATGAAATGCAGAAAAGTTACTGTTCTATTTCCAAAAATTATAAGATTTTGAAAAATAAAAGTTAAATATAATAGTTTTTCTTGAGGCAAAAATGAATCTGAATTTCTGCTACACCATTTTACAACTCAGGATTCTGCAAAGTTCCTTCTAGTTTATTTTCCTCCTGTCTGATTTTTTTTGTTTTGACTTTTGCAACAGTAGGTAGCTTTGGGAAATATGATACTGTAGATAATCTGCATTTAGTTGATAGGCAGATGCCCTTGCTTTTGTAGACATGATTTATGCTCATCATTGCTGTGTGGCTCAGGGCAATTCAATGCTCTATTTCTGGACTGCATTCACTGGTTTGATGAGTCTGCAATCCTATGACAGTAAATTCTTGCATGCATTCAATTTCTTCATTGTTGATTGTGATTTTGATATTTCCATTCCTCATAGTGATTGTGAGTTTGATCATTTTGATGTTCAGGAAGAAACCAAATTTCTCACTTTCTTCTGTAATCCTTTTGATCAGATGTCTCATGCCTTTGGTTTCTGGGAGGAGAATTGTGGCATCAGCATATTGAAGTATTTTTGATGTTCCCTCTTCTAGTCTTTACTCCAATTTTTGATTCTTCACATTTCACCTTCCCCATGATCACTTCAGCATTCAGGTTGAATAAGAAAGGAATAAAAATGCAAGTTTGCTGCATTCCTTTCTCAGTGTCTCTTTATGGTGTTTGGATTGTGGCTTCCTAATCTTTGTACAGTGATTGCACAACTTGACCAGATGTGTTGGCACCCTCCCTGGTCTTCTAAGACTTTTTTGTAGTCAGTGAAGCAGATATAGATGTTCTTTTGTTAATCTTGAGATTTTTGCCGTGATCCAGTATGGATTTGCAATATGGTCATGAGTGCCACCACCCTGCTTGAACATCTGGTACTTACTAAATTAGGAAAATGCATGATGACATTTAACACATGCAGATGCTGGTAGAAGATAGTGGGCTATATGGGCATTGTTGCGAGTAATGGCTATTGTTGAAAAAAAAGCAAAAATGGCTGTGTAAAGGGACATGCTTTTGTCCATTTTGTTATACAGAAATTAGAGTTGCATATAAAAGGAAATGGTTGAATGCCTTGCAAATGGTTTACTTTTGTGGTCTAAAAGAGATAAGGTCAAAAATGAACACATGATAAATGAATATGGGTTGAGTTCAGTGTAGAAATTAGTGTTAGTACAAAAGAAAGGTAGCTTGAGTAGATTGAACAAAAATCAAATCTGTGCATGTGTGCTCTCTTGCTCTCTCTCCCTCCCCAATGAATGGAAGGAAAGACCAAGAAAATGGTGATTAGATGGAGTTATAGATCTTCAAATCCTGATGAAAGAAAACAAAGGTGAAATTTTAAAGAAAAAAGAATGAGATATGGATAAGTGTAGGGCAACGCTTTCAAACTCACGGCTGGCAGGCTAGATGCGTCACGTGCTGATCACGGCCACGCCTGGTTTAGCAAAGGAGAAAAAAGTCATGATACGAAATGTAATGATGCCGTGACAACATGAGTTTGACACCAGTTTGACACCTGGTGTAGGGGAATGGTAGAAGCAAGGATCTTCTGCAAGAATAAGAAGGTATGATAGAAATAGTGAACAGCATAAACCACATTTAGTTAAATTTCTTTTTCTTTTCTCTTAAACACCTGTCCCCAAATCATTCTGCTTGCTATGACTTATTATTTTCTATGCTTTGAATAATGATGCTTACCCCAAAAGGGATTAGCATGATAGTTATTTATGTGTGCAATTTTGGTGCCGGGAATGAAAAATGAGCAATAAGTAAATACACTTTGCTTTTCTTCTGTTTCAGATTCTGTTACCGATTACTTAATTTTATTTCTTGAGCACCTTCACTCTTGTTCCACTTTCACTTGTGGAAAACACTTCCCATTAAACAATGATATATTAGACAATGAAACAGCCCAAAGAATCTTCATGTATTCTATATTTCTAATTCTAATCTATATTTAAAAAACAAACAAACCATAAATAAATAAATTTCACCCTGCCAATTGAAACCTTCCTTTCAGTAAATATTTCACTCTAAAGTCTTTATCTGTAAAATACCTGGGAAATTATCTTAGTAATTTATAATTATCTTATGAGCATAAATAAATAGAATTCATCCTGCAAATTAAAACTTTCCTGTCAGTAATTAAGGTATAATTATTTTTTTTGTACCTTGAAGACATACAGTGGAGAATGTTTTACTTCAAAACATTAAAGTGTTTTTAATAAAGTTATTAATTCAAATATCTAGAAGAGAGATTTGAATTAATATGTGTATATGTATGCACTCACAAACACATTTGAAACTCAGATCTGGATATGAATTAAGGATTCATTGTATTATTAGGAGCTATTACTCTGTCTTTTTTCCCTTGACATTCTAAATAGTTGAAGACTGTGTGATACTAAGAGTTTTATGACACTAAGTGTGTTATCATGAACAGACACGTGCCATAGAGTAACATTGGCGCAAATAAGGTTAGTTGTGCAAAGCATTCTAATATCAGCTATTGCTAATATAAAAATAGTTTTATTGCTCCCAGGGCTCATTTTAAGCTTGTAGCGCTCTCAATTAGAGCAGTAAAAATGATTGAATTTGTCCTTCAGTGGCTTAAAACAGGTGGTGGTGATTATTATTCCATTCAGAATCTCTGCTTAGACCAAAGATACTCTGTTACATGATTTGGATAATGTAATATTTATTTTGACAATTCCCTTTTCCCTTAACATGTAATACTTGAGATTTAAATAGAGAGTTACCGTCTTTCAGCATAAATATTATGTTTTATGTTGTATGTGAAGGTTAGAATCTTCGATTCTAAAAACTCAAACACATTTTACTAATTACGTGTTCTCATAGTATGACACACTCATTGTGGTAAACAACATTTATCTTGTCAAGTAACAGGTGCCCAATAGCATGCAAATGTATTAAGCATCTCTAATAGAAAATGCTATTTCAGTAGAATGTAAGTGACACTGCAGAGAGGAAAATATGGCATTATAGTTGCAGAGGGATGACTCAAAACTCAATAAATAGTGCATGTAGCAGAGAACAGTGATTTTTATTTCTTGATATATGTTGTTTACTGAACAGAAAGATTCATTTCCAGACAAGTTATCAAATAAACAAACTAAATGCAAAATGAAACGTTTATACAGAGATCTTCCTTTTCCAGTCTTAGAAATGTAAAAACCAGATCTTCTCCCCACCTGTTCCTCATTGGGCCTCCTTTACATCTTGTAATGTTTTGCTACACAGTAAGAGAGACAATTGATGATAATTTTGGGCTTACAGAGCAGACTTGATATAATTGCCAAAATTTGGCTATCGTGGGATTTCAAGATGGAGATATTCTACTTCAAACTATGTTCATAAATCTCTTCATAAGGAAAACAGGAAATAGTCCTATGTAAGTTGTTGTTACTATTATTATTGGAAATGATAAGCAAGTCTAACTGTGGCTTATGTTTAGCACGTCTAGTAAATAATAGTTTCAGAGATTGATTTTTGGAATTTCCTTCTCTAATTACAAGCTTTGATAACTCAGCTTCCTTGTATGGAAGGAAATTACTTCCTAAATGTTTGCTTGCTATGTATATCCTTTTCTCTCTTGTATTTCCTATCAGTGTCTTCTTGCTTTAAAGGATCTGGGGCTTAACTAACAAGATTTGTAATTTAGTGCTGCTGCTAATATTAAATTGCAAGATGGTATCTAGCATGCAGCTGCTGCTGTTCCTAGCTCTTCCTTAATTTTTAGCCTTTTGTTATTTCTATTCATTTTTACCTATTATTGCACTAACTGTGTTGTAAAACTGCTTTACTGTTTTACAAATCACTCTCAGTTTCATCTGTTTGTTCTCTTAGGTTATTTTCATATAGACAAATGCATAGCTTGCGTGGTTTTACACAATATGGAGATATTTTGTTCTGAATCCAAAGCAAATTATTATTCTGTGGAAATTCTGCTAAATCATTTTAGATGTACAGAGCAGGTGAAATAAAGCTCAGAATGTTTTGTTCCAGCTTTTGACTAGGCAAAAAAACATTCAGAGGGATCCTAGAGTGATTTTATGGCACAAATACAGGTAGTTCTTGACTTACAGCAGTTCATTTAGTGACTGTTCAAAGTTACAGTGGCATTGAAAAAGGTGACGTGACCATTTTTCACAGTTACAACCTTTGTAGTATCCCCATCATCATGTGATCAAAATTCAGATGCTTGGCAACTGATTCATACTTATGGCCGTTGCAACATCCCAAGGTCCTGTGGTCACTTTTTGCAACCTTCTGACAAGCAAAGTCAATGGGGATGGCAGATTCACTTAACAACCAGGTTATTAACCTATCAACTGCAGTGATTCACTTAAGAAGTGTGGCAAGAAATGTCATAAAATGGGGCAAAACTCACTAAATTCTCACTTAACAGCATAAATTTTGGGCTCAGTGATGGTCATAAGAACTACCTATAGAACAAAGCTGGTGTGTATGTAGCCTCCTATTTCTCTTCTGCTATATGGCTAGCATACTTCCTGATCTACATTCACCTTTGCCCTCTTACTTCTGCTGCTGCTCTTTTCTCCAAGGAAACTCTCTAGCCTTGATTTTCTCCTCCTGGTTCCTTTCCCTGTGTAAGATCCCAGAAGTTTCCCCAAGCCACTGAGATGCCAAAGAGAGTGAGACTCGAGACAAGGCTTGCAAAAAATCCAGCTTTTTATTTATGGCCAAAGTAAAAAGACTGGGAGAATACTACATCCAAAACATACAACAAAATCCATGTAAGAAATAGCCACACCCCTGTGAGGGTGGCTCAGAGTATTATATACAAAAGACCTCGACTATGTATCAGAATAGTCAAACAAATGGCAACTTCAAATCTCAACAAATATATGCTCTGTCTTACATATTGGCAAAAAAAAAAATCAAAAAATAAAATACTGGCTAAATAGTCAAGACCTTGTTGATGATCCAAACTCTTTCAAGGATCTTGGAGTACTCATCTCTAATGATCTAAGTGCTAGAGTCCACAGTAACTACATAGCCCAAAAGGCATTAAGAGTTGTTAACCTAATCCTACATAGCTTTTTCCTTGGTAATATCACACTACAAACTAGTGCATACAAAACATTTGCTAGACCTATACTTGAATACAGCTCATCAGTCTGGAACCCGCATTACATATCTGATATTAATACAGTTGAGAAAGTCCAGAAATATTTCACAAAAAGAGTTCTCCACCCCTTTACTCATTGCAGAATACCTTATGACACCAGACTTGAAATTCTAGACCTAGACAACCTAGAACTACGCCACCTTCGGTCTGATCTAAGTATAGTACATAAATTATATATTGCAATGTCCTACCTGTCAATGAATACTTCACCTTCAACCATAACATTAGAAGAGCACACAATAGATACAAACTCATGGTAAACTGCACCAAACTTGATTGCAGGAAATATGACTTCAGCAACAGAGTGGTCAATGTCTGGAATACTCTACCTGACTATGGTTTCTTCCCCAAACACTTTAACCTCAGACTGTCTACTATTGACTTCACCTTCTTCCTAAGAGGCCTGTAGGGGACGTGCATAAGCGCACCAACGTGCCTACTGTCCCTGTACTATTGTTTCTTATTCGTTTTCTTCTATGTATCCATTTCATGTATTCATAACTATGTTTATACTTATACCTGTTATCTTATAATAGCTTGACAAAATAAATAAATAAAATTAATGAAATTAATCAGAAACAAAGGTTCGTTACCAACATGGTCTTTAAAGTGTTCTTTGTTCTGGCCCCTGTCTCTGTTCACCTTATCTATGGAGCATTCCTATAGCCCTGTTGGTGGGTTGGGGTTGTGGGGGGGGGGGGTTTCCCTCCCTGGCCAAGTTGTTTATTCAGCAGAATGCTTTCTATGAGGCAGAAAACTCTCTACTCTGTTTCCTTTATCTATGGAGCCTGATATCCTAGGTAACAGTTTCTTCTATATTTTCAAGAATGGGCCTAGCTTTGAAACCAAGAACAGAAGTGAGACACAGAAGCAAAATAACAAACCTTGTACTAATGCTAACCAGTATCAAGGCTACAATTTACTAAGCTAGAATTAATTCCTAACAACTAATTTCTGACAGGATACAATAATATAAGCAGAAGCCAATAACAAAGCTTAATTCCTAATAAATGATTTCTAGCAGTATATCATATCAGAAGCAAACAGCAAATATTGGTTTGATCACTATGCTCCTTCACTTGCAAACCACTTCTTGGAACAACAACATTTTTATTTTTATCCTTTACAAAATAGCTTGTTTCATATGAGCATCTTTAGGTTTGGACTGTTGTCTTCAGATAGCTGTTTCATTCATGAAATGGCTTCTGTCTAGAATATGTTACATATCTCTGCTCCATTAGTATTACCAACAATGGGATGAAAAGAATAAACAACACTCTAGTGAGCTAAATGTCTTTGATTTCTGCAAAGCCAGGCAAGGAATTAAAAAATGACAATATTTTCCCAAAGAAAGTGACATATATGAAATCAAGGATCAAGCTGGATAAATCCAGTTACTTCTAACATAGAACAAATGTGGTTTGCTAGAATGAATGCTAAGATTGGAGTCAGAGGAACAGTTTCCTATATAGTTGTCTGCTTCTTCTCTATTAAAGGAATTAACATATGGAAGATGTTGCTTCTATTTCTCCAGTCTTTTTATTTCGGGTATAGTTGAAATGCATTTCTATATCCTTTCCAAAGAATTCCTTGTAAAACTAATTTCTCCTAAGTAAGAAATAAGACAAATTGATACAAAGGAAAGATTTTTCTATGTATTTTAACAATACAAAGTATAATTGCCATTTATAATTATTACTTGACTTATGAAAAATGACTTTGAAGCCCTCAAGCTGGTAGTTTTTAATAAAAGCTCAGGATTGTGACCTTCAAGTTACTTGGCAAATTGTCATATTGGATAGCTAGACACAGACTAATTACCAGGCAATCCAACACCAACCAAACCAAAAAGAAGCAGCAAACCAGTATTGTCAGCTTCAAGCTTATCAGATTTTTTCCCCCTGATTTTCTCCAGTAGATTTAATAGAGTTATTTAGAATGGTAATATTTCTTCCTGCCTTTGCTTCCAACTATTTTTTCCACCTATTTCTATCACATCAATTTGGTTACAATTGGGTCGGGGTGGGGGGGATTCTTCCAATATGTAATTGTTGCACAGTCCCAGTGAATGTGTAAAATAAAAACTTTTCTGATGTTTCAGATGTTTCTAACAGAGACATTTGTAATGAGAAAATAAACATGTTAGTTGTATTAAATGAGATCTAGCTCTAGATGTTGATATTATGTGGGAATACTACCAGTTGATAATATTCCATGTGCTCCTGTGTTGCATGAAACCTTGATAACAAGTCATTAAATGACTGTAGCAGTCAGGGTGCTTATTTCAACAGGATGTACACTTGAAAGCCCTGCATAGATTACAATGTGAAGTCTTAAATACATTGTTGTTCTGATATAACTGAATCATTTGCTGTTGTTCCAGAAACCATGCCGAACACTGGAAGTTTAAATCAATGAAGTTTATACTGCTGAAATGGACAACTGTAAGAAACAGTTGTATAGCCCAAGCAACACATTAGGAAGTTCAAAAAGTTGTTGGTATTGTGTTGGAATATCAAAAATAGGATTAGGCCTAAGTGCTTTTTTTAATCTTTAACATTTGTCAGTGGAATTATATGTCTCCCTACAAAAACTGATTAGTGTACAAGGAACTGATTAGTGTACCAGGAACAGCATAAGTATATCAAGAACTGATTAGTATACCAGGAACAGCATTATAGTGAGAAAAAGAAAAGCCAGTGGGCATAGATACAGAAATCTCTTATTATACCTGATACTATTTTGTATTGATTTGTAAGTATTCCTCATGAATTTTTATACTTGTATATGGCAGTATTAAATGTATGCCAACAGTATGTGAATGCAACCAATGGGTTACTAGTGTTACTTTTGTTACTTTGGAAAGTTCAGATATAATAAAATAAAAATTAACAAATATAAAAATCATATATTAAATTCACTTTTAGTTCCAAATAAAATGATAGCAAGAATGGAAGGGAAGGGAAGAGAAGGGAAAAGTTCACTGGTTCTCAACCAGTGGTCTGTATACCCCTGGGGGCTGTGATGTTATCATAGGGAAATGTTATGATTTAAATATTGAATTAAGTCTTGGTGGTCTGTGGCCAAGGTCCATACCCACAAAGTGTATTTAAAGGGGGTTTGTGATGAAGGAAAAGTTGAGAATCACTGGTATACTTTATTTGCCTAAATGTGATTAGACACACAATAATTTTGTCCCCAGTGCAGAAGCTTTCCGTGTACATGCAAAGCAACAGAATAATGATCATCATCAACAACATCATCATCATAATAATACCAATAAGAGGGAGGAGATAATAAGGATAAATGATAATATTACAACCATACTACAGGGATAATATATATAGAGAGAAATTATACAGCAATGTGAGAATTATGTGTTCATCAGATTGATGACTTGAAGGAATAAACTGTCCCTGGGTCTAGTTGTTTTGGTTTGCAATGCCCTATAGTTAAAGGAGGAGAAGTTGAAGCAATAGTAAAGATTGAAAAACTACTAAAAGGCCATTATTCTATGACTATTTTATTATCCATCAATTCAATATTATTTTATATCTCATAGTGCATTTTCACATTATACAGTAATACTTCAGTACTTGTCTTTAATTGGTTCTGGGAGGCATGAATACTAAAAAGGAAACCATGTTACTTACACATGACCCTTTGTTTCAGCCAGGGAGGACTTCCTATCTGTTCCTTTTCCTATGTCAGTATGGCCAACTTCCTGTCCTGCCATCTGTAGTTGTTTGCTGCTTCCTTTTTCAGTGACCTTCCCAGCATGGTTGATTTCCTGTCCACCTTCTGCAGCTGTCCCCTATTTCCTTTTGCTACACATCTAGTACCAAAACAATGATGAGTACTGGGACAACATTTTCATGGCAAAATATACCGAAGACCAAATCTGATGAGTTTTGAAGCAGTTGAGTACCAAGGTACTTATATAGTGGGACATGAATCTAATTAAATTCAGTGTGACCACTCAAAATGGATCACACTGAATTTAATTAGATGCATACCTCAATATGTAAGTATAACATTAAAGCTTAATTTCTTTTTTTAAGGAAGTTGTAGAATGAAAGTTGAAACACACTATTCTGTGCAAGGCATCACCCATTATGACTTCTCAATAATGAATTCATTTGTTATGCAGATGTTGTAGAGTAAAATTCCGTGATTCTGCATGTAGAATACTTCTTCGTGCTACTACAGTATATATTCTTCACATTGATTTGAGTGTAAAATATCAAGGAACCTGGTAGTACCTTTTCAGATCAACTCTGCATCTGGACTCTGCATTGGATAAGGGAGTTCATGAAAGATGATGCCTTTTAATAAGATTTGTTACTTTGAAAAGATGCTACCAGACTGTCAGAGAAAGCATTAGTTGTTCTCCTACAATATTGAAAATAGTGATAGTACTGCTCTATGAAATAGTCAATCATGTTTTTAATAAAGTTCATAGGAAGAAACATAATATGGAGCCTTACCAGTCAATTATTTACTTTATGACTCACTTGCATTATTGGTTGTAATTTGCCACACAAAACACAATCTGGAGTACATCACTTACTGGTCATGAAGATGCCAAGAGTCAGTAGTGACTCAGCAGGATATGAGAAATTTGCCTGCTATTTCTGTATGTGAGGAACTAAAAAAACAAATAAAAATAATATTGTCTTATTCAGACTAGTAGACTAAAGTTTGTGATTTTTAAATTATCCTTGGATGCTTTAAGGAAATTAGCTTTGTGGTACAGCATACTAATTTTATCAAAACTTTTTAATTGAAAAATGATATCTTACATATTTGAGATATATATATTTAATAATACAAAATTAGTTTTCATTGCTGAAGTAAACCATACTGATACATTTATTGTAAATGGAATGTCTAATCACAGTTTTAGGAAGTCTTTCTAATTTCCTTTATTTAGTTTATTCATATACCTCCATACTCCATATGGAGTCATGAATATCTATATATCTCTTTATTCATTCTGCCAAGCTCTTATTTGCTTGTGTGTCTCAGTAATATATCCCCAGTATATCACTAAAACTATTTTAATTAAAACTATATGCAAGAAAATTACATTTACTTTATCAGTGTCTGAATTTCCTCCTTTATTATAGGGAATAAATATAAACATTATATGAAATGCATGTAAGAATTGTTTTATATGATATACTTTAAACCAAAGGAAGGATAGTTTCTGTGCAATTTCATCTCATGGTTTTATTTGATGTATGCTGATCCTTGTGTAACACTTGTTGTACATAAAAATTAATATGTCTTTGTAAAAGATGGACAAGATACAGATATGTAATAATCACTCAACCATGCCTTCTGATGATGAGCTTCATTCAGACCAAAACAAGATGGAGAAAAGAGGGCTGTGGAAGGGGAGAGAAACCCCAAAACCTGTGCACAATATAAATAAGAGGATAGGAAATATGAAGTGGGAAAAAGTAGGTTTGTGTGCTATACCAAATGCTTTAATTGAAACACATAGATTATGTGCACACTGAAGTGGATTGGACAGTTGATTTTATCTAATTTTCTATCTTGTTTTCACAATATTTGATTTATCTGTTTTTATAACACTATGTGCCATATCTTTCTGCCCTGTTTATTGTTCAGATTCAGAGGGGAATAAACAGATAGAATGATCTCTAAGACACCATCTGTATCAAAATCTATCTTCTAATGAAGCAATTCAGAGGATGTTATTTGCTTGCTTTGCAGCAAATAGGTATTGTGTTGGTCTGTTGAAAATCAAATATAATAAATTACCCTAACCTAATAGTTCCTGGGTCAGTGTGAATATATTTTGAAATACCTGTACATTAACTTGTTTATAGGTTTAACAGAACATAAAATAAACAGAAGGGAATTCCCTTGTGATACAATTCTTAGACATAATTGCTAGGTATGCAAAATTGACTGTCAGCTAGAAATAGGGAAACATTTATCTAATTATAAAATACACAGGGATGCACACACTGGATGGGATCATGCAAGAGACATTCTGTATAGCAAGATTGATTGATAGGACAATCACTCCATTCTGCAGTTGAGCAACAGACCATTCACTAATACATAATTGAGATTAAAGCATACAGTCAATTAAAAACAACTACCAAAAGTATTCCTGTGGAACTGAGAGTCATAACTGAAAGTATTAAGAATAATAACAAGAAACCTACTTTCCCATCCAAGGCAGCTAAAACAATCCAACTTTCCTGACTTGATGAAATAGCCAGTTTTCCACCAGCTTCCTAAAAGGATCCAATTGAGTATCAGGTGACAACAGTCCAGAGAGCAGAGAGGGAGCCCTGATGAGACACAGAGAGCACAACCTACAACATCTTTTCGATTGGTTGATCAGGGAAAAGGCAGTTGCACAAATACTTAGGTACCAAATTATGAAAAGCCACCTTTGGAATTCTGGGAATTGAAATCCACAAGTCTTAAAGCTGTCAGTTTTGAAGACCCCTGCTCTACAACCTCCCTCCCTCCAAAGGGAGATTGGAGGCAGGTGAATAACTGTCCCTATATGTGGAGTAAACCTTGCTTTCTTAAGAAGGTGCCACTTGCAAAAACAGGGGGGAAAAAATCCTGTCTGCCCATTACAGTTCCTCTCCCAAGGATATATTCATTACTTTTCTGATGAATCTCCAATCACATCTCTGGAGGCTTTCATTAACCAGAATAGGCATGGATTTACCCTACAGGAATATTGCAGAGGATCTTGTCCACTTCAGAAATTACAAACTCATTTTATATAATACCACAATATGGATCTCGGTCATCTTCTGACATTGGAGCTGCTCAGCTGATCTCAAACTCTGAGTGGATCTGAGTGAATTCTTCCTCCAAATTTTTCAAACAGCAGTAGGACTTTTGTTTCCAAACTCTGTCCATGGTGCTGCAAACCATTTATACAGGATCACAATATAGAGTGAATGTATAGGATTGCAAATTGCAAACTCAAGATTAATCACAGTTTTGGCCTAGGAATGCCTTGAAAAGATTAGAGAGACAGTAAGGGTGTTGTGAACTGAGAAAGTTTGAGAAATTCATGCAACTATCAGTAGATCAGAAATAATACAATAACTAACTGTACCTGAATAGTTAACTGTGTTTCTGTTGGACAAGATGTCTTGGATAAATATACATTCATTTGTAATGCATGATATCTTCTTGATCTTATTATTTATTTATTCCATTTTACAAAGATTGCCTGTTTGATTGTTCACAGGCTAAACTGAAAACAAAAATAGAACCCTCGAACAAACAATGAAAACTTAAAACATTGGATTTGTTTATCAGCTGAAATAAATGCTAAAAGCCTACAATTTACTTTAGCTGCAACACCCAGCTGCAAATACATTTAACTAAAGTTAGATTGTCCAGATAGCATTGCTTTCAACAGATTTAATAATTTCAGAGCACACTGAATTGACAGTGATTGCATTTTTCCTCCAAGCAGCTCTGGAAAGCATAAATTGTTCATTTTATTTTTAACTTTATAGCAAACCTCTGAAATAAATTAAATCTGAGAGTTAATGAGAGGCCCAAGGTCATCCCGTGAGCTTCATGGAAACACCATGCTTTAAAATCTGAATTCACACAGTCCTAAGTAATACTTAGTCCGTGATAGTTTGCTAATTATGAATTGTATGTGGGTTGGATCATTGTCCTCAGACTTTTTCATTCACTGATAAGAACCAAAAGTCATTCCATTTAATTCACAGTGTTTATCTCAATTATCATTTAAAATTTAAATGATTGAATAATGAATTAGTTTGGAGATTCAGTCACAGGGATTTTGTCATTCAAATTGAAAGTCACTTAGGAAAGATACACAGGTATTTAAAAACTTCAAGAGGGAGTTTGAAATAGCTAAAATTTGGCAAGGAAAAGTTTCATTCCTTCCTTCTTTCCTATTGTATTTCTACACTTTCCAAATTTCATTTTCAGAAAAAATAGCCATGGAGTTGAGGACAGAATTAGCCTTGGAGTTGAGGATGGAAATACCATCAGGTTTTTTAAAAATAATCACGGTCTTCTTTAAAATATTATACTTTTGACAAAAGGGTTACCTCTTTTGATTATAATTTGATACAGTACTCTCATGTAAGCTTCTCAAAAAGAATTTATGCTTGTCATTGTTCGTAGTTGAAGTAAATGAGCAGCTTTCTTTTCACTAATACTTGGATGTATTATTGCTGCACAGAAAGATTTTTTACAAGAAATATTTTTAAAGACTTTAAGTTCAGGGCAAAAGAAACTAAATAATCTATAAAAAGTAGCCTCTGTGAAAATATTGGAGGCCTAATGCAATATTGTACATTTTAAAGTATTGCTCTTGATCTCCTCTGTTTCAAATATTCAAATAAAAGGAGTAGGTGTAAATTAGATTAAAAGAACAGACATTGAATACATTGATCAGTGTTAACAATAGCGAGAGAAATTAACAAAGAAGAAACAGATTCTAATACCTTAGAGATGCAGAACACAAAAGAGCCTCTTGTTACTCAAGGACCCGAAAGTGAAACCATTGTAAATTAGGTATTCATTAAAACACTAGATATCAAAGAACATGAAAAGCACTACCTCTGGGTATTTACTTTCGACTAGGTTTATTGGAAGTCTGCCACATTGTAACATTATTTCTAGAGATAATGTAGGATAAAGTTGCTGTTACAAGTAACTCAGTGCAGTCTCCTAGCTCAATTCCATCTCATCCAAACATCTGCCTGTTCCTGAACACCTATTGCAGTCCCCACACTGAAATAATTTATGTTTTTTTAGAGGCTGGGATCAAGATGGTTAGTGAATATGTCATTGAGACAATTAGCAGACTGATGTTAAACCAGTTGCAAATGCTAAAGAGGAGCTGGAGAAATATCAAAGAAAATTTGGCACTTTTACTTTAATAGCTGATTCTAAAACCACTTTTACTTTAATACCTGACTCTAAAACATGGCTAAAACTGATATTCCACTGCATAAAATTTATTTTTCTTATACAAGATATATTTTAAGAACACATAGGCTGCAATCTAGTACATGGTCAGCTCAGAATAATGCCTATTGATTTAATGAATTCTACTTTTGAATAAGCATGCCTAAGGTATGTTTATCAGTAAAGCTGGTATGTATACCAAACCAATTTCACAATAGTATAATACACGATCTTGAAAAATAATTTTGTACTAGAAATGTGCTAATTTTTTTAAATCAAATTATTCAGGTGTTTTTGAGATTAAGAATGAAATCAGAAACACGAAATGTTTAAAAACAATGAATGTTTGTCACTATTCTATATCATACATGAAACAAATAAATATTTATTTATAAATAAAATGAGTGAAACATTATAATATCGAAGTTCTGTTATTATTATATTCAGGTGAATGTAATATGAGTTTTCTAAGGGTGGTAATTTTTCTTTTGTGTTTTGTGTTTGTGTTAGATTTTCAGAAGATGCTGGCTAGTTTTCAAGAAAGCTTCAAGTAAAGGACCTCGAAGGCTAGAAAAATTTCCAGATGAGAAGGCAGCATATTTCAGAAATTTTCACAAGGTAAGTAGCAACTATATTAGGTAGAAAACTAAACCATTTTTGACACATTTGAAGTGGAAGCAACATTACTTGATGCTGTTGATATAGGCTCAGATACATGATTGCCTTCTTTCCATCCTTTCTGTAACCATGCACAATTAATTAATGATCAACTTTGTAATCTACACTAATTAACTGTAATTCAATATACAGTTTAAACACAAAATATAAGGGCATTTAAATATCTGAAGCCATTTTTTAAAGAGGTTAACAAAGAAACTTAAACACCTGCCTGGGGCTGAAAAGATTTTGAGAAAATTCATGTGTAAAAGTACCATAGTTTAAATATTGGGTGTTTGCTATCCACTGTCTGCCATTCAACAGATGGAAACTTTTCCTTCCATTTTTATATCATCAAAAGTACTGTAATTCATTCAGTATTCTCTTTAGCCTATGTTTGCTTAGAATTCTTTTAATATTTTAAGGCTGAGCTATGGTAATATATTATAGTGATTTTGAGCAAAAATCAGCAAATATAATTTATATAGTATAGCAGCTCAATAGAATTGAATGGCTGCATATTTGAGTAGACATTTTATAATAAACTTCCTATGACTTAAATATATTAGTGAGAGTGTTAGAATATAGCTTTTCTCTATTTCGATATGATAGCTTTTTCTGGGGTATGGTTCGTGGAAGCTGAAAGTTACCTAACAAAAATACTATCTGATCAACCATTTAAGACAGACTGAATGAAATGCCCACTTGGAATGAAGTAAAGAAGACATGACATAGAAGAAGGCATTTTACTTCTATGTGTACTGTCTACAAACATATATATTCTAATAAGTGTGCCAGAGTTTTAACATATCAGAGGAAAATTAAGGATCTACATTTATAAACTACATTATCTTTACATTTGTTCTGGCTTTTGGAAGTTATTTCCAAGAAAAAGTTACAAATTTTATAGATATACAAAAATGCTATATTTTGTTTAGACATTCAACTGTCATCTTCCTCCTAGAATTACATACTGAACTTGAAAGACATGGATTGTTTTGATGAGGGCATATATGTCACACAAATTAAAAAGTGACTCTAGGAAGTTTATTAAATAGCATTGCTTAGGGTTTTACTTTAAACTCTTTGAATTTTGAAAAAAGAAAGTTGGTAGAACTTCCTTAAACTTACAATGCTTGGCTTTCATTCAGAAAGAATATAGCTGAGATAAGATATTTCATCAAATCCCATTTTGAAAGGATTGCATAGATTTGTAACTATTACCAGGAATTGGGTAAAACTTCTTTCAATTTTTTATAAAATACATTTCTCATTGTCTTGGACTACTGCTTGCTGGAACTGAAAAAGAATCCAAATTAGCTTCAAGGACAAGTATGGGTACTCCTATTAAATATGATTCAAGGCTAGACTTTAATCTCAGCAGGTCAGTAGACATTTGTTAATTGTTACTTAATTTATAAATTTAATCTGTACTTCATATCCTGATTAAAAGGTGATGGTTGTTTCTCTAAGGATTTTATTGGTGTTTTTGTTAGGTAGTAATAAATTAAAGCCATGTTTTATTGAACCTTGAGTCCTGGTTTTTTTATGCCAGCAGATACATTTTTTAAAATGAAGCAATGTTGCTGACAGCAATATCAAGCAATATTGTTATGCTCGGTTGGCAAAGATTTTATTCCATGCCAAAGGCAAAAATAAAAATGCAGATCATTACCATGAAATATACGACAGATCCATTGTTTAGGACTTCTTCCTGGCATTGTGCCCACTATAGTCTTCTCAGTTTGTTTAGTAGCTGGCAACCATTCTGTACCTTAGAGTCTTTCTTTGGTCGCCTGCCACTGTGGTCTTTTTCCTAGGTCCTTCTTCCTGGAAATATTTGGTAGGTCTTACAGGTAGTCCTCAACTTACAACCATTTGTTTATGACTGTTCAAAGGTACAGTGGCACTAAAACAAATTGGTTCTCATATTTCTGACCCATGGTCTCCATCCCCATGGTCATGTGATAAAAATTTGGGCACTTGGCAACTGGCCTGTATTTATAATAGCTGCAGCATCTTGAACATGGCATCGCCATTTGTGATCTTCCCAGCTTTGCTTCTGACAAGCAAAGGCAATGTGAGAAGCCAGATTCTCTTAACCTATGATTCACCTTACAATTATAGTGATATGCTCAACAGCCACAGCAACAAAGTCACAAAATCAGGCATGACTCACTTAACAATCCTCTTCGCTTAACAATGGAAATTCTGCTCTTAATTGTGGTCCTAAGTGGAGGACTACTTGGACTCTCAGGGGTGTCTTAGTAGACTATAGCACCTCCATTGGTCTGCTGTAGGGCCTTTTTGATGGCTGTTCTATTGCCTTTCCTGATCTCTTAAAAAGAAAGTTCAGCTTCAAATTGAAAGAAAGCTCTATCCATGCCTTTGCCCCCTGTTTGGCTTTGGGGGAGTGTCTATCTTTGCATCTCTGTTACAGTTCTACAACTTTGCTATAGAATTTTGCTTTTTGTTTATGCAACTTCATCAGCATAGGAAGGTGGGATTGTTTAAAAGCAATAGAATTTTGGAGGGAGTTAACAAGATATTCCATTCCATTCTCAGCAAGATTCCTTTCTTTCATACAGTTCTAATTCCTATACCCATAGAATCTATTCTCCTAAAAAAAATTAATTCCTTTAATGTTCTCACAATGACATTGTTAAACAGAGTAGGGAAGGCATACAGAGCTTGGCGTTTGTTTGAATCTTTTCCAACCTTTTAGTAACAGTCATCGTCAGAGGTACTTGTATTGTCTTGTATGTAACAAGGTAGTGATATGACTGAAAATGAAGCTGCTACCAGTGCTCTGCACTGTGACTAAGCTTCTCCTCCTCCTTCTCTTTCTCCTTCTCCTCCCTCTCCCCGTCCTCCTTCTCCTCCTTTTCCTCTTCTTCCTCTCCTGCTCTTCCTCCTCCTCCTCTTTATTATCAACAACAACCTATTTTCAGACTTGAAACCTTCTTTTCCTGGCTTCTTTTCCCATTTCAAGTCTTATAAAAAGGGAGGGAGAGAGATATAGTGGAATAAAGAGCAAACTCTTTATTTAGTTGTACATTTAGAGAAGAAATGGAAGAGAACAAATTAGTTGAGGCTCTTTTTTTTAGGAAAAAGAAAGTGAATTTTCAGGTCTTAGATGGCAATGCCTAGTCAAACTTGTCAGAGCTCAGAAATTAAAAAAGGCAAATCCTGATGAGAATTTGGTTGGAAGACTACCAGTCTACTACTACTAATTAGAAGGCAAAGCTTAGAAACTGAAACAGGTAGTGTAATGTCAAAGCTCTTCTGTAGTATTGGCACAAAAAATGTTTTTGCAACAGCAGATATAACCCGTAGCTAACTTTGACTGATCTTAGAAACTGAGCAGAATTGGCCTTGTTGAATGGGGAACAACATGAGCATTCCATAATTGTTGGCTAAGCTGGGAAATTGAAAAAAAAATGCTAAAAAGAAGGCAATAAAGTGCTGCCAAGAAATACATATGGATATTGCCAGCAGAGGTTTAGGGCACCTTTACTTTTCATAGGCTGTTCGAATTTTGTTTTAATGCCATCAAATGTAGTCAGTCTTTTTTTTAACCCCAAAGCATCTGTTTGTTTAATATAATAACATTTTGGAGGATGGAATTTTTTTTAAATCTAAGGATAACTAATGATAGCAGCTCTTAAATCTGCTATTTTGTTTTATTTTTGTACAAAAAAAGATAGTACGATTTGCATTTGCATTCATTTACAAATGGAATACGTTGTTAAAATGTATTGGTGTTGAAATAATTAATGCACACATAATATATCTAAAACAAGTTTATTGCACTTGACAATTGTATTAATATAATTGTCAGCCAATATAATTCATTTAATTTGAAATAAGGTGAAAGTAGAAGCAATTTAAATTATTTTATTAAAACAAATTAGTGGCAATTTATAAGAAGTTACCTCAAACAAAATGAAATTTAAATAATTGTGCATTGTGAATTCTTTCTATTGCGTTCCTTAAATACCATGCTTATTCTTATCCTGAGAGACCTTGAGTGTTTTTATGGTGATTAATGTACCAGGAAGATAAGAAAGAAATGCTTTGGGAGCATAAGAATGTAATTGAGTTTCTAAATGTCCCACAGTCATGCAAAGGAATAGTGTATTAAATAGGAATCTGATTTGTGATGTGTGCCATGTGTTCAATTAATGTAGCTTGAAAAATAATGGTGGTTGCATATATACATATGGCATGATGGGTTTCTTCAATCAACAAATTAGGAAGCCCACCACACCTCATAGAACTACCACATGCTACCGAGGTGCTCATCTGGATATTATATAGTATGAATAATATTTACCTTAGAAAATTAGCATACTTGGACAAAACAACTGGAGTGATTTGATATTTTATAGGCTCTTTAATTCAAGCTGTCAGACTTCCCATCAGGACATGACTCAATTAATTCACAATCTTTTTTTGCCTGCAAAAATGAAATCCTATACAGAACAAATGAAAGGCTCTTTCCAATGCGTTTTTTTTTTTAAAGGATGTCTCTAGATAATTGAAATGCTTCAAAATAAATTCTAGACCAGGCCTGTAAATACAGCCCACCAAGCACCCTTGGAAAAAGCACAGACCTTTTGTTTGTTGTTGTTGTTTTTAAAGGGTAATAAAATCACCACTACTGCCCTGAAAGTCATATTGCCTAGTGCCTTACTTCCCATGACCACCCACTCCAACACTGTAGATGCCCCTCTAGTCACCAAATTGTTAATTAGCCCACCAGCATTCCTTTGCAGACCACAAAGATTTTAAAGTTATCAATGTGGACCTTTTCCCTCTACAAGTTGTGTTCTAGTTGTGTTCTTCAATCCTTATGTACCTTCCCCCCCCTTCTGTTTAATCCTGTCTGATTTTCAGAGTCTCTCTGGACAAAACCCTGCAGTTTCCTTGGAAATATTTTTCAGGAGTAGTTTGCCATTGCCTCCTTCCTACGACTGAGAGGGAGTGACTCATTGGTCTCTCACTGAGCAAGAGTTGACTTTGTAGAGAAGCATATTATCATTTGATGTATATTTATTTATTTATCTACATTTATTTACAGATTATATTTGTGCGCAATCCACATGGTGATGTTTGGGGCAACCTACAATAGAAAAATGTATTTTTAAAATCATAAGATTAAAAACAGAAAAGCATCATTAACCAGAAATTCATACAAAAAAAACCATATTAAAAATTACCAGTAATTTACATGAAATAGAATTCATTATAATTACAGAAAAATGTAGTTAAACAATATCCAAAGATACCAATATACAATTACAACAATAAGAACAGATAAACAGTTGGTCAAAATATATCAAAATTAGTCACAGTACATCTTAGTATTTATAAAAATGAATTTATAGGCTGAAAATCTCTCTGCCTCCTTGTTTCAAAATTACATTAAAATTGCAGTTTGCTGTATTCATGATATTTTCCATCCTGTCAGGTCCATGCAGATTTTTGAAGCAATAATTACAAACATTTTCAGTGTATTATAAATGCCACATGAGAAAAACCATAAGACTTAAAACTACGATGGCGATTTGAAAATGTTTTATCCTCAAGGGTTAAAGATAAGGGGAGGAATAGAAGTAGATATTTTCTCATTATTAGTGAACAAACAGATTTTTATAGCATCACTGGTGACAGAGGAAAATGTTCTGACAGTTTTGTTTTATGGTATATTGCTTCAGTTTTACCTCTTTTTCATTAACGTAACAGCTGGTGAAATCATTTTTCAATGCTATCTGGATAATTTTTTATGTATTATTAAAATGGTGAATATTAGTCTTTAAATATCAGTTAAACTGTACAGTGAGGTTTGATATATGAACACCTTTCACATTCTTTCAGGTTTTTAGAAACCTTGCATAGCAGTCATACATTATGTTTTGGCTTTTCCACTGTGCTGTTGGCATAGAGAATGTAATTTTATTCTGCTGGCAGCTTTTATGGATTAGACAGCAGTTCTGCAGTTCTGGCAGTGCTACTGGTATGTGTTTTGGGAAACAAAGTGAAATATCTTGGCTTGGTGATACTGCCTTATTGCCTGATGAAGCTACCAATATGCATAATTTGATCAAATAGATTGATTGTGTTGGCTGAAAGAGACAGTGTCATGCTTAAGTATGTTCTTAAGTAATATAAATAGTGCAATCTTTTAAAATGTGTTCTCTCCCCACCCCACAGCTTTAGACTCTAATTCGAATTGAAGATTCAAGTGCATTTCTGTTCTTTTATCAGAATGGTATTGCACAGCACAGTAAAAGAAGTGTATGGTATTAAAACATTTAAAATGATTAACAAAAAATTATTTTATTTTTTGATTTCTATACTGCTAGACGATATCACAGAAGCAAAAAGTATTTGACACCTTAATGACTAACAGAGCTATAATGATACAACCATTCATAAAGTTGACTGTACTTTTTGGAATGATGTAGAGTTTTAGGTGTAAAAACTTTAGCAAAAATGTCTTTAAAGTGCTATAAATCGGCTGTTAAAATTCTTGTTGGTCAGTTCTTTAGGAACCAAATCAACCAGATGCTTACTGCTTTTAGTTTGAATTGAATTGTTTCTGAAATGACCATTCAGGAGTGCTTCCATTCTCCAACAATATAGAAATATTTCATTGGTAGCTCTATTCAGTATTTTAAGGTCTGAAATGTGGTTTCATTCCTTCATTATCTTTTCCCATGTATCTATTCAAAGTATAGATTTTCAGATGCATATATTTAATATTGTATTGTGATTATTAGATACTTTCTCTTAAATATGGAAAAGATTTTTGCACAGCTTGATAGTAAAGAAAATGTGAAAGTGTGTTTCGGACCTTAGGAATTAATATTTGAATTTGACTCTTAATTTGAGATTTTAATTGCTTTTCACTTTTGTAATAATTAAGTGAAAGTGGCAATTAACTTTTAAATTTGTAGCTAAACCCAATCACTGCTATGGTGACAAGAAGTCATATAGTTGCCTCTCAGAATGCATGTAGTGTTATTTATGTTGGGATTTTTATGTGTTGTTTTTATATTGTGATATGGTTTTTTATGTCATAGATTTTAATGTTGTAAGCCATCCAGAGTCATCTGTGTGTGAGTTGAGAGGCTATATAAATTTGTTTAATAAAATTTTGGTCCTTGGGAAGAACTCTACAGGTGGACAAAATTGTCAGATCCATTCTAAATGTGTGGCTAACTGTGTGATAAATCATAATATCAGTAATCATATAGCTCATATATTCTTACGTATATTCATTTATATCTTGATTTGAATAAGGCATAGCATGAAATTCATTTAAATTGAATTACATGCATTCATAGGTACTATATGGATTACAATAATGAAAAATTTCCAACTTCATGTTCTTGCTTCAATAGGAGATCTTTTCCATTCTTTGCCAAGTTAGATATTTGGCTATATGGTCTTAAAATAATTTTAATTTCACTTTATAATTTATTTATGTAAATCTTCACAAAATGCAAACGCTTGTTTCATCAACCTACTTTATAAATACATGAACCAAGTATCAACCAGAAAAAAGATTCAAAACAAAATAGCAGCATTGTGTTTGTGATGTATGGGAATATTTAAATATGCACCATTTCAACAACAATTTTCATTAGGAAAAAGTAAGCATTATTTTGACTTAGAGATGCATATATAGCTGGCCTTGTTAATTAGTCAAGGTAGTTGGAACACTATTATAACACATCACATTTGAACTATTAAAAATGTAAATGCTGCTATCAAAATGGCTACTGTGTAAGGGTTGAAATTTTTCCAGAAAAAGTAAACCAGTTAAACAGGTTAAATTTTATAGTTGCACACCAGACTGTTCATATTCAATACATTTGTAGAAATAAATCCTGCAGCATCCTAGGGGCACAAAAGACAAGATGATAGGCATGGCAGCATAATTGAATTCCTATCTCCTCTATGCAACATCAACACATTTACCAAAGAGGGAAGGGAAATTACACCTTGCTTCCCCTGCAGACATTGCTGAATAAATCAGTAGTTTTCAGAACACACCATGGTATTGGTCTATAAAATACCAACTTAATTGTTGCCAAGTTACATATGGCAGTTATTTCCAAGTTACAGTTGCCAAGTTACATATGGCAGTTATTTCCACAGAAAGTTGAAACTATGATCTTTGCCATTAAAAATGTCTCACATTTTTAAACTAGCCTCATAAAATCCTAAATTCAAATGGCTTAGAAAACTCTTAAACATTTTGGACATTTCAGGAGTTTATAAATACTTGCTTTAAAGAAGAGATGAACCTCTCTCCCCAATTCTGCTTCCATTGAGATCTGATTGATTAAACAAAAATTAATTTGCCATTTAACTCTGCGTTCATACTTAGCCACTGCTACTATTTTCTTGAAAAAGGCACAATTCAGAAACTATGAGTAAAATGTGAGTAGAAAAACACTTCCAATTTTACTAGACTATTCATGAAACAAAGGTTTATCAATTTACCTGTACTGTTGTTGTCTTCTAAAGTCTATTTAATAGGTTTTTCTTTTGCTGATTATTATGAAAAATATTTTGAGGGTTTAATTATTTTCAGATTTCAGAAATTTCTGAGTTAATCTGAAGTAAGATTGAGGCTTTTGTTGATCCCTAATAGAAAACTATTTAAAACCATTTAAACATACTCTAATGGCTTTAAAGAATTTTATCACATTATATGTTGCGGAGCTAGAAACAAATATAAAAGGCAAGTAAAAGGATTAAAAGAGATCATAATCTCAATGAAAGAAAAAACTACTCTTTCATGTACTGAATTGCAATTGTACTTTCATGTACTGTATGCAATTAATTTATAGATTTATAATATATTATAATAGCTTTTAACTTACTTAAGTGGTTTAAAATGGATAAGATAATTACTGCAGAAAATTACTCAGTGATTGGTTTAGGATTAGATAGCAAAGTATGACTTCATGTACAGTGATAGCATAGCTTGCTTTAACTGTAGTATTTGTAATCCTAGATTTCTTGGATCTGTTATTAATGATTAGTATAAGTGATTTTCACAGTTATTAAACTCCAGTTTTCCATGATTTCTAGCTGAATTAAAATTATTTTCCCTCTAGGATTGCAAGCCCATTTGATCCTAATTTTAAACTTATTTTTGTAGTAAATTCTTTTAGTTCATCTTTCATAAGAAATTATTGACTAATAAACCAAGAAACTTGGTTGAGCATATAGTTTGTCCCAGTGGGCCAGGAATAGTATTACAGATTTGGAACTATATTCTCTGTTTAGGAAAGCATCTTGGTCTTATTTAACCTTATACTTTTTGTAGCAGTTTTTCTTAAGAATTGGAATCTACATGAGCAAGTGTTAGGGAATTGTGTTTATTACTTTAATAGAAATAAGATTTATGTAATGAAATAATATGGTAAGAATAAGCTTAGCATCCTTTCAATTACATTTTACCAGGAGAAGCATGGCACATTCATGTAAGGGATCAAAAGTAAAAATTCTGAAATATCAATGTAATGGCAAAGAACAGGCTCAAACTATGCGTCATTGGTTATACAAAGGCTCTCAATTCTATGGACCATGTAAAGCTGAACATCCCCATTGTCCACATCTGAAAACCTGTACACAGGACAGAAAGCTGCAATCTGGATGAAACATGTTGAAACAAATTGGCTCCATGTCAGTGAATGAATGATTTGTAGGCTGTTACTCACTAACCTAATTAACCTACCCATCCTAAATAAATATCTTATTTGAGCAGCTATGAGGATCTTTCATGGGAATTAGTAAGAAATCAGAATTGAAGATACTTCATATGTTGATAGTCATTTACCAGCTCAAGAATGCATCAGATAACACTGGCCCGTATTAGCATTGGAAATCCACCATTCCCAGAATATCCAAAATTGTGCAATTTATTTTCATTGATATGATTTTTTCCATATTAAAAAACATGAGCATCTTCTTCAAACAATCATTTTGCTACAACAATCCCCCAATACTTTCAAAATGGATTTATCCATTTTGTTACTGTAAAATATTGCCTGCCATGTCCTGAGGTCTTCAAAAAATATTTTTCTTTATAAACTGTATAACTCATGGCCACTCTGGTGATATTGCCATGCTCATCCAAAACCAAGTGTTGTGGATTAATTCATTATTCCTTTCAAATTTGGAGCATGACTAATATATGTTTAATTCTCATAAAATAGTTGCTGCCAAGAATTTGAATTGTTAGCTATGTTCACATCTTATTTATTTTATTTTATTTATTTATTTGTTTTTGTCAATTGCTTACAAGATAATAGGTATAAGTAAAAACATAATTATGAATACTTAGATACATATAAGAAAAATAAAAGAAATAAAAGAAACAATAGGACAGGGATGGTAGGCACATTGGTGCCCCCTACAGACCTCTTAGGAAAGGGGTGAGGTCAATCGTAGACAGTCTAAGGTTAAAGATTTTGGGGTTTGGGGAAAGTAGCAAAGTATTTCACTAACAAGCTGATGCAGACATATGTCCCCAGGAAGGAGTTAGCAAGACTCAAAATTAAAAGAAAGTCCTAGGCTCATTTGAGTAACTTGGGACAAAGCAACTTATTTCAGAAAAAAAAATACAAGAGTTACAGAAAACTTTTTTTGATACTATTTACCTCCTGACAATTTTCATAATTCAGAACCTTTTTCTATATATAATCTTATTGTCTTCCTGACCTTGGCATTTTCAGAAATAGTGGTAGGATAGCTTTTTTTTTGAAATCCACAATGTAATCATTGTTTTTATTGCAGGACTTTTTGCATGTCTACATTCCAGGGAAGTAAAATGATTTTTATAAGAGGGATCTATCCCCAATCAGCCTATGCCTCTAATACTTAACAGCATTTCTTTTCTATATAAAGCCATAAATCTGTCTCTTTCCCCATGTCCTCACATGGGGGATTAATGCCTTGAACATGGCACTTCAAGTATTTATGTATCTTTCCTTTATTTCACATTCTTGCGGTTCTGAAGGGCTTTTGTGTTCTGGTTTACCAATACATAACCCTGAACATGGATCTGTCAACTCTAGATCTATTCATTTAATTTTTTTAAAAACCTTGAAGTTCTCTTACCTTGTAATAGAAAAGAACAGCCTCCTAGGATCAGGGGGTTGGCATAAAGGTAGGCAGGGGTGGGATTCAAATTTTTAACAACTGGTTCTGTGCGCGTGGCTTAGTTGGTGGGTGTGGCTTGGTGGTCATGTGACTGGGTGGACATGGCTTGGTGGTCATGTTATTGGCTGGGTGTGGCCAACTCAATATCACTCACATCGAGACACCTCCTCGCCTGGCCTCTCATGACTGTGGGGATGCTGACACAGTCATAAGTCTGAAAAATGGTCATAAGTCACTTTTTTCAGTGCCATTGTAACTTTGAATGGTCATTCCACACAAGCAAAGTACCAGCAAAAGAGGGGAAAAAAACTCCAGCGAAGTTCCTGAGACAGGAAATCTAGTCCTGCCAAGAATGTAATAAGGGTTAATGGAGAGGCAGTTTCTGTAAGCAACACCAGAATGTTTCCTTCCTGCCTTCTTTACAGGATTAGGCCAGTAATTTCTTCTAACAACTGGTTCTCCGAACTGCTTAGAATTTTAACAACCGGTTCTAGTGAATAGGTGCGAACTGGTAGAATCCCACCCCTGAAGGTAGGGTAAATAAATATATTATTTCACAACTCAGTGAATTCCTGCAACCTAGTGAATGCTTGGTTGAAGAAAACTATTATTTTGTCACTGCCTGCATAGAACTTGGCAATATTACATGTTATATAGCATTGTTACTACCTGAAAGCAGCATCAAGATATAGAATTATCTTGCTGCTGCTTGGGTGGGTATTTATGCAATAGTGGTAAAGTGAGGCTAGTACAAATGACTCAACAATGCAGACAATGGAGAATCATATGCTTTCTGTATGTTTAGAGTCACAGTAGCATTTTATCTCCGAATAGGGAATCTTGCTGTATCGGCCTTCAAGGAGAGTTGAGGAAAGGATCTGATATCATGCCAATAGTATTTGGGTACTTAAAGTTTAGTTACTTATTGTCAGAGTATATTCATGAACTGGAATAGAGCTTGGTAACAAGGTTAGCCAATGAATTGGCAAAGCAACTAAATCATCCAATGAGAACTGTTTGGAAACTGAAACTAGAAGTAGCCTAGGCTTGGCTCTGTGTTAATCTCTGTAGCTCTGAAGCTATGTTGAGCTCTGGGTCTGTCTATTGAAAATGAAACTGCTTCTCTCCTCTGCTGTGTATAATGCGTGCCTGTTGAACTAAAGTGAATCTGATGTCTGTTTTTGAGCTGAAGCTGAGTTGCTGTTCTGCTCTGCACTTGTAACATGCTACTGAAGTTACTTGCAACATGTTTTTGTTTGAGTTTGCTCCATATTGGAGAAATCAGCAACTGGTTTATAAAATATACTTATTATGTTTCTAAAGATGTTAAATAAAGCACCAGCCATCTTTGTTTATTTTTCTGGAGCTGAATTAACACTGCAAAAACTCTGAATACATATGTCCTAGGGGAGACAGAATATCTGTTGGATTCATTAGCAATAATGGTTAAGGATCTAGTTAGATCCAAGTGGCACCCCATCTGCTACACATGGTTTAATGAGTGCTTTGCTCTGGTCAAATCCTGTGCTGAGTAGAAAACTTGCAGGGAAAAACCCAAGGATGAAATTTTAAGTTAAGTGCTTTTTTACATGAGGTCTGAAAATAATTTCCCATATTTAATTCCATAATTAATTCCATCAGCAGGGTTGAGTGCAAAAAAAGTCTGAGCCTATGGTTGAGTATGTCATCCACATTCTAGCTTCAGCTTTCATGGGGCTCATCTCTAATCTCAGGGTGCAAATTTGCTCAACACCTTTCTCTGTTTCAATCACAGTGGTAAGATGGCCCTGGGAGTTTCATCTTATTTTGATTAAGGTCCCTTCATAAAGATGAAGTAAACATCAGTAAATCAAGGAGACCTCCAGTTTTTCCCATAGTTTAAGTTGGGATATAAAATTAAAAGCTGCTTTGAAGTTTGTGTAGGCAGCATAAACGAAATTTGTGTTCAGGAGGATTATTATTTTTTTATGAGATGTGGAGTATTAGGTACTGATAAATGGTGGATCTGTCTTTTGTAAAATCAGTTTGTACAAGAATCGTGATGTCTGTCATAATGGCAGAATTTCTATAGTTTGGCTAATTCCAATGGAGGTATCCACGTAGAGTATGTCTAGGTGTATGTGACAGTACACAATGAATGAGCCATTTAACGTTTGGATGTTAAAGTTATTTTTATTAGATCACATGAATAAAATGAGCAATTCTATACATTATAAAAAATGAATCCTATTAAGTTCAATTTTAAATAAAAAGGCTTTCATTGTTGAAATGTCAGTTTCAAGAAACAAGTCGTCCTCACTTAATGACCATTAATAATGACCAACATTCAAAGTTACAATGGTGCTGAATGAACGATAGTTACAAGTCCTCGAAGTTACAACTGCTGTTCCTTTGGTCAAATTTCTAGCATTTGCCAACCTTCTCACATTTAGGATTGCAGTGTGTGCTTCAATTCCTCCTGACTATCTCTCCACAAATCTGTCCTTTTGACTGCCTTACCTGCTGCCTACCCTTGCCTTATCACACATACCATCCCCATTTTCTTCCTCCTCCTCCTCTTCTTCTTCCTCCATCACCTGGCCAAGGTAGCTTCCTGAGGTGGGGGAAGATAGTCAGGCTGGGAGTTGAAGTGGAGGCAAGCCCAGCAAAAGAAAAGAAGCATGTGGCCTTTACCTGACAGTGTGGTCACCCTTTGAGAGTTGTATGCAATGAAATTTCATTTTAATGTATGCTGATTAGTGTACATTTAAAGTGACAATAAAGTTAAAAGTTATTCTAATGATTGCAACCAGGACTACTATAACTGCTGTCATTTAGCATTGCAGTCATATGATGTTCTGTCTAACAACCACTACAATATTCTGGTTCCAATTAGCATTATTAAGTTAGGACTATCTGTTGCTGAATGGAAAGCATTAAAGAAAAATATTTCAACATGCTCTCTGTTTATGTTGAACCCAATATACAGTGAATGTGAGGCTAAAGTATTAGGTATGTACACTGCCTTAAGGTATACTTCAAAAAGGTGGGAACAACAACAACAACAACAACAACAACAATAGCTAAACACCCACATTTTGGAATTATTCCTTAATAAAATTATTGAACATATGTTGATTGTTGTATTATTCTCTCCCTCTTTTGTAAGTATTAATGAAAAATATGTTTTCAGTTCTATTTGCCTGGCCCTGCCTGTTATTATTATACAGTATATTGATAGCCTATTTCTTCAGCAGATGGAGAAAAACTTTGTGGGAATTAGTAGAATGGCTGATATTGAAATACTCAAGATGAAAGTTAAATTTGTACTTTGAGTCAAGCTTGGCTGTCAATAGAACAAGCAATTCTTTTTAAAGCTAAAAAAGCCAATCTCTATGTCATGTTAATTTGTGTGATGGATAACAGAAAGATATGCTCTCTTTATTTTTCAGTAGACTTCCAGAATACATAAGCTATTTGGTGTTGCTTCCACAACAAATTTGCCATTTTAGACATTTTGACAAGCACTTTATACAATTTCTAAATCAAGGCTGTGAAAATTGATAGGGATATCTGTTTTATTTCCAAAAATTCTCTTATAAAAAATAAGTAATTGCATAAGTCAGAGCAAGTGGGTTGTACACTCCTACAGTGATACACTGTTACTTTACAATTAAGTCCACTCTGGTGGATGGAAAAGATTATAATGAAAATAGAGGGGGCATTATTTGTTTATCCTGCTATTTATAAACAAGACTATGTTCTGTATCCCTTAATTTTAAGGTAACAGAGTTACACAACATCAAAAACATAACCAGACTGCCTCGAGACACCAAGAAGCATGCAGTAGCTATTATCTTTCATGATAAGACATCAAAAACATTTGCCTGTGAGTCAGGTAAGCAGTTATTACCATATCTTTAACTTAAGTAAAATTTGCTACTTATGAAACAGTACTTCATATGGATTAAAATATATCATTCATCTTTATAGGAATGTGCCATGACTGTTTGTTTGTTGCATGATAGGATCGTATATTTCCCTCTTTCAGTATTTTTAAAGACCTTCTGTTCTTATTTATTACTTACCATTTTTGTTAGTTTGTCCCCCAGGTGGACAAAACATCTCTTTCAAATTTCCAGTGCAACTTTTAGAGCTGTATAAACATTGCTTCAGGGAAGCTATAAGTGAAGCAGCAATGTGCATTTTTGTTGGTTGCTAAGCTTGTTACAGGCACGTGCTAGAATATTAAAAATCCCATGTAAGAGGAATACAAAGAACTGTTCTAATGCCAAGTTAAATTCACATTCAGTTTCATTTTATTTGTGGCTACTTTAGTTTTCCAATATTACAAGCCAAGTCATATAATTCCTGAGGAAAATCTTAAACATTTCTCATTGGAGAAAACACAGTATTCATTGGAAATAAATTATACTATAATAGTCTCTTGCATCACTCTCTCGTTCGCACTCTCTCGCGCTCTCCCTCCCTCTCCCTCTCCCTCTCCTTCCTTCTCCATCCCTCCTCTCTCTCTCCCCAGTGGATGGATATATTTCTAATGGACAGCAGAGGCCTATAGGTGATAGTAATAGTTCTTTCCTCTTTTGGTCCTTAATCAGAACTCTTTTTGTTCTTCCATAGAATCAAAAGCATGTTTCCAATCATGTTGTCCAACTATTGATTCCCTTCTCCTTCATTAATTCTAAAATTAAGCTTGTTGGCTGTCACCATATTTTGAGGACACACATAACATTGTTTTATTATGCACTTATGTGAAATTGTACTGGCTTTTTTAGGATCTAAATCTGTTGTCATTTAGCCTCATTTAAAGTGCTTGTGTTGTAGAACTCTATTTCTCACATTTCTATGCTGCAGTAAGCAGTGTACAACAAAGAAGAAAGATTAACAATTGTGGAATATTGAAAAGCAAAATACATAATGCAGTGGCACAAATAAACAGGATAAATATCAAAACCTATTCACCTAATGTTGTACCTCAGAACTAGGTTTTCATTTATTTGAAAACCCATTCGAGTAAAGCAGTGTTTCTCAACCTCTGCAGGTCGAAGATGTATGGACCAGAATTCAATCCAGTGACTTGTATGTCAAATACAGTGTTGGGAATAAAGCGTTTAGCTCCCATCTCATATATTGATTGCCCATAGAATGTTTCTTTATGTTTATTTTATTTTGAAATGTGGTGAACAAAATTATATTGAATTATCCAGCCAGTGATGCATTATAGAATGTATACATAATAATGGTATGAAATACACCAATAGTATTTTGGTGTATTTTTCACAGCAGCTGAATTTTTATAACTACTCAGCTATTTACTATAACTCAGTATAACTCATATTCATTCAGATTCAACATATCACATGTTATGTCCCTGGACCTTGAAGAAGTTCCCACCCAGGTCCGTTCACGCTGCAGGGGCAGCTGCCCCTTCTCATTGGCTGGGTTTCCCCAGCAGCCTGCTATAAAAGCAGGCTGCTGGGTCCAGGCCTTTCGCTGTTCGCTGCGAGCCAGTTCCAGGCTGAGCAAGCACGTTCAGTCCTTGTAAATAAACCTTGTTGCACTAAGCCCTGGTTCAGCCCCTTATTTCCCATACTTAATACTGGCGACGAGGATGGGATGGCTACCAGAGGCAAGCTGCAACGCTGAATCACTAAAACGCTGATCCGCAGCCCAGAGAGAGAGCGA